>OW240915.1:84700046-85035471 GCA_933207985.1 Pelobates cultripes
GCCAGCCAGCCAGCCAGCCTCTGACTGAGTACTACCTCCTGCTGAGCACAGGAATGGTAATGGCTGCTGTGTGCTTTGATCCTGTCATGTATTAGTGAGATCTGTGTCACTGGGGGAGAGTTTACACTACACTCACTGCTTAGCAGGGAACACACAGAATCATGTCTTATTGGGCTTTAGAATTAAACATGGGGGAGGGAATGTAAAAAAAAGAAAAAATTGCTAAATGTAAAAAAATAATCATTAAATTAACTGAGAGGGGAAAAAAATATAAATACTGTTTTCTTATTTCTTCAATAACTGCAAACTATAACAATGGGGGGATATAATAACACAGTCACGAACAAACAAATAGTAAATTAAGATTCTATTAGTAATACAATTGTGAGCGTATTCATTGAATGATTACAGCAGAGAATTGAGAAGGGAGCCACACAATTTACATATACATAGCCAAATGGGAAGATTGTTGAATTTAGAATTTTTATACCAGACAGGTTATTTTGGCCTACAATGTATAATTTCCTTGTCTGCTTCTTGCAATTAATAATGTGATAAATAAACTGCCAGTAGTCATTGTTATGACTTGCGCGGTTGGGCAAGGTATTGTAAAGTTTAGGCCAAAATTGGCCAAATTGGAAATGTATCCAAGTTTACTGTGTTTCCAACTCAGTTATTTTAGTCTTAAAGGAACACTACACCCATAAAGTACCAGATTACTGAAGTGCTTTACGTGCCTGGAGCCTGTCATAATTTCACAAATCGTTAGAAATATGCACTTTTAGAATTGGGGCAGAACCACCTTCGTTCTCTCGAGCTAATGGAAGCTGCATGATCGCCTCTGCCTCTCCCTCCTTTTCAGTGAGCTGTATCACAGAAGAATTATTGTATTATTTAGAAGAGTACAAAGGCTGCGATTGCGTGTGCTATTCCTGACACAGACTGAAAGTCTCTGCTGGGGAAAAAAGCGAGGGCTGGCAAAGGCCGCATGTATATTTTCTTAGGGGTTAAAAATTGCTAAAATATAAAATAATCTCCAGTGAAGTGTTCCTTTAAATTTGCCATTTCTCAGTGAATTCCTGAAAATGTATAGTTTAGCAAATAACTGTTATGTTATTGTTGGGTGTTGAAATCCGATATTGCAAAGTTGAGGCTAATATAGCCAATCTTCACCCTAGCTGAGTTGGAGATTTACTTTCTAAATCCACTATTTTACCTGCAAGCGTGTTCAGTCAGAGCACAGTTGCACTTATAAGCATAGTCATTGTTGTTATTTAAGTATCAATCAATTTATATCAATAATTCATATTGTATGAGACTTTCAGCGAATGGAGTTCTAGCTATGCATACAGATCTTTTCCACCACAATTAGCATAGCTTATCTCTCTCTCTACCTTGTAGATTGAGGGGCAGTTTATATCACCAGAAAAATAATAGAAATATAATGGGGAACTAAAGCACATGTTTCTTTTTCTTATTTTTTCTCCTGGAATAATCAGTAACTATATTTAATTCTTATTATATTTATTGGCTATATGACATAATTACCAGCCACATTAATGAACCGAAGAAAACCAAATTGTTTCTATGATTCAAAAAATGCCAGTAATGCAAAGTGCAAAAAGTGATTTAATTAATTGTTAAAGCAATTTTTTATTACACAGCACAGAGAAAAAAAAACAACAACAAATCGATTTAAATGGCTCATACAGCCATATATATTAGATGCAGTGTGTTGGTTGAATTACAGATAGTTATGCTGGGTGGGTGTCATTTTTTTATTTTTTGTAAAGTTTTTTTTTAATTTATTGTGCTTCGTAAGTCAACAATTTCTGCCTACCCTCATAGGCTAAAGCATTGACGGCTAAGTCTGAGGATTGTGAGCAGTTGTACGTCAGTAGTTCTACAGAAGAAAGCTGACAATTGAACTGCAACTCCCAGAAAGTATTGCTGTGCACATAAAGCATTGCATTGTGCAGAACTGCTGTGGAAAATCCATCATCATTTTTAAAGGGACATTAAAGGCATCCAGACCACTTCATCTCAGCTTTAACCCTGCAACGTAAAATATTACCATTTTGTAGAAACAACATTGTTTTCGTTGCAGGATTAAACACGCCTCTAGTGGCTATCTTCCTGACAGCCACTAGAGGCGCTTCTTCTGCACTCACTGAATAAAGCTCGGTCACGTGACACCGAAACTCATAGTTATTTAATCAATGCTTCTCGTATAGAGCATTTGATTGATGGAGCAAGGGGATTTGTTGTGCATGAGCACTAACCTCCCAATTCTTACCTATGGGAAGAAGGCAGCAAGATCAGCGCTCTGCAAGGTGTAAAGTAAGTAAATCTTACCTTTTACATTTTTTTAAACCCTGATAGGGTGGGGAGAGGGGACAGACACCTAAATTATAGTGTTAGGAATACATGTTTGTATTCTTAAGGTTATAGTGTTCTTTTAAAAAAAATAAGAAAAAACACCCCCTGGACTGGGCTGACCTCACTGTTAAAGCTGCAAAACCTGTGAATTTGTTGCAAATTCAGGAACTTCAAATGTAAACATCTTTTTTCATTACGTGTGTGTCAGTGTGTACATTTTTTATGTAAGAATTGATCAAATGTTAGCTCCCTCTCCCCCCCTCAGAAATGTGCCCTTGCATCCGTTGACGTGCTCAGTATAAGCAGAAATTTTTGTTTCGATCAGCATGTATAATGATTTTATTAGAGAGATTTCTCTGGTGACACCAGAGAACAAACCCAGAGTTGTGGGATAATGCGCGAAACGCGTTAGGAGCTCTGGTCTGGCACCAAAATTGGACTGTAATGCCAGACCCAGGAAAGAGAGAGAAATACAATTGGCATGACATCCATTTACATTGTGCACTAGGAGAGGTTTAAACACAAAGTGCTCTGTGAATAAATAGGTGCTTAGGTATAGTTATAAAAATATAACAAGTTCACACGCTACTACACTCAGGTGGATGTCCCCCCTATTCCGCCCCACACCTGAGAGCAAACAATCAAAAACAGGCAGGTGTACAATACACCAACTAGAGAAGTGGAGCGTGTAAGGTGTTCTATAGGATATGCCTACCCTTTGTTGGGACGTAGGGATTAAGCTGTAAAATAAAGGAAACAAAGGGTAATAATAGTGTAATAATCTCAGGGGTATGAGTGGACTGTAGGTGTCCAATGGTCCAACTCACATGGGAATGAGCCTTCCAGGACCGGCTCAGATCGGATAGGCAGAAGTGTACTAGGTGACACAGTCCCCTCTTCTGTCTGCTCAAATATGGTATATGAAACGAAAAAGAAGTGGGGAAACCAGTAGAATTCTGGTGTAGTATGTAAGGTATGATAAACCAGATATACAATTAAAAGATATTGCTATTCCAGAGCCCTTAATGCCTGGCTCAAGGTGATAGCGCTCTGTGCCTTTGAGGGGGCACACCCTTCTTTTTAAGCAAGCAGACATGGGTGATTTATAGGGCTTTATTATTTAATACACATACCAATTAAAAACAAAGTAACAAAAATAAAAAGCTAGCTGCCAAGAATACAAACAAGTTGTCCTTGTTCCTCCTCCGATACGCGTTTCACCCTCTAACAGGGCTTTCTCAATCGGTGTACACTTTGTTTTTAATTGTTATATTTATTAAATAATATAGTCCTATAAATTACTCCTGTCTGCTTGCTTAAAAAGAATGGTGTGCCCCCTCAAAGGCACAGAGCGCTATCACCTTGAGCCAGGCATTAAGGGCTCTGGAATAGGTTAGCAAGATCTTTTAATTGTATATCTGTTTTATCATACCTTACATACTACACCAGAAGTCTACTGGTTTCCCCACTTCTTTTTTGTTTCATATACCATATTTGAGCGGACAGAAGAGGGGATTGTCACCTAGTACACTTCTGCCTATACGATCTGAGCCAGCCAATGTGAGTTGGACAATTGGACACCTACAGTCCACTTATACCCCTGAAATTATTACACTATTAGTCCCTTTTTTTTTTTTTTACAGCTTAATCCCTACGTCCCAACAAAGGGTATGCGTATCCTATAGTACACCTTACACTCTCCACTTCTCTGGTTGGTGCATTGTACACCTTCCTGTATTTGATTGTTTACTAGGAGAGGTTTAGCCTTGCCCAGTAGTCATACATAAGACACCATGGAATGTTTTGGCATTAGATTGAATAAATATTCAGTATTTCAGAATAAATTAACCTTTATAAGTCGAGTAAGACAGGTCAGCTTCAATGCTGCTTTGTATTTTGTCACAATGTGTACGAGTATTTGTTTTTTTGTCAGTCATTGTTTTATTGAGGAAAGTTTACAAGTTTTTTGGTTTCATATAGTGCGTTGAGATAAAGCATATCTGTATAATATCAACAGTAGTGATGTCCCGAACGGTTCGCCGCGGATGGCGAACATATGCGCTGTTCAGTCCGCCCCCTATTCGTCATCATTGAGTAAACTTTGACCCTGTACCTCACAGTCAGCAGACACATTCCAGCCTATCAGCAGCAGACCCTCCCACCTCCTGGACAGCTCACTAAGAATGCAGCTTCACAATGAATGTAAAATGAATGCTGTCCAGTAGGTGGGAGGGCCTGGGAGGGAGGGAGGGTCTGCTGCTGATTGGCTGGAATGTGTCTGCTGACTGTGAGGTACAGAGTCAAAGTTTACTCAATAATGACATAGGGGGCGGACCGAACAGCGCATATGTTCGCCGTCCGTGGCGAACCGTTCGGCGAACCGTTCGGGACATCACTAATCAACAGTTATAAACATAAAACATTAGCAGGCCTCTTTTACTTTTTTTTTCTCTGTGCATGTGTCAGTTGGGTTCGTGCCTTATGAGTGGTGGTGTACGAGTATTTGTGTGTTTGTCTTTGAATAATATAATGTTTGATCCTTATCAATAAAACATTATTAATAATAGATCAATGGCACATGCAAGTTTTATTATAAAAGGTTCCTTTAATCTTTTTAAAGATATTTTGGGGTGTGGGTTATGAAATGTTTGTGTTTTCTTAGAGTGTTGCTGTATTATCAGATTGCAACTATACAGATATGTCACATGAAACATATACGTGTTCACTCGTAGTTAACACTTCTGCCGTGTGTGGCTTGCTGTGAATGTTTAGGGAGATAAGCAGAGAAGTCATTCATGTGGACATTTTGCAAAAAGATTAAAAAAAAACAACCAACCTTTAATCCATTCTAAATAACTGTGGTCATGGCTTATTGGTAATGAAAGGGAGGTGACTTTTTGTTGCGTTACCACATGACTTTGATCGCAGATGCTGAGTAGTTGACAATAGATTATTGTAGCATTGCCAGTTCCACCACATTTTCTGGGAGATATATTATATATGTTGATTGTTGGCATATATGTTCTGTACGACATTAGGAGAAATTAAGTTATTAAAGAGACATTCTAGGCACCATAACAACTTCAACACAAAGAAAGTACATGGGCATAACAATCAGGTGATGAAGCTGCTATGGTACCCAGAGTGGTCCTTTAAAGATACCAGTTTCATGATACCTCCAGTACTTCCTCCTATGCCTCATCACCTTGCTGGGCAGTGTTGCACTGCGCATTATGCTGGCGTAATGTTTGGTGCAGGAAGCCATGTGTCCTTTTATACCGCTCCATGCCAATGTCACCTTTCAGACGAAGGTTCAACGTCGTACCTGGACTATACCTTGTGACGCTCACTAATATGGTGATGCATGTCCTGTTTAAACCTCGTTACGGACAGGTCATTGCTTCGTCCTCGTTTCTGTTTTAGTAACCGAGAGTGTGTTTTCCTTTTAATTGCCTGCTTGGTATCTGCTCTGACTAATCCTTGAGTATTCTATCCTCTCTATCCCTGGACCTTGGCTTGTTTTGTGGTTTTTGTGATGTTCTATATCCCCTTGACCTTGGCCTGTTTTGTAATGCTCTATATCCCCTTGACCTTGGGCTGTTTTGTGATGCTCTATATCCCCTTGACCTTGGCCTGTTTTGTGATGCTCTATATCCCCTTGGCCTGTTTTGTGGTTTTTGAACTGTAGAACTGTAGCAATTTGTTATAATCACTGCAGCTGTAAGCCAACCTCTCAATGCTGTCAATCAAGGCTGTCAGAATGTTTAACATGAATTTTGACCTAATTGTATTAAGCTCTCTCTCTCCTCCCTGTAAAACAGGTTGAGCTGCAGATGTATGTGTCTGCCAGTCAGATAGACCAGTTGACTGAACAGTGAACTATTATGTTTAACAGCTGCAGTAATGTTTCTATCTGTTTATAAAGCAGTTGCAATCATCCTAAGTGATGATTGGAACAGCTCCGTAGGCATAAATTACTTATATAATGCATTAAAAACATAGGGATCAGTTTTAATCCATATCCCATTAATCACTGTGAAATCTTTATGTATACAAATTCTACATGCTGCAGGGCAGCACTATTCCTGCTCTGCCCATTAACATAAGGAAAATATGTGTGTTCAGAAAAACATGGTGGGATTTTAAAAAAAAAACTAATAAAAGGGGCCCTCCTTGTTCCATAACAAATATTTAATCAATTAAATTCAACAAACTAACTTCATATGTCCAGAACATTTTTAACATGACCGAGGTCAGGATAAAACCTGTTTCTTACCTAATCTTTTTAAGAAACCTGCTTGGCTCTCATTGGTTGCAACGTTAGTCAGATAGCAGAAACTAATGTAGGGTAGCAAGATCAGGGTGATCACATGATGTTAGGTACTCTTATACCTGTTCTGATTGGCAGATCTGTGTCCACCATCTTTATCCCTGATCCTTCCAGCAACAATCATGAAAGAATCCGAGATGAGTGACTCAAATCCCATCTCCTACCAATTAACTAGTAGCTACCAGCAAAATAAATATGACACGTTTATTACTTTAATAATATCACAGACAATCTCATCAGGGGAGTAAAATAAGAAGGATTTCAGAATACGGCACTGGGCCCTGTGACAAACTGAGATAACACTCGAGGCTGTAGTGGTTATGGTGCTTAGAGTATTCCTTTAAGACACAATTTGTTCAGGGACAGGCATTCAAAATGCAGACATGTCCTGATAACATTTCTGACAGTTTGGCAAATATGTCCAGACCATTGCCGGTGTAACAGTTTCTAAAAGTAAATTTATACATCAATCTTAAATGTGAAAATAATATCTTTGAATAGGTGGATCAGCAACCGATGTCATTAAAAAAATATAATATTGCTAGTTCAGCAACTACACTTTAGCACAGAAAGGTATTAAATACAATTAATAATTGACACTGCAAGGTTTGTTTTTCACTATGTAAATATAGAAACATAGAAACATAGAATGTGACGGCAGATAAGAACCATTCGGCCCATCTAGTCTGCCCAATTTTCTAAATACTTTCATTAGTCCCTAGTCTTATCTTATAGTTAGGATATCCTTATGCCTATCCCACGCATGCTTAAACTCCTTTACTGTGTTAACCTCTACCACTTCAGCTGGAAGGCTATTCGATGCATCCACTACCCTCTCAGTAAAGTAATACTTCCTGATATTATTTTTAAACCTTTGTCCCTCTAATTTAAGACTATGTCCTCTTGTTGTGGTAGTTTTTCTTCTTTTAAATATAGTCTCCTCCTTACTGTGTTGATTCCCTTTATATATTTAAATGTTTCTATCATATCCCCCCTGTCTCGTCTTTCCTCCAAGCTATACATGTTAAGATCTTTAACCTTTCCTGGTAAGTTTTATCCCGCAATCCATGAACCAGTTTAGTAGCCCTTCTCTGAACCCTCTCTAAGGTATCAATATCCTTCTGAAGATACGGTCCCCAGTACTGTGTACAATACTCCAAGTGAGGTCTCACCAGTGTTCTGTACAATGGCATGAGCACTTCCCTCTTTCTACTGCTAATACCTCTCCCTATACAACCAAGCATTCTGCTAGCATTTCCTGCTGCTCTATTACATTGTCTGCCTACCTTTAAGTCATCGGAAATAATCACCCCTAAATCCCTTTCCTCATATGTTGAGGTTAGGACTCTATCAAATATTCTGTACTCTGCCCTTGTGTTTTTACGTCCAAGATGCATTATCTTGCACTTATCCACATTAAATGTCAGTTGCCACAATTCTGACCATTTTTCTAGTTTACCTAAATCATTTGCCATTTGGCTTATCCCTCCTGGAACATCAACCCTGTTACATATCTTAGTATCATCAGCAAAAAGACATACCTTACCATCAAGACCTTCTGCAATATCACTAATAAAAATAATAAAGAGAATGGGTCCAAGTACAGATCCCTGAGGTACCCCACTGGTGACAAGCAAGCTTCGAATATACTCCATTAACTACAACCCTCTGTTGCCTGTCACTCAGCCACTGCCTTACCCATTCAACAATATTGGAATCCAAACTTAAAGATTGCAGTTTATTGATAAGCCTTCTATGTGCAACAGTGTCAAAAGCCTTACTGAAATCTAGGTAAGCAATGTCTACTGCACCACCCGATCTATAATTTTAGTTACCCAATCAAAAAAATCAATAAGATTAGTTTGGCATGATCTCCCTGAAGTAAACCCATGTTGTCTCTGATCTTGAAATCCATGTGTTTTAGATAGTTCGTAAGGCAATTTTTCTTCATTACATTATTAGTTCCCTACCTCAGCTAGACGTCTTGTAGTTGACGTTGTCACAATATGGACATTTTATACTTCAAATTATTAATATAATATTAGCATTAGTCTAGGCGGCAAATTTAATTAGGATGTACCCCATGAACTTTTTTTTTATTACAGAACATTCTTTTTTTTTGTTTGTTTTTATTAAAAAACAAACCAAACAAAAAAACACTAAATCAGACTTAAAGGGTTACTCCAAGCACCATAGTCACTTCAGTGATTTTACCCATATTGTATATCTTGCACCCGCTTTTACCTACTTTTTGGTGCAGGGGCAAACTGACAGCAAGCTGGGCCCGGCTTGACGTGCAATTAAGCACAGACACGCATTGTGGTTCAAAATTCATATTGCATTTCTGCACAAACCCTTAGCAATGGACACTGTTTCAAACACAGCTTTTTTTTTTAACTGATCCAAAAGGACCAGTGACCAGAAACCAGCCATGGACTGCAGTTTCAACCTTGTGGGTTTCATCAGCATGGCACTGATTTTGGTCTGGAAGTTAAAGTCTCTCTGACAATATAGCTAGGTAAGGAAATATATATTAGATCAGATACTGTAGCTATTCTTGTTCAGTGATGTAGGTGTAAAATAACAGATGAACATAGTATCTTGTAATATCAATTTTTATTCGATTAACATAATTTTGGAACGACAAGCTTAGAGGAGATCCTCCATTCCTCAAGTCTAAGTATTTCTGAGCTAAGCAACACATAGAATTCAAAGTTGACTCAATACTCTCTTACGCGGCTTCCTCGTCACAAGTCTGATTTTTAACTCTCATACCGACAGTCAACCACTAGAGGTGAACTTAAACCTGCAATGTAAATATTGGGGTTTCTCAAAAACTTAATTGTTTTACATTGCAGGATTAAGAGGACAGGCACACTGCACCCAGATCACTTCAATCAGATACATTGGTCTGGGTGACCATAATATTCACCCAGCCTCCCTTAAGTGCTTTTAACCCCTTAAGGACCAAACTTCTGGAATAAAAGGGACTCATGACATGTCACACATGTCATGTGTCCTTAAGGGGTTAAATGAAAAACAGGAGTGGAACCTCATCCCTAGTGTCCAGTGGGGAGCTGCAGAGATCAGTCTCTACTAATTACCCAGTTCCCTATCACCTTTCACCCAGTGCAGACTGCCCACTCTCCCCCTCTTCGTAATCAACAAGTAACACACACTTTATTCTCTGAACAGTGAATTGTGATGAACTAACAACCATCAAGGCTCCGAGAGATATATATTTATATTTCCAACAAGGTCACTTGAGTGTAGGAAACGAGAGTATGCGGGGGACGAATCCCCCACAAAAAATCTGGTGTGGCTTTTAAGATCATATGATAAGAAAAACAAACGATTTGTTAAAATAGAGTTGTTTACTTGTTTGCTACTTGTTTAGTAGACTCCCTAGTGATAATATATAATTTCACTGGAGAAAACTGAAAGCTCCCTAAATTGGGCTAGGAGTACTATAGGCCAATCCCCTCTCCCCCCAGATTCAGTGTGGGTCCTATTTCAATGACAGGCCATGTAGCATTATAATAAGCAAGCTGTGACCTTCAGGTTTGGAACTATATATGTTGTCCAATTGTCTGGGGTCTATACAGTGGGGTTCTGTATTTGTAGATTGAGGTTGCAAAGCCCCTCACAGTCTCCCTGCAGACCCACCAATGCTGAACCCCTAAAATTTGCTATTTCTCTGCCAGTGTGAATTAATTTAAAGGGACACTAATTAATTTAGTTGTTCTGGTGGGTATAATTATTCCCTGTAGGCATTTTCATGCAAACATTGCCTTTTCAGATAAAAGGCAGTGTTTACATTACAGCCTAGGGACACCTCCAGTGGCCACTCCTCAGATGGCTGCTAGAGGTGCTTCCTGTTACTGGAGCACTGCTGTTCAGCATCCCCACACTCTGCATGGAGACACTGAATTTTTCTCATAGAGATGCATTGATTCAATGCATTTCTATGAGGAAGTGCTGATAGGCCAAGCCGGCGTTTGTCCCCGCCCCCTCCCTACTAATTTTCCTGGCACTATAGTGCCCTGAGGGTGCCCCCATCCTCAGGGTCCCCCTCCCGCCCGGCTCTGGAAAGGGGAAAAGGGGTAAAACTTACCTTTTTCCAGCGCTGGGCGGAGAGCTCTCTGCCTCCGATCCTCCTCCGTTCATCCCCGTCGGTTGAATGCGCACGCGTGGCAAGAGCTGCGCGCGCATTCAGCCGGTCGCATAGGAAAGCATTTAAAATGCTTTCCTATGGACGCTTGCGTGCTCTCACTGTTAATAGGTGACTTACTAATAAAACTTTTCCAAATAAAATGTAATTTAGAACAATGTATCTTATTTACATAGACTGTTTTCTAAACACATTTATTGTGGTTTAAAGACATGCAGCGCTACAGAATTTGTTGGCGCTATATAAATAATAATAATACTGTGAGTATTCATGCTATGAAGCTCTGTTATACACTCAGACACAGACACAATATGGAAGCTCCTAGAAAAGAGGGACATTAGGATAGAAAAGAAGGACAAAGATTTGGACCCAAAATAAAGACTCCCACTCTTAGCCAGGGACAGATGGGAGGTGTGGCACGCTGCTTTTGATTGATACACATTGTCTTAATAAAGTTTTCTGTTTTTCTTTCTCTTTGCTTCCTACTATATACAGAAGTGAAAGTGAAAGTTTGAAGCCTGCCGAGGCCGTGTTAATGCAGGGGAGAGAAAGCTTTGTGTGGATTTGTCAGCCTTATGGAAACGCTTTAAAGTCTGGGGTCGTACGGTGTTAACCCCTCTCTAGCCACACGGCTACCGAGGACTGATACATAGCAAGACATCTCGGTTCTTGGTGCACGTAAGTTATTTTCCTGCATGTAAATTAAATGCCTTAATTGGACCTGATCTACATAATCAAAATGTGTGTAATCGAATAACCGAGCCAGAATACATTCCCAGTGAAACGTGCAGGTTTTTTCACTGAAGTGAGAATTGTCAGAAATGTAAAGTTAATTTTAAAAAGTAAGGGCACATTAGTCGAATTGGAAGAAACTCATATTTCCAGTTCCGCTATTGTAGCCTTAAAGGGTTACTATAATCTTACCGAGAGGGGGGACATTTTCAGCGTAATATGCCGTACTGGGCACTGTGGGAAAGGTCCCTGCTCTCAATTACCTGAAATAAAATGGTTTTATTTATCTTGAATACAGAGTTCTGGGCTGCCGGTGTCACGTGTGCTGGGGGGGGGAACCAGCCCCCGTCTCACAATTAAGAATATCTCTCTATGTGCGGTGTTTTAACCCCTCAAGGACAACCTCTGGAATAAAAGGGAATCATGATGGAATATTTCCGTCATGTGTCCTTAAGGGGTTAAGCAGAATTTGCACATACTTACTCATACCACCATAACCACTTTAAATCACTGACGTGGTCATGGTGGTTGGAGTAACCCTTTAAATGTCAAGTTCATCCGAGCAATTCTCACTTTATTGAAGAAACCTGTCAGTTATTCTCATGAGTTTCACCATGCTGAGGCCTTTTACTGTGCTGCGGTTTAGTTACTACACAGTGAATTATGCTCAATGGATATACAAAATTCAGGCTAAACCAAAGAAGCTGTGATTATAACTCGGATGACAAAATAATTTTTTCAAACCAGTTATTTTTCCCTGAAGTTTTGCAATATGGTTTTTAATTTACTGCAAATCTGTGTTTTAGTGAACAAAACCCATTTTCTTTTTCTCTTTAATTACTAGTAAACAATGAATTGCAAACCATCAATTTATTCCAGATTAGTCATGACATAAAATTCTCAATAGGAGATTTTTTTATCAAATAGTTTTTTAGCCTAACAATGTAATTACTAAAATGAAAATTCCAAGTGAATTTCAAATTTAAGGTCAACATAGCCAAATCGCAATCAATCTTTAAGTCCGCTATGCTGTCAGCTGCTACTTTGGCCTTAAAAATAAAATTTACTTTGAATTCTCTTTGAATTCTCATTGCAGTGAATAACTACATGTTTTACAATTCAGCTTCTGAGTCTCTGTTCAGTGAATGAGTGTTATAAAATATCTAAATAAAAACCTACCCATTGCCATTAATTTATAATCATGATATTATAATTTTACCGTATTTCTGTATACAATTGTTGTAAGACATGAACTAACAAACGAGCAGCTGTTGTGTTTGAGAATATGTTAAGTCCCTGTCGCGTTAGATTAACAGAAGTTATATTTAAAAATGTTTTAAAATTATAATTTTGACAAGAAAAAAAAAGCAAAAAAGCAGATAGTATTTTATTAAGTAAGCTTTTATGTTTATATAGCGTTATGATTTGTGGCCTTGATTCAGGAAATCCCCTTGTCAAACACATTTACTTATAGGCAGACGTTATCTTTGAGAGCACGTGCTCTAAACTAGTACTGAATACTGAATAAGTGCTACAGACATTCATTGTGGGCAAGCGCAGAATTTGAATGAAAGCAGGAAATCGGCTAATATTACATTAATTTAGTAAGTAACCTGAAACCTACTAAGGGGCGTGTGCATGTTTGTTAAAGGGGAAATTCGTTTATACACTTATAGAATTAATCACTAAATTAAGATTAAAAGGTCAAGTAAAAGTGAGATTTATTTGAGATTTAAGGTCAAAGTAGCCGAGCTGGAAAAATGCTCTGAGCCACCTCAGCTTTCAATTTGGCTGCGCTGGCCTTACATTTGAAATTCTATTGTAATAATTCTGAACGTATACATTTATTTTTTTATTTTTTTTAAACTCCATATAATGACATATGATACAATTGTGTACTTTGATATTCGCTTACTCAAGGTAGAGAGAATACATGTTGAAGGTACAGTGATGTAGTTTACAGTATAGAAGTTATATATACATTCAAATAAAAGAAATTAAGAATCAGGAGAGATTTCACAAACGATAACATAGCAACATGTGTTAATTCATTTAGAAATGTCAACTGTTGGGTGTCAGCATTTTTTTAATCTTTTTGTTTCTGTGGAGTAGTAATCAATATTCTAATTTTGCATTGTTTTTGTCATTTACTGACACACTAGCAGGATTATTTACTAAAGTTAGAATTCAAAGTGACTTTCAAATTTCAGGTAAGAGTAACCGAACTGAAAGCATTGCTGACTTAGAGAATGTTTACAGTTTGACTACTTTGGCCTTACAAGAAAAGTGACATAAATCTAAAGCCTGAGACATGATATTAAAGGAACACTATAGTGCCAGAAAAACAAACCTGTTTTCCTGGCACTATAGGGTTAATAGGTTGCCCCCCCCCTCCCGCTTGGCTGAAGGGGTTAAAACTCATTCAGCCACTTACCTTAATCCAGCGCCGGGCGTGACCTCTCCTTCCCTGCCGACATCAGCTCCCGAGTGGAGCCGCGTGCGCATTCAAACCCGCCCGTAGGAAAGCATTACTCAATGCTTTCCTCTTGGGGATTTCATTTGACGCTGGACTCTATGAGGACGTCCAGCGTCCTTTCAGTCTGATTTTCTCACTGAAAATTGTGGAAGCGCCTCTAGTGGCTATCAGGGAGACAGCCACTAGAGGCTGGATTAACCCTGCAATGTATACATAGCAGTTTCAGAGAACAATTTCATTTTTTAGCTGCAGGGTTAAAACTAGAGGGACCTGGCACTCAGACCACTTCATTGAGCTGAAGTGGTCTGGGTGCCTATGGTGGTCCTTTAAGGTAACTGGCATGATAAACCTCCGTAAGATATGGACTGGAGCTCAGGTTGAAGGTAATTGCTTTAAAGCGACACTGTATGCACCAAGACCACTTCAGCTCATTGAAGTGGTCTGGGTGCACTGTCCCTTGTGCACTTCGTGTTTACATTGCAGCTCTAAGTCTAATGCGAGGGAGGGGCAGAGCGACAACCCAGCGCAGGGACATCAGCGCTGGGAAAAGGTAAGTAAATAAAGGGTTTTTTACCCTTTATTTACCTGGGTGAAGGGGCGCAAGGGAGGGGTGAGGCAGAGGGCGCTATAGTGCCATAGTTATTATAGTTATTCCTGGCACTTATAGTATCCCTTTAAATCAGTTGGGATTTCAGGTGGGCAGTTGTGGGTTTTGCAGAAAACGCCCGGTGTGCCTTGATGGCCATGGACCAAGGTTGGTAGGGGAAATAATTTCATCTCCCCTGCTGGCCCTTGCAGAGCCAGCCTTGCTGTGAGCCCTCTTCAGGCCCGGACTGGCCATCGGGCATACTGGGCAAATGCCCGGTGGGCCTCGATGGCCGTGGGGCCGAGGCCGGCAGGGGAGATCACAGAATCTCCCCTGCAGGGCCAGCGCTACCCGAGCGCCAGCCCTGCTGTATGCCTTCATGGGCCGGTGGGGAGATCTAAGATCTCCCTCACCGGCCCAGAGGCAGTGTTACAGGCGGCCACAGGCTAAGGAGTGAGGGAGGGAGGAGAGAGGACCTGCGGAGCTCTAACCAGCAGCTCCGCCGGGTCCTCTCGCGGGATTCTGAGCGTTGCCGCGGCTGGCGCTCGGGTAGCGCTGGCCCTGCAGGGGAGATGGCAGCATGGTCCCCCTTCATGGCAGAACGGGGGGATATAACTTTTTTTTTTTTAATTATTAAAAAATATATTTTAATTTAAATAAAAAATAAATTCACACTCACACACACACACAGCACCCAGACACACACACAGCACCCCCAGACACACACACAGCACCCCCAGACACACACACAGCACCCCCAGACACACACACAGCACCCCCAGACACACACACAGCAACCCCAGACACACACACAGCACCCTCAGACACACACACAGCAACCCCAGACACACACACAGCACCTCCAGACACACACACAGCAACCCCAGACACACACACAGCAATCCCAGACACACAAACAGCACCCTCAGACACACACACAGCAACCCCAGACACACACACAGCAACCCCAGACACACACACAGCACCCCAGACACACACAGCACCCCCAGACACACACACAGCACCCTCAGACACACACAGCACCTAAACACACACAGCGTACCCTAAGACACACACAGCGCACCCTCAGACACACACAGCGTACCCTCAGACACACACAGCGCACCCTCAGACACACACACACTAATGATGTCTCAGACACACAGCACCCTCGCTCACACACACAGCACACTCCCACACACACACACATATATATATATATATATATATATATATATATAAAATAACCCTCAGTGAGTTAACAAAGAAAACTAGAAACCTAGAATGTGACGGCAGATAAAAACACCCTCACACACAGCACCCCTCTTACATACACACACACTGCGCCCCTCACACATACAATACGTCCAAATATATATATGTATGTATATATATATATACACACACACACACACACACACACACTACAGCACTACATACATTATGCTCCAGATACACGCTAGATCCCTTACCTTATATGCACTCTTAATCCTCTATACACACACACACACACACACACACACACACACACACACAATCTCCTATACACACTCTGGGTCCTTTACACACTAGATCTCCTACACACACACCGCACCACCTACACACACACTACATTCCTTGTCAGCAAACACATACAACATTCTCTAAACACACCCTCTCTACAACCCCTACACACACTACGTCACCTATACACACACACTACAGCCCGTATGCACACATTCGCTACATCCCCTATAACACTATGCCACCTATACACACACTCTCTGCAGCCCCTAGCCACACATATTACACCACAAACACATATGAAATTGACCTATTTACACAATACCACACCACACTCTACACACACGCAATCCCACAAGCAGGCTCCAAACACATGCACCATACACTTTCCTGGCTCTTTTGTCCTCTGGTATCCCACTTATGGAGACACCAGAGACAATTTAAAAGCAAACACAGCGCAAGCATGTTATTAAATTTGCTTGCACTGCGCAGAACAAATTCAGGGCCTTTTCTAATGCCAGAGCTCTTCAGCGCAGTTTCCAAGATTGAACCAACATGCTCACTTTGAGAGGAGGCGTGCTTGTCATTAGTGATGACAAAACACACCCTCTCTGGCCCCGCCCCCTTCTTAGGGGGCCGCTCTGATTGAAAAATGCCCGGGCCTAATTTTTTCCCCAGTCCGGCCCTGCTGGTACCTGTGGTGTTGTACGTGGCTGGGGGGAAGAAAATACCTTCATTGACATCAGTGAGGAGGAGGAACGGGAAATGAGTAGCTCGGCATCCAACCTTGTGCAAATGGGGTCTTTGATGCTGTCGTGCCTGTTGAGGGACCCTCGTATAAAAAGGCTGAAGGAGAACGACCTGTACTGGGTGTCCACGCTACTAGACCCCGGTATAAGCAGAAAGTGGCGGAAATGTTACCGAATTACAACAAGTATGAAAGGATGCAGCATTTGCAAAATAAATTGAAAAGTATGCTTTACACAGCGTATAAGGGTGATGTCACAGCACAACGGGAATCTAACAGGGGGAGAGGTGGAAGTCATCCTCCTCCTCCCATGACCACGCCGGCAAGGACAGGACGCTTTAGAGACGTGTTGTTGATGGAGGACATGCGGACCTTTTTAAGTCCTACGCATCGCCACAGCCCTTCGGGATCCACCCTCAGAGAGCGACTCGACCGACAGGTAGCAGACTACCTCGCCTTAACTGCAGATATCGACACTCTGAGGAGCGATGAACCCCTTGACTACTGGGTGTGCAGGCTTGACCTGTGGCCTGAGCTATCCCAATTTGCGATAGAACTTCTGGCCTGCCCCGCTTCAAAGTGTCCTGTCAGAAAGGACCTTCAGTGCAGCAGGAGGTATTGTCACTGAGAAGAGAAGTCGCCTAGGTCAAAAAAGTCTAGATTACCTCACCTTTATTAAGATGAATGAGGGATGGATCCCGAAGGGACTGACACTGGGCGATACATTAGATTAAAAAAGGCCTGATGAGATGAGCTGCCTTGGGCTAAAAATGGTCCACACGCTGCTGTATTTTAGCTCTGAATGCCTGTTGACTTGCGTGACTGATCCGCCACCAACTTGGGTTCAAGCCGCCATGTTTTAGAGCACTTTCTGCCTGTGAAACAAACATCAATTATAGATTGAATAGCAGTTAGTTGTCTCAAAGCGGGTGTGTCAGGCTCACAGTGGATACTGTGCCCAGTGCCACCACTCACTCACTGGTGTCACAATAGCTTGGATTTAAAAACAAAAAACTTTTTTCACTGTTATAGATTGAATAGCAGTTAGTTATCTTCAAGCAGGTGTGTCAGCCCTACAGCGTGTACTCTGCCAGTATGCTGCCACCTCCTCTACTCCTCCTACTCCATCCTCTTCCATAACCTCCTCGGCTGAGTCCTCTTCTGCTGCTGCGTCTTGCTCCACATCAACGGATAGGGGACGTAACAGTGATTAAACTGATAACAATAGTACTAAACACACCACTCCTATCTGGTGGCACATTAGATTGCACGCGCAGTGCCCCAAATTTGTTGTGATCTGTGAGTAAGGTAAACGGTTGTCCATACAAGTAGGTTGCAGCTTTTTGAGGGCCCACACCACCGCCATGCACTCCTTTTCCAATTGAATTCTTTATTAGGCATTTTCGTGTTATGGGTACAGACAGGAAAAAAAGGGGGGGGGAAACGGTGTACATGTTCTTACATCTGTTACTTTATATCCAATATTCTTGCAGGGGGGGGGGGAATTTACAACATAACAACATAACAGGGTAAAGCATCGGCCCTTGTGGCACAGCGTTTCAATTGAACAATCACATTACACCTTCCACCTTTTCGCTAGTATTGTCATACCATTCTAGTTGGTGTGTTTGCTCAATCTGGGTATATCTCTCGTCCTTTGCTTTCCCTAATACAACTATTTACACATCTATTTACATATTGGTATCCGTCTACTTTGTTTCTCACTCTCTCTCTGTTGCCCCTGGTTTGTGCGTGTGCTACTCCTCTCCCTCCCACCCTGTCGCTCGCCTCTTTTGCCTGGTTGTTCTATAACCACTTCATGTGGTTCCCGTCACCTCTTCCCATCTGTCTTTGGCTTGTTTTGCTTGAGCAGATGCTCCGAATTTGGCGTTTAATTTGGTTTCATACATTAAATTAGTAGAGATTTGGTTCAGTAATGCCTCTTTTTCTGGTCTCTTGGTTTGTTTCCAGGCCCTTGCGATCAGTGTGTTTGCAGCTATTAGGATGTGGAAGAGTAGTATCGCTTGAGGTCTGTTGTATGACTCCAGTGTCATAAATAACAGACCGCATTCTGGTTGGAGGGACGACTGTGTGCCGAGTGTGTGTCTAATAATGTCTCCTACTTCTCTCCAGTATGGTTGTATTTGGCTACATGTCCACCATATGTGGTACATGCTACCTTCCTCCAACCCGCACCTCCAGCACAGTTTTGACGTATGTGGGTACATGTTTGCCAGTCTTGTCGGCACCATGTACCACCTGTACTGCAGTTTCCTCATGAGCTCTAAGTGTGCTGCGCATCTAGATCTCCCTTTGTGGGCGATAAAAGCTTTTTGCCATTGGCTGTCCGTGAAATGTTTATGTAGGTCCTCATGCCAGTGTTCCTTGAATTTGTCTTTTGATGGTGTTTTAGGGTTGTCGATTAGTGTAGCGTAAAGTAGAGAGAGCGTCTTTTTTGGTATGTTGCCCGTGGTGCATATGTGATACAATTGTTTTAAGGGTGAGGGTGTTGTTATTGTGATCTCATTCTCCAGAAGTGCTTTTATTTGGAGGTATGTGAACAGAGTGGCATTTGGCAAGTGGTATTTGTGTTTCAGAGTGGGATAAGGCTCTAATTTACCTTCCTTGTAGAGGTGTTCTATACGTGTGCACCCTCGTTGTGTCCAAGGGCGGTGGTCTAAAGTGGGATTTGCGATGTGCAAGCTCCGTATCGGGGTCGCCATCCCCCAGTTTGTGACTTGCCCTAGGAGTTTTGTCTTCGAGTCCCACACGTCTAGGAGTAAAGAGGTGGTTGGTAGTAAGTCTTTGTGTTTGGGTCTCAATTTGTGGGGTACCCAGAATAAGTATTTTATGCCCCCCGGGTATATCCCTGCAGCCTCCATCTCTGCCCATTGGGGCTTGTTGCTCCCTGTGTGTAGAGTAAGACTCGTGGACAGGAGGGCGGCCTCATAATATAGCCGGACGGTTGGCAGGCCTAGGCCTCCTTGGGAGGTGGGTTTGCTCAGAATTGTTGACGCCACTCTTATTTTCTTGTGTGCCCATACAAATGATGTGTATATGCGTTGCAGTTTGGTTAGGTATTTGTTTGGGAGGAAAATCTGCAGTGTTCTGATAAGGTATTGGAACTTGGGGAGTAAGATCATTTTCAGGGCAGTCATCCTACCCACCCAAGACAGAAATTTGTGTTCCCAACTTTTTAGTGTTTCTTCGCTTTCCTTCAGGAGTTTGCCGTAATTTAGTTGCATCAGTTGGTGAGGGTGTTTTGGCAGTTTTAGACCTAAAAAAGTGATGTAATCCTCCCTCCAGTCGAATTGGAAGTTATCTTTTAGCCTGTCTAGTGATGCTTGTGTCATCCCTATCCCCATGGCCTGAGTTTTGGTAACGTTCAATGTATAGTAAGATTGGTCCCCGTACTCCTTTATTTCAGTAAGAATGTTTGGTAGTGAGATGTGAGGTTGTGTGATTGTCAGCATTATGTCATCCGCGAACAGTCCTGCTTTGTATTCCTTCTTCCCCACTTGTATCCCGTGTATATTGCTATTTTCCCTGAATTGCGTGGCTAGTGGTTCTAGGGCCAGGATGTACAATAGTGGCGATAATGGACATCCTTGCCTCGTTCCGTTAGTGAGCCGAAACGGCTCCGACAGGAAACCCGAGTTTAACACTCGTGCTTCGGGTGAGCTGTATAATGCGTCTACCACTGCTCCAAATTCGTCCGGTATTCCGAACTTCCGTAAGACTGCTTTTAGAAACCCCCAGTGTAGCCTGTCAAAAGCCTTCTCGGCGTCTAGAGAGAGGAACAATCCCCCCTCTTTTTGTGTTTGTAGTTTGTATAGCAGGTTTATGGCCTTCCTTGTGTTGTCTGACCCCTGTCTCCCTTTTACAAATCCCACCTGGTCGTTGTGAATGATGTGTGGTATGATTAGTCCCAGTCTCGTGGCGTATAGTTTGGCAAAGAGCTTCGCGTCTGTATTTAGGAGTGATATAGGCCGAAAATTTTTCGGCGTCGTGGGTGGTTTATTGGGCTTTGGCAGCGTAATTATGTGAGCCAATAGCATCTCTTTTGGAAGGGATTTCTGGGCTATAGCGTGGTTGAAAGTCTTTGTTAGGTGGGGTGCTAATACGTGGCTGAGCTTCTTGTAATATAAGTTTGTCAGGCCATCTGGGCCTGGTGATTTGCCCGTCGGCAATGTTTGGATGATTTTGAGCATCTCTTGTATTTCTATGGGTTTGGTTAGGTCTGTCTGCTGTTGTGGTGTGAGTTGTGGCAGGGTTAGTTTGTCTAAGTAAGCTTTTATGCTGGTGTCCGTGGGTTGTGTCGTGTTCTGGTCCCCTTTCAGGTTGTATAGGTCATGGTAGTATTTGGCGAACGTTTCACTGATATCTCTAGGTGTGGCGCGTTTCTGGCCTTTGTTGTCTAGGATGTAGGCTATTTTTTGATTTGCTTGTTTTTGCTTCAGTTGGTTAGCCAGTAGTTTACTCGCTTTATTGCCCTGCATGTAGTGTGATATTTTGAGTCTTGTCATGTTGGATTGCGTTTGATCTAATGCCTGCTGGTGTATAAGCCTAGAGATAGTCATGATGCGATGTTTGTTTTCTGCCGTTGGTTGTATTTGGTTATTTCTATTTAAGTCACACAGCTCTTGTTGCCACGATTTTAGTGTGGTCTGCGCCTGTTTTTTTAGGTGTGCTGATTTTTTAATTAGCAGCCCTCGTATGACTGCTTTGTGTGCCTGCCAGACAGTGGTCGGGGACACTTCCCCGTTGTCATTTTGTGTAAAGTAGAAGTCGAGGTCATCTGCGAGTTCTTTCGTGTATTCGTTATTTTGGAGCAGCATGTTATTTAGCTTCCAGGGGCTACGGTGTTTGAAGTCGTATAAGTTTTTCATGTCTAGGAGCACCGGTGCGTGGTCGGACCATGTGATTTGTTTTATTTCGCAGGTGTGGATTTGGTTTAGGTGTTGCCCTGAGATGAGGAAACCATCTATCCGAGAGTAGGAGTTATGGACGTGTGAGAAATGGGTAAATGTTTTTTCCCCTGGATGTGTGGTTCTCCATGCATCATAGAAATGGTATTCGTGTATGAGTTTCTGCAGGGCTTTGCATTGTCTGTTCAGGGGGCGTTGTCGCCGTCTGTGTCGTGACAGCGTGGTGTCTGTTTTGGGATCTATGACGTGGTTGAAGTCACCACAGATTATCGTGATTCCCTGTTGTATAGCGCTCGTTTTTTTGAGAATGCTCTGTAGGAAATTTCTCTGGTTTGTGTTGGGTGTGTAGACATTGATTATTGTGTAGGTCATATCGTTGATTTTGCCCTGTAGGAGGACATACCTGCCATTGTTGTCTGTTTCATGGTGTTGTGGTTCGAATTTTATGTGTTTGCTTAAGAGGATAGAGGCGCCTCTAGATTTAGTAGGTGACGTGGCGTGGTATTGTTGTGGAAATTGCATCGTTTGAATAGTGGGGTGATCTTTATGTCTAAAATGTGTCTCCTGGAGACATACTATATCCGCATTGAGGGACTTAAGCTCTCTGTGTAGCATATGTCTTTTGGCGGGGGTGTTCAATCCCCGTACGTTGTATGTGCAGATCCTCACGGTGGTTTCTTATAGTGTAGTGGGCTATAGTGTTTTGTAATATGTGTTTCGTCCGGGGACAGCACTCCTCCCAGCTTCAGCAAGCCGAGTGCTGACATCCCGTTTTTGGGTTGGGTGCGGATGTCCCGTAGGTCATGTGGAGTAGTTTTGTGTCTAGGGAGGTTGAGAACCAATAGTGTGGTCTGCAAGAGAGGTATGTGCTCAGGGTTCCCTGTGGGGTGCCCCTCTGGGGGTTTGATTTGGATACCAGTAACTGAACAAAAATATACAATGCATAACAGTAACATAACAACAAAAGTATATACATATAACAATTCTGCCTGAGGTATGGCCGGGCACTGCATCTACGTGCCTTGGGGTTGAAGCTAAGCTTCTTGGTCTGGTATACCTCCCTGCCTGTGGCTTCATTTGTCCTTGGTTTGTGACTGTAGCGCCCTGTGTGGGTTTGTTGCTTTATGTCGCTACCCAAATTTGGTGTTTTTTTTTTTTGTAGAAGTCAGTGGGGTAGTGGGTATTGTACCAGTGGGGTGTTTCTGATGGACTTTTTGTCGGTAGGGTATGGGTCTCTAGTCTACACGTGGGTTGGACACTGGCTGCATCTTTTCCTTGTCCTCCCCCGAATTACCCAGTGGTGTCATAGGCTTTGTTGGGGGACTGAGTCGTCTAACTACGGCCTCCTTCTCCCCCCCTTTTCCCTCTCTCTTCCACTCTCTCTCATAGGGGTAATGGCCCTGCAGTGCCGCACACTCAGTATCCACCCTATATGCTATCTTTACATTCACAGTACTTTACCCATCCCTGGTTTCAGACCGACTCTGCGAGGGTGTTCACCCCTGGTATAGGAAAGTCTTAGTTCATTTTCTTTTGGGTTTTCTCCAGTCTGGGGAGAGTCGTGGCGTGCCCGTCTCTGTGGTCGTCGTAGCTGGTATTGCGATGTCCCAGGCCTGCAAAATTTTTCGTCTGTCTTCTGGCGTCTGGATGGCCGTGATTTTCCCCTTTCTGTTGACCAATACTTTAGTTGGGTATCCCCAGCGGTACGGAAGGTGATGTTCTCGTAGGGTCCGGGTGATGTCCCTGAAGTCTCTGCGGCGTTTCAAGGTAAAGGCCGAGATGTCAGCGTATAGTGCGACATGCTTGTATGCGTCTGGTAGGCCTTTGTGCGTTCTGTTGGCGTTCAGGACTGCTTCTTTGGCGTGGAAGTAGTGCATGCGAAGCAGAACATCACGAGGCGTCTCTGGGGGCAAGAAACTTGGTTTTGCCGTACGGTGGATTCTATCAATCAGCAGCATCTCTTGAGGCCAATCTGGCAGTAGGTGTCTCAGGAGGCCTGTCACATGGGCCATGAGGTCAGGAACACTCACTGTTTCTGGTATGCCTCGTATGCGGAGGTTATTTCTCCTTGCGCGGTCTTCCATGTCAGCAATTTTCATGTCTTGCGCTTCTATTTTGGCTAATATGGAGTCTACTGTACCCGCTAGGTTATTGTGAGCGGTGTCATAATCCGCCATTTTGTCCTCTACTCTTGAGGTTCTTGTCCCCAGCTCCTGCACATCTTTTCTGATGTCCTTAATTGTGGACTCTAGCTGTAGCAGTAGTTTTGCTGCCATTTCATCCAGCAGTGCTTTAATGGTGCTGTGTGTTAGTGCAGGTTCAGTCTCCTCCTGGTGCTCCCTGCTGTCTGTCAAATCCTCGGCGCCATCTTGGGACAGCTCGTGTGGCGGCTGATTTTTAGTTTGCCCAGCTCTGGATACAAAGAAGTTGGCCTTCTCGGTTCTCTCCGTGTTCCTCTTCCCCTTAGGTTGCGACATGTCTGTCTGTGTGGTCGTTTGCGGGCTTAATTGCTCCTTTGAAGCCGGTCACGGAGCGGAGCCTCTAGTGCATGCGGCCGCTCCGGTTCACCTCCAGGCCACGCCCCCCTATGAATTTCTTTTTTTAATATCCTATCATGTACTTTTATTGGGTCCATATGTAAGTAATACAAACAGGAAGGAAACCCCATAAAATGCCAGTTAAAGCATTTAACATATAGATGTATTTTGTCTTTGAGTACTTTACTGTGATTGTCTGTTATAATGGATCTGAAGAACACTGGATTAAATTATCCCAAAGTAGACAAGTCATACTTAAACCAGTGTAATTCTGTATAAAACCTGATCATATCAGAATGTAGACACGCCCCTGCTTAGAATATTAATGGTTTAAATTATATATTTTGAAATTACTGGAGAAAAAAAATTTACTGAACATTTCTCTGTGTTGTGTATGGTAAAGAGCGTTGACCCTTTCCTACCCGCAGTAATCTTAATGAATTAGTGGTAGCCTTCCTTTCAACACATTCACAAGTAGAAACTAATACTACAGTTATCCTCTATGCAAGTTTATCCGATATACCAACATGACACGATGCATGGACATTTTAGTTGTGGCAATTTCTCTTCTTTGTGTGGCCGAAACTGGATGAGCCGCCATATTGGGGGAGGCGGACTACATCTGGTCCGGACCATATAAGGAAGTTCTATCACATGTGTTTTAATTACTACATCTGTTTTACGTTATGGTTAAGTAATTTTAGGGTATATATTAAAGCCTGCTATGTCAGTTGTTGGGTAGATTGCACCTGAGGAAGACCTCTTTTAAGGTTGAAACGCGTTGTGCTTATTTTTTGTTATGTTTTAATCACTATTTGCAATAAACTACTTTTATATTGTTGAATTGGTTCCTGGTTCTGTAAAGTCTGAGTGTTCCATTTTTATTGTATCACTGTTATATTTATGTATACAGGTTATACTATGGTTCCTCTGTTCTGTTTTCATATGATTTAGGGTTCTAGCAAGAAAAAGACCCATCGCATTGTATTGTATTTTAAAGGTAAATCATTTTTACAGTGTGCGCTTTGGCACTTTATTCATTGGTGTTTCTGTTTTATATAAGTGTACTTGGTGACAATACACTTGGAGTGTTTTTAGGCAGTACTTGTATTATTCATTTTGAGTGCCCGATATCCCTTATTTTTTTCACAAATTTATCCGATAGGCATACTGAGCTTTTGCTTATAATGCCAGCAATGCAGGAGCACTAAACATGAGAACAGTTATTTCAAATAATGTTATATCTAATATTTAATTTTAAAAAATGCTACAGTAGTAATTGTAGAAATGAAAACATTGTTTCTATTATTCATCCTTACATTTATTTTTATTATATATTCTTTTACTTGCATGTGACTGCATATCTTTGGACCTTGCCTTTATCATATTTGGAGTACATGTCCACATTTAATACCTTATTATTTAATACCTTATTAGTTGCAAACAATTTGTGGGGACTTATTAAATAAAAAACAAAAAGGAAATACATTTACCAGGCACCGGAAGTAACTAGTACAGCAGTTAAAAAACATTGGGGAGGGAGCCTGGAGCGCTTACAGCCCAGTTGCCTAGGCTTGACTGGTGTCTTTTTGGTGCTTTTCCACCCAACGAGGCTGCAGCTCTCCTCCCAGGCACATATTGTCCCCTCTGTCTATTCCGCTGCAAACCTTCTTCCAGGCAGATATCATCCCATTTGCCTATTTAGCTGCAACCCCTTCTTCCGGACAGGTATCAACCCCTCTGCCTATTCTGCTGCAGCCCTTCTTCCACGCAGGTATCATCCCCTCTGCTTATTTTGCTGCCACTCCTCTTCCAGTAAGGTATTGTCCCCTCTGCCTATTCTGCTGCAGCCTTTCTTCCAGGCAGGTATCCACCTCTGCCTGCAAAATTATTTATATTGCCTTTACAAAGGCACTTGCGTCTCTCAGGTCTAGCTCTCTTGATTTGTCCCAGGGCTAGAAGGATCGTGAAGCCAGCCAACAGGTTAGAATACTCTGTTACCGGGATCCCTAAAAATCCACACAGGACACAAGTTCCAAAAGGAACGAACAGACAAAGCTTTATTTTATTTATTTATTTATTTATTTTATTTTATTAATTAATTTAATCTAAAACTAGCCTTTGGGGACTAGTCCTTAAATATGTGGTGAGAACCATAAAAATATAATATAAACAACATGCATAAGGTAGGGAACAAGCAACATAAAACTATCCCAAATATATAACATCATTACAACTTTCCAAACCATTAGAATACAAAGATGTATCAATGCAACATGTCAGTTTTTATAACATTTTAATTTGCATATTTCTATTATGCCAACACTGCATTTTTTTATTTAGCCAACAGAGGGCAATGGAGAGTCATAACAAGCCTAAAATAATTCCCGTTTAAATCAAATATATCCCAACCTTGCAAACCCAAACCAGGGGGAAAGCAGTCCAAATGTATACTAGGCATAACTGAGGAGGTATCCTGTTAGTCACCCTCCATAATTCTACCATGTAAGCAAGTCTAGGCAATATCACTGGATGGTTACTTCAGAGTTGTGAAATCAGTAACAGCCCCACCATGCTATGATCAGGTTCCAGAGACAAACATATAACACAGATGTGCTTCAAGCATTACAAGACCTTTCCACTCTCTTCTTTGAATGGTTTCAAATAAATGTGTACTGAGGCACATCATGGTGCATGGTGCCATCGCACCGATTTGTTACAGTGGCTTATGTTTACCTACAAATCAAGATAACTGCTCCAATGATGATAACTTTGCAATACACTGCCTATAAAGGCCTAAGAATAAATATAGATATATTTATTGCTTACTCCTCACAAAACAAACAAACAAAACACTAAGTGGATAAATCAGGCCATCAAATTGACTAAGCTATGTTTGAACCTTGGAAAACAGTGCCTTAAATGTAGGTCCAGAAATTCTGCAAGCATTAGGGACCAAGCTAGAGATGTCATTGATGCTCAAAGTAGAGAATTCAAATCCAAGAATTGATGACTTGCTTCGAGTTTGTTTTATTTTAACATCTGCTACTTTCCCACTATGTCTATTTGTTGTCTCCCTCAATACCCTGCCTATTGTGTTTTTATACCCCACCTCCTCTAGACTGTAAGCTAATTTGAGCAGGGTCCTCAACTACCTATTGTTCCTGTTACATTTTGGTCTTTTTTGGTAAATTCCCCTCTTATTGTATAGCGCTGTGGAATAAACTGGCGCTATATAAATACCAATAAAAATAATAATAATAATAACACAGACACTATTCTTAAAGGACCACTATAGGCACCCAGACCACTTCAGCTCAATGAAGTGGTCTGGGTGCCAGGTCCTTCTAGGATTAACCCTTTCTGCTCTAAACATAGCAGAGAAACTGCTATGTTTACCTATGGGTTAATCCAGCCTCTAGTGGCTGTCTCATTGACACCCGCTAGAGGTGCTTCCGCGCTTCTCACTGTGATTTTCACAGTGAGAAGATGCCAGCGTCCATAGGAAAGCATTGAGAATGCTTTCCTATGGACTGGCTGAATGCGCGCGCGGCTCATGACGCGCATGCGCATTCAGTCGATTACGGGAAAGGAGGTGGAGAGTCCCCACCGCCGGGCTCCCTCGAAAAGGTATGTGTTTAACCCCTTCCTCACCCTAGAGCCCGGTGGGAGGGGGACCCTAAGGGTGGGGGGACCAAGAGACGCTATAGTGCCAGGAAAACGAGTATGTTTTCCTGGCACTATAGTGGTCCTTTAATGGTAGAACTCCCATTAACTCACTTGTGATTTAAAGGGACACTATAGTCACTAGAACAACTTATTAAATTTTTTCTGGTGAGAATCATTACCTTCAGGCTTTTTGCTGTAAACACTATCTTTTCAGAGAAAATGCAGTGTTTACATTACAGCCTAGTGATAACTTGCATCCATTCATTCAGTATCTCCTCCCACTGCATGCAGACACTGATCTTTCCTCATAGAGATTCATTGATTCAATTAATCTCTATGACTAGATGCTGATTGGCCAGGGCTGTGTTTGAATCATGCTGGCTCTGCCCCTGATCTGCCTCTTTGTCAGTCTCAGCCAATCCTATGGAGAAGCACTGTGACTGGATCAGGCTACCACTTCTGCTTGTTTTTTTTTTTAGGCAAACAGCATGCAGAGTTACAGCTTCTGGCTTGAATGCAGTAAGATTTTTACTATAGTTATGGAGGCGTGAGGGGTCCAGGGGGGATAGATGATGGTGTTAATACTATAGGGTCAGGAATACATGTTTGTGTTCCTGACCCTATAGTGATCCTTTAAGCAACTTGGAATTTAAAACACCAATTAAATTATCATAGTTTTCATTTTAGCATTGACATATACCATAACACAGGTTGTCATAAAAAAGTTATATTAGGGGGGCGTGGCCTGGAGCACGACCGGAGTGGCCGCATGTTAGAGTAGCTCCGTGCTACCACGGCCTAAAAACTCAGCGGAACGATCACCCGACAGCGAAAATTGCATACCAACTCACCAACAAGATGGCACAGCAGAAGGGCAGGCGAGAGGCGGAGAAAAACGACAAAAGCAACTTCTTCAACGTCCGAAACGCTCAAAACAAACCCACAGCCATGCTAGAACAGGCGCAAGATGGCGCAGAGGAAGACGCCAGCGAGATGCAAAGAACTATGTCGTCGGAAGCGCCAGTGACCCATGGGATCCTGCAAAGTATGTTGGACCGCAAGCATGATAAAATACAGCACACATTTCAATCAGCCCTAAAAGAAATCAGGGCAGACATTCAGGATCTGGGCACAAGAACCTCAACGCTGGAGGATCAAATGGAGGACCAGACTGAAGCATACAAGGAACTGCGAGCAGACATGGAGGGGATGCATGACAACATGGAAACCCTGGAAAATAAAATCGCGGAGGACAGATCAAGGTGCAATAACTTCAGGACCAGGGGCATAGCAGAATCAGTGAGCACTGCAGACCTCCATGCACACCTACAGAGCCTATTTAAAGTCCTGCTCCTGCTGGACAGATACCACCGAGTTCCAAAGCCAAGATTTTTAACCACGGACGCGCCGAGAGACGTGCTAGTGCGCTTACACTATTTCCACGTTAAAGAGGACATTATGAGAGCAAGCAGACAACGCCAGTCCCTCCCGGAGGAGAACAACAATTTACGCAGACATTTCAGCCGAAACACTGAAGAAGAGAAAGACCTTTGCGGCCATCACAGAACAACTGCGGCAACCTAAGAAGCCATACCGATGGGGATTCCTGGTAAAGCTGCTCATCTCCCATGAAGGTACAATAACTGCCATCTGTCACGGCAAGGGTGTATAATTTATTATTACACTATGGAATATCATCTTTTAATGTAATTTGTGTAGTAAATGGCACAAATTACAGAGATGCTATTGCTGAGGTCAACAGTGGTTACATCTTTTGAAGCTGGGACCCCCACAGAGGTCAGATGACAGAAGGGGTAGTGTGAATGGCATAGCAATGTGAAAAGTATTTTACTATATGGATGTGAAGTAATCAAGGATCTGCAAGGTGTGAGGTTCTACATTTGGGAAAAGTCTGAATGTCTCTTCATCCATTTGGCATGTACCTTGTAAGGGATAGTTCAATCATTTGAAATGGTAATGGGATTCGTTTCATGAAGATCCTTGTGTTCCAGTATCTTATCCAAGTGAAACATTCATACTTACCCACAGGTTAATAATTAAGCCTCATTCTTATTATATTTGGAATGGGACAAGCCCAATCTTTTAATTAAGCCCAAACATGAGTTGCACAACTTACCCCGTGTGGCAGGACTTGTGATGTCCGTCCTATTGGATCGTGGGCGGGGCGTGCAACATGTCTTTGGAATGGGAAAACAATAACAAATTCAAAGAGGCAATTATTATTTCTGTGGCAAGTACAGTAGAGGAGATAAAACCAAAAGTTTGTATGTGACATGTTGTTTTTTGGAACAAAAGAGGTGGTCACTTAGTATCCCTATTGCTCCACCCCTGGATGAGGTGTGGCAACTCACAGGGTATATCTCCTGTGATTCTGAAGGGTGTTGGTGTACTTGCTTGGGGCCAAGATCTAATTTTGAGTGAGTCACCATCTTTCCTTGCCAGAGACCCCCTGGACAGAAGTTGTACTTTGAAAACCTAAGTGAGTAATTAGGACTTCTGTATTTTATCCTTTTTGTTTTTATCTGTTGTTGGTGTAAATAATTTGTTTATCATATATTTTTATATGCACTGTGACTATCTTTTGCTCATAATAAACATTCATTTATTAAGTTTTGCCTTTGTCTGGTTAAGAATCACGTTACCTGAAGAGACTAGTTAGTATTTTTGTAATTCCTTGAATATTGTACTAAGTAATATTTGGTGGGTTTTATAGTTAATTTACCTTGGGGACCAAGGCACCCCATTTATAAATTGTCTTGGTGGTGGCAGCGTTAAAATAGTAATAGTTATATTATGTTTAAGTGTGGGTGGTGTTAAAGGGGGATTTTGTCATTATTTCCGGTCTAGTGCAGACAAATAGTGAACTTTAACCCTTTCACAACCACAACTACGTAACACGCACTCTTGGAGTAGGGTGCGTTCGTGACACCATCCATACCCCTGAAGCTAGCCTAAAAGTGCTCCAGGAGTGAGGAATACCGCCACCAACCACCACAACAACAACAACGGACCGCAGCGGGTCCACACCAACATGGCGGAAAGTGCCCAGACGCAGGTAGAGGGAGCTAGCACTGCAGAACGTGGCAAGTAAAATAAAGAGACTTTGGGACTCTGTACTACATAAGAGACACTTATGATAATACAAGAGCGGGTGGGGGCTAAGACCTCAGTTACACTGGACACACAAAGGGAATTAACAAATACCCTAGAGTTAAGGGTTTGCTACCAGCCCCACAATATCAATCAAGCCACAAAAAGCAAGGGTGAATAGCTAATGGAAAGGCGGTTAGGCCGCGAAATGCTTCACACAGGCATAGAAGCACTACGCTTCTTCCCCCAGGGCACCTTGGGTAGGCGTCAAGCCAAACATATGGCAGTTCTAGTAGTTGTAGTTATGTTATGTTACTCCCCCGTTTGTCAGCCAGCGAAGACACAACACAATAACCACCATCTCACCATTTCATCTAGGGAAAGAACCCCCTGCAGGGGCACAAAGCATCAGCCACATAGGGGGGAGCCACCTGGTTCGGAATGGCTGGGTAAGGTGGCAACCCCACACATAGACAATGTAACACATCAGGAACAGCTTGTACAAGATTATGAACCCCCATGAAAATATACACCCACAACACCAAAGGCCTAAACAGCCCCGCTAAACGCAGCTTACTACGCTGAGATTTGAAACAAAACAATGTGGAAGTAGTATGCCTACAAGAAACTCATTTTAAAACAAATTCACATTCCCCTTTGTTCGAGCAAGACTTCCCACACCAGTTTCATGCAACATATTCAAACAAGTCTATGGGAGCTTCCATCCTTATTAGTAAAGATGTAGTATTTACCCTTTTGCACCTGGAAGTGGATGAGGGAGGGAGATATGTCATGGTGGTGGGCAACTTCAATGACATCACATACATGATCACAAACATCTATGCCCCAAACACAGGACAAAGGAATTTCCTCCATAAAATAATCAAGAAACTGGAAACAAAACAAAAGGGGATTAGTATAATATGTGGGGATTTCAACCATGTAATGGATCCCACGGTGGACTCCACTGTATCGCCATCAGCACCCAGAATGCGACCGCTCAAACAACAAAGCAAAGCACTACAGAAACTACTAAATACATACTAGCAACGGGACAACACTTAGGCCAAATTAAGGGATGCGACATCAAACAGATCACGTGGTCAGACCACGCACCAGTAGTAGTGACTTTAACTGACCTTTACGACTCCACACACAGAAGCCCCTGGAGACTTAATGCCTCTCTTCTTACGGACCCCAAATTCCGTAAAAAATTAGAACAAGCACTGCAGCACTACTTTGCGGAAAATATGATAGATCACACATCCCACAACACGATTTGGCAAGCACACAAATCTGTAGCACGAGGACTCTTGATTCAAAGAGCCGCAACCCTCAAATGACAGTTAGAAACACAACAGCGGGAAAGGCAGATGGCACTGTTAGACCATACGATCCTAAACCAAAGGAACGCATCATGCAGCTTACACAGGACATGCACAAACAGGCACTAGATAGAAGAGGTCAGTACCTTCAGAGACTCAAGGCAACACAATATACTCAAGGAAACAAGGCAGGCAAACTAGTGGCACAATGCCTCAAAACACTCCAAATTAAACAAAAGATAGCACACATCCAGTCAGAGGAGGGACACAAGGTCACAGCCCCCAAAGACATTAGCAATGTGTTTTCCAAATACTACGCATCCCTCTATAATCTAGCAAATGACGCGAAAACACACCAACCACGACCACAGGCTATAAAACAATACTTAAATGAGATATCAATGCCCTCACTCACACCACAACAACAACACAAACTCTCCTCCTGTATTACCGAAGAGGAGGTGGCCGAAGCAATCCAGCAACTGCCAACGGGCAAAGCCCCAGGCCCAGATGGCTTTGCTAACTGCTACTACAAAGCATTCAAACCCATCCTGGTGCCATACTTAACGAAAGCTTATAACGAAGCCACCCAACAACAAAGCCTACCCCGTAAAACACTACTAGCCCACATCATAACGCTACCCAAACCTGGAAAGCCACCCACATGCCCCCAAAACTTCTGCCCTATCTCCCTCCTAAACACCGATGCCAAACTATACGCTAAAATTTATGCCCAAAGGTTAGGAAGCCTGCTCCCACACATCATACACCCGGACCAAGTGGGGTTCATAAAAGGCAGACAAGGGGGAGACAATACTAGAAAAGTGCTTGACATAATGTACAGTGCCCAGCGCACGAAGGTGGTAGGCGTGGTGGTGGCACTAGATGCAGAAAAGACTTTCGACCGGCTGAGCTGGGAGGCAGTGCTCACTAAGGTCGGGGTGCCAGAGGGCTTCCTCTCGGCGGTCAGGGCTCTACAGGCCAACAGCCCAAGTTTTAAACGCGTGGTTCGTGTCGAATCCCTTCCTAATAACTAATGAATCTCGCCAAGGGTGCCCGCTATCCCCATTGTTATACGCTAGAACCGCAAGCAACAGCCATAAGGCGACACGCCTCAATACATGGGGTGACCATAGGAGACAGGGAACATAAAACAAACCTATTCACTGATGACATAATGCTCACTCTGATGAAACCCCAGATATCCCTCCCCAACTTGGTGGAGACTATTCTAGAATATGGATGGCATTCATACTATAAATTAAACATTAGCAAGACCCAAGCCATGGGGGTGGGGATTGGGACAGAAGCCCTCGACAGACTTAAGTCTGCCTTCCCATTCGATTGGAGAATGGATCACATCACGTTCCTAGGCATTAACATCCCGACCCAGCTAAATAGGCTTATGGAAAAAAACTACACCAAACTTTACAAGGAACTAGTGGCAACTCTGGAAGGATGGGAGGGCAAATATTTATCATGGGTAGGGAGGCTGGCAGCAATAAAGTTGATGCTGCTCCCGAAATTCCAGTATCTCTTACGCACGCTACCCATAAAGCTACCAAAAACCTACCTTAAAAAGTTACAGAGTCTCCTTGTACGATTTATATGGGCAAAGAAGAAACCAAGGGTGGCAACCTCGGTTCTACAAAGACCGGTCGAAAGGGGAGGGTTGGGGCTACCAAACACCCACACGTAATATAAATCTGCACAAATAGCAGCAATTAAAGCATCTATGGTAGAAGGGAAAACCCCACAATGGACAAAAATAGAAGCCCACTGGGTGGGAGGGCACAGCCTACACAATCTATTCTGGCTACCAAGACACATACGCCCCACACACATTGACCCCCTACCAACCACATCAACAACCCTGACAATTTGGGATGAGACAAAAGATGGGGAAGGGAATCGGAAAAGTATACCAGGGAACACCCCCCGATCTCCACGATAGTGGTGGGAATTCCAACATTTGAAAACACACAATGGAGAGACGGAGGGTGCACCACAATCACACACCTTTACAAAGAAGGACAGTTAATGCCCTTTACAGAACTCCAAGAACTATACAACCTCCCAAATAGAGCCATATTCCCATATTTACAATTGAAATCCTTTCTCAAGGGAATGAAAGTACAAAACATAACACAGCAGCAAGGGTGTAAGTTAGAGCAAATATGCCTCTCACCAAAACCAGCCAAAAGCACACTATCTGCTCTATACAAGGAGCTACAACACGAGGTACCGGAAGCCGTTATGCCATTCCAAGAGGCGTGGAATAGGGAATTGGGTTACACCCTGGCACCCGAAAAATGGGAGAGGGATTTTAGAATCCACAAGGGCAACTCACAGTGCTCCACACACTTAGAAACGATAAGAAAACTACAATATAGGTGGTATATGGTACCAGAGAGGCTATCCAAAATCTATCCAAACTCCCCCAACAGATGTTGGAGGTGTAGGGCTCAAGGAGGGACGATGGGACACATATGGTGGTCATGCGAGAAACTAACACCATTCTGGGTAATGCTGGAAAAAGAGACAGGGAAATTGGTAGGCAAGCAGTGGCCACTCAACCTAGAACAATGCGTGCTCTTTATGATTCCCACAACACTAGACAAAATAGAGGAACGGCTGCTTTTCCACATGCTAATATCTGCAGTAACACTCTTAGCCAGAGCATGGAAATCAACCCAGGTACTGAACAGAGAAACATTATTAAACCAAGCAGATACCAATTGGAAGTACGAACTAATGGCTTCCAAACACTTAACACCACAGAAACACATTAAACAAGCGGGGAAAAGATGGATGGAATATAGAGAAGCGGCAGAGGGGAACCAGAGTCCAGAAACACCAAAGGAGACCAATATTAGACTAATACAGGATGGGGAAAACCAGTAAAAGTCTAACAGAGGGCTACTAAAGCCAACACATCACAGAGCTAGACAAGAGCTCAGAACCAATAAGCAGTTATAAAGGAGAGACAGACGTGAAACGTCACAAGCAGATACAGAGGCCAGACTCACACACCCATTAACCAAAAACAGGGGATAAACACGGAGGGAGTCAGCCCTAAAGTGATGAGTATTGCCGGTTAACAATAGAAAGGAAAACAAAAATGGTCATTGTGTAACACCAATGTTATCTAATGTTCCTGCACTACCCCCCTTCTCTTCTGTACCCTGGCGAGCAGGCGCCGCAAATGAACATGACAAACAAAACAAACTTATTTATCAAAAAAAAAAGTTATATTAAATACATACAAATATAGCCATGTCATTCATGTATTTGTACTCACCACAGCATGCTGAAAAAAAATATAATGAAAATAATTACATACAATTATCTTTAAAAAGGACACTCCAGACCCATAAAGCACTTCAGCTTACTAAAGTGCGTTATGTAAGAAAAGTGTGTTCCCTTCTTTTCATTTTAGAAAAAAGTGCATATTTTAATAGAAATTGACACTTTTACAAATTAACCTTGTTACACCCGCTGGCTGTTAATTAAGATAACTGGTCATGATACTTCCTGGATGCTTAACTCAACTTAGGTACGGTAAACTCAACAGCAATTGCTCATAAATCCTGCTTTGCAACGACTTCTCATTGAGCTACATTGGGAAGCCCGTGATTGGACAGATACAGAAAGTTGGGGCTGGTTTATAATGTGAGGGCTTGCAAAGGCTGCAGACAAGAGAACTGCAGCATTTGCAAGCTGTTTTTAGACATACCCACAATAAAAAAGGCACAACTAAATACATGCATGTTTTCATTTTTGATGCTAATACAAAAGTGTTAACTTCTGCTGAAACATGTCTCTGCAGACCGGAAGAACTGCGGATACCCAACAGACTCAGGTACTGAATAACTCAGTATGTGATAGATGACTTTTCTATTTGTGGCAAGGTAGGAAGCATGTTCATGTGCATGTATTTTGGCATTAGTCATGGGTAATATGGCATGAGAGGGGGCACAGAAATCACCAACCTGCCTGTTAACCATAACTAATATATTGTCAATGCATTTGATTACCAAAACAAATTACCAGCACCTTAACTCCAAAAGTGTATTACAGTCTTTATTCAAATCTAATTATTTGATTCTGTTTTCCTAAGAGTGCACACATATGCTATAACAATTCAATAATATAAACTTGTTAGGGCATGGAGAACATTTTGATAATTTACTTACAGCTGAGTTTGTGGATGATGTCAAGTATTTCACATTCCTGAAAATCAAGAGGATATGGTCAAATTTACCGTTTAAGAGAAGTGGTTACCCAGTACAGGTGGTATGATTGATTACAGCATTACATAGCTGTTAAAGTTGAAAAGACTAAAGTTCATCAAGTTCGACCCTGTCTGTAAGGCAATATGTTAAAGGATCACTATAGGGTCAGGAACACAAAAATGTATTTAGGTGGCTTGCCCCCCCTTAGCTCCCCTATGAAAGTATAAAACTCTATTCCCAGCACTGTGCGGGTCCGCTGGCACGGACTCCGTCCCCTTTGTGACATCATCCAAAAAGGCCGATTTTTAGCCAATACAATGCTCCCCCATAGGGAAATTTGGATAATCAGAACCTCCTCATAGAGATGCATTGAATCAATGCATCTCTATAAGGAAAATTCAGCGTCTCCATGCAGAGCATGCTCTTTCATAAAGTAAGTGTGTAATTTAGCCTGCATATGCACCAAGTTGGTAGGCTTGGCAGCCAATTAACCCATATGCTGAGTTCTAATAAATGATTTGCATATGGACTTGTAGAGGAGGTGAGGAGCACCCAGGTAAGAAGTCAAACCATTTTAAACCAGTTTGGCTAATTAAAATGGTGGGTCGGCAGGGCACTCCTGACACCATAACCACTGTAGCAAACTATAGTGGTTATGGTGGCTGGAGTGTTCCTTTAAATTTGAAATAATTTTTGAACCCTGTCATGGTTATTTACTAAAGTGAGAATTCAAAGTGAATTTAAAATGTAAGGCCAGAGTAGCTGAACTGAAACCTTTTATATTTCATATATATTTTGACCTTAAATTGGAAATTAATTTTAGTGAATAACCCTTTTTATGTACATGGCCCATAGATGATACTAATGCTGTGTATTTAAAAAACAAAACAAAACCATTTACAACATACTGAATAATTTCTATTTTTTGGTGAATATGTGATATCATCTAATTTTAGAACTGTTCATTAAATAGTGAGTCAATTTGGTAAAATAGTTCTATTTTGTTAAACATTTTACACACAAATAACATTTTCTAACAACTAGCTATCTGACTAATAGTTATAGTAGTGAAAATGCAAAAATAAAATAAAAAAATAGTAATTATTTCTTAACATCTGGGGGTTTTATTCAATTTATTATTACATGCCACCTTTGTTTTAAAATCCATCTCTGTTTCCTGTTAGTGGATAACCTCCCTGGAGAAGCTGTAGTGACTTTTTGACAAGCCACGTTCACAGACAAATTAACTCATCCAGACTATAATCCTCATTACTAAATATTATGTTTAAAGACTTAAAGTACATTGACTCACTGAATGACTAGTATTTGATATATTTCACCCTCATCTCCAATTCAAACACTGTTTTCCATCGCTGTAATGAATAAGTAATTATTATTGCATGCAGAAATATATATATATATATATAGATTTAAAAACACCTACATTGGGTCCCGGGTGTCCAGGCATGCCCTGCATACCCTGTAATTAAAAGAGTTTATATTAACAAATAATCCAACACATAAATTATATTTTCTGTTTAGACTTCCGAGGAATAAACAGATCAGTAATGCTGTTTATACATTCTAAATTGTCTGTTCCTCGGTTTAACCTCGGTTTATTTTCTATCCAGTTTGATTGCGGGTTTGAGAGCCACACACAAAAGGCAACAGATACTCTCTAAAAAAAAATAAAAAATTTATTTTCGTCTTTAAATCTAGATGTCAGTCTTATAAACTTATTTTGTAAATACTTGCACATATTACACATTCTAAATGGCTGTATGCATCCCATAATTGAATCCATTCTACAGCGCTGTGGAATTTGTCGCACTTTATAAAAAATAAAAATAATTCACATAGCAACCACTCACAAGTATATTCGCCACTTCAGGCTGTGTTTACTTAAACCAAGATCTTTAGGGCAAGTTGATATCTGAGTTTCCTTGTATCAATATCTCTTTTTAAAATATTATCCACCCTGTTTCTCTTACATAATGTGATTCTCTATTATTGCTATGACATCATAATATGAATGATTAGGTTTTTACCAATACTGTTTGTCGCTAAATATTTAATGATCCAAGAAAACCCACATTCCATTCTGTGAATGGAGACAATATCACAGGTGACCAGAGGCCAATGTACCTTTACAGACTTATTCATGTAGAAAAAAAAATCAGTTTGTCCGAATTGATTAGTCCGAAAAAAAATAAAAATAGTTCAGGTGGTCTGAAATTCGTTCAAAAGGTGTTTCAGTTTGGACAAATTTCATCCATGCAACAATTCCATCCGAACTAAGAAAATGGCACAATCAGCTGTAAAATATATATATGTATATATTTTGCAGAAATGTTTCCGCCATTTGATTCACAGATCTTCTGAGAAGAAGTAATCAAAAGAGGAAAAAAGAGCGGCATTCGTGTTTGTAGGCAACTGCAAAGAAATCCCAAGGAAATATAATAATCACTCCATTTATTATGTTGTGATGCAATACGTAATCATATTTCTTCTTCATTTTTTAAATCTCGAAAATATCAAGGATGAAGCACATTTTGTGAATATGGATTAAAGTTGTTCCCAACATCAATAACCCTACTTTTTCTCCAGGAGGACCAACATATCCTTTGGGGCCCCTTTCTCCTTCTTTGCCAGGCTGGTCATTCTGTAGTTATAAAAACAGGTTTTCTGCATGTTAAAATTGTTACACAAAAAACTCAAGGTATACTGTTGTCAAAATGCATCCCATTTTTTTCAGTGGACTTCCCCTTAATTAAATTATGGCAATGTTCAGTGTATAGTGGGTGCATGGCCAAACAGACTATAACATGAAGAGTCAATATAACATTCAACATACCCAGAGCTCTGCCGCTTCAACATTAAATTATTATTTAATTTTTTTCAAATACAATTTCTTATTGTGAATGCAAAATGCATGGCAGACATGGAAGCATCAATCATAGAAACCGAGACAATTATAAAAACAATAGTGATAATGCCGTTAGCACACTGAACATTCACTTTTCCCATTAAAAAAACAGCGTGCAAAACTAAATAAAGAAAAACGTAACTCAAATGTCCAGTCCTATTATTGTGTTAGTAAATCACTGTCTGTGTGGTCACTACAGTGCCCCAAGAAATGTCCACGCGATAACTCGCTAGGTATTAGAAAACAGTGGCACATCCCACGTGAATGGTTAGATATAGAGCCAGGTTTTAGAAAAGGATATAGTGTTGGGGGGCGAAACATACATTAGTTTAAACAAACTACTCTCTGGGTTCTGGAGAATATCATCTCTGGGTTCTGGAGACATTAATGCACCACTTGACCTTTTGGTGTCTTGGTTTCTAATAATGTCTCCACAACTCCTTGGCATCATTTCCAATTTAATGTGCTTCACTCACTGTAATGTATGTTCTATATAAAATATACAGACTTATACATTCTTCATTATGCTTCATATGTAACAAGTTGTAGAATTTAAAGAAGAATTTAAAGTACTCACAAAACACAACCATGACCAACATGACCTTATTTGTAAACTTACATCATCTCCATTGTCACCATGCACCCCGTGCTCTCCTTTTAAGCCAAAGTAGCCTTTAACGCCCTACAACATGAAATGAGAAGTTACCAGGAACGACATCTTAAAATGAACAGGTATACTAAGTGATAGAGCATCCAATCCCTTCATGGGTCATAGATACTGTATGTAGACAGCACTATTTGGAGCCGGCTGTTTCTACAGACATTGTTTGGCATTCAATCAGGTAATCCTGTTTTAACACATATAAAAAAAAAACGTAAACAGTGCTAATATAAACCAGTACGTAAAATGTGTCTTTTTGTACCCTGTCACCTTACAGAACATATATACTTCATCTTGATTCGGCAGCCCTATAAAAAGTAACCATTGTAAGGGGAAATGCAGTTGAATAATTGTCACATGAGAGAATTAAGTCTATAGGAAAAAGAACATTACATACAAAGGATAATTAGACATTCAAATTCAAACTAGAAGATGGAACTTGAATAGAAGACGCATCTTGAAATTGGATAATCTTCTATGTACTTACGTGGTTATTCCACAGTGATTGTGTATTGAACAATCATTACTGGCATGTAGGCTTCACACAAGTATTTAGAACAAGGATTTGACCAGATTGACCAGATTTCAGCCATGATATCCTAAGTCCTCTTGTAGAAGACCAGGGGAGTGGAGCAAAGCTGCACCATTTTGTTTCAGATCTTTAAATATGTATATTTAGCCATAACAATTATTTTTCCCACAGCTTTAATACTCACCGCAGCTGCCTACATGTCTTTGTTTTCTTAATCTAATGTACTTTTTACAGAAAGGTTACATAAAAACAAACACAGGTAATAGGCATTGAGTACAGTCTTTACCTTTTGTCCATCTTGTCCACGCAGACCTGGAAAACCCTGGAAAATAAAAAAACTAGTTGTAAGTATTTCCTCAAACAGGGTTATTCATTAAACTGGAAAGTGCCATGAATCGACCAAGGAACCGCAGATTTTAGGCTAATACAGTAAGGCTGGAAACATAACCAAATTAGTTTCTATTTCTTTAGTTTAGCTATTTTGACATTTGCATTTCCTGTGTCAATTCTAGGCAATTCTCAGTGTTAAGCCTGATAGACTCTGTTCTAGATTTTACAGTAAACTGTTCACTTTTTCACTGCCTTCCTTCTTTCTGCTAGTAAGAAGGACACAAAACTCAATTTAATTAGCTATTGAATGACAACGTTAACGGTAAATTTATCACCCATATCGTAAATGTAAGGTGTGGAACAAATAATATAGTACAGTGATGACTAGTCTTGGGCATGGTAACTGCTGTGGTCTACATATATACTGAGTGATAAACATGGTAGTTTGTACAAAGCCATCGCTCATCGGTATATTATCTCTGGGATCTGCTAATAAAAAAGATCACTGTAGGTACTATAACAATTTAATCTCATTGAATTTGCTGTAGTTTCTGGAGTCAATTAGCATTGAGGGCACACTGTGTTAAACACTGTCAAACAAATAAAATAGCTGAAAAAAGCCAACTACAAACTAGGTGCTCTCCCATGACTCAATTCCTACTGGGGTTAATACATAAATTTGATATAAAAGCAAAGTTTTGTCTTGGTTGTGTGCTTAAGGTCATTGTATTGTTGCAAGGTGAAACTTCTGCCCAGTATGAGCGTTATAGACCAAGTTTTCATTAACAATATTTCTATTTTGCTACATTTAGTTTTTCCTCAACCAAGTCCAATGTCCAAGTCCCTGCTGATGAAAAACTTCCCCAAAGAATGATGCTATCACCACCATGCTTTACTATTCTGGTGATATTGTGCATGTGATGGGTTGGGCCTGGATTCTCCAGACATGAAGTTTTGAACTGAGGTCAAACAGTTCAATCTGCATTTCATCAGACTAGAACATCTTGTTTCTTACAGTACAGCAACAGTACTTTAGGTGCTTTTTCGAAAATATCAAGAGGGCTTTAATGTGCAGAAAAGCTTCTGCCTGGCCATTCTGCCATAAAGGCTGGATTGGTGGAATGTTGCAGTAATCGTTGTAGTAGTTATGGTAGTGATGCAAGTTTTCCCCATCTCCACATATAATCTCTGTAGCTCCTGTAGCTGTAGCTCTCTGTAGGTCCGTTTTCCCAATTGCTCAGTTTAGACAGGCTGCCAGCTCTAGGAATATTCCTGGTTGTTCCGAATATCTTCCATTTAAGAATTATGGAGGCCACATTGCTCTTGGGTATCTTCTACGCAGTTTAGTTTTTGTAGCCTGCCTCAAATCTGTACCTCAACACAATCCTGTCTCTGACCTCTGCAAGCATCTCTTTTGATATTGTAACTTGCTTTTTGCAATAATAATGCACTTACAGCTGTGGGAAATGTGTAAGCCTCTCCGAATCATGTCCAATCAATCACAAGGTAGAAATATCTCAAAGATGATGCAGAGAAACGGAATACATCTGAGCTAAATTTCAAGTGCCATAACAAAGGGTCTATATTTATCATGTCATATTTCAGTTTTTTCTTTTTCATACATTTTTTCAAAAATCTTTTAAATTTTTTTGTGTAGATTGATGTGAGAAAAGTAATAATTTAAACAACTGTAGCATACAGACAGTATTTATTTTAACATTGGGCTGATTAGGATTGAGCAACATGAGGTGATAGGAGAGCAAGTGAGGAATTATGTATGGAGGTACGGTAATGGGGCCTTGTGCCTTGATAATGAACATTCTCATTCCTTACCTGGAATCCTGCTGATCCTGGTAATCCCTGACCTGGCTCCCCTTCTGTTCCCTGGTAAGAAAATGGAAATATTTAACTTATCTACCTGCTATATGTGTTTATATTTATTTTAAAGTGTTTTCTTAAGAAAAGGGCAATTAGATTTCTCCTTTTTTATGTAATTCCATGGAAACATCTGCAATATAATGTTACACATTTAAAGGAACAAAACAAGCACCATAACCACTACAGATCACTGTAGTTGATATGGTGCCATGGGTTGACAACTTACCTAAGGTTAAATTGCGCCTTTCACCACCTCCACAAGAACCTAAAGCTCTCTGCATTGAGCTAAGGAAATGCTAACAAAAGCTCCATGCAGGTAAGTTGTCAAACTGTTAGCAAATGATTTGGCTACCTACATTGGGGGCACCAAGGCATTCCTGTCAAAATAACGACTACAATGTGTTGCAGTGGTTATGGTGTTTGACGTTTTTCTTTAACAAAGAACATAAACAATGCAACACAAATAATATTTGATAGTGTAGCATGTTATTATCACTGGGAAAAGTGATGCATTACACTTTGTGGAGCTGCAGTGAAGCTTCTTATTATGAGCTTGAGCGGTACAGCCATCGCTTGTGGATATGGATTGTACCTCTTGCTCCAAAATCAGTATTCCGTGGGATAGGCAGCAAAAGGAAAGATAAAGAGAGAAAGGCCCAAGCTCCAATTCTATTTTTATGTTTTCTTCTGCTGCATATCCCACATAAAGAGATACACTCTTCGAGCTTAACTACGTAGTTTGTACAACTAATATTTGCAGTCTGTAATAAGAGAGATATTTCTGAGACCTTTCATTTTCTGATTCGTCCTGTTTTTTGCAATTATCGGGATTAAAGGTGAAATGTTTTCAGAAAATTTTTAAAGGGAGTTTAAAATTAATTTAACGTTTTAGCCAAAAAATGGCTAGATTGAAAGCATAGCAGATTTTGCATATCAGGAGAATTTATCCAATTCAGATATTGTGGTCTAAAATGTTAAATTCACTTAGAATCCACTTTAAATCCCTGACAATGGAGATTTTACAGTTGTTTGGTTGCAGTATGCACTACATGCCAAATTAATTTACATAACTTTAACGTATGTAATCCTTTAAACGTGGGCAATATTATGTCAGATTCATCTGTTTGCCATATTGTTCAGGGAAAGACTACAGAGATTTTGTGACCTTTTATCAGTTCATCATATTCAGAAAAAAACATCATCAGAATCATGATCTCTGCATCTTCTGTTTCTATTAATTACTATTTCTAATTAGCATCACTTCTAATGCTGTGATTGCAAGTTTAAAAATGATTGCTTAAGACAGTGTTTCCCAACCCAGTCCTCAAGGCACACCTACCAGTCCAGGATTTAGGGATTACCCAGTTGTGTCTAAGGTGTTTTTACAAAGAAGAAAAAAAAACACCTTAGACACAACTGGGTAATCCCTAAATCCTGGACTGGTAGGTGTGCCTTGAGGACTGGGTTGGGAAACACTGGTTTAAGAGGCCAGCAGCCTCATGATCTCAAAAGGTTTTCTACAAAATTATACATTGTTTTCACAAACAATTGTAACTTATATACGTATAAGTTGATTGTGGTCATTTAACATTAAAGGATCTCTCCAAGCACCCAAACCACTCTGGCCCATTGTAGTTGTTATGACACCATGAGTGTCCTGGCTCCCTTCCTGACTAAGTAGCTAAAGCATTTAAGAATGGTTTGACAACATATCGGGTCCCCGGGGCGCCCACGTACCTCTGGATTTTCCTGCAGTAGATCTAAACACGGCCTGAAAAAACACGCTCATTGGCTGAGAGCGCTTAACCAACACTCTTAGCCAATGAGAGCAGTCCTGCTTAGTTTAGTGGAGCTAACTCATTAACTTCTTTGGATTCCGCTACCATCTGTATGCCGACAAAACCCAGATATATCACTCCTCCCCTGACCTCTCCCCCTGTGGTCCTACAGTGTCACTGCTTGCCTTTCTTCCATCTCCGACAGGATGTCCTCCCGCTTTCTGAAACTAGATCTCTCTAAAACTGTGCTGCTTATTTCCCCCCTCATAATGTTGATCCTCCTCCTTCGCTTTACCTGCAAGTTGACAATATTTGCATCAGTCCATCCTTGCAAGCTTGTTGTCTTGGTGTTATCTTTGATCCTGACCTCGCCTTTGCACCTCATATCTAGAATGATGCGAAAACCTGTCGATTCCACCTTAAAAACATCGCCTGCATCTGCCCCTTTCTCACGCAAGATGCTGCAAGGAGCTTGTTCGTGCTCTGGTAATTGCTCGCATGGATTACTGTAATTCTCTCCTAGTCTGTTTCCCCAGAAGCCGAACTGCCCAGCTACAATCAGTAATTATTGCTGCCGCCAGGCTGATCTTTCTCACCCGTCGCTCCTCCAATACCTCGCACTTCTGTCAATCCTTACACTGGCTTCCTGTATCCTACAGGTGTCAATTCAAAATACTAACCCTTACCTATGAAGTTCTAACCAAACGTAGCCCCTCTTACATTTCTTCACTGATTTATAGATATGCCCCTTCTCAGTCTCTCACTCTTCTGGTGACCATCTCCTGTCCGCTGCTCGCACCCTTACTGCTAACTCACACTTGCAGGACTTCTCGCAAGCGGCTCCCTTCCTTTGGAACAGCCTACCTACCCCCATCAGACTCTCCCCTAGTCTTAAATTTGTAAAAAGTCCCTCGAAACACATCTGTTCAGAAATGCTTATGGACTCCTTGAGTAACTTTTCTATACCTACCCATATCTGTCTCTTGCTCTTCTAAAGAGCAACACTCCACTCTCTCTTTACTCCAGTTATGTTTCTTTTCCACCTTGTTTGGTGGCTGTCCGTTGCTGCCCTGTTGTGTATTTGTACCCCACCTCTAGACTGTAAGCTTGTTTGAGCAGGGCCCTCATCTACGTATTGTTCCTGTGTCACTGTGCAAAGGTCTCATTTATTGTAAATAAATCATAATATTGTAAAGCACTGCGGAATTAGTAGGCACTATATAAATACCAATAATAATAATAATAATAACTCGATTCTCTTGCAGGAGAATCCGGAAGCAAGGCGGTGTCGGTTGACTACTTACTACTTGATTACTGGGAGGGCATATTACTCAACATCAGCATATAGTGGTTATGGTGCTGAGTGTTTCTTTAATAATTCTATTTATAAGTGTTATGTGATTTTAAAGCAACCTGACGTTAAAGTGACACTTCATGGTGGATTAAATTTTTTTGTGAATCCTCATGGTAGTTATAGTTACATGTTGTTCTTTTGTTGCAGATCTCTGGCCTACATACCACTCCACACGCATAACACACGGAAAGGAACACTCCAATTACCATAACAACGTAGTCTAAATTAAGTTGTTATGGTGCCATAATGACCCCAGTCGCCTCTCTAACTAGGATGCTCCTTACCCATAAAGCACTTCAGTAAGCTGAAGTGTTCTTGGGGTGTGGAATGGTCCTTTAAGAAAATCACTGTAAGGATTCTTAAAGGGATACTATAGTCATCCAGACCACTTCAGCTCAATGAAGTGGTCTTGGTTCAATGTCCCTCAGGTTTTAACCCTTCTTATGCAAACATTGCAGGGTTAAGACAGCCTCATATTATGCCTCCATTACGCAGAGCGTCCATAGGAAAGCATTGAGGGAGCTGACGTTGGCGGGGGAGGAGAAGTCACCAGCACCGAGGAAGCCCGGCGCTGGAATAAGGTAAGTGGCTGAAGGGGTTTTGACCCCTTCACTGCCACAGGAGGGGGACCCTGAGGGTGGGGGCACCCTCAGAGCACTATAGTGTCAGGAAAACCGCTTTGTTTTCCTGACACTATAGTGATCCTTTAATTACTTAGCTTCATATGTGTGCCCTACTCTACATTCTGCTAATACACCTCTGCTAAATTTTAACAGGTATACCTACTAATTATTTTTTTTATGGAGTGTTCCTTTGAGTATATTTTATAAGAGCATTCAAAGTATTATATTGCTTCTTTTTAATGATATTAAGACTTCTGTGTAACTTCACGTCTTTGCTTTCTAAATTTGTTACATATGCACATAACTGCATCTGCCAGAATTCTGCAAAAATTTAAATGAAGCAATACCGATGATCATTAATGTACTGCTTGGACTCTGTTGCATTGAATTCCTTTTACGTTTAAACATTGGTGTTTAAAAATCAAAGCTCTTTCTATGGTTCAAAAATTAAAAAAATATATCATCAGATATTTTAGGAGAGGTAATACATACGGTAAGAATTAAGACAGGTATGAAATTAAATTCTCAATAACTGGTAAAATTACTCAAAATTTATATACAAGCCTCACAATATTTAAAATATTTCTTTCAAAGAGACTTTTTTTAACTTTCAAGATTATTCACTAAACTATGATGCCATAAAATATTTATAAATGTTGGAGTATGAGCAGTGCGTACACAAACTCCTCTCCCAATCTGACGATGTGTACAAGCAAGTTAACTAATGATTGCCCATAAATCAGTTACAACAATTAAAGGACAAACAAGCACTGTAACTAAAATATATCTAAAAGGTAACTAAAATGACACATGAAATGTCAGGTTAGAGGTTACTTGAACTTAGTTTGCAGTGTTCATATGGGATACCCCAGTCTAATCACACCTCACCTATTTTAGCATTATCAAGGCACTTTACTGTCTGTAACCATTAACCTCAAAGGTGACAATGTTTTGTTAACTTTACAATATCTGCCTCTCAAGCTTTTTGAAGTTGGTGACGTTACCGATACAACAAAGGCTGTGATCTCACAAAATGTCATCAATCGGTTGCTGATGCTGGATTGTAATTGTAGGCCAAAGTCTGTCATTAATTGGCTGTCAAACTAAACTTTGTTACTGTACTCAATATACCCAGTGCTGTGCAAATTACGCAGTTTTTGTGTTTTACCAGCACAAGACAGATTGCCCAGCAAGGTGGCTACAAACCAGGGTAGAACTGAAAACAGAATTTATTTGGAAAATTCCTCTAATTCAGCTATTTTGTCCTAAATTTGAAATTATTTTTGAATTCCCAGCAATTCTCTCTGTAGTGAAAAGCCCTGTAAAAATGATATTCACATTTTTTCTGAATGTTATACTTTCATATTATAGACACAATGCCTTTCATACATACCCTGTCACCTGGTGCTCCAGGTTCACCACGAAGACCCACGGGTCCTTTCAAACCTTTACTTCCCTAATGAATGAATGAAAAAAAATGGTGAGCAAGTATTAATGTCAGATTCTTCATTTTTTTAAATTAAGTCATTAATAATCAGCATGTAGTTAATGTACACTAGGGATGTGCATGGGCAAAAAATCCAGTTCGGTTCGGAAATTCGGGTAATTAAAAAATATTTGACACTACAGCAATTCGGCGGTTCGGCACTTATGAAATTCGGGTCTCCAGACATTGGTAAGCATACCTCTCTTGCCACCACAACCACTTACACATCTGTAGGGCTCCATAACCCTACCCCTAACCCTACCCCATAACCACCACAACCACTTACACATCTAGGGTTAGAGGTAGGGGTAGGGTTACGGGTAGGGTTAGGTGCCCGGACTGCCACCACAACCACTTACACATCTATAGGGCTCCCAGTGCCAGGAATTAGCTTATTGGTCTAGATTCCTGTCATCAGTCATGTAATTTTCCCTCCCTCTCTTGTTTTTCAGAAATCCAAAGCACTTCGGGGGTTCGGTTCGGCACTTCCATACTATAGTATGGTTATTGCACAGAAAAAAAGTCACCCTTATAAGTATCTTTGGTGTAAGCCCATTTATCAATATCATTTTCTAGTGTATTTTTGTAGGTATGCCTATCATTTGTGATGTACACTGGACTTTAACACATACAATCATCATGTCCTTGTATATATTTAATTTGTGTGTCTTGCAAATTTTTAACTACATAGACCATAGGCCGGTATAATAGTCTTTGCTCATATGGTTTTGGAAACGCCATACAACAGGATAATCTATTTTGGAATAAAGCACTTATACTCATGTATACACGATTCCCATGTTATGCCACCATGCCCCGGAATCAAGTATACGCAATTTGTCCATTAGCACACAAAATTAATTTATTGCAAGCACATTTAATTAGCAAATTGTCCCCTAAAAACCTCCTTACTGCTTGTAATGCCGTGATAGCAGGAGCTGCAACACTATGAGCATCAGAGCGCTGAACAAAGAGACTTGTTCTCTATAACTACCGTAGTGCTCCTCGGTGTTAGAGCTGGTGCGGTCCAGATTGGGAGGCGAGAGAGGGCTATAGCATCTTCTCTCCTCACCCTGTATTCACAGAGAGCACTGAAAGGATACTGTAGGGGAGCCAGTTGAAGATGCTGGTCAGATGAACAGCCACCCTCCCACCTAGACAAGAAAGTAAAAGGAGGGTGTCTGATGGGCAGTGGCAGACATGTGAATGTCTATTGTCTTCACATTACCCATAGAGAAGCACTGATTCCATGCTTTCCTATGAGGAAACACTAATGTGCACGTGGTGCTCACTAATGCATGCACATTAGGTTCCCCACTCGGCATGACACCACGTGAGGAGGAGACCAAGCCAATGCTGAGGGACCTCTGTGCTGGAAAGAGGTAAGTGGGGGAAAAAGAGGTTATAACACTTCCCTGAATGGAATTGGGGGGAGGGGGGATTTAATAAGTTTGTATTTTTAACACTAAAGTATTACTTTAAAGAAGATATTGACACTGGTAAGACGTACATTTAAAATTCTAAATTAGTGTAAATGTTTATGAATATATTAAGGTTTATGTTTTAAAATGTTTTTTACTTATTGCTCATAGTAGGCAAGAATGATTTGGAGATTATGTTAATTTCAATTTGGATCAAGGTCAACAGTCTACTAATTCATCTAGAAACATAAAATGATTTCAGTTGATGCAGCTGTTCAAAATATATATCTAAGTTTATTAGAGAACAAACAAAGAATAAACTGAAGCTAACTTAATTTATGTTTGTTAATGTTTGTATCTAAATATTTAAGCCTGAGATAGGATGGGATAGCTACTGCAATATACCATTCCAAATGCAGTTGTGTAGAAAGGAAATGTATTTAGTGTATGGTGCCACTGCCTTGTCATTCTGAGACAGAGATGGCCAGTAGCCTTAAAGTAATCTCCAGCTGTAATGGAGTTGACAGCCACTACGGAACTTCTTCAGTGAAGACTTTGTGTTCATTGTCAACTTGCACAGCATGATGATGGCAAATGCTGTAAATACTTCTCAAAGACAAGCATTGGACTTAGCACTTCTCTATGAGAAGTATCCAGCTAGCTTGGGTTGGAAATTGCCACTGATGCATGGTAGGTTCTCAATGTTTATCTGTGAAAAACATTGGACTGGACTACAGATCATCAATAGAAGAGATGTAGCCGACTGATGGAGATTGCCTGTCACTAGAAAAACTTTTTATAATATAAACTCTATAATTTTAACACTTTATTTATATGTGTAAATTTTGTATATATGCAAAATAAAGCTTGACAAGATCTTCATTAACAAAAAGAGGAGTGCAATCACTCCAGGAGAGAAAATAAATATAATACATAGGGGTAAGTGAAATATATTTATTTTTAATCTTAGAGGGTTTTTTAAGGCTGGCAACGCCACATGGAAATTGCAGTTCAGTTGAGAGTTCACCTTTTGAACCTTAAAGAGACACAATAGTCATAAAAAAAACTTTAGGTTAATGAAGCAGTCTTGATGTAGAGACCATGCTCCTGCAGTCTCATTGCTCACTTCTGTGACTTTTAGGAGTTAAATCACTTTGTTTATGCAGCCCTAGTCACACCTCCCTGCATGTGACTCACATGGCCTCCTTAAACACTTTGTGTAAAGAGAGATGTTTTACTTCCTTAATTGCACAGTCTGTTTTTATTATCTCCTGCACTGTTAATAGCTTTCTAGATCGTGCAGGAGCCTTCTGTGTGTGAAGTTCAATTTACAGAGCAGGATGAAAAAAAACTTCTAAAGCAAGTTAACATCTGATTGAAAATGAAAACATTTTTTTCATGTAGGCTGCGTGAGTCACACCAGGGGAGTTGTGGCTAGGACAGCATACACAGAAACAAGAGTGATTTAACTCCTAAATGGCAGATCACGGAACAGTGAGAATTCAGAGTAATGATCTATACACAAAAACTTTCATTAAGCTGTAGTTCTGTTGGTAAGTATAGGGTCTCTTTAAAGAACTTTAAAGAACAAATACTCTATTGTTATTATTTCCCCCCAACAAATAATACCAGTCATACAACGCAATGTACATATTTATAAAAAAAAAACAAAAAAAAAACACAGTACTAGATTATTACAATTTCTAACATCTGTGACAGCAGGATGAAGAATAAGTATAATCTATTTTTCTTCAACAGCTCTAGATGTATTTGAGTGGATTGAATCCACTTGCGACATTGTTTCCTTCTATTGATCAACCACTAATAATTACAGTCCATATTACCTATTACAAAGAGTGTAACAAATGATACAACTACATGACTAATTCATTGCAATTATAAAACAACAAAAAAACTAGTTAATAAACACATACCTCCGGTCCAGTGGGGCCAGGTTCTCCCTTGTAACCGTTAATGCCTACTTCCCCAGTTGCTCCCTGTTGAATATACATAAATCAGCCACGGTCAGATAATTATTATTTATAGTTATTAAATGTTTTCTTTGTTTGATTACCGCAATGCCATTTTCTCCAGTAACGCCTTCATGTCCTTGTGGGCCTATAGGCCCAGCCTTGCCCTGCAAAAAACAGAAACAGTTATTCAATCAAAAACATCAAATAGTCTTATACAATAAACACTAGACTTAGATACATGGCCAAAGATGCAAAATGTACTAACCAGAGCATTATATGCCCTTAAAGGACCACTCTAGGCACCCAGAACACTTCAGCTTAATGAAGTGGTCTGGGTGCCAGGTCCCTCTAGGACTAACCCTTTTTTTTTATAAACATAGCAGTTTCAGAGAAACTGCTATGTTTATAATAGGGTTAATCCAGCCTCCAAAGCCTCTAGTGGCTGTCTCATTGACAACCGCTAGAGACGCATGCGTACTTCTCACTGTGAAAATCAGGAGGAGAGCTCCCCGCCTGGCGCTGGAAAAAGGTAAGTTTAACCCCTTTCCTCGCCATCCAGCCCGGCGGGAGGGGGTCCCTGAGGGTGGGGGCACCCTCAGGGCACTACAGTGCCAGGAAAATGAGTATGTTTTCCTGGCACTATAGTGGTCCTTTAAAGCCATAACAAAATTAGCAACATCATTAGTATTTCCTAAATAGTTTTAAAGGACCACTCTAGGCACCCAGACCACTTCAGCTTAATGAAGTGGTCTGGGTGCCTGGTCCTTCTAGGGTTAACCCATTTTTTAATAAACATAGCAGTTTCAGAGAAACTGCTATGTTTATGAATGGGTTAAGCCTTCCCCCTAATCCTCTAGTGGCTGTCTCATTGACAGCTACTAGAGGCGCTTGCGTGCTTCTCACTGTGATTTTCACAGTGAGAGCACGCCAGCGTCCATAGGAAAGCATTATGAATGCTTTCCTATGTGACCGGCTGAATGCGCAGGCAGCTCTTGCCGCACGTGCGCATTCAGCCGGCGGGGCGTAACGGAGGAGAAGAGGAGGCAGAGAGCTCCCCGCCCAGCGCTGGAAAAAGGTAAGTTTAAACCCCTTTCCCCCTTCCAGAGCCGGGCGGGAGGGGGTCCCTGAGGGTGGGGGCACCCTCAGGGCACTATAGTGCCAGGAAAACGAGTATGTTTTCCTGGCACTATAGTGGTCCTTTAAGATAAATCATGAAGTTGATTATTACAAAAAAGCTCTCTATTGACTAGTTCTTCTATTCATTTTATCTGGCCTGTTCACATTCTGTAATCTGTTCTGTCCCTTATCCAAAAGTTATGATGGAATCCATCATAGTTTGTATGTTGCCAGGAGGAGTTTCAGTGATGAGACCTAAAACTTTATTAGTCAGATGAACATTTTCAGGTTTTAAATTGCAGTGAATTCTTAAAATTCTCACAAGTTTGTGATAACTGATTGTTGCAGTGATCACCACCTTTTAAACACATTCACGTGGTTGTTAACTAAAGTAAATTGTTGGAAATTCAGAATAAATGTAACTGAACTTGAATTTGAGGTCAAACTAGATGAAGTGAAAACATAGCTGACTTGAAGACCTTTTTTCGAGTTTTGCTAAAAATATTTAGATACAGCAATGGCTTGATTAGAGTTTTAAGTCACAAATAATAATAATAAAGCTTCACTGGCTAGTACAGTGTGTGATATGATCATTTCCTTTAGACGTTCTAAAATATTTGACTTATAATTATACACAAATGTACTAAATATTAAGCATTGTACTGCAAAAATGTTTCATTTTCTTGCCAAGTCACCTCAATTAAAAAGACTAATGGTTCAGTATAAGTTAAAAAGAGCATATAGGAAAGTTTAACAAGAACATTCACTAAAATTGAATTGTCAGGAGTTCACAGAGAATTCAAAGTGAATTTCAAATGGAAGGTCAATACAGACAAACTAGTCAAATTTTCCAAGTCAGTTATGCTTCCTGTTTGGCTGTACAATGCAATATTTCAGCCAGTCTGTTCAGTGTTCCCCAACCCAGTCCTCATGGACCACCAGCAGTCCAGTTTTTGCCAGTATCTCCATTGGAATTAAACAGGGACACACATACATCATGAACTGTTGGTGGTCCATGAGGACTGGGTTGGGGACCACTGTGTTCAACCTCACTTATCTCCACCTACAATTCAGCCTATAGACAAGTCTTAGGTAGCTCTGTCCCTAGGGGACATTTTTCTATGTCCCCTCTGTTAAGCTTGGTTTACAATCAAACAAATCATTTGATTTCAAATGTATGTCTTTCTTATTAAGAACCCAAGAAAATGTGGAATGCGTAAAAAGCAATTCTGAACAATATATTAGAATGATTAGTTGACACCGTGATATAATCAGCGGATCGTCCCTTATTTACATGTTTTGCAGCACATGTATCTCCAAATGTGTCTTCAATATACTGAAGACATGTGTCTTAAATATATATGTAGGAAACACTGTAGCACAGACTAAATATGAGACTAATTAGGAGAATTATTAACCAGTTACAAAACCGTTCTTATTTTAAACTAAGTATGCAATTTATTAATACATACCATAACATATCAAAAGCGAATGTTTCCTTTTAGTGTCTCTTACAGACCTTCTCATTTTGTTCAAACAGAAATGAATGTTGTCCCAAATAATAGATATTGCTGAGAATGGATATCACAAAGGTTATCCACTCTTAGCCACAAATATCAATGTTCTTTTCTTGGTGGAGTGACTGTTTTGAATATAGTGGTTGATGTGGGTGTTCCCATTATGAAAAAGAAAAAGAAAAAAAGTGTTCTATGCTACCTAAAAGGAGTATGTAATATGTAGTAACATAAAATATAACTTTTATTTAATAAATTAAAATATATGAAAAAGTATGAAAAAAAAATATGAAAAGAAGCTAAAAACAACAAGGAGAAAGAGACTCTCCATAGTATGGCTCTAATAGATAGAACAGGCTATAATAGTAATATACAATAAAGTGGTATAAATACATTGGTAGCACTGTCTAAAAGAGCTCAAATATATTGTGGTAAGGATTGAGAACAAAGTGGCAAAACCAAGTAATGTAGCCCCATGCAGCCAAAGCACAGCTCAGCGAAAAAGGGCCTTGACAGGGGTTAAGAGGCAGGCCGAGGAGGAAGCGGCTAGGACTGGTGAGTTGTGGGAAAAGGGGTTTGTCTATTTAAATAGGCAGCCATTTTTTGGAATGAGCACTTTTAATCTCCTACCTGGTCGAGGTTGTGTGCACTCCGGTGCTCACGGATTTGCTGGGTAGGGTTTCTTCTTTTGTCTCCTTCTGCAGGGCCATGGACAACATGGAGAGGCTCCTGGAAGGCATCCGGTCGGCAGCGCGGCAACAGGGAGCGGACTGGGTGCGAGCCCAGCTGTGACAGATCCTGACGGCGGCAGCGGGAAGGGATGGCAGGGGTGGACGCGGAGGTGCACGGCCAGGAGGCCCCCACGGCGCTTGAGTCCGGGCACGGGGCCAGAGGCCAGCGACACTGGCGCTGAAGAGGCGGCGGGAGGAAGCGGAGGCAGGCTCGGAGGCCCTAGCCTCAACACCCGTCTCCCCAGCCTTGCCTGCCAGGCCAGAGGACCCTCCCAGCGCCCCCTGTGTACTGTCCGGCGACCCTGGCCCCCTTGCTTCCGAAATTCGCCCTCCTCCAGCCCCCCCTAAGCCCCGCAAGTTGCCTGGTGCCCCCTTTGGTACCCCCCCTCCCGCCACCCGCACCCCAGGGGAAACTTGCTCACTCCCCCCCTATCTGCCCGCTCACCAGCTTAAGGGGTCAAGGTCTGAGCTTGTGGCGGGATAGGGAGCTGAGGAAGAGGAAATAGGCTCCCCATGATGAACGGGATGAACATGAAAAATTGTGGTCACTGGTGGTTGGTAAGTTTCGAGTCCTGGAGGTGGCTCAGAACCTGGTTGGGTAGGGTTATCCGGGTATACCCCTGCCGTGGTTACTTATGGTTGGCACTCGAATTTGTTCATGTTGGAGTAAGGTTGAACATTGTTATATATATATATATATATATATATATATGTGTTAGTTATGTTGGGGTCATTGCCTTTTATATTAAAAGAAGGATACGGATGTGAGGGCCCAGTATGGGGGCAATGACCCATGTTTTTATGTTAAATTATTATCATTATTATGATTATTAATTATTTTATTATCGTTATTATTATATATTTGTGTAATAAAAGCTGTGGACAATTTGACCCATATACCCTAGTGTCAGCGTGTTATTGGGATAAGTATGTGGGGGGGTTTTGTCCAAGGTTCCGACTGCCCATATGGCGACTATACACCAGTCATGTTGCCACTTGTATCTAAACAAGGGAGAGAGCACAAACCCGAACAAACGGGATTGATAAGAGGAACAGTCAATTGCTGCTGCTTAATAATTGTCTACCAGCAATATGAACGAGAAATAGGCATGGTGCCAAGAGGCAGGGAGAGAAGTACTCAGCTTACTATTAGTGTTTTATAACTGCTGACATTAATTATGCCGAAAGGCAGCAGTATAAAGTATATGATTACTGCTGGTAATGGATATTTTTCACTGCCGGCAGTGTGGCAGCGCTGCTATTCATATTTTGTAGCTGTTTTCAAAGTAGTGCAGAGACACAGCAAAATAGGGAATTAGATTGCTGCTAGTATTATCAAACCACGACATTGTGACAGCGGTATATAACCATAAAATTGGTAGAATGATAAATTAAGCGAGAGATTACTATTAGCGAGAGCAAAAAAAAAACAAGTCGCAAGCGAGTGCTGAAAACAGACAGCAGCTCAATTAACCTGTCCTTCGGTGGGTCCCCGCTCAGTTCTCAAGCTGGTTTTAGCTCATCTTGTGCCATTACAGAGAGAACCAGACCATGCATCTCAGACTGATTCCACCCTAAAGGGCAGAACAGATCCAAAATACAGACCGGCTCTCTCTGCACGAGAGATTCAGCAACCCCAGACGATCGTTTCAGCCTTGTTAGGCATCATCATTGATGCCTAACAAGGATGAAACGATCGTCTGGAGTTGCTGTATCTCTCGTGCAGAGGGAACTTGCTGGCATTTTGGATCTGGACTGCCCGTATGGGTGGGACCAGTCTGATATGTTTCAGAGATGTTCTCTCTGTAATGGCACAAGATGAGCTAAAACCAGCTTGAGAACTGAGCGGGGACCCACCGAAGGGCAGGCTATTTCAGCTGCTGCCTGTTCTCAGTATTCTCTAGCGCCCTGTTTTTTGTTCTCCATAAGATTACTATTAGTGTTTTATGACAGCTGACATAGTAATGCCAAAAGGCAGCAGTTAGAGGTATAAAGATTGCTATTCTAAACTGCCGATATGGTAACGGCGTTGCTGTTAGTTTATATATATGATAAGTAATCCAGAAAACCAGCAGGATAAGAAAATAGATTGCTGCTAGTATTTACTAACCGCCGATATGGTAATAGCGGTTTAAAATCTTAACATTGGTAGGACAATAAATCTAGCGGACACATGATGATGATTGAACAAAAGTCTAATTCCTATAAGAAGTATGGATAATCAGTAGTAAATGATAGTCTGAAAAGAATAACTATTTCCTAAATCTTGTGCATTTGAGGGCACCCCTTATCAAAATGCCTTCTATAATTTGCTACCCCACCCCAATAAAAAACAAAGAAAGTACAAGTACTATAAGAGTATTAGAACCAGAGAGTTTCCATCCATGTTAAGATAGAAACATAGAATGTGACGGCAGATAAGAACCATTCGGCCCATCTAGTCTGCCCAATTCTAAATACTTTCATTAGTCCCTAGCCTTATCTTATAGTTAGGATAGCCTTATGCCTATCCCACACATGCTTAAACTCCTTTACTGTGTTAACCTCTACCACTTCAGCTGGAAGGCTATTCCATGCATCCACTACCCTCTCAGTAAAGTAATACTTCCTGATATTATTTTTAAACCTTTGTCCCTCTAATTTAAGACTATGTCCTCTTGTTGTGGTAGTTTTTCTTTTCTTTTTTCTTTAAGGAGGGGCAAAAGGGGCAGCTGCCCCGGGCCCAGTTACTCCTGGGGGCCGTAAGGCAGCTGCCCCACGGCCCCCTGCAGCACCTGAGGTAATCAGGGGCCACAGCCCTTTAATACTGCTCTAGACCGGGCCCTTGTAATATGGGGGTTGGCTGAATACAAACACACAGCTAGCCCCTCACACACTGCCCTGTGATCCCTTTTCTTCTCCGTGGCATGCTGGGAGGCAGTGAGGTCAGATCACTTCCTCCTCAGTGCCGCTGGGGAGGAGGCACACACCACATGGAGGAGGATGCAAGCATTGTTGGGGAGAGGGACTGAGAAAGCTGATGGCAGACTCCCATCAGCCTGGGCCAACAAGCTCTCACTGGACCCCAGGGAAGCCACCTTTCTGTACCCAAAATGTAAGGAGACAGGAGGGTGGCTAAATATGTTTTGTTTTTTTGTTTTGCTTATTTCTGATATCACTTTTATTCAAGTGTTGGTGTTTGTAATGTAACACACAGGGAATAAGTACATGTTAAAAATCCTAGAAGAACCTGACAGTTCCCTATTAAATATAAATTTTAAAAGTATTTATTTTAACATATTATTGCATCAAGTGTTATCAAAGGCTGTATACCATTTTCAAATGTCACTTTTGCCAAATTCTGGACCAGGGTATGTAAGAACAGAGTTGAGACATTATTATGGCCAAGGTTGCTGGGAGTTGCTGTCCAAGAGCTGCTAGAAGGCAGAGATTAAAATATGTAAATGTACACATATATGTGTATGTGTATCTGGCTGTTTTTATGTCCTTGTGTGTATTTGGCTGTGTTTGTATCATTGTTTGTATCTGGCTGTGTTTGTCTGTGTGTCAGTGTGTATGTGTACCTGTGTGTGTGTGTGTTTGTGTGTGTGTGTGTGTGTGTGTGTATGTGTGTATGTATGTGTCAGTGTGTGTAAGTGTGCATCTGAGTGTGTGGTAATGCATACATCCCAGCATTTTAATGCCAACACAAATACACTCCATCTCTAGCACTGTACACATATACACCCCTGCATTTATACCTTTATGTATGTGTGTATCTGAGTGTGTGTGTACATACCTGTGTCAGTGTGTGTGTGTACCTCTGTGTGTGGATGTGCCAGTGTGTGTGTGTATCAAAGTGCTTGTATCTGTGTGTCAAAGGGTGTGTATCTGAGTGTGTGTGTGTATGTGCCAGTATGTGTCAAGGTGTGAGCATGTGTCAGTGTGCCTATGTGTGTATCTGCGTGTTAATGTGTATGTGTATATGTGTTATAGAAATCACACAACATGCAAACAGAGCCCTGCAAACACAAACATTACATACAAACACACCAGTTTGCTGAAACACCAATACTACACACAAATGTACACAACACTACATCCAAACAACCCCCTGCATGCAAATACAAACATTACATACAAACACATTCCTGTATTAAAACGCTAAAATTATATACAAACACCAACTCTACACACAAAAGTACACCTGCATTTAAAAGCCAACACTACCGACAATCACACATTAGTGCATTCAAACGCAAACACTACACACAAGTACACCACTGCATTCCAATGGTAACAGTACATACAAATACACTCCTACATGCACACATACACTCTATACAATAACATGCTGACATTCAATTGCACAAACACTGCTCAAAAATACAACCCTGCAAGGATGGTAGATCCCCACCTGGCATAGCATCGCAGGAGTTGTATGACAGATGGGGATCTATCTTTTCTTTACTCTTGTGCTACAGTGCAGGCCTGAATTATTATTTTTTTGCACCAAGGCACTCTCTACATTAGTTTCGCCTCTAGGTTGGGGTGGAGGGAGTGATTGCATGCCCAGGGGGCCCAAGCAGATGCTTGCCCAGGGTCCAATCAATATTAAAGACGGCCCTGTTTGTAATCACTGACTGTGTTGCAGTGGTCATTGGGGATTGGGGATAATAATTATCATAGAGCAGATATATAAATTGCATTGTGAGTATATACAGCAAAGCACTATCACTTTAATTGTTTCATTCTGACACTGCATTTATTTGAATGGCATTATCACATTGATTTTGCATTATATATATTCACAATTCTTTTACAACAGATTATTTATAAACTCTTCAGCTTGTGTAGCACTAGCACTATCTAATATTCAGCGTCTCCTTGCAAAATGTGGGGACGCTGAATGGCAGGTCTGCTTACTGTGCAGCACTGAGCCAGGAAGTACTCCAGTGGCCATCTGAGGACTGGTTACTTGGAGGTGTCCCTAGGGGCAATGTAAACACTGCCTTTTCACTGAAAAGTCAGTGTTTACATGAAAATGCCTGAAGGGAGCTATTATACTCACCAGAACAACTACATTAAGCTGTAATTGTTCTGGTGACTATAGTGTCCATTTAACTGCTCAGCATTTTTTCCCCTCCAATGTTTAAAAACGTCTGGAAAATGTATGATTCTATACACCGCTAATGTGTGTAGCACGGTATATTGCTTTTATATAGTATTACCTTTGGTTAATTAAACACTTTATAAATTATGGGCAATATATTACATTATTATCTGTATAATTTATATATATGCTCTTTTATTTATTCATATTTTTATTACCTTTTCTCCACGAGGTCCTCGGATGCCACTAGGACCTTTCAAACCTTGCTCACCATCTTCACCCTAGTTGAAAGAAAAGGCCAGAAAGCATAGCTGTTGAACCATAGTTTATGTATTATACCAGTGTTTTATGATATGTATATGTATGGAATCCTTTAAATACACACAGTGTTATGATAGGCTATTGACTGCAATAAACATTCAGTGCCTCATTACAACTCTTGCATAGGCAAAACTTTATTCTTAAGCTTTCTCGTATTTAGTTGTATAAAGAGTTTTGCTTATCTTTGGTAGTGAGTCATCTGATATATAGAAAGTAGAATAGCATATATATTACCTGTATCTCAGTGATGATGTGTGTACAAATCTTCTTCTGATCTTACTCTTGTAATTTTGTTTTCGAAGACCTATAGCATTTACTTTACTTACATTATACCCCTTTATTTTCTTTGTCGTTTTTTTCCAGCGAGCCCTCCCTTCTAACATTTTTTTTCTTACCATTTTATGTCCTTGCTTATATCTACACTTGTACTGCGCTCCGTCAGTATCTATTCTGCTACCATTACATTTCCGTCTTTCCTTCTCATTGTCTTTTTAAGGACTTCTCCTTGGTGTCCTCTTCTCATTTTGAATCTTCATGCCACTTTAGCCCACTTTACAGAGCTTTTATTGGCCAGATATTGACAAATTTGCTTTCTATGATTGACACAGAATCATACCTTGTGCTCCGGAATTTTGTGATTAGGAATCCATGGAAGGTATTTGAACTCATCATGGTGTTCAATAAGCCACTCATGGATTTGTTTAACAGGCTATCTGGAATACAATCAGTCTGAAATATGGGAAAAACACTATGAAGCAGCAGTTGTAGCATGAGATGCTCCTGGTGCTCTAAAAAATAGCCTTATGTTTCCTGCGCATTATATGACATTGCAGGGCAATTATCAAACCTAATGAGGGCAAGAGACTGCAGATATGAAATCTAACAGTTGGCCTTGCAGATTACCTTCCTTCAAATGCAAGCCAATCTGCACAGAGAAATACATATTTTTGTTACATTGTTGGACACAATTTCTTCTGAATGACAATTTAGCCATAAATTCTCATATATTGTGTTTTATTTTTTGTTACTGCTAACTTTTTGTTGAATGTTGGTCACGGTAGTGCTGATTCAATTTCAAATTAATTTTTGCTTCTGTACTTTGGTGTCATATAGTAGTTACATTTTGACATCTGTCTGTCCTTGTTGGTGAGCTTCGACCTGTGACCATTCTTTTTCTTCGATTTTCTTGTGTGGCACATGCCGGTTTTGTTGTGACTTTTCCATTTGACATATTAAAACATTTAGTAGTTTTCGTGGCGGATTTGCTTGCAGCTAGAGACCAAGACAGATACCCAAGGAAAAATATCAGTTTTAATCTTTTTTGTCTCACATGCTACTTAATGGGCGGTTATGAATGTTGCACTGCAAATACAGACACAATATGGATGTAACTATACAACTCAATTTTTAAGTGTCATGGTTAATAGTACCTACCTTTTTCCCAATTAAGCCATTTTTTCCAATATCTCCCTGTGGAATATAATGCAGTATATAGTATTAATGATACATAATATCTTCATGTCCAAAATGCATTATATTACATTGCGTATCTAAAATACAGATTAGTTATACGCATACTCTTACCACTGTTCCATTACTGTGTGCAAATTCTCCCTGCAGCCCAATCTTCCTTACCTGATGTCACTCCCCCTCGCCGGACAGGGAAGGATGTCAGGAAGGACAGACTGATGGGAAGACAGGGGCAGGATGGAAGCATCACTTTTGCACAGAATTGACATTGGCCAGTCCAGACCTTAGATTTATACGAGTAAATGCATTCAGTATAAAGTATGGATTAGAAGATAAGACCTGATTCATTACTGCCAGCTATTTCAGAGGAAATAATTTGGTTTTCTGTCTTTCCTGTACATAGCTGTATGCTTAATCAAACATTCTCTCTTGTCATATAACTTGCCGTAAACACATTATTCTAACTGTATGTTTGTTCACCAGGAGATGTATTAACCAGCTCATCAACTAACTAGTTCATCAGGAGTACAGTTGTCGCCTGACGGACGTACATGTGAATACGCTTAGAGCTATGAACATTTTCTGCATTCAGTCTTTGAAAATCAGGAAGTGTAATAGCTTCATTTTTTCAGGATATTAGTTCACCATTTAGACAATCTGCAAGCTGAACAGCGTGTCTATTTCTTCTGTTCATCAATGGTAGACAGCAATAGTTTGCATGGTACCAGTTAAATCGATTGGCACCATGCTATTTAAAAACAAAATGAGGAGGTGCGCGGTCTTTTCATCCCCCTGCTTTATTGTCCAGCAAACGGCACTCTGACTGCATTAGGGTGTACCTAGGCACATCCAGCACAACCTGTGTGCATGCCTGTGTACACAACTCACGGTTTTTATTGCTGCAGGTTTTGTAATACAATATTTCACATTGCACATTTTAATCAGTGCTGCAGTGCTTTCTCATATACTTATGCCTTTTGCATATTACTGTGAGTTTCATTGCTGTGGAACACTGTGGTACACTCATGTAATGCTATGGAGCACTGCTAAATAGTCCTCTACAGTGAGCTATATTGCTGTGGAGCTCTGCAATAAACGTATTAACATTAAACATGGTTTTATTGCGATGGTATGGTGATATACACATTCTCTGAACTTGCTAATAGACCTTTAGTGGACTAAAACTCCATTCATGTTCCGCCTACCAATGACTGTATGTAAAAAGCTGGTTAGTAAGAGATTACTTCATTCATCAACTAAATATGCTGTGAACTCCAACCAACATCAGTCAAAAGAGACATAGAACATCTGACATCATATTTCATGGAAAATGCAAACTTTATACTTTGCAGTTTTGACTCCATTTCTGGTCTGACCCCTGAATGAAATGCCATGGTGACTCATGCTTGAAACCTGAATTCATACTGATTTACATCTGTGGCTACATGACAGACGCACAGTCGGATTTGCCGGCATATGCGCTAACCTTACCCAAACCCCCATTAAAACACGGACACAGGTTATACTGTTGGAAATAATTCGTCCACAGCTTTATTAAATTATTAATAAAATAATTAAGGAATAACAAATGGGGTCATTGCCAACAAATCTTTATAATGATAACCTCCCCCATATACATAACATACCCCTAGCAATGACCCCACAATAATAACAATAGATAACAATCTAAATAACATGTTAACACAGAAACTGGCCGCCCAATTTGACCACATTTCCACCAGGTTAAATTGTAGGGGTGTACCGAGACACCGCTACCCACCATATCCATTGTAGGGGTGTACCAAGACACCGCTACCCACCATATCCATTGTAGGGGTGTACCAAGACACCGCTACCCACCATATCCATTGTAGGGGTGTACCAAGACACCGCTACCCACCAGTTCCAGTGTAGGGTGTACCAAGACACCACCACACCCCCAGGTTCGGAGCCACCGACGGGCTCGAACCTACCAACCACGTGCAACACTGCCCAATCCACACTAAACCTCAGGATGCCCACTTTCTCCTCCATCTCCCCTCCGATTTAACCAGGCCATTCCCCGCCACAGCTCAGGACTTGACACCTAAAGCTCCTGAGCGATCCCCACCACACCGGAATAAGGCCTGTTGAATGCCTTCCTGAAGGCCCAATTTAAACAGATCACACCTTACATCCAAAAATGTACCCCATCCCACCTGGAGTACCCAGGGAGCTTTCCTCCCAATTCATTGTGTCTCACTGTTACACCGCCCCCACATCTGATAAATACCGCCATCAATTTTTTATTAAGTCGTCCTCGACACCGAGCTACCACGGCCGGGTACATAGTATGTCTCCAATGTAACCGAGGAACCATCTCGGACCGCACCACCACCACACCCGTGGCCAGCTCCCATAGCCGGTCCACCTCCCTCTGCCTCCACCTGATCAATTCCTTTTCCGGGACCATGCCAATATCCAGAATGTCCTGGACAGTACCCCTTGTTACCTCCCGGAAAATCTTCTCCCCTAATGTCTTGCCACCAAAATCCCCGAAAACCAAAACCACTCCTACTCCACCAATTCCAAAGGAAAGCCCAGTTGCGTTTGAACCGAAACGCGGTTCCCATCTGTGCCCCTTAGATATAATAATGACCCACCAACCATGTCACCAAACCTGAAACAAAAGTAATTAGTGACAAGGCATAGCCCCAAACACAAACCCATACGTCCATAGCCATTAAACCAAATACACTGGCCTGAAACAGGACTTAAACCGTACTGACTCCCACCTGCCTAAACGTTTCCCTATGTCCTCACTTAAAATCAGGTGGGGTGCCTCTGTTACCGCCATCATCCGGGAAGAATGGGTCCCAAAGTGCCCGGGATCCAAACCCAACATTGTCAAACCCCTCCGAACAAACACCTGCGGGAATTGAATCGTGACAGCACCGATCTGTCCCCTTTTACCAGTTAGACACCCGGGATGTCCGGGCAAAGCTCCAAGTAGCATGATGCGCTTAACACCGGGCGTACCCCTGACCCCGGCAGGGAATATAGCTTTACCAAACCTCCTTTACCAGAAACATCCGTTCTTGAACAACCCTACTGAATCGTTACCTTAACCGACTGAGGTTCAACAACCGAGTGTAGAACCCCCCAACACCTGCCCGAAGGCACTCACCAGTTCCCCAATTCAAATTGCCCCAAGCCTCCGAGAAGGCCACCGCAAGCAAGCTCACTGCAAAAGTAGAGTAATACACCACCAGGCGTTGCGTTACCCAAGGAAACCTGCCGCCCGGCACAGACATATTTCATACCTCTCTGTAAGACCCGCGATGCCTGACGGACGTGACAACGTTCCATCACTTCCTCCCAATCGGTCAGTTTGAACCCTACGACAATGCCGCCATGCTCCTGTCCATTGCCGATGGAGCTAACGCTGAACGAACAAACGGCTTAGGAACCACAGCAAGGTATCCATTCTCCCCTCCTTTGACTTTGCCCCCACAGTGAAACCAACCGCCTTGTCCCACATATCTCAAACGTTCACATAGGCAGTCCCTGTGCCAGGTGCCATAGGATTCTGTATCGATCCTCCAAGCATTGCGTCTCGAGCTGCCACATTTCCTCCAGACTGGACTGACCCTCCTCCCGCGCCCCCTGGGGCCGCCATTCGCAGCTTGTCCCCTTGTGCGCGAGACAAGTAATCAGCCCCTACCTTCCGCCAACCAGGCACGTGGCATGCCTGCACCCGATACCTGAACAGTGATACGAATCGCCGCCATCGGCGTACCTCCTGAACCGAAGACCCGGCTGGATGGTAAACCACATGAAACCCGCCGTATTGTGCGTGAATTATGACTTTTCATCCCTTAATCCTTCACCTTTTAGAGCCACAGCCACTCCCAATGGAAATAACTTAAAAGATGCCAACTTCGAATAAGAGGACTCACCTTTCATGCCTCCCACCACCGCTCTGCGCACCACCTGCCTTCCAGGTATGCCCCGGAATCTATGTTCCCAGAGGTATCCGTGAACAACTATATACCACCCGCAAAGGCTCCACAAGTAGCCTTCGCCATGAAATGGCTACCAACCCAGTCCTCGCGACTAACCCGACATGCAACTTGAAACTGCCTTATGAACAACTGCGATTTCTCAGTGACCTTCTTGGACCTGCGAACCTTCAGCCTGAACTCCCGAAGTGCAGTCAACGGAACCCCAGGCAATCGACACTCTCCTACCACCGAAACAACTTCCAGCCCAAGCAAAGACGTGCGGTAGGATTCCCGCGACCGTAAGGTATGTCCACAACGGCCCGGCCCAGCCGAGACCACACAGCAAGCTATGTTACAGATGATGTACTAAGGAACCCCTTTCTGATTCCCGAAGTAGGAACATGAATGGAACTGCCCCTTGGCAAGTAGAGGTTACCAATAGGAACCTGCAAACATGCAACCCAAAAGATGGAAGGGTCGCCAATAATCGAACGCGTCCTGTTCCCCCAAACCAACTCGACGGCAAGGCCGAATGATGCCAACGATACAGAACAGTTCCGCGGCAATGTCCTCATTTACCGATGCCCCTTTCGGGTGCGATAAGTTTTGTATCGGACGGAATTTGCCCGCCCATTTCTAGGGGACCACCCCCCATGGAGACACCCACAGGTCAGCTAATGGCGCGGAAGTTCCCCCATGGACTTAATATTCGCCCACCACTTTTCCTGGTCCCTCGACTTTGAATGGAATAGCGTAAACCCCCTCAACAATCCCAGCCATAAAACTAGCGCATTCATGGGAAGCTTACTGCCTTAGCCACAGCAGCAATGCACTGATCATCACTGGTGCCACTCCGAGCCGCAATCGCGGACCTGAAGCCCTGCCAAGTACCCTTCCTGCCTTAGGTTTTCCTTTCTTGACACGTCAGTTGACACCGTGACTCCCACTGCCTCCGGAACACCCGTATCGAAGCCTGCCCGACAGTCCCTAGTTGCACTGACCTTTCTTCTGTCCAGCCAGCACCGCACCTCCTGGGGGTGCGCCGGCAGCCCCCGGAAAGAGCGCATTTCCTGCACCATCATTAGGAACCACCCCTTTTAAATCAATGAACTCATCGAGCGGAAGACAGGAAATGTTTTATTTTTTTTCAAATCCCCTTTATCAAATCTTATCCTCCACCTTCAAGTGCCCCCTCAATGTCCCCGCTCTCCCTGCCTGGCGGCCATCATGTCATGCTGGATTCCGCTGTCCTTTGTGCTTTCCCACCCCCCGCCTTATTGCAGGGGGCGCTCTTCCTGTGCGGCCTCATCCTGACCTGCCACCTTGCCTGACCGGCGCCGCGTCGAAAAAAAAACGGCGCCAGCCGCCCTCCAACTCTTGCCTGCTTTCCGACCTCATTTTCAGCCTTCCCCTTGCCGCCTCCTAACAGGCTCACGGGCTGGCGAACTAAGGATGTCACTCACAGGCTGCCGCTGGGGTGTCATCGCTCTCCTTGCTGGCCTCTGTTCCACCGCCGCGTGGGGGGGGGGGGTAGCAGACGTGCTCGGGGCCCCCAGCTGCTCCTGCAGCCACCAGCCACGATTCTGCCACAACCTTTGTGACCAGGATGGTGGCTTTCTTGGAGCTCTGTCTGAGGCTGATGGGAGTGAGCATGCAGCAGCAGCAGCTCACTCCAGCCTCTCCTGTACCTCCATGCTGCCTCTGTTCTTCTATGCTGCCTCCATGCTGCTGATGGGAGTGATCATGTAGTAGCAGCTCACTCCAGCCTCTCCTGTATCTCCATGCTGCCTCCTGTACCTCCATGCTGCCTGTTCTTCATGCTGCCTCTATGCTGCCTGTTCTTCATGCTGCCTCCATGCTGCCTGTTCTTCTATGCTGCCTCCATGCTGCTGCCTTCTCCCTCCAGGACAGACAGCTTTCACAACTGACAGGTAAGCTTAGGTTCAGTTAAAATGGCCACTTCATATAATGGCTGGTATAAATACTCCCCTTATGGCTCCGCCCTACCCAGCATGCTAGCTGTCACTAAATTCCTGTGGCTGCTATGCCTACCTCCTGGCTCTGTCAAGGCCTATTCCTCTTAGCTGCGCTGATCCATGGGCTACATTTTCAGCTATTGTTCTGTTTGTTTATCGTTTAGTTAAGAGTAATAGCTGGAGCTCTCTCATAACAGTCAGGCAACGTGAAATCCATTTTTCTTTCATGCTCCTAAAGACTGCACTTAAGACGTTTGCTTCACCTTCCTGGCATCTCTCTTAGCCCAAGCACCCTTAGACGACCATTGTGGGGTGTCTCTAATGTGCAGCTCAGCCAGTAGATTCATCTGATTAACCGGTCTCACAGTTATCTGTGACCTGTTTCTGCTTGCTCTTTAATAGCAAAAGGAAGCAGTTGGCAGATTTAATCCAGAAATCACAGGATGAGCACCACTGTGGATCCACCACATGTGGAGCCTATGGCTGGGTAGGCAACCTTTTAGTAGTACTGTGCCAAAACTGTGTCAAAAACATCTGGGAGTCCCTTGGTGTGCAAATCCTATTTTTTAAAACTAAGGTGTGTATATTGCCGTAGTCTGCTTGTGTTATTTATGGGTGCTGCAGTTGCCTTGTAGCATTGTATTTGTATGTATGCAGGCTGTTATAGTGTATATGTTCCACTGGCGGATCCAGGGGGGAGGGCAATTGCCCCCCCCCCCCGAGATTCTCCCCTGCCGGCTAATGCAGGGCTGGCATTTTCCAAGTGCCAACCCTGCAATGTGCCTGCGGACCGGGGAGGGAGATCAGAAATCTCCCTCCCTGGTCCGCAGGCATTATGCTGGCAGCCGGCAGGGGAGTGAGGGAGAGAGAACCCGGAAGCTCAGTCTGCAGCTCCTCCGGGTCCTATTCTCGCGAGCATGGAGCGTTGCCGCGGTTACCATGGCAACGCTCCAAATCTTGCGAGAGTGAACTCTAGTCCTGCAGCTACGGGCTAGAGTTCACTCCTACCACTGGGACCACCAGGGAATCCCCCCGAACCACCAGGGTTGGAGAAATGTCCCCCCTCCTCCCAATAAAGGTAAGAAGGGAGGGGGGACATAAATCTATTACATTTTATAAATTCTTTATTTATTTTTTTATCAAAAAGCCCCCCTGCCCTCAACACACATTCACACATGCCCCCCATACACACACATACACTGCCCCCGTGCACACACTACCCCCACACACACACATACCCCATACACACACTGCCCACACACCTGCCCCACTGCCCCCCCACACACATACACTGCCTCCCATACACACACTGCCCACACACACACACATACACTGCCCCCACACACACATACACCTGCACTGCCATACAGTGACCCCCCATACACACACCACACACACATACCTGCCCCCCATACACACTGCCCCCATACATACACTGCCCCCCCATACATACCATACACCATACACACATACACTGCCCCCATACACATACTGCCCCCACACATACAAACACTCTGCCCCACACACATATACATTGCCCACCCATACACACACTGCCCCTCACACACACATTGCCACACACACATACAGTCCCCCATAAACACACTACCCCCACACACACATATACACTGCCCACCCATACACAAACTGCCACCCACACACACACACACACACACACATTACCCCACACACACACATACACAGCCCCCATACACACATTGCCCCACACACCCTACACATTCACACACTACACCCCCTCCCCCACACACACACTGCACCCCTCACATTACACCACTGCTCCTATGCTCTACTACAGCCCCATATTCCAGCAGATCCCAGGTAAGTTGTCAAACTGTTCTTAAATGGTTTGACTACTTACTCTGGGAGGGGGTCCCGGCACTCCTGGCACCATAACCACTACACAGAGCTGTAGTGGTTATTGTGCATGGATTATTTCTTTAAATAATATAAACGTGCCCCTCCCGAGATCAGTCTCTTGATCCGCCACTGATATGTTCATAAGTAGTTTATAGTATTGTGTATGATACTTATGAATGTGGGCTCTGTATGGGGGATGTTTATGTAATATTGTGTGTGGATAATATGCCACATTGAGTGTTTGGTGTGTATATATGCATGGTTGCTTGGATTATTGCACGTGAGACGCTGCTTGTGGGGTTGTATGTGTGTATATGGATTGATCACTTCCTCTAAGTGTTGCAATGCATAAACTGAGGATTACCCTTCACCACCTGCAATCACCACTCAGTTTGCACAAGCATATCTGAATTGCCACTAAGCCTACTGGTAGGCCAGAGCCAGTTTGGGATTTATATTTTTCTCTGTTACACGCACTCATGCTCAAACATATACATGCAAACATTTCCCTTTATAATTATACACATAGTACTCTACAATGTGCCCCTGACCTGAAATAAATTGCCCAACACTTTTGGTTTAACCCCTTAGTGACCAGACCGTTTTTTAGTTTTCTTAACGTTAAAGGACCTCTATAGGCACCCAGACCACTTCAGCTTAATGAAGTGGTCTGGGTGCCAGGTCCCCCTAGAATTAACCCTTTCTGCTGTAAACATAGCAGTTTCAGAGAAACTGCTATGTTTACCAATGGGTTAATCCAGCCTCTAGTTGCTGTCTCATTGACAGCCGCTAGAGGCGCTTCCGTGCCTAGCGCTACTGGCGCTTAATGTGATTTTCACAATGAGAAGACGCCAGCGTCCATAGGCAAGCATTGAGAATGCTTTCCTATTAGACTGGCTGGATACGCGTGCGGCTCTTGCCGCGCATGCACATTCAGCCGATGACGGGAAAGGAGGCGGAGAGTCCCCACCGCTGAGGGAGCCCGGCGGTGGAGAAAAGGTGAGTGTTTAACCCCTTCCTCCCCTTAGAGCCCAGTGGGAGGGGGACCCTAAGGGTGGGGGGGGACCTAGAGACCCTATAGTGCCAGGAAAAGGAGTATGTTTTCCTGGCACTATAGTAGTCCTTTAACCCCTTAAGGACCGGCCTGTTTTTGCGATGTTGTACAGTCAGGTCCATAAATATTGGGACATCGACACAATTCTAATCTTTTTGGCTCTATACACCAACACAATGGGTTTGAAATGAAACGAACAAGATGTGCTTTAACTGCAGACTTTCAGCTTTAATTTGAGGGTATTTACATCCAAATCAGGTGAACTGTGTAGGAATTGTATTTGTGCCTCCCACTTTTTAAGGGACCAAAAGTAATGGGACAATTGGCTGCTCAGCTGTTCCATGGCCAGGTGTGTGTTATTCCCTCATTATCCCATTTACAAGGAGCAGATAAAAGGTCTAGAGTTCATTTCAAGAGTGCTATTTGGTATCTGTTGCTGTCTACTCTCAATATGAGATCCAAAGAGCTGTCACTATCAGTGAAGCAAGCCATCATTAGGCTGAAAGAAACAAAACAAACCCTTCAGAGAGATAGCAAAAACATTTGGTGTGGCCAAATCAACTGTTTGGAACATCCTTAAAAAGAAAGAACACACCGGTGAGCTCAGCAACACCAAAAGACCCGGAAGACCTTTTGGTGACTTTTACTTGAAAAATCTTTTACTTATCTACAAAAGCCAATGAAAAAAACTGCTAAATAGATTCAAAATTTTGTCCTGAGTTTAAAAATACCCAATGTTTATGTGCTTTTTTGCAAGTTATAGGGCTATAAGTACAAGTATGAAATTGCTGTTTCAATATATATATATATTTTAAATTTATCAATAGTGACGACGTAACACTGTTATCTGTCATAAATCTATGAATCACACCCCACATGTACATATTTTTTTAGAGTAGACAACCCAGGGTATTCAATAAGGGGTATGTCCAGTCTTTTTTAGTAGCCACTTAGTCACAAACACTGGCCAAAGTTAGCATTTATATTTGTTTGTGTGTTAAAAATTCAAAAACGCTAACTTTGGCCAGTGTTTGTGACTAAGTGGCTACTAAAAAAGGCTGAACATACCCCATTTGCAATACCTTGGGGTCTTCTTTTGCAAATGGTATGCCATCATAGGGATAATTCTCATTCCCGGGCTACCATACGGTCTTAAAGACAACATAGCCAATCTGGCAAATTTCAATGTGAAAAAAACTGAAAATCAAGCCTTACATTTGACGCTGTAACTTTCAAAAACACTATAAACCCTGTGCATGGGGGGTTATGTTATACTTGGGAGACTTCGCTGAACACAAATATTAGTGTTTCAAAACAGTAAAATGTATCACAACAATGAAATCATCAGTGAAAGTGCCATTTGTGTGTGAAAAATGCAAACAACTTCATTTTTACTGACAATATCATGGCTGTGATATGTTTTACTGTTGTAAAAATATTGCATAAATATGCATATTGAATTTAAATATATATACATATTTATATATTTGAACTCTACGTGTATATTTATGAAATTATTTATGTAATTATGTATATGGATCTATTTATATATTTCATATTATTTTTATTTATATATACATACATACATATATATATATATATATATAATATATATATATATATCAAATTTCATTCTAAGAGTATTTTGATCTAAATATATATTAATATCAAAATACAGTTAGAATAAAATTACATGTGTCTATATATATATATATATATATATATATATAACTAATTTTTTTAAATTATTTTTACTTTTTTAAATTTTATTTACTTATTTTTTATATTTTATAATATACAATTTATATATAGTTATAATATATATATATATATATATATATATATATATTATATATACACATACGTGTGTAATTTAGTTATAAGTGTATTTTTATATTAATATATGTATATTTTAATATATAAACACATTTAGTATGACAGTATATAGATAAGATATCTTTATATTTTTTAATATTTATTTTTTATTTGCTAACATTTTCTTTTATTTTTCAGTAACAGGGAGACTGCCTGTCAGTTTAGGCAGTCCCCCTGCAGGCAGATGCATGGACTCATTGCGGTAATGTGATCTCTCTGTCTGGGCTGTCAGGCAGTCCCCTCAGACTGGGAGCAACACTGATCATTGGCGGGGGAACGATGGCGATCGGGTAAGTAATAAGGATGGCCTGTTTTACGTTATGATGGTTCAGGACCGTCATCAGTCCTCAAGGGAATGTTTCTGATGACGTCCTCAAGGACGTCTTCACTGAATGCCTTGACCCCTTGAGGCACTCAGCACACAGGCAGAGCATCGGAAGCCTGCCATCGAGAAATCGAGGCATCGCTGCAATACCCTTAGAGTGGCTCATTTGCAAAGATTTTATTTTTGAAATATAGTACACTTACCTCATCCCCACGTTCTCCTTTGTTTCCCTTTTGTCCTCTGGTTCCTATGTTTCCCTGAATTGGAAAAAAATATAGGTTAGATTCACCTGTCTGTCTCTATCTATCGATAGATTTAAACTGGTTATATAAAGAACAAACCCTGTTTCTCTACGCTCATCATTCCTTTTCCATTGTCACCACAATAGCATTAATAACTTGGGGAGAAATGACAATCCCGCATTTGTAGTGTTTGGGCTCGTTGTGCCTTGCCAGTGCTATCACCTGGCAAATAGTCTTTCAAATTATAGTTTGCTTGAAATAAGCAAGTGAATGATTATTTGCAAATATAAATCCTGCCAGAAGTATTTGGCCCTGATTTTTTTCTATACAATTAATGCTTTGTAAATATTTCAAATCATATACCTTGTATAGGGTTTGGATGAGAAAAGCACTGATTTTTATACATACACTGAACGTTGTTGACCGAATTCTACAGATTTGGTAAGATTGACCAAATTTCGAACAGAATTAGCTTTAGTAAATATATTAGAATTGCCATTCCGGTTGGAATTATCCCATTTAGTGAATTACCCTGAGTGTCGCTTTTGTAACGGTAGAAGGGTTGACTCATTTTTCCCCATCTATACATTTTATGGTCAATGACAGTGAGCAAGAACACCATGGATATAGTGATATATTAAAGTGTCCCAGACGTATTATTGTTTGGTATTTACGCTCTAAACAATACGTTTTGATGATGTTTGAAAAATTTAGGCTACAGTTGCCAAGATGGCTATAATCTCCAGTTCATACAATCCAGTTATATCTCTTTCAAATTGTACAATTTGTTACCTTAGCTCCAGAAACCCCAGGCACTCCTCGATATCCTTCAGTGCCCAGTATTCCCCTGTTACCCTGAAAAATATCAGTCAGATTGTTTGGTACATTATATCAAGAGAATCTATTCAAGGATAATAATTGTAATAGTAACACTGGATTCTAGTTTTCTGTTTAATAAAAAAAACAACAACAAAAAAACCCCTATATCAGCGATTGCAGTGGGGCTCTGATATGTAAGGAGCATGAATCCCTCTTGTCTCCGCTTGCTCCTGGGTGTCCAAAGAACAAACTATACATGCCAAACTTACCCATTACTTTTCTCTCACTCTTGCACCACTCTCTGCCTACCTTACTGTTAGAGTGCCCTACTGGCTTACCTTCACCTATTATAATGCTAGATTACATTGCAAATAATTTCAAGAGGTTCTGGATTGTTGTGTATCCTAACTCAAACATCTTCTCAACTATGATCCAGGGTCACATATTGAGATTTTCTTTTATTTGACCATGAACATTTTCTTTCAACACAGACCCACTCTTTTAAGGCTGAAAACATGTGCTCCCATTCCTTCTGTTGACTACAAGTCTTGACAATTTCATGTTTCTGGTCCTCTTTGTGTACCACTACTTTACAGCTGCTAAAAAATCTTAATGGCCATGGCACAACCATGGGCTCTGTCCTTGTGATAGGTGGGTGCCCAAGTGAATATCACTGTTCTACTATGGTAGTGCACAAATGCAAACTTTTATGCAACATGGATCAAGATCTAAACTTACAGCATGGGATAAAAATATTGGTATGTCTTCCACCATCAGAGAACCTACCACATACATTTGGTTGTACTGGTTCCTCTGACACAGCATGGACATATGCAGCATAGGCAGACTTCTTTTTTGTTTGTTTAAATTATGCCTAAGTCCCCATTTACCTAGAATTGTGGATGGGGCAGAGGCAAGTATGAAATTTCAGCAAACAGAAACAATACATATCTGTGCAGAGGGAGTAGAAGCCAACATCTTTTACTTGGGTGTGTCTGTGTCAATGTGCTTGTGTATGTGATAGATTGTATCAGTGTGTGTCAGTTTGTGTATCTGTGTGTTTCATTGTGTGTATCTGTATGTCTGTGTGTGTCACTGTGTATATCTGTGGGTATTTGTGTAGTTTACGGTTCATGTCAGTGTTTTTATCTGTGTGTGCCAGTGTGCATGTACCTGTTTATGTCAAGTTGCATCTGTGCATGTGTATCTGAGTGTGTCTCGGTGTATGTGTTACTGTGAATACACATGTTTTTTTAAACACCATTTCACACAAATATATTACTGCATCCAACCCTACACACAAACGCACGTCTGTATTCACTTTTACACACACATACATCCTAGAAAACAGATTTTCATTCAAATACACAGGTGCTAAAGACAAATACAACACTGCAAAAACGTGCAAGACCGCAAGTGGCAGATCCCCAGCTGGAAAAGCATCATGGAAGTTGTACAATGGCTGAAGATCTATCTTTTGGCCACTACTGCCCTATAGGGATGCCCAATAATTTTTTTGCACCAGGAACCTCTTTCAGCTACATTGCTAGGTACAGGCAATAGTATAAACTGTCAAAAGTTTGACAATATAAATTAAAGTTACCTTACCTTTTCTCCTTTGGCACCATAGGATCCTGGATCTCCTTTTTGGCCTACAAGGCCTGAAATGCCCTGCATGAATTTGTAATGAATCAGTAATGCATGAACTCTATTATAGGAAACAAGAAATTCACATTCTTCTAACAAATATGCTAGATTTATGTGTTTGGGTCAAGGTTCAATATGATAAAAAAAAAAAAAAAAAGATATATATACTAGATTCCAGTAATTATTAAGACATGTTTAACTTATTCCAATACTATTAATGGAAGTCTGAAATCTTTCTGTACACATGATAAAATGAAACTCTGGTGGAGTACCAAAGCAGGGAGGTGGTTTTCGGTCGTGTTGGGAAGATTTTGCGGTCACATCATCACTCCTCTCCTTCAATGGCTTCCAGAATTTAAGACATAGGAGATTAAAGGGTGATAATAGTCTGCATTATTTATGAATGTAATGTAAGATGTATGTAAGAGTCAGGTATGTTTAGTTCTTCCATAGATGCCACATGGTGAACATCAGCTATCTTAAATTGTGGCAAAATAGATATACAGGTTGTAAAAACTGAGTCCTTGCTATGTCAAGCCAGGTCAAGATTAGGATTATGTAAAATGGGTTAGATTAGGATAAAACCCACCGGTCCAAAGGGGCAGGGAAATGGGACTAGTAAGTACTGTGTGTGTATCTAGGACAGGAGATCAGCTGCTTGGCTTGCCCTACTAGGCCACACAATGTTAGACCCAAAGATTTCAAGATAAACTTAAAAAAACAAACTTTCCATGCAGTATCTGGCATGTGAAGGTATTTGCCTTGAATACATGTCAAATATGACAACAAGAATTGGGTGTTGTAGGCTTAAGTCCAGAAAGTGCTTAAGAGCTCACTCTGCCTGCATCTAGCTTGCTCGGCTTCTCAGCCCCGGCCCCACAGTGTGCTTTAATTAAAGTTAGTAAAATAATATTACTTGAATAAGTTTACAAAGCATAGAGAGAAATTGTTTTATTTAATACGAATCATGTTTTATAAACCTGAGATGCAAAGAATCGTATTCCTATGAATGATCATTAATTACCTTTTGAATTCGAGCTCAATATAGAAATATTTTATTGACATGAAAAGCTAAGTATGTTTTAGCTCTGATTTTATTTTGAAATCAAGTAAAGTTTCCAGTAGAGTGAAGCAAACAGTTTGTATTTTAATACTGATTGCCTTCTGGCTTTTTTGGTGGTCACATGGTTTGTATTTGGTGTGTTTCCAACAAATTCAAGAATTTTTTACATTTAGTGTATATATTTTTTAAATTACATGTTTCTTTTAAGATATCAGTAAACATTTATTTGTTACACTTATGCAGGTGATTTATTTTGTCTTTAATTCCTGCTTTAGTAATTGTGAAGTTTTTCTTATCTGTGTTACGTAAACTCTCTAACGTAGGCCTTGACTTAAAGCGGCACTGTCATGCCGAACTTACCTTTCCGCAATCGATTCCTCTTCTCTCCCTCTGTCAGGATCTGTTCTTCATTTCTTCCTGTCTGCTCTAGTTTTATTTTTTAAAACATAAGACAAAGTAGGGACCACTTTGTCTTATGGAGGTTTCCTACGCCTGGCCAGCTATGACCAGAGGAGGAGCAAAGTGTGCTTCATTTCCGGTGGTCAGAGCAATTTTCCCACAATTCTCACCTTTGATCCATGATCTCGCGATGCTTCCTGTCAGTATTCCAGACAGTTCGTCCCTTCGTGTTGGGACGTAATTCTGGACTTTGTTCGGGTCGGAATTTCATTAGAATGAATGAAACTCCGATCCTATTCGTGCCTTGGCTGCATCTTGCAGCCGCTTAGTAGATAACGCCCTAATTCCCACGTTATTAGGGAGTTATCTACCAAAAAGGCTGAAAGACCTAAATTGGTTTACTTAGTGTTAGTAAATTCTGCTTCTATTAAACAGTGAGCAGCCTGTGGCAGATAATGGCCTGAAAGGATCAGAATCATGCCCGAGACCCAAATGATATAGACAAACTCATATTAATGATCAGAGTAAAATTGAAGATTCCTGAAAAGAAAACTTCCATAGATGTGTCAGATAAGTTCTTTGAGGATCTAGGACTGCTAAAAGCTTATATTCCTCTCCATGCAGGCATCATCTTTTCTCTTAAAGAACCAATGCAGAAAAGAATGAAAGCTAATTTAGTCAATGCATACTAATGCTTGGGATTATATCTACATCCAGCCATATCATTAATTTTGCTCTCTAGAGCCATTAAGGTGTGGATCTCTTTTTACTCCCAAAGGAGACACCTCTTCACCAGTAAGAAGAGAAACCTTATTGAAGTCTAAAAGAGAAGTGAATTTATCAACTAATTTTGTCTCCGAGGCTTCCCTGGCCATGACTGTGGCATATGGTAGATGGCTCTATTCATAGGGTGCTAACTATGACTCTAAGGGAAATCTATGCATTATTCCATTCCATAGAGATTTATTTTTGGGGAACCATTGACTGAAGCAATCAAAAAAGTCATCAAATGAAAAAAGGCATTTTTATCTACAGAAGGCAGAACATATAATCTTATTAGTTGAAAGACAAGAAGGCAAGAGGACTGATTGTTTCAAGATAGAAAACAATATAGACTATGAGCATTTTTTTCTAGTAGTTACCTATGAAGAGCCTCTCAACTTCCCAGAGGCAACAAATTAAGAGGCAGCAAGAACACCTCCAAATCCTTATCAAGACAAACATGTTCAAGTCAGTAAAGTAAGAGTATCATGCCAGCTATGGGCCGCGCTTGTCTTGTCACGCTTGTATTTTAAAAATTCTGATTTCTATTGTCCTTGACCTTGTTTCACCATTTACATTCTCTCTATACTCCTGACCTTGGCTTGTCCTGTTTATTCTAGTTTTTACAATAGAAACTTAGAAACATAGAATGTGACGGCAGATAACCATTCGGCCCAACTAGTCTGCCTTACTGAATCTAGGTAAGCAATGTCTACTGCACCACCCTGATCTATTATTTTAGTTACCCAATCAAAAAAAAATCAATAAGATTAGTTTGGCATGATCTCCCTGAAGTAAACTCATGTTGTCTCTGATCTTGAAATCCATGTGATTTTAGATGTTCAACAATCCTATCCTTTAACATGGTTTCCATCACTTTCCCCACTACTGAAGTAAGGCTTACTGGCCTATAGTTGCCCGACTCCTCCGTACTACCTTTCTTGTGAATGGGCACAACATTCGCTAACTTCCAATCTTCTGGGACTACTCCTGTTAACAATGATTGGTTAAATAAATCTGTTAATGGTTTTGCTAGTACACCACTAAGCTCTTTTAATAACTTTGGGTGTATTCCATCAGGCCCCATTGACTTATTTGTCTTTACTTTGGACAGTTGAAATAGGACCTCTTCCTCTGTAAACTCACATGTAACAAATGACTCATTTGTCCTTTTTCCTAACTGAGGTCCCTTTCCTTTATTTGTGAGCAAAATTACTTGGGTTCTATGTGTTGGGTACCTGTCAATACTGACAAGGGGTAAGACTGAGAGAATTCTTTCTGATTTGGGCAAATACAATTTTGGATTCTTGGGTCCCGGACACCAGCACGTAGGGCTGCAAGATAGAATTTTGCTCAACTGCAGAACCAAGATTTGTGTGATATCATCTTTAAAAATATCTCACATTAAAAATAAGCAATATTAAACGTTGTCAAGCAGAGTTATAGAAGAAGTTCCATTGAAGGATAGATTCTAGCTTTCTAGTTGTTCTTGTAAGGCAGCTACCTAGGCTTCAGCTTTTACATTTACTAGGCATTACCACCTAGAAGAGAGAATCTCAGATTCGGATCAGTATGTTATCTTCTGTGTACTCCTAATTACTATCCATAATAAATCTCTGTTGCAGTATACCAATGTTGAATGTATCTTTCTGTTGGATTATCTAAGCCACTGGTTAGTTTACTGGTTGTCTTTTTTTTTTAGATAATCATATGCTAAATATTGAACAGACAGCTGCATTTTCCATTTTAATCATCTGCTTAAAAACTGAATATATTTGTTAGGCTACAAATAATGCCAAAAATGTAACTCAGAGAACTTATTACATAAACAGAAGTTTGCCAAGCACCTCTGCCTTCTCTCAAATACTACAGAGTTAGCGTGCCACTGAATCTAATAGGACTTGGCACAGTAGATGAACCCAGAAACCTAGAAAAGCTTTACAAAAGGTTGGTTTGCAAATTAGTGTGCTATTTTTTTTAAAATGATAAAAATAGTTCTTTAGCTGTTATTTTTTTCCAATACACAATTTAAAGGACAAATGCAGATGGATTTATAGTCTAGACGTGAAACTTGCTCCTAAATGCCTTAATCAATGTTTGCATTCATTGAATCTGGAATTGTGACTATTACTGCCTAAAATCATGTAGGTTCCCCTCGTGCTGCCAAAATAGCTTTCATGTGTCAAAGCATGGACACCACAAGACCTCTGAACATGTCCTGTGGTGTCTGGCACCAAGATATTAGCACCAGATCATTTAAGTATGGAAAGCTGCGATATGGGGCCTCAGGGATCAGATTTGTTGTTCCAGCATATGCCACATATGCACAAACAGATTTAAATCTGGGGAATTTGGAGGCCAAGGCAACACCTTGCACCCTTTATCATGTCCCTCAAACCATTCCTGAACCATATTTGCAGTGAGGCAGTGTGCATTATCCTACTGAAAGAAGCCCCTGCCATCGGGGAACACCATTGGCATAAAAGGGTGGATGTGGTCTTCAACAGTCTCTAGGTAGGCAGTACATGTCAAAATAACATCCACATAATTGAGAAGACCCAAGGTTTCCCAGCAGCACATTGCCCAGAGCATAACACTGCCTCTGACAGCCTGCCTCCTTTCCATAGTGCATCCTGCTGCTAGCTCTTCCCCACATGCACCTGGCCTTACATCAAACTTAAAGAAAATGTGATTCATCAGACCAGGCAAACGTATACCATTGCTCCATAGTCCAGTTCTGACGCTCACGTTCCCATTGACTGCACTTTGGGTGGTGAACAGGGGTCATCATGGGTCATTTTGCGGTCAAAGTCACTCAAATCTTTTTGCTTTTCCATTTTTCCTGCATCCAACACAAGAAGTGATTATTTCCTTGCTGCCTAATATACACCACCCCTTGACAGGTGCCATTCAGGGCTGGTGCAACCATAAGGCATAACAGGCAGCTGCCTTAGGGCGCACCGACCCAGGGGTTTGCAGGAGGAGAGCACACAGCACAGCACTGCTCTCCAGCCATTCACTCCTTTTAGCGTAGCCGAGCAACAATGACAGATAGGTAGGGCCGGCCTTAGGTGATCAGACGCCCTGTGCGAGCCCAACATGTGTCGCCCTCCCTTCAGCAAAACCCCTGCCCCTTCTACAATAGCCCTGTTCCGCCTACTACAAAACCCTTCCACAAAACCCCTGCCCCCCTTTCTACAAAAACCCTGCTCCACTTTTTACAAAACCCCTGCCCCTTCTACAAAACCCCTGCTCCCCCTTTAATAAAACCACTGCCCACCCTTCTAAAAAGTTCCTTCTCCCCCTTTAACAAAAAACATGCTATCATTATATATATCTACAATACAGCAATGTACACATTATCACTAAAAACCTTCCCCCTCCACCAAAACTACTGCCACCCTCTACAAAAGCCCTGCACTCTTTCTACATAAACCCATGCTCCCCTTCTACATAAACCCATGCTCCCCTTCTACATAAACCTCTGCTCCCCTTCTATATAAACCTCTGCTCCCCTTCTACAAAACCCATGCTCCCCTTATCCTAAACCCCTGCCCCCCTTATACTAAACTCCTGCCCCCTCTACAAACCCCCTGCTCCCCCTTCAACAAAACCCCTGTCCCTCACAAAATCCTTTCCCCTGCCACTTCACCAAATGCCTGCCCCTTCTACAAAACCTCTCCCCTACCCAAAACCCTACCCCTCTTTTTTACAAAACTCCTAACCCCTTCTATAAAACCTCTGCTCCTCCCTAAACTAAAACCCCTTCCCCAAAATCCCAGCTAGAAAACCCCTGCTCCCCCTTCTGCAAACCCCCCACACACAAAAACACCTGTTACCCTTAAAAAAAACAACAATCTATTTAATAAAAAAAAGCAATAGTTACAACAAGAATGAGCAGACTCACATTGAAGCTTACTGCTCCCTGGACACTCCTGACAGTGTCCCAGTCTGCAGACCTTGATACCAAAGCACTGACCTCACTGTGCGGATCCTACCGCAAATGACTGTGGAGGCGGAGCACGCTCTTCCTCTGTGCTCCTGAGCTCCTCTCTCTCCCGGCCGCTGCTCTCTTCTTAATTTGCAAGTCAAGTGCACAGCACTATGCACTTGACTTGCTCTGCACATGACTCGGGCCAGCCTGTGAGTGATTGAGTGCGAGCTGTGTCGGTCGCCCGGCACCCCTGTTGCCATGGCGCCCTGTGTGGCCGCACAGCTCGCACATCCCTAAGGCCGGCCCTGCAGATAGGGGCTTGTGGAGAGAGAGGAGCTGGGGGGACACAAAGAGACACAGATATGCTAGGGAAGGGGCAAAAGAGACAGACAGGGGCATAGGGGAAGAGACACCCAGAGGGGCTGAGAAAGGGGCAAAGAAACATAGAAACATAGAAACATAGAATGTGACGGCAGATAAGAACCATTCGGCCCATCTAGTCTGCCCAATTTTCTAAAAACTTTCATTAGTCCCTAGCCTTATCTTATAGTTAGGATAGCCTTATGCCTATCCCACGCTTGCTTAAACTCCTTTACTGTGTTAACCTCTACCACTTCAGCTGGAAGGCTATTCCATGCATCCACTACCCTCTCAGTAAAGTAATACTTCCTGATATTATTTTTAAACCTTTGTCCCTCTAATTTAAGACTATGTCCTCTTGTTGTGGTAGTTTTTCTTCTTTTAAATATAGTCTCCTCCTTTACTGTGTTGATTCCCTTTATATATTTAAATGTTTCTATCATATCCCCCCTGTCTCGCCTTTCCTCCAAGCTATACATGTTAAGATCCTTTAACCTTTCCTGGTAAGTTTTATCCCGCAATCCATGAACCAGTTTAGTAGCCCTTCTCTGAACCCTCTCTAAGGTATCAATATCCTTCTGAAGATACGGTCTCCAGTACTGTGTACAATACTCCAAGTGAGGTCTCACCAGTGTTCTGTACAATGGCATGAGCACTTCCCTCTTTCTACTGCTAATACCTCTCCCTATACAACCAAGCATTCTGCTAGCATTTCCTGCTGCTCTATTACATTGTCTGCCTACCTTTAAGTCATCAGAAATAATCACCCCTAAATCCCTTTCCTCAGATGTTGAGGTTAGGACTCTATCAAATATTCTGTACTCTGCCCTTGGGTTTTTACGTCCAAGATGCATTATCTTGCACTTATCCACATTAAATGTCAGTTGCCACAATTCTGACCATTTTTCTAGTTTACCTAAATCATTTGTCATTTGGCTTATCCCTCCTGGAACATCAAGACAGACCGGGACTAGGGAAGGGTCAAAAGAGACAGAGAGAGGAAGGGGGAAATGAGACAGACAGGGGTTTGAGGGATAGACACCCATAGTGGCTGAGGAAGGGGCACATTATGCACTGCTCACTTTAAGTTTCCCTCTGTTGTATCCTGCTTTTCTATAGTTAGATTTAATGGGAGAGAGGGCAGTATAGTAGGCTGTCTGCAATTTGCTGTTTAAAGCCAAAGTATTCTACTTTTCTGTCATTCTTTGTCTACCTTTCGCAATACATTTGGGGCAGAATACTTGTGCTGTACCATGTCTGTGACTTTTTGATTATGACTAATAGTGTAGCAGAACACATATTGCCTCACATTGAACAGAATGACTGAATTAATTCTGGGGTTAATTAGCCTTAAAAGACTTCACTATTTTGTGCTCTAATGTAAATAATTTATACCCATTTTTTCACTTCCCTAGTTAAGCCCTTCTTTTTCTAACCAAGCATATATAGCATTTTTATAATTTGTGAATTAGGATACAGGTGGTTAACACTAAGGCAGTTATTGATTAAAGGACCACTATAGGCACCTAGACCACTTCAGCTTAATGAGGTGGTCTGGGTGCCTGGTCCAGCTAGGGTTAAACTGGAGCTAGGAGAAACTGCTATGCTTACTTGTGCTGTCTCTTGACAGCCGCTAGAGGCGCTTGCGTGCTTCTCACTGTGAGAATCACAGTGAGAAGACGCCAGCATCCATAGGAAAGCATTGTGAATGCTTTCCTATGGACTGGCTGAATGCGCGCGCAGCTCCTGCCGTGCATGTGCATTCAGCCGAAGAGGAGGAGAAGAGGGAGGAGAGGGCTGGCGCTGGAGAAAGAGGTAAGTTTAACCCCTTCCTCTCCCCAGAGCCCGGCGGGAGGGGGTCCCTGAGGGTGGGGGCACCCTCAGGGCACTATAGTGCCAGGAAAAAGAGTGTGTTTTCCTGGCACTATAGTGGTCCTTTAAAGCCTGAATGTGGGCTACCTGTAACTATTACATTGTAATATTTCACATACAAAGCTACTTAGTCTGTGTTATTTGAAACTGGATAACCTTTACATTTAAAGGGACACTATAGTCACTAGAACAGCTACAGTTTACTGTTCTGGTGTCTATAGCCTGTCTCTGCAGGCTATTCATTGTAAACCCTGTTTTTCAGAAAATAACAGCTTTCGGATACAGCAGACATACACATGTAAGGTACTTATTACTTAACCCTTTTAAAAACAATATTATCATAAAAAAATAAAAATAAAAACATCACTAAATTGAAAGTTGCAAGCATTAACAGCATTAATTAATTTCCCTTACTTGGCCTTCAAATTGCCTTTAGGGCATACTCAAATTACAATTTCAAGTCAAGGATTTCCAACAAATTTTGCAATTTAGAAGCCAATTTGGGTTTTTAATAAATAAGTCCATAAATTTCAACTGGAGACAAAAGGTCTGAAAATAACTACATATATTAATAGTATTGAAATCAAATTCAAACTATTAGGTAAACAATTTAAACATTATAATAAGAGCATATTGTATTAAATGACACAGATTGGGAATACAATTAACAAAGGGTTTACTGACTAGACAAAGCAATGGGAAGATATTTCATTTCACTGTAATATAAATCAAATAAATAAAACGTTTGAATTCAAGGATTAGTTTCCAAGTTCTGTGAAATAGTTTCATCTGTAATTGTTTAAATATATTATTTCAGCATTGGCTTAGACATGTATCCAGATGTGTTAGAGATTTTACAGGAAATCTATGTGGTTTGAAGATTTAAAGGGACACTCTAAGTGCCCCAACAACTGTGGCTTAAACAGTTGGTTTTGGTACATCGATCATGTCCCTGCAGTCTCACTACTGTTAAAGCTCTTCTCTCCCTCTCTCAGGATCTGTTCTTCATTTCTTCCTGTCTGCTCTAGTTTTCTTTAAAACTTAAGACAAAGTAGGGACTATTTCTCTTCTGGAGGTTTCCTACGCCTGATCATCTATGACCAGCGGAGGAGCAAAGTGTGCTTCGTTTCCGGTGGTCAGAGACATTTTCCCACAATCCTTAGCTTTCCTCCCTGTTCCCATGATACTTCCTATCAGTATTGCCGAACGTCCTGTCAATTGGACAGAACGCCGGCAAAACTGACGAATTGCGTCCTTGGTTGGTTGGCTTGGAATCAGAATGTTATGAGTCAAATTACACAGCGTGGGAAAATTCCAAATAACTTTCCTACGCTGTGTAAAATGACACAGAGCACTCTGATTGGATGGATTTCAAGCCATCCAATCAGAGTGTTATAAGTCATTTTACACAGTGTGGGAAAGTTCTTTAGAATTTTCCCTCGCTGTGTAAAATGACAATTGCAGAGCGGGGCAAGGTTTTATAAGCCTTTCTCCGCCCTGCGGAGGTCAGTCTGCGCCGTGCCCTCGCCGGGTGAAGATGGATTAATTTTTTTAGCATCAGGTTTTTTCTTTTTCGTCTGGTTTTTTTTGCGATCTGGTTTTTTATTTTATTTTAAGTTCGACTGGCATGATGTTTTTTTAATTTGGCCTTTTTGGGGGCTGAAAAATTAAGATTTTAGAAGAAAGAAGACATCAAATGGTAAGTTTTCTTTTTCTTCACAGGTTAGTTATTTTATTCCCCCCTCACTATTTGTAGGGGATAGTTTTTTATTTGGGTCGGGGGGTGACTAGGGGATTGGGGACCTCTAGTCTCCTTGGAAGGGGGGGGGAATTTGTCATTTAGGCCCCCACCTGCGCCCAGGGGTGGGGGCCGGGAGGAGGACAGTAGGTCCCCCCCCCAGTATTGTTATTTAGGGCCCCCACCCGCCGCGCAGGGGTGGGGGACGGGGGGGGAGGACAGTAGGTCCCCCCCACATTCTTATTTAGGGCCCCCAATCGCTGCGCAGGGGTGGGGGCCGGGGGGGGAGGACAGTAGGTCCCCCCCCTCATTCTTATTTAGGCCCCCACCCGCGCGCAGGGGTGGGGGCCAGGGGGAGGACAGTAGGTCCACCCCCCAGTATTGTTACTTAGGGCCCCCAGCCGCCTTGCAGGGGTGGGGGCCGGGGGGAGAACAGTAGGTCCCCCCATTCCTATTTAGGGCCCCCACCCGCCGCGCAGGGGTGGGGGCCGGGGGGAGGACAGTAGGTCCCCCCCACATTCTTCTTTAGGGCCCCCACCTGCCGCCCAGGGGTGGGGGCCAGGGGAGAGGAAAGTAGGTCCCCCCCTTTATTGTTATTTATGGCCCCCACCCGCCGCGCAGAGGTGGGGACCGGGGGGGGCTACTAGGGTTTGTTTTTTTTTAAACAGTGAGCAGCCACAGGCCTTATGCTATTATGGGGGTCATATTGAACCCATAGAGTGAGGGAGGACATGGGGGCTTAGGAAGTGGCGGGGAGCACTGCTCCCTGCCACTTCTATCTTTACTTATTACAAGGAGGGAGCTGCACGCCGGTAGCTCCCTCCTTGAAATAAACTGAATGAACAAACGAACACTGATATTCGGTGTTTGTTTGTTCGTCTGAAATTTCTAGTCATTCATTCGTCTTAAACGAATTAATGAATAAATGAAATTCCCGTTCGCATGCCCAGGTGTTTAACTGGGCATGTGCGGGAATCTCACAGTGCTATCTAGTGTGGGAGATGACGTGTCCCACTGGGACTTCATCTACCCACACAAAGATGGCGGCGCCCTAAATATAGATCGGGGTAGAAAATAAAGATTAAAAACTAGGTAAAATGGTGGGCGACTAGGGGGTCAGTTAGATGTAGTGGAGTCAGGAGGGGGTTTAAAAAAAAAAGGGGGATTCGGCCATGACAGTGCCGCTTTAACTGTCATTTAGGCATTAAATCATTTTTTGTTTGTGTAATAAATTTTATTGATTTTGTAGTGTTATAGACAGACTGACAGGTACAAGTGTGGGAATGGTCACAGTACAGGAGTGTATCACACTTCATGAATAGCATACATCTCTAGCTTAACATTGAGGAACCATAATACATAGATATAACGTGAGATCATAAGACAATGGCCTGCAGTTGTAGTCAGCATTGTCCAGTCGATTAGTTTCTGTATCCAGATATAACCTATCAATACAAATCGTAAATTGGGGGGAGGGGTGGGTGGGAGGAGAAACAAGAGGAGGGGACGGGGATAAGGGGGAGATCGGCTGTGTTTTGGGTATTTATTCTACCTTGGAGTCCGTTCCTAACTATGTGCTCTGTTGGGTTGATCGCCACCAATCGTCCCATTTTTGCCATGCCTCTGGCCAAACCCTGCTGGCGGTTCTCATCCGCCGTGCTGTGGTTGCTAAGATTTGGTGGTTTCCACCAGTGTTAAGCATTGGTCAATGGTTGGTGGGTGTTCGTTGAGCCATAGTCTGCTTATGGACAGTAAGGCTGTGATAATGATGTGATATATGAGATATTGGTCTGTTTTTCGTAGATCTTGGGGTGTTGCTAATAGAAGGTAGGTTTCTGGGGAGAACGGCAGAGCCACACCCGTGGCCCCGGCTATTGCCTTCGAGACATTGCCCCAGAAGGACTTGAGTTTTGGGCAGGTCCACCAGATGTGGAGCATTGTTCCCTTCTCTTTTAAGCATCGCCAGCATAGATCTGACTTCTGTTTATCAAATTTGTGTAGCCTAGTGGGCACCATGTACCAACGGTACAACACCTTCCTGCTGATCTCTATGTGGGATGTGTTTAATGTCAGGTGTTTAAAGGCCGGCAACAGCCGGGACCATGTTTCGTTAGATATATCTAGGTTTAACTCTTTCTCCCAGGCCTTTATAAAGCTAAAAGCTTTTGGTGGTTCCTTGGGGCTAGATAATTTATATAGGAGAGACAGTAGTTTTATGCAGATTTTTTCTATTTCAGTCAGCGTGTGAATTTGTTGAGGTGCCTTATTGGTACCAACGTGATGTTTTGCCCACGATTGTAATTGTAGATAAGTAAAGTAGGCTTTGGGGGGCAGGTCAAACGTTTTGGATAGTAAGTTGTAGTCTATTATGTGGCCATCTAATATTATCTGAGATAAACATTTAACCCCACTGTTTTGCCATAGACCGTAGTCAAATCCGGGTATGAGGATATGAAACGCTGGAGTTTGTAGTGCTGGGGAGATATATGAGGCAGGGTAGCAGTCTTTAATGTGTTTGTCCCATACTGAGAGTGTCGCAGACGTAGTGGGGCATATGTTCTGACATCTTGGTCTTTTGTGTTTGGGGATCCAGGCTAGGGTGAACAGTGCTATCCCGCCAGTGTGTGCCATTTCTATGTGATGCCACGATGGTATTGTTGCATGGTGGAATGTTGTTATGAGAGTACCCATCAGGGCCGCTGTGTAATATTTCCTGATGTCTGGAGCCCCCATCCCACCCTCCTTGAATGGCCTATACATGGTAGCAGCCGCCACTCTGGGTCGTGTCTCCCCCCATATGAACCCATTCAGTGCGCTTTGAGCTTCCTTAAAAAAGCGTTGTGGTATGTGTATTTGGAGTGTTCGGAATAAGTACTGTAGCTTTGGTAGTATCATCATTTTTGCTGCCGCTATTCTCCCCGGCCATGAAATGTATTTCCCTTTCCAGCTATGCATCTGTTGTTTAATAGCAGCAAGTAACTTTAGATAGTTTGCTTTATACATCTTCTTTATTGTGGGTGTGAGGTGGATCCCTAGAAATGTCAGGTGGTCCTTTCTCCAGTCATATGTATGTTCGTTCTTCAGTTTAATGAGTTGGTCTGTGGTGAGATTAAGGCCCATGGCCTGTGTTTTATTGATATTAAGTTTATAATAGGAGCATTCACTGAATTTCGTCAGTATTTTTTGGAGATGCGGCAATGTGGTGTCGGGTCCAGATAGGGTGAGCATTACATCGTCTGCGAATAGGGTGATCTTATGCGTTTTCCCCCCTATTGTGATCCCCGCGATGTCATTGGAGTCTCTTATATGTTGCGCTAGGGGTTCTAACGCCAGTATGTAAAGCAGTGGGGAAAGTGGGCATCCCTGCCTGGACCCATTAGAGATATGGAATAACTTGGAGGTGAAGCCTCCGTTCGTTATCTTCGCTGCCGGGTTATTATATAGTGCTGCAACCAGCGTAATGAAACTATTTGGGAAGGCAAACTTCCTCAGTACAGCTTCTAGATATCCCCAGTGCAGCCTGTCAAACGCTTTCTCTGCGTCTAGTGACAGTGCCACACTGGGTTCCTCTGTTGTCTGGATCCTGTGGAGGATGTTGATCAGTTTCCTGGTCCCATCTGATCCCTGCCTGCCCCGGACAAAGCCCACCTGGTCATCTCGGATTAGTGTGGGGAGGATGCTTCCCAATCTATTGGCATATATTTTTGCCAGTATTTTTAAGTCCGTGTTTAGGAGTGATATCGGCCGCAGATTCTGGCATTTGTGTGGTGGTTTCCCAGGTTTCGGTAGTGTTGTTATGTGGGCTAGCAGCATCTCTTGCGGTATTTCCCCTGTCTTAAGTATAGTATTGTAAAGTTTTTCTAGTGTAGGGGTTAGGATGTGTGAGAAGGCCTTATAATACAAGTTTGTGAAACCATCTGGGCCAGGAGATTTCCCCTTTGGGAGAGCTTTGATTGTGTGTGTTATTTCGGTCTGGGTAATGGGTTTGTCCAGGAAGGTTCGGTCCCCCTGTGTGAGTTGCCCTGTGTGGACTTCCGCTAGGAAGGTGTTAATGTCCGAAGCGAGTGGTTGGTGTGTGTTGTCATCTCTTCTTAGATTGTATAACTTGTCATAGTAGTCTGCTAACATGTCATTGATATCATGGGGGTTGTACACCTTATTCCCTAGTGAGTTGAAAAGGAACGGTATTTTCGCGTTTTGTCGTTTCTGCCGCAGAAGTGCTGCTAAGGCCTTCCCTGCTCTGTTCCCTTGAGTGTATGTTGTAAGTTTGAGCCTATGTGCTATAGTGGCAGTGGTACGTTGGTGGATGTCATTCAACTGTTCTCTAAGTTGATCTATGCGCTGTTGCTTGGACGTGGTGGGGTTAAGAGTGTGTGTGGAAGTTTCATCCCTAAGCGATCTCATAAGAGTTACATATTCCTTCTTTGCTTGCCTATTTAGATGGGATGCCTGACTGATCATGAGGCCACGTATAAATGCTTTAAGCGCCAGCCACGTTGTGGCCAAGGGGACATCAGGTGTGTCATTTATCGAGAAGAACGAAGTGATTTCTTCGGTAAGTTTAGCTTTGAAGTCTGAGCTGTGTAGGAGTGCTTCGTTCATGCGCCAGGGTGTAGATCCCCGTGTTTGAAATTGGTCTTTTAGGGTTAACATTACTGGGCTATGATCGGACCAGACTATATCTCCTATCTCACTACTTATAACATTCGGCAATACGTCACCCGTGACGAATATAAAATCAATTCTAGAATATGTTTTGTGTACTGGGGAATAGAATGTGAATTCTCTGTCGTTCGGGTGTTGTGCTCTCCACACGTCATACAGATTGTGTTCCAAAAGAAGTTTTACCAGTGCTGTCGCCTGTTTGCCCAGTGCTTTACATCTTGGGGACTCGGTTGGCTGTGTGGTGTCCAGTCTGGGCTGCATTATATGGTTCAGGTCTCCACAGAGGATTGTGGAGGAGGGGTAGGTCGTGGGAATTTTGTGTAGGACCTTTTGTAGGAAATTTCTCTGCTCGTTATTGGGGCTGTATACCCCCACTAGCGTGTATAGGGCATTGTGGATTTTGCAGTGTATTATGAGATATCTACCCTGTGTATCTTTTTTGAGGCTCAAGAGCTCAAATGTAACTGATGCATGTATGAGGAAGGATACGCCTCTAGATTTAGATGAGTAGGTGGAATGGTATTGCGTGGGGTAATCCCTACTCGTGAAGGTAGGTACTCTGTTGTGTACAAAATGCGTCTCTTGTATGCACAGTATGTCTGATTTGGTACTTTTTGCGTCTTCAATTAGGAGTCTCCTTTTGTGTGGTGTGTTTAAGCCACGAGTGTTGATAGTATGTATCTTCATAGTGTGTGTTTAGGTTTGCAACTGCGCTGTGCTGTATATTGTAGCACCTGGTTTTCCCTTCTCTCGTGTTGATTAGAGGGACAGTGTGACGACAGTTGTAGCAGAGGGAGTGGGCTAGGACCTGCCCTATTTTTGTGGCGTAGTGTGAGGGCGAACGCGCGGTGATGCCAGTTAGGGTGTTTATCGGGCCTCCTGGAGGCTTTTAGCCGATCATGGGTATCTCTGGGTGGGGGAGGGAAACTTGGGGGAGGGATTTTAACTATATACAAGGTGTCTCTCGTGGAGACGGTGTGTGGTGTTACCACATCTGGGGAATCGAAGAGAGAGTTCTCTTCCATTAACATGGCTATTGGGCACCTATGTTGCAGTAATGTGCTGCATCTTTAGTGAAGTAGGTACGCCTAGGCCCATGGTATGGAGCCTGGCATAGTCAGCACTGGGTTCGGCCGGGTTGGGTAGTCCCATTCTGTGCCAGGCTAATTCAGGGGCCCACCCCGGGGTCCAACAGCGTGGGTCATGCCTGCCGGTGTGCCGGGGGCACGCACCCCGCCCCCACCTGTGGGGCAGGTGCATGCACACGGCCCAGCAGCCTGCATTGCATACATTTCAATATAGACAAGTAAGTAAGACAGTTAATTAAGACAATTTTCCCAGCAAGACTAGTATGTTCCCCTTCGGTAACCCTCCCCCCCTCACCCTCTCCACCCCATCCCCCCCCAGTCCCCCGGGGTCCCCGCAATACACACATACAGAGAACCAGGGGGATCATGCCCCCGTTACCTTGTGATGTCTCTTTTTTTTATTTTATTTTTTTGAGTCTATCCCCCAGCACGGGTCGGTTTTGCAATGCGGTTCTCAGTCGTGCTTGGGGTTTCGGCTTGTGTGAGCGGGTGCCAAGTCATTTGCGCAGTGTGTATGCTTCTGTCCAGGCCATTAGGTCCGGGTGGAGCTTAGTCCCAGGGTTGGCGGGGAGGACCCCAGAGGAGGAGAAGGGAGATATCGGCCTGGGCCAGAGAGCCAGACCCAGGTCCCCCGCAGGCGACCACTGCTCTGCTTGCGCCTCGTCACAGGGATGGCGGGAGACCCCGGTCCGGCCCAGCCCGTCCCAGGGGATTCCCCCAGGAAGCCAGCTTCAGCGTCAAACTGTCGGGGTCGAGATAGGAGGGAGACCAACGGGTCGTGTCCAAACTTTAAAGTTCAGTCATTTTGTACGGGGAAGCCAATACTCGTAACCAGTATCAGTTGGTTTTAGTGTTTCCTTTGAGCCTTTTTCCAATCTTGTCTGAGTGTGCCTGCTTGGTTCGTGGATTGCGCAGCCGGCTCCACCGGCATGTTCCAAGCCTGCAATGTCTTCACGCCATCCTCAGGGGTGCCTATCACTGACACGCTGCCATCCTTCGTGACTAGCAATTTTGTGGGGAAGCCCCATCTGTAGCGGATTCCGTGGGACCTCAGCGTGGCGGTGACTTGTGAGAATTCCTTCCGTTTTCGCAAGGTGGCGGCTGACAGATCCGCGTATATCCGAACGGTGGGGTAGTCAGCTAGTGGCTCGGCCTTCAATCTACTGCTGCGGAGGATGTGCTCCTTTATGTGAAAGTAGTGGGCGCGGAGCAATATATCTCTCGGTACCGTCTGCGGGAGGTGCCGGGGTTTTGGAATTCGATGCACTCTGTCTACTAGCAGCATGTCCGTGGGTATCTCCGGTGAGTAAGCATGCAATAGGTTCCGTACATACGCCTGTAGGTCGTCGGTAGAGACATCCTCGGGCACCCCTCGCAGGCATAGATTATTTCGGCGGGAGCGATCCTCCAGGTCAGCCAATTTGTCTTCTAATTTGGTGATTTCAGTTGCCATACGTTCCACAGTAGTGGCTAGATCATTGTGGGCTGTGGCGAATTCGTCACATTTATCCTCCATAAGGGATGTTCGCTTACCCAGCTCTTGGATGTCTTTACGCATGGAGTCTGCTGTGTGTTGCCACGTGGTGATAAGTTTGTTAGACATAATCTCCAGGGCTGCATTAAGATCAGCTTTCGTTATTTGTGTTGTGTCCGATTGTGTTCCTGGGACGCTGGTGGGCATACCGTCATCTGATTCAGGGTCTACGGACTCTGTTGAGGCCTGCGTTGCCAAAGTCGCAGGGGTTTGTTTGTGGCCAAAAAAATTGAGCTTGTCCGGTTTTGCCGAGCTCCTCTTGGTTTTGTGGTGGGACATTGCTGTATTATAGTGTCAGATGCAGCTTTAGGCTCTATGATTGCAATGGATTAGGTGCCCAGGTGCCGGAGCAAGTTTTCATGCGGCCATCTTGCTCCGTGGTTAGCCACGCCCCCCGCATTAAATCATTTTAAGGATTATTTACTAAAGTGAGCAAAGTGAATTTCAACTCTTAGGCTAAACTAAAAGTGGTTAACTTGAAACATAGCTGTCTGTTTCCATGTCGGCAATTTTGGATTTAAAGGAACATTCCAAATACCTGGAGCACTTGATGAAGTGCTTTATTTGTGATGAGTGTACCCTCTTCTTTTTCTTTTTTTTTTTTTACAAAAAGTGCAGATTTCAGTAGAACTTGGTCGATTTATAAATTAAGCTTGTTACGCTCCCTGGTTGTCAATCAGACAGTTGGTTCTGTTATTTCCTGGTAGTTTAGCTTAGTGATGCTAAACTCTAGAGCAGCGTTTTCCCAATTGGTGTTCCGCGGAATGAGAACAAAATTGGTATTCCGCCATGAATCACCACATCCGAGATCGCCGCCACTCCCTGCTGCTCCCAGAAAGTCGAAAACAGCAGTGATCGCACGCCTGCGATCTTATTAAGAGATTGCCACACACTTATGCATGCCCGCCCAGCGTCAGCCTGCCCAGCGTCAGTCCGTCCTGTTAGGTGCTCAGCTCACAATATTGGCCACAGGAAACATTATTAATTAAAATGCCATTTAGAGATTACTGCCCTTTAGATTAGTGACCGTTGTGGCATATGAGATAGGCTTATTTATTTGTATTGTCATGTAGAGACTGTTAAAAGTCTGCAGCTGAAAACAAGTTATTTGGGTTGTGCTTTTCATATTTGTACTTATTTACATATCATTTTATATATATATATATATATATATATATATATATTTATTTTTTTTTTTTTCTGCGTGCTATCAGTAGAAATCTGTGATATACCAAAAGATTTTCTTATACACTTTTTTTTCCCGACATTTATAGTAACTGAGAAAGACGTTACAACAAGAAATCAAGAAAACAGGTCCGAAATAGTTGAATCTACTGTTCCTCAAATAGCAGAGACAAGTGACAAGTCAAAAAAAAAAAAAATGCAGAACCTAAAGTTATTTATATGATGCATAATAATTTGATTGTATGCACAGCTCTAGACCCACAATGACTATCCAGGGCATTTCCATTATCTGATAGTGATAGTTGGTTGAGCATCATGGGAAACATCAGGGATGCCAAGGTTAGTTATTGCTGGTGTAAATAAATCTACACTGACATTTAACACAGATTAACTGTGAGGAAAGCATGTCACTGTAAATAGTACTGTCAGAAATAGCAGTTTTCGGAATAGTTCAATAATGTACACAAATGGATATCATGGGAAAAGAGCAAAGGTTACAGATGCATAAGAGCCTGTATTCAATGAGTTACATGAAATCTGTTGTGCATTCTGAACAGGAATAGATGCTCCTGTTTCCCATTAGATATATATTATTATTTAGAAAGCGATAGCATGCTTCCTGTGTTTTGCAATCAGTAACTTTAATTTAAAAAGTGTGAATATGTTCCAGATGTTGTTCAATGGGTAACTATTATTAAAAAAAATGTACATACACTTAAACAAACATTTTCTGATCTGGCATGAGTTATAAAATGGTGAAATGTATATTATGTATTATCTAATACAATATCTTCCTGCTATCTTGTTATTATTCGTATCACTGATAAAACATAGCAACCAAATAATAATACTTACATCAGACCCAACTTCTCCTTTACACCCTGGTAATCCTTGGTCACCAGGCTCACCCTAAAAACAAAATACACAATATATATATATAAATATTAACATGCTGCTATTACAATGTGGCCACAAATCAGTCGGCCTGTGGCTCTCTACTACTTATTAGCACTTTAATAACAATATAGAATGTTATATTTTTAAAACTTATCCCTGTGACATTATCCATACCTTTCAACAAGTGGAGAAAGAGAGACATTTTAATTTTAGTGGTATGAGTGAGGGTGTTACCTGGGGTCAGATGTTCTGAAACTTTTTAGGTGAATTACTAATAACTATTTATGGAACAAAAATGTAATTTAGAATAAAAGCAATGTATCTTATTTACACATACTGATTTCTAAAAACATTTATTGTAGTCTAAAGACACATTACTGTAAGTAATATTGCTGTAGAACTCTTTTATACACCTTAGACACACCCACAACATGAAGCTCAATGAAAAGACGGGCATACGGTTAGAAAATGGGGGCAGAGGGTTTTGGGACTCTCCTTCTTAAATAGGGACACTAGGGTGGTATGTATTATCCTTTAAAGCCACCCTGTCACCTGAAATGTTATACTATCAATTATTTATGACATTACAACTGGTAGTTGGGGTTAAACAGTTCACTAATATTTGAAATACACATTCTGCCATTTAGCATATAGAATGGCATAACTCCTCACATTACAAACGGACAAGGTGGGACATTTACATTTCTAGGGGTGTGAGTAGGAGTTTGGCCAGGGGCAGGGCTGTTCTGAGAAAATTTAGTTGACTTACTAATAATAACTTATGCAAAAACAATGTAATTTAGAACAAGAACAATGCACATTATTTACAAAGACTGATTTCTAAATACGCTTTTTATTGCCCTGGGCCTCTGGTATAAATTCAGACATGCCAAGAAAAATGATTTCCTACAAAGAGGAACACTGGGATATATAAGATGGAGGGAATGGTATAGACCACATATAAGGACTACTCCTTCTAACTAGGGAGGCTTGAGAGGTATGCAATTGGCGGTTTGGAAAGACATTTGAAGACCCTATTTTTTTAAAATGTATTTACCAGTAATTGAATCAAATAAAAATAGGCAATTAGACAGGGTGGATTTGATTTAAGCTAAGTCAATTTAAAGCATGATTTAAATTACTAATCAGTAAGACTCCGTTTAAAGGGACACTATGGTCACCAGAACAACTACAGCTTAATGTAGTGTTCTGGTGAGTACAATCAGTCCCTGCAGACATGTAAACACCGCCTTTTCAGAGAAATACATTGCCCACTAGGGACACCTCTAGTAGTTACCCCTTATATTGCCACCGGTGGTGCTTCCTAGGGCAGTGCTGCACAGTGTGCAGCACTGCCATTCAGTATCTCCATGCTCTGCATGGAGATGCTGAAATGTCCTCATAGAGATGCATTCAATCCTACCTCCTTGCCAAGCTCAGCCAATCCAATGCTTCCCCTATGTGAAAGCATTGGATTGGCTGAAATCATCAATTCTGTCAGCCAAGGAGGCGGATTAAGGGTGGGGCCAGTGCTGGCAATACGGTGAGTTTTATTACCTTTCAAGGGTTTTGAGGGGGGCAAGCCACCTAACTGTAACACTTGAGGGTCAGGAATATATGTTTGTGTTCCTGACCCTATAGTGTTCCTTTAAGTCATGATTTTTTAAAGGAACATGCCATTTAAATTAAAATAATTTAGTACATAAAACATACATTTATTTTTGTCTGAAAGTTTTCTTTGAGGGTGTATACAAAAAGAGCTTGCAAAAGCAGCAGACCTGCTATATGAACTTAGTATAGTACTAAACCATGACCCACAGGAACCCTACAAAATCAATTAAAGAAACACTCCAAGCACTATAACAAGGTAAAGTAAATGAAATTGTTATGGTGCCAGGAGGTCCCTGCTGCTGGTTCCTACCTTTTTTTTTTTTGTTTAATGAAAGGGAGCTACTGACTGGCTTACAGGGTCAGCTAATCACACTAAGCCAGTCAGCGGCACCCATGACTGACCCTTCTGTCTAAGAGTTATCTAAGATTTCATATAGTGGAAGAACATGGGGGCAGTGCAATTGGAGCACAGAGCCCCTAAAGGTGAACCAGCACAAGGGACCTGCTGGCACCATAACAACTTAATTTTAATTAAGGTGTTAAGGGGCTCAATCTTATACTCCAAGTATCCAATAATTGATTAACAGCTTGACATCTTTCCAGGGGATAGCACAAGAGTACTCCTGGGACCATAACCAGTGCAGCTTGCTTCAGTGGTTATGGTGCTTATAGTATCCCTTTAAGATGTGCCAAAAGCAATGGAGAACAGGATTGGATGGGATAGCTCACTGGTGTTGACTATTGTTTTTATTGCTTTTAATTTTGAATGTATTATTTTATTAATGCATTAAACAAAAGATGATGGGTCTCTTTAAATCTCCCCGAAGCTTTTCTGTGCTAATCAGCCGTAATGATATCTAACAATCTCCTACCATCCTACCACTCTGCTATGTCTGTGCTGACTCACTATCCAGATACCCTCTACCATCCTACCTCCCCCCTTTGCACCAGACATATAGTTTCCCTTTGCCAACCAGCCTCCCCATCCTATGTCTGCCACCTGTTATCTCTCTATCTTGCTACCCTGGGTCTATTGCATATCTTACCTTTGTTCCCTCGTTTCCATCAAAACCATTTTTACCATTGATGCCCTGTGAACAAAAAGATACAATTTAACATCATACATAAGAAATCATAAAAAAAATTATTAACTAGACAAAGAAATACAAAAAAAACAAACCTTGGGTCCTTTTTGTCCTTTTGATCCCTGTAAAATACACAAAATTGTTATTTAATAGAAAAATCGTATTTTGTAGTTGCATTAGGAGCAATATGGATAGTGAATTCTGTGATATGTGATATGGTATAACTGAACACAATACAGCATGTGCTGTTTGTTACCCTTGAACTTCCTCTCCTTGCTTAATGCGTGGGATATTCAAAATACGTTTTACTGAATTACAAAATAAGGAATATATTTTAAAAGCAAACCTGAAAAAAAAATAAAAAATTCCCATTTGAGAGTTTTGGCAAAAAGAACAACTTGCATTAGTAGCATGAAATGTTTTCATTGAAATGTCTGTCTAGTGTGAATTAATGATAGAGGAAATATAACACTAGCCTAGTCCAAACAGGCATCCAGAACACCCAGCATAATATCAAACAGTATGTATTTTGTATGGCCCATTACTGCAGACTTAAATGATCATTATAAGATCAAGAACACAAACGTGTTCCTGACCATATAGTGTTCAAACCACCATCCAGCTCCCCAGCCCCACTCCCACCCGCCCCTAAAAATAGTAACATTGTACCTTGATTCCAGTCTGATGCTGCTGCCTCTGTCCCTGATATGCCTTCTTGGCTGACATTATCAGAAATGGTGATCACAGCCAATCACAATGCTTTCCCATAGAAAAGCATTGGATTGGCTGAGCTGTCAAGAGTCAGATCAAAGGCAGAGCCAGCACAAGCCAAACACTTCCCTGGCCAATCAGCCTCTCCTCTTTGAGATGCATTGAATAAATGCATCTCTATAAGGAAAGTTCAGTGTCACACTGTGCAGCACTGTCCCAGGAAACACCTCTTGCAGCCATCAGGGGAGTGGCCAGTGAAGGTATCTCTAGGCTGTAATGTAAACACTGCATTTTCTCTGAAAAGACAGGGTTTACTGCAAAATGCCTAAGGGAATGGTTCTACTTACCAGAACAAATACAATAAACTGTAGTTGTTCTCGTCACTATAGTGTCTATTTAAATAACAAAAACTAACAGGGTTATTCACTATAGTGTGAATTCAAGGTAAATTCAGAGCGAATTTCAAGTTTAAGGCCAAAGTAGCTGAATGGAAAGCTTAGCTGACTTTCCAGTTCTGCTATTTTGACCTTATATTTGAATTTACCTTATAATCTTACTTTAGTAAATATTAATGCAAGGAATTCAGTATGCATGTGTTGTGCTACCTGGCACTGAATTGCATACTTGTTGCGAAGCTGTGCGTCATTGCCCCTTCATTAGTATCCTCTTATGCCCCCCTGGTTGTGTTTCATTGGAAAGAGATGTCCTAATGTATTATCCAAGCAATATTATGCGTAACAATTATGATAAACAGAGAACAGGCTTTTAGTCATGTAAATATTATTATTAATATTATATTATTTATTTAGCGCTGTACATATAACCAGATTGTTAATGCAACGCATTGTCCTTTCATGGTTCCAGCATACCTGAGAGTGCATTATACAGTTCTTGTGTTTTCTTGGTATTTAGATCTTGTATTTTTATCTTATTTTGCAGCCCTTCCTTTATCCTAGAACCCAGTTCATTCTTGACTACTCTAGGCTTGTTCCCAGGCCAAGACACTGCGTTAAACTTGGCCATTCTTAGGACTGGTAATAGTATAACCATGCTGCATTTTACTTTCCATCTTTAAGGCAAGTAGGTAAGTTCTGCATGTCGGTTCCTATGTAATACAGACATTATATCCAGAATTCAGTTATTTCCAATTCTTAAAAAAAAACAAACAAAAAAACTTTATGATTAAAATAAAATAAAATAAAATAAAATGCAGCATAGCAATACAAATTTGGGCTAAATTAGCAATGACCAAGGGGACAATAAATTGAGAATATGTTTTGGTCACCTTTGGCATGTATGGTGTGGTCCTTTCTACAAGATGAATTAACTAGTTTATAAACAGATGTTACTGCATGATATTTGCTTGTTTTGGAAATTAAACTCGATGAGTACAAAGATATGTTTATTAAATTAAATTACAAAAAAATATTATAGTGCTTTTCTCTTTTCAGCACCAATTTCAGTTACTGAATTAGAATCTGATTAACATGAAATCACCCCTAAGGTGGATTGTTTTTGTGGGATACATATAAAAGTGTAACAGCACGGGATAGATTATTTGGTAACATTCATTTCACATTAATCTTGTAAATTCTGAATAAAGGATTCCATTATTTTTCGAAACCTCCTACACCTAGAGAGCTATTAGGAAATATTATATTTTAAGAATAACTTGTTATGCTTGCAACAATTTCCCAATAAAATCATTTAATAGAAATGATTGCAAGTTTTTCTTTGAATTAGTTGAGAGATTAAAAAGACCAATCGATTGACATAAAAAAGAAATGGGAGAACATAGTTTAGGACATGCCAAGTTTGACAAGAGTACATTTTATCTTAGGATAAATTACAAAGCAAATCTAAATAAACAAAAAGCTTAATGATGAGTTTTGCTTTCTTTTGAAATAAACATGTATAGCTGATAAGTGACTGCCAAATTAGGAATAGACTTCAGTGAATGTAAAATAATAACCATATTAGTAATAATAAATTGATGTAGATTAGATGACCTAAAAGATTATACGGAGGTTTGTGTACAAAGACTTCAAAGGGATGGTTTGCTAAAAATTGAGTGTTCCATTAAGCCTTAATGACTTGCATGAAGGCTCAGAATTTTATAAAATAAATATACAGTATGTGAACATTATTTGAAGATCTTAAATTGGACACAAGATCAAGTTATTTAAAAGTAAACTGTCACTCCAGGTCCAGACTCAATGTTTTCCCTCCATGAGAGCTGCCATTTTTAATTGGTCCTTAGTTGGGAGTAGTGCTGACCTGACCAATGATCACTCTGCAGCATGTATGCAGTGCAGTGACATCAGTCACTATGTCTGGGCATGCATGGTGATGATGCTTTATGTCACAGCAATGATGTTAACAAGTTGTTGGGCAAAGCAGAGTGATCTAAACAGCTAAACCGTGCTTCCACCTAAATGGTAGCACTTAGGGAGAGAACGTGAGGAGCCTGAAACAAAAGAGACTGTTTCCTTTTATGGCCAAAATATTAGAAGTATTACGCGGTGCATGGGCGTAACTAGATAACTCAGGGTCTGTTAATTGTTGGTGTTTGAATGCAAGGTTCTTTATTTAGTGTTAGTGTATGAATGCAAAGGTGTGTTTGTCTGTAATGTTGGCATGTGAATTCCGTGCAAATCTGCTATTCAGCCCACTACCAGTATGTGGTGTTTATTAGAAAAATGAGTGGTCATAAGCCATAACTGCAGTAATGAAAAAATAATAAGTAGTCTCTAGTATGCGAGATGTACCCACACTGAATGGAACGAGTAAATATAAAAGTCAAACCAGTGCTATTCTAAACAGCCCTCCCCCAATGCTTACTGCTTCGCGGCAGTCCCCCTGATCTAACTCTTCACACCAAATAAAATCTAATAAAGGAACAACAGAACACGCCAATGTGAAATAGAATCCAAATCACAAGACCGATAGCCAAAACCAGGTCAAGGGAACGAGAACAGAATAGTCAGAGAAAAGCCGGTTCAAATACCATATTTACACAACACAGTATAATAACGCACTCTTGGGATACTAAAAGCTTAGGAACCAAAACAGGGCACTGTGTACTGTGCATAATGAGCTTTTATATGATTGATGGCCTGGCTTGTGTAACCACGCCCCCAAAACGTTAGAGTGCATTGGTTTCTAGTGACTAATGTCATGATGCTGGCTCGTGTACGGTGCGTCATAAATAGGGGCATGCACACAGCATCTAGCGTCCAGGAAGCAGTCAGATCGCGCAGGATACTCAGAAGCAACAGCTGATTGGTAGAGTATAGGAGCCCTTACATTACCACCAATCTAGAACTGCCCACAGGGTGGGAACTACCAGGGCGATCCTGAAAATGCAAATGGAAATCCCTGCGCAATCGAGGAGCATGTATGTCATTAACCGCAACCCAAGATCTCTCCTCGGGACCATAACCTTTCCAGTGGACCAGGTATTGTTTAGTACCCCTAGAAACAAGAGAGTCACGAATAGACAACCACATATTCCTCATGACCCTCAACCAAAACAGGAGAAGGAGTGGAAGTACATCTTGTGAATTTGTTAAAGGCAAGAGGTTTTAATAAAGAAATAAATTAGGAAATTAGGGATGCGCAGAGCAAGAGGCAACTGCAACTTAGGTATGGTACTCATTTTTTTAAATCAATTTCTGCCACACCTAATGTATGTGACAAAAATTAAATGTACGCTTATGTGCTAATATTTCAGACATGCTCCTTGATTTAATATTTTTGCATAAGCTTTCCAAATGATTTTATGGATACACTTTTAAAATGTTTTTTTTTTCAGGATATTAAAACAAAAAATAGATCATGTATAAACAAATATATCAATATATAAAAAAATATTTTTAATAATACTAAATCATTTAAAAAGTTTATTCATAAATATGAAATCATTTGGAAAGATTATTCAGCAATATAATAATCTTTAAAATTTTTATCTCTCTGAATTTTATGTAAAGCATGAACAGATAAGTCAACAATTAAAATTGTGTACATTAAAATCATTTACATTGTTATATTTCTCTGATCAGTGATCCTCATACAAAAGCGCTATCTTATTTCACTACACATTTACATGCTAGCTATGGAAGGGGAAAAAAAATATTGGACCAGTGAAGGCCTAAGGAGAGAGTAACAATGAAAAGGAGAGGATGCCCTACCTTTAATATTTCTAAGGATGAAAGACTAGCAGGTAAAAAATTAGTGTAGAGGGAGAATTACACTTATACAGCTGGTAAGGTATATGTACAAACGAGCTGAGGTCCAACTAGACAAACACACAATGTGTCTAAAAATCCAAATAATGTCGGAACCCCTAGCTCCACACACTCCCAGCGTGTATACTCGCGGCAGGTATAGCTAAAGGTAAAAATCACAGAGAGGAAGATGGAGGAACTGAGCCTTAATAACCATAAACCAAAACTGGCTACTGAGAAGAATCTATCCCTGTGTTACCTCAGCACCATGGACTAACCACCAATGCCTACCTGAACCAGTCTCCCTGCCTAAAACTAAATAAAAATAAACTAGTGCATACTAAATTAAAGTGCTACCATGTGAAGTGAAAACAAAGAAAGAGAGAGCTCGACGCGCATTTCAGCATGTCAGCACATCGTCGTCAGGAGCAGTGCCTCTGATCTGCCTAACTTACTTGTATATATACCCTTGTCAATTATTGTGAAACAGACTGCAGCTGATAGGGGTGTGTGTGTATTTTCCCTTCCAATCTCTATTTATTGGTGAATTGTATTGACAATCAAGATAGAGGGGAAGGGATTCAGCCGTATGTTAATAACCGCCCCCCTGTTATGATTGGATATCATCACAAGGAGAGCGATGCTTAGATTTCTATTAGATTGAAAAGATGGATTATCACCTAAATCAACTTTACTTACTGATGGTACAATAAACCATGTAGATATCTCAGTTACATAAATCTGCTATCTAGTTTTTAAAGGACCACTATAGTGCCAGGAAAACATACTCGTTTTCCTGGCACTATAGTGCCCTGAGGGTGCCCCCACCCTCAGGGTCCCCCTCCCGCCCGGCTCTGGAAGGGGGAAAAGGGTAAAAACTTACCTTTTTCCAGCGCTGGGCGGAGAGCTCTCTGCCTCCTCTCCTCCTCCGTTACGCCCCGCCGGCTGAATGCGCACGCGCGGCAAGAGCTGCGCGCGCATTCAGCCGGTCTCATAGGAAAGCATTTACAATGCTTTCCTATGGACGCTTGCGTGCTCTCACTGTGATTTTCACAGTGAGAAGCACGCAAGCGCCTCTAGTGGCCGTCAATGAGACAGCCACTAGAGGATTAGGGGGAAGGCTTAACCCATTCATAATTATAGCAGTTTCTCTGAAACTGCTATAATTATGAAAAAATGGGTTAACCCTAGAAGGACCTGGCACCCAGACCACTTCATTAAGCTGAAGTGGTCTGGGTGCCTAGAGTGGTCCTTTAAGGTGCATGATTATACATAGATTAGATTTATCCAAATTAAAAAAATGAATTTAAAAAAAGGGGGGTGGGGGTATATAATCCACTAAATCAAAATTTCTAATATTATACCCCATTGCATCTTTGGGGTCAGTATTCAACCTGCAGTGTACAATTGTTTGCTATAATGATCATATATCAGCTATAAAATACAAAGTTTTCTATCAGATGGAAAATTAATTATCACCTAAATGAAAATTTCTGGTGATATAGTGAATCATCTATATATCTCAACTGTATAAGAGTCAGCTCTCTAATTTATGAGATGCATAATTATACATAGATTTGGTCTTATTATCAAAATAAAAAATAAAAAAGTGGATTATCTGCTAAATTAGAATTTCTAATATTGTACCTAATTCTATCTTTTAGGGTTAATATTCAACCTGCAGTATTTGTAAAATTACAATGTAGCCAGAAAGGGTGTCATTTGCACTTCTTTGTCATGTGGGCTACCCGGCTAAGTATCTCAGTGGTTCATCACACTGCCAAAATAGAGTGTCAGTGGCAAGGTCTCGGTTTGACAATGAGGCAGTAACGTCATACACTCACATGGGGCAGTAGTATTCCACCTCCACATGGGCGTGACGAAAACCAGAGGCCTCGTCTGGTACTCAAGGATTGTGCAGTGAGTTCCGTTGAGTGAAAACAAACACGCCCACTGTCACTCATATTATCATATGTGAGGACAAGGGATCAATTAGTGTGTACGTGGGTGTGTCGGACAGACATTCCCCCGAAATGAACAGATGTTCGTGGGGTTAGAGTAGTCACTCCCACTCTAGTTTCGCCTCCGTGTGTAGTTTGAGAGGCAATGAAAAGTGCCTTGCCAGATATCGATATAATTATATTTAAAAATGGTGACGGACGGTTTATTATGGTCCATGATGGTGGAATTAGCTATACCTCAGGACATTAATATGTGAGCATCAACTGGGAATGGGGATATATACCGCATATCTCCAGTGTGCCACAAATACACATTATTAGTGAAGTCCATCTATGGATAAGACTTGAGAATTTAAGCGGCTTAATATCAACGCATCTGATAGATATAATGATGGGCATATTAAAGATGATAGTGAGGAAAGGCTCTCCGTTGTGTTTCATTAGGTCTATGCTGATAATCACTTATGGGAATCCCCAGATTATAACAATACAATTTATTGTGTGAGTGGCTCTTGGTACTTTATTATGTCTATCTTAATAAGCTCTTGATAACATCACAGTTAATAAATACAAAGGTGAAAGTAGGCATGTGAGTCTATTTAGTAGATTGCTCAGGGTCCTCAGATGTAATACCAACACCAATATTTTGTGAATGACTCTTCATTGTGCTTCATTAAGTCTATGTCACTAGACTCTAGTGAAAGTCCCCACGTCTGATATACATACACGAAGGTGACAGTGGGCATGTTATGTATATAATAAACTCATATAGGAATCCCTAGATATAACAGCTGTACCGCTTGGGTATCTCTTGGTCTAGAAAAGCCTAAGAGATAAGGAGTTTCCCGAGGTAAGTTAGCCTATTAGAAAATAAACCAATACAAGTGAACTTAATATATACAACTATTTACATATACCGCAATGATTCAGAATGTCCTATAAAGCTATTACGTGAACATAGGGTATAATCTCTCCAAAATCTGTACATGGAAGCTATAAAAAAGCTAAAAAGGAGAATCCTCCATTTAAACCTTATGGAGAAAAGATTTTTTAATTTATAAATCCAGTAGGATTCTGTCTGTCTCAGCTTTTGATACCAGTCACTCCTTTGTTGGGTTTGTGAGATGAATTTGATACCCATGAATCTAATTCTACTTGGGGAGTTAGCGTGATATATCTTCAGATGACGTGACATAGGAGTTCCGAGGGGTTTTCTTACAGAGTTGACATATTATTCCCTGATTCTAAGTTGGAACTGACGAAAGGTTTTCCCAATGTATTTTTTACTGCATGAATAAATGAGTAAATAATCCCCTCAGTTCTGCAGTTGAAAAAGGAACGTACTGAAAAGGTTTCCACATTGTTGCTATCTGAGAAGAGTTTGGAGTCCCTCTTAATATATGTGCAGGCACCACATTGACCACATTTGTAAGTGCCCTTGGGTAGATATTGTTTGTGAGATATGCTCAGAGGGGCAAGATGGCTCTGTACTAACGTATCTCTTAGATTTTTTCCCCTGCGTGCAGTCACAGAGGGAAATGGAGTAATCACTTTGATGTGAGGATCAGATGTCAAGATTGGCCAATGGCGTCTGAAGATATTCATCATATGTTGCCAACCAGCATCATATGTGGTTATACAGCAGATTAGATTGGAGTCAGGGGTTTGATTATTGTCTGTAAGTAGGGAATCTCTGTCGCTGCTGATTGCTCTAAAGTAGGCTCTCCTCAGGACTCTATTCGGGTACCACTTCTCTTTAAAGGATGTCCAAAGGTTCCAGGCTTTGATTTTAAAGTCTTCCAGGGTGGAGAAATTCCTGCATAGCCTCAAGTATTGGCCTACAGGTATGCCTGCTTTTAATGGCTGGGGGTGATAACTAGACCAATTTAGTAGACCATTAGTGGTGGTCTTCTTTCGATACAACGTGGTTGTGATCTTGCCCCACGTTGTATGGAGATTGTCAGATCCAGAAAATTCAGCTGTTTATCACCAAACTCACTTGTGAATTTCAAATTATAGTCATTCACATTGAGAGTTTTAATTAGATCCTATAAGACTGTACTAGATCCAAGCCAAAGAACAAAGACATCATCTATATATCTTTTCCAGCAATAAATCAATTCAAAAAAAGTTTTTAATTTGGGATCTGCCATGATGTGCTCCTCCCATGCACCTAAATATAGGTTTGCATAGGAAGGAGCACAAGATGTCCCCATGGCAGTCCCTCTAATTTGATGATATATAGTGCCGTTGAAGATATTCTTTGTGAGGACTAGTCTAAGGAGCTCCAAGATAGGGTGCTGGAGTGTTGAGTTCTTTTGCTAGAGTAGTTCTAATGTTGTATATCCCTAATGTATGGGGTATAGAATTAAACAGTGACTCAACGTCAAGACTACATAGTGAGGCCTGTTCCAGCACTTGGGCATCCTTCAGGAAGTTCATCATTTGTTTTGTGTCCCTAACATATGAGGGTAGTTTATAGACAATGGGGGACATTATTTTATCCAAAAAGATACTCATGTTTTGTCTAAGATTACCACACCCTGACACTACAGGCATTCCAGATAGATCAACCAATGATTTGTGTACTTTTAGAAGACTATAGGATGTGTAAATTACAGGCTGTTTTATCAACATGAAGTCAAATTCATTCTTAGTGATGAACTTATTTTCCATGGCTTCCATTAGAATAGATTTGATCTCATTGAAATACTGGGGGGTGTGATCCTGAATCAGGATTTGGTACGTGTCCCTGTCATTTAATAATCTATATACCATCTGTACATATTTCGAGTGATTCATAAGCACGCTATTGCTGCCCTCATCGGATGGTTTTAGAATTTAGTGCCACTGTTTTTGCTCTAGAGAGATTGTAACTGGGTTTAAAATCCAAAATGTTTAACTCAGTTTTTTCAATGTCTCTGCACACCATTTCTAAGAAGATTTCAATATTTTTGTAGTTTTGAAAGGGTGGTGTGAATTTGCTTTTTGGGGCAAGATTAGTATTGGGAATATTGCTTGGTCTAGTCCCATCACTAAAATCAAGGAGGTCAACCAAAGTATCAAGGTAGTCTAGACCTAGATTTTATTGTTAGACCCATGCTTTGGGCCTTCTGTTCCTTTTATGAGTGTGATATTTGTGAAGGGCTAACTTACGGGCGAACAGATGTAGGTCTTTGGTCCAGGTTAATTTATTAAATGGGAGTCTTGAGATGAAAGAAAGGCCTTTGGTAAGAGTCTGAATGTCTGAAAGGTTCACTGAAAACAGATTAATTACTTTTAGGTCACTATTCTTTAGCGACAGTACCTCCGTTGACCCCTGCTTCTCTGGGACTGTCTTGTCCTCGGGCACTGGAGTTCTTCAGCCTGTCTAAACCTTAAAAAATCTACCCCCTTACATAGAATACTCTTAGGGGTTGTGCGAGTTATTTACAGTGTTAGAGGTCTCACCTTCATTATCAGTAGACTCATACTCGGAAGTACTGAAATGATCAGAGTCTATCCTAACTTTTCTTTTGGTTTAACGATAGACTTGAGCGGTTTCAAAGTCAGTTGTGTCTCTTATAAATGTATTGTGCTTCTTAACCTTTATTTGGTGAGAGAACCTATCCAGATTATTCTAGAATTTGAGACTCTAAAATTGAGGATCCTCTTTAAATGTTTGAATTGTCTCAATTTCAGTGTCTAGTTCTCTTTGGATATCTGCGAGTTGTTGTGTTTTGTACTTACAGATTATAGTCATTAAGGTTGAGGAACATTTAGCTGCTGCTTCCTCCCATTCTTTCCTAAACCCTTCAATCTCAATATTCCTAGAGGGGGGGGACTAATACCCTTAGACCTCTTGAAATGATGTTTATTGAGCTATGTGTCCAAAGTGAAAAGTTCCCAGCTTGTTTTAATTTGCTTCTTAAATGTTTTTGTTAGTTTATTAAAGCAGGTTTGTATGTCAGGGGGTGAGAGGGACTGAAGGGAGGAATTACGAGAAGATCGTATCAGCATCCGAACAACACTGTTTTGGTCTATTTTATTAGATAGAAAACCAGCCGTAACCCAGATAAGGATATTAGATTGGATCCCTTTTACAGATAGAAGTGGGCAATATGGTGCAATAACACCTAGTGCAGGCACAGGCAACCTTCGGAACTCCAGATGTTTTGGAGTACACCTCCCATGATGCTTTGCCAGCCTTATGGGTGTAAAAGCATTATGGGGGATGTACTCCACAACATCTGGAGTGCCGAAGGTTGCCTATCCCTGACCTAGTGTATACAATAAGAGGTAACTATGTAGCTATGTTTCAAATTAATGCTTCACTTATTTTTTAAAACAAAGTGCTTAAAAAGTTGAATGTTATATATAAGTAATTTTGATGGATTTTTAAAATTTCCCTCTCCAGTTTGTTTCTACCATTTGTAGACTAAATTGTGATAAGCAGTAGACCATTCATTTTTAGGAGAACTATAGAGGTCATATACAGGGAACATGTGAGTATCCTTTCATTTGTCTAAAAACATGTGTTGCATGCATGCACTTACCAATTACCATGTGTCCCTAATACAGCATAAATGTTTTATATGTTCTAAGTTGCACTGTCTTATTATGTATGTATATTCTGGTTATTTTTATTATTATTATATTATAATATTTCCGTAATACATACCTTTGTGCCAGCAGGGCCTCTGTAACCCTGTATAATAAAAAAAGAAATAGATATTATGTAAGAGACCTCACAAACTAATATTTTTAGCCGATAGCTTTGCATGCTACCTTACTGACAATATTAAACAGTTAAGGAAATAATTATCCCTCCTTCACTCCATTCTCTCTCGATCACACTTGGACCACACCTTACCTACCCTTCCGGACTTCTCCACAGTTAATGCACAGAAAGTGGCTTTGCTTCTCCTTTCCTCTTATCCCACCACTTGTCTGTTTGATCCTGTCTTATCTCACCTTATCAGATCTCTCTCCCCTGGTTTTGTGCTATCCTTAGTGCATATCTTCAATTGCTCTCATACCTCTGGCATTGTGCCTGCTCCCCTTAAATATGCTACTGTTGTACTTGTCTTTCTCTTCCAACTATCCTCACATATCCCTGCTTCCTTTTTCCTCAAAGCTTCTAGAAAGACTTGTGTTTACCCCTTTGGTTTGCTTTCTTAATTCCAATTCTCTCATTGACCCTCTTCAATCTGGCTTCCACCCCCTCCACTCTACTAAGACCACTCTGATTAAAATTACAATTGTGGCTAGATCCAAAGGCCACTACTACTTATAATTTGTTCTTGCCCTCTCTGCTGTCTTTAACACTGTTGATCGTGCTCTTTCTCCAAACTCTTCAATACCTCGGTCTCTGTGATACTGTCCTCTCATAGATCTCCTTCTATCTCCCCCAAAGTTCATTTAGTGTCTCCTTTTCTTTTCTTTTTTTTTTAAATTCTTTATTTATTCCAAGACAGGACATTCAGTACATAGCATATACAGTTACATAAAGACATGTAGATATAGGCATCTACTCTGTGCTTTCTAACTTTTTACATCATCATCATCATGAATGCACAATTAAATTTGTATACATTATACAATATGCAATCGTGGAGTATGTTTTGCCTGATTTTTCCCAGTTAGTGATTCACATCTTTACTTATCGCTTGGTCTTTTATAGTAAATAAAACGTGTACAAACCGTGAAGTAACGAGTGTCTCCTTTTCTAATGACACCTCCTCCCGTCATCCTGTCTCGTTTGGAGTCCTTTAAGGTTGTTCTCGGTGCCCTTTTGTTTTATCTTTATACTGCCTCTCTTTGCAAAAGTATTAATTCACTTGGATTCTGCTACCAACGGTATGCCGATGACACCCAGATATATCTCTCCTCCCCTGATCTCACCCCCGCTGTCCTACATTGTGTCACTAGCTGACTCTCTTCTGTCTCTGATCGGATGTCCTCCCGCTTTCCGAAACTCAATCTCTCTAAAATTGAGCTTCATATTTTTCCTCCTCTTTAGCTCTCCCTGCAAGTTAATGATACCTCCATCAGCCCATCATTGCAAGCTTGCTGTCTTGGTATTATCTTTAAATATGGCCTCAGCTTTGCACCTCAATTCCAGTCTGTTGCTCAACCTTAAAAACATTTCCTGCGTCCTCCCCTGCATACGCAAGATGCTGCCAAGGAGCTCTGGTAATTTCTCACATTGGTTACTGTAATTATCTCCTAGTTAGTCTCCCCAGAAACCGTACTGTATTGCTACAGTCTGTAATAAATGCTGCCACCAGACTGATCTTTCTCTCCTGTCGCTCCTCTCACACCTTGCCCCCATGTCAATCTTTACATTGGCTTCCTGTATCCTATAGGTGTCAATTCAAAATACTAATCCTTACCTATAAAGTTATAAACAACTCTAGCCCCTGTTATATTTCTTCACTAATTAGTTGGTATGCCCATTCCAGGTCTCTCTATTGTGCGGTGACCTTCTCCTGTCAGCTGCTCACAGCCTTACTGCTAATCCACACTTACAAGACTTCTTGCATATGGTTCCTTTCCTTTGGAACAGCCTGCCTACAACCATCAGACTCTCCCCTAGTCTTGAAGTCCCTTAAGAAGTCCCAGACACAGTTGTCTCCTCAACTGGACTGCATAGTGTGAAAAGACTTCAAACTGGTACAGGCCCCTGTACAAATTGCAGGTATTCATACCTTGATAGTGGCCCTGATCAACATGCACAGCATGATAACGCACGTGACTAATGCTTCTTATATAGAAGTATTGGAATTAATGCTCCTAAATGAGAAATATTGAATTGGCACATCACTCTGATGAGCTGTAGGTTCACAATGCTTCTCAATAAGAAGCATTGGATTTGATCAAAGATTTTAGGATCAATGATCTCACCGTGCAGTGAAGAATATATAAAATGCAATGGATTACAGGTACATTTTCTACAACTTTCTTTAACATGTCTAATGACGCGCTCACGCTATGCCACTGGGATTGTTCTCTAGTGTCCCCAGGTGCAGGAAACAAGAAGCAAAATTAGGATGCCTAGACAGAATCCTTAGGTTGTGACTGTCCTACCAAAAGTGGACAGTTGGAAGGCATGCACCGTATAGAAATGGATTCAAAACTGCGTCTCGCGATTCCTTCACTCAGTATGACTTGCGTACACTGTGCATAATTATATTAATTGCTAGCAACCTGCAGCATCACAGTATAAGGTGTTTCTATTTTAATAGGTGTGAGTAAATAATATCATATTCAGACTCACCAAAATTCACAGGAAAAAAAAAAAAAAAAGATGTGCAAATATGGTAACTTTGCCATTTTATTTAAACTTTTTCCCAGTTGCTCTGGCTACTAAATGTTAAATTAATTAATGTATCAGTTACTCATAACACAGACTACCTTATTCCAGAATATAAAAAAACAATGAAGTTTAGTGTTATTAAATTCCACCAATAAGAATTTGTAAATTCTTAAAGGGTATATTTCTGAACTGAGACAATGATTAAAAAGGTCTAAGAGAACCTTATAAATAGTATAGTTCCCTGTATTAGATCAAAACATTATAACAAGAGTCAATTCCTAGCATTATCATCATAATGAATATCACAAACACTTTAATTTCTTTGGGATACTTTTGAAAGTCATGCATGCTACAGTATAAAGTATATACACCTAACATAATCAAGATGTTAAAAATAAATATATCTGTGCAGGGTTTGGCCATTTAAAGGATGATATCCTCAGTGTTATAACATTTTACAGAAGCCTTTTATTTAGTAGATTTGTGTAATATAAAAACTAATTCAGGACTGGTGAATTTTGTCCATATGGTGAATCAACTCATAGAAATTTCTTTAACAAAAAAAAATATGGGGAAAACAAATCAGATGAACCAAAAGGGCGCAGAATTGGACCAATTTGTGTGCTGTAAAATATAGATATAATATTAAATATATATATTGGAGTACAATTATACATTTTCCCACCATTTGGTTCACAGATCAAGTGAGAAAAAGTAACCAATAGAGGGAACAAAGAAAATAAAAAAAAATCTATACTGTTACAGTTTTTACTTTTACTATTCCTACGTTTTTCTCTTTATTGTCGCTTGACAATAAATAAATCAACATAAAGTGGTGGTCCCCTAGCCATCAATCATCATTTTTCCCATCAAACGTCTCTTTTTTTTTCACGCCACAGCAGATTTTGAATCATGAATCAAACTGAACATCCTCGGCCATTATGCAATTTGTTTGGTTTGTAATTTTGGTACGTTTCTGCTAGGAGTTCGGGAATTTGTATGATCACCAATTGGCCCAAATTTGGACAAATTGCAGTTCAAAACACAACAAATTTCCAAGTCTAATGTTTAGCAGAAAAGATGATATAGAATCACTACCATTATCAAAAACCCACATGAAATGTCAAATTAGTTTTACCTTGATTCCTACATGTCCAGGAGGGCCAATATCACCACTCGAGCCCTACATGAAAGAAACATATTAATAGATATATATTAGCAAAGCTGTAGATGTTTTGCGATACTTACAGATACTTAGTGAAACGACAATGACTAAGCTCTACAAATACTTTTCTTAGTTTTTGTTCTCCATCGTCAATAGCTATTCTGTTCGACTACAGCAAACCGTTTGTTTAATATTTTTACAACTTACAATGTTGTATTTACCTAGGGTAACTTTAAACCAAGTCATAAACCCATTAAGTATGGAAGCAGCCTCTAAAACTGGAGAGTCGCACCTGCATTGTATCAGAGTCCTTGGTTTGATTCTCAGCAAGGTAATACTAGTAACAATACGAAACTTTTTTTTTATTTTTAAATTCTTTATTTTTGCTCCGACAGAGAGCGATAATTGCACATCATAAAGTGGCTTACGCAGAAGCCCAGTTCCATATAAATTGTGATCTACAGTGTGTCTTTGAAGTATAGGAAGATGGGTTAAATGCGCACAGTACAGCAAATATTCTTATGCATGTTTACAATCTGCCGGCGTTTTTCAAAAAAGAAAGGCATACAGAAAAATAATAACATAATGAAAATAATATAACTTACCAATAAAACTTCCCTCCCTGGCTCTATGGATTCGGAGGTGACATGCCACGGAGTGCGCCCAGGAGACCGGACTCGTACGGGCTCCTGGGGGCATGTAGCGTCTTGTGATAGCCCTGTTGTAAGAGGGTCACTTGTCGTACTGTTCCCACAGTGCCCATACTTTATTAAAGGTAGCGCTAGTGTTGCGAACCCTTGCCGTGAGCTTATCCATTAGGTAGTTGTCTCTTTTTTAATAACACTTTAGATATGTGTGGTGGTTCTGGGTTAGCCCATTGTTGTGTTAGAGCCCGTCATGCCGCTAAGTATAGCATATTCAATAACTTTTGCTCATGTTTGGTAAGGTCTTCTGTGGGTTGGGACAATAGGCATCCCCATGGGTCTAGCTCCAGTCTCCGCTGGAGGACCTGAGAACTGAGGTCCACTACCTTTCCCCAGAATCCCTGCACTATTGGTCACTGCCACCACATGTGGACATAGCTACCCTTTTCCCCACACATGCGCCAGCACGTATCTGTGGAGCTTAGGTTCATGTGACACTGCTTAACTGGTGTTGTGTACCATCTGAGAAGCATTTTATAGTTTTGCTCTTTGGGCGTGACACACACTGATACCCTGGTGCACGCCTACCATATGTCCTGCCACTCTGTTCCCTCCAGGATCTCTCCCAGATCTGCCTCCCACAGGTCGGTGTACCGAAGTGCCCCCCACTCTCCTGCCTCATAGCTAATGTGCCCGTATAGTAGAGTGATTAGCTTGGTCTAGGTAGTTTCTCCTTAGAACAACTGTTCCGAAAAAGTGAGCTTTTTTTGGGCTGCAGTGGGGACCTTTTTCAGAGCGTGCAAAGTCTCTAATCTGTAAGTATCTATAGTAATTCATTGTCTGGAGTGGGGCTTTAGTAATTAGATGGTCGTATGTCACAATGTCACAATTGCGTTGTTGACGTATAAATGCATGTATCTTTGTAACCCCATGGCCTCTAGTCCCTTAAAATCTCTGGCTCTCTATTTCGGAGGACCGGCGTCAGAGGCGAAGGGTCGCTACTCAGTGCGTATTTGTGTTTTGTTTGGTCCCACAGGTGTAAGGAGTTAAGGACTGCTGGGCAGGTCATCCGTAGCATAGGCCTGTGTGTCTTAGGGGCCCACATATAGAATTGTGGCAAATCCGCCCCTGTCAGCAGGGACTCTATGTCTACCCATCTTCTGCGATCTGGGGGCAGTGGCAGTGGATAATCTGGGCTAGCTGAGTAGTATTGATATAGATGGGCAGACGCAGTCCCCCCTGTCTTTGGGTCGGTACGTTATTCCCCTGGCTACTCTCGGTCGATTGTTTTGCCATATGCGGGAATCAGTTGCTTTTTGCATTGGTGTTAAATTCCCTTTGGTAACTCGTATGGGTAGGGACTGGAATAGGAACAGTAGCCTTGGTAAGACGTTCATTTTTACGGAAAGTGTAGCCTGCCTACCTAGGTGTAGTTATGCACATAGAGGGAGGCCGGGTTTTCCATTAGAGTGACCCCTAAGTACTTGAATTATTTTGTCTCAATCCTAAAGTGGTACGTTTGGTTAATGGTCACTGTGTCCGGCGTCGGGAGGTGAAAGAGCTTCGCTATTGTTTTGGTGTGGTTGATTTTGTAGCCGGAGATTTCCCCGTACTTTTGCAGAAGGGTCATGAGGCATGGTAAGCTCTGCAGTGGGTCAGTTAGGGTAAGTCAGACATTGTCCACGTATGTGGATACCTTAAAGGGTTGGTGTGCTAGTTCAATGCCTTTAATCCCCGGGCCTGCCCAACAATACAAACCTTTTAAAGGAAAATGTGGCGCTCGTTTAATAATGATCCAGTGCAGCCTAAAACAACTTAAAGTGTAATGTCACCTTATACAATTAAAAGGGACACTATAGTCACCAGAATAACTACAGCTTATTGGATTTGTTCTGGTGAGTAGAATCATTACCGTCATGTTTTTTGCTGTCTTTTCAGACTTCACTGGCCACTCCTCAGATGGCTATATGAGATTCTTCCTGGACCATGGCTGCCTAAAATGCATCCAAACATTCAGTGTCTCCACCCTCTGCATGCAGACACTGAACTTTCCTCATAGAGATTCATTGATTCAATTCATCTCTATGAGGAGATGCTGATTGGCCAGGGCTGTGTTTGAATCTTGCTGGCTCTCCCCCGATCTGCCTCTTTGTCAGTCTCAGCCAATTCTATGGGGAAGCACTGTGATTGAATCAGGCTACCACTTCTGATTATGTCAGCAGACTGCTTGTTTTTCTGAGTCTAACAGCACGCAGATCTACATCTTCAGGCTTGAATACAGTAAGATTTTGCAATATTTATGAAGGCATGTTTGTTTTTTATTCTGTGCAATTGCGTAGGGTCTCTTTAAGTTAAAAGAGTGATCCAGAAGTGAACCTCATGCACACTGTGCCTAAAGGAGTATAGCTACACCTCATTGATGAGACCAAAGGAAGGTCAGAATGATCATCTGGGGTTGCTGTATCTTTTGTACACAGAGGGCCTGATACCAGTTTCATCTGGACTTCCTTAATGGGTGAAATCAGTCTGATATGTGGCAGTTTAACATTCTATCTTTAATGATACATGGGAGCAAAAATGTTTTTGAGACCTGAGCAGGGGCTATCTAAAAGCTAAGCTATGTTTTTTTTTTCATTCCTGGAGTTCTCTAATCTTGTATTTGTTTTTGCTTCTGACAAATCGAATGCACCTTAGCTGGTTAAATTATCACATAGCACTAACATACACTTTTAATTTAGGGTTGTAACAACAAACAAACCTTAACAGGAAACAAGAGGGAGGACCCTGCTTGTATTATTTTTTTAAATGTTGAGGAGGTATGGTATAAATACTTTGATGGTATTATTAATTATGTTAATTGGAATGAATCATAGGACCTGTCCTCTACATTGAGGACATTGAGTAGGCTTTATCCACAATGGAGATTTCTCTAGCAGTTGAAATTAACCTTTATTACTTTGTTAGAAAAACTTAACTTGATATGCAATGAAATAATCTGCTAACCAAGTGGCCTTCACAAAGAGAGAAGTTATTGTTCTGAACCTGACAAGTCTTCTGCTCCTGGCTCTTACAGAGAAACCTGTTTAAATCAAATTTACTTTGAACCATCTTGATCTACTCTTCAAACCTGCTTGTTTCCAGTCTGCTCTTCTCAAAGAAGCTTGGTAAAACAAAACCTGATCACCTATATCACCCTGCTTTAATTCTTACTGGACTTTTAATACCAATTTACCTTATTACTTTTGTTCTATCCATCACAACTTACCTGGATAATACTGACTATCAATACTTGATTGCTTCAATCCTGAGTAACCTTACTGCAATTACCTCTAACCGCATTACTGCCTTCAACCAAAGGACTCTGATTTACTAAATGTTATTTAACCTGATTCCATTATACTTTCATATTCTGTTTATCTCTATTCTATTATATATTGTTTGCCTCTTACCTATTATTTCTCTTATAGGTTTTTCCTATCTTGTTACGCCTGTTACCTGATAAGCTGCTTGGGGCATATTGCCTAACTCCTTATTTATCCTGGGGCATATTGCCTTACTCGTTATTTCTATAACCACTCCTTTTTTCAACCTATAATCCTGTTTGTAGGTTCTCCTTCTTCCTCCTAACCTATTATTTCACTTCCACATTTTTCTCTTACCATTATACTTACACGTGATCCCATTTATAGGTTCTGCTTTCTCCCTCTGTTTTTAGTGTCCCTTTCCCCTCTTTATCCTATTACTCGTATTGTTTCCTTGTCTAAACATGTCAAAGATTCAAATTAAAGAACCTCAAGTCAACCCCGGCATGTCTCCTCTCTGACTTGCTCAGAAACATGACAGTACCTCTCGTGAGAGAACTTGCTGGCATTTCAGTTCTGAACTGCTCTTTTGGATGGGATCAGTCTGATATAGTATAGATTCCCTTTGTAATGACACAATTCATCAAAACCCTTTTTTGAGAAATGTGCGGGGAATTACCAAAGGGCAAGCCACAGAGTTTCTCTATGCTTTCCCCCTTATTCAGAGTTCTAATTTTCTGTTATTATTCACTCTGACAAAATGTCACTGTTTTACAAGTATTCATGACTGAATTACAATGCAAGCCCCTTTAGATTAATATGTGCACCACTAATGCCACATATGTCATCCTGTCCGTTCTAAATGCAGTGACTGAGGAAACTGAAATATACTAACATTCCCAAACTCATTCAGCTAGAAGGGCCTCACAGCAGAAAGGACCAAAATTCCAGACATACATCTGCTTCTTGAGATTGATGGTGCATTTATTCTCCCTTTTTTCTGATCGCCTTATTTGGAATGGGACTATCTTCCCCTGACATGTGAGTCATTCTTCACACTTAATGAGATCTGGCCCAACCACCGTCTTAATATTATAACTGAATCTTGCTTCTGATAAACAAATATGATTATTCAGCTTAAATAAAGTTTTACTGTACTCGGTGTCCTCACTAGGTGGGTGCATGCAGGGAGTGTGGGCTTCCATCAGAGGGGCAGACACCGGAAGCATCTCAGCCCATATACACTAGTTCTGTGCTGTTTTCTCTGTCCAGTCTGCTCTGTGTGTTTTTGCAAAAAAATGTCAAAAAGAACTCCAATCACGTGAACTAAAGGTTGCTAAAACTGTACAAAGGCCCGCACGAGCCCAGAGGAGTAGATACCAATAGTAGAAAGAGGATCCAGGCACTCCAATATCTTAAAATACGTTTATTGGAATAAGTGAGACACCGCAACGTTTCGACCTCTGATAGGGTCTTTGTCAAGCTACTTCACACCAGAATTTAGAACCATTTAAAGGCAGAAACATAGTAAAAGTGTAAAATCAACTCATCAAGTGATTAATAGTCAATTAATAATCTATAATTAGCCATTAATGTAATTAATTAAGCATAAGTTGGTACTCACTATTACTCCAGATCAACTCACCAGCTGGATCCAATGAAGTTAACTAAAAACTAAAATAAATGATCGGAGAAACAGTATAAAACAATAAAGCACATCTGCAGATCCTGATAGCTTGAATCTAAGAAAAGTTACTTCCCAGATCAGGTAAGACTCAAATTCGCCCCCTCCCGTCGTGCATGTGAAGTACCCATACGCGATGACTTCACACGTCACATCTACACCCTCTTCCAAATTATTATGCAAATTCTATTTAAGTGTCACAAAGATTAAATATTTTGTTTTTCAGTTTAACTCATGGATGGCATTGTCTCAGGGCTCTTTTTATCACTGAAAACAATCTCGGACACCTGTGATAATTAGATTGCCAGGTGAGCCCAATTTAAAGAAAAACTGCCAAAGGAGGGTGTTCCACATTATTAAGCAGAGCACCATTTTCATGGGATATGGGGAAGAAAAAGGATCTCTCTGCTGCCGAAAAGAGTGAAATAGTTAAATAGGCTTGGACGAGGTATGAAAATATTAGATAGTTCACGAAAACTTAAGCATGATCATCACACTATTAAGAGACTTGTGGCTGATTCAGAGCACAGACGGGTTCGTGCAGATAAAGGCACATTGAGGAAGATTTCTGCCAGATCCATGCATCGGATAAAGAGAGCAGCTGCTAAAATACCATTACATAGCAGCAAACAGATATTTGAAGCTGCTGGTGCCTCTGGAGTCCCACGGACATCAAGGTGTAGAGTCCTCCAGAGTCTTGCAACTGTGCATAAACCTTCTATTCGGCCACCACTAACCAATGCTCACAAGCAGAAATGGCTGCATTGGGCAGAAAAATACATGAAGACTAATTTTCAAACAGTCCTGTTCACTGATGAGTGCCGTGCAACCCTGGATAGTCCAGATGGATGGAGTAGTTGATGGTTGGTGGACGGCCACCCTGTTCCAACAAGGCTGCGACGTCAGCAAGGCGGTGGTGGATGTTTTGGGCTGGAATCATGGGAAGAGAGCTGGTCGGCCCCTTTAGGGTCCCCGAAGGTGTAAAGATGACCTCTGCAAAGTATGTGGAGTTTCTGACTGACCACTTTCTTCCCTGGTACAGAAGGAAGAACTATGCTTTCAGTAATAAAATCATCTTTATGCATGACAATGCACCATCTCATGCTGCAAAGAATACCTCTGCATCAATGGCTGCTATGGGGATAAAAGGAGAGAAAGTCATGGTGTGGCCTCCATCCTCCCCTTACCTCAATCCTACTGAGAACCTTTGGAGCATTCTCAAGAAAAAGATCTATGAGGGTGGGAAGCAGTTTACATCCAAACAGCAGCTCTGGGAGGCTATTCTGAGATCTTGCAAACAAATTCAAGCAGAAACTGTCCAAAAACTCAGAAGTTCAATAGATGCAAGACTTGTGAACCTGCTATCAAATAAGGGGTCCTATGTTAAAATGTAACGTGACCTGTTAAAATGTCTAAAAAGTTAAAATGTTGTTGAGGTTTGATTGAAATAGCTTTTGATTTCAATAAGTATGCTGTAAACACAACAAATGACAATTTTAAGTTCTTTACAACCTATAAAGTGTTTTGAAACTTACTGTGCGTAATAATTTGGAACAGTGCATTGTTGCAAGTTTTTTATGTTTAAAAAAATACTGTAATCATTATGAGGTTTGTTCAATAAAATTTGAATTCTACTCTTAATAGTTGATAATTATGCTGACTGTTATTTCAATTATTTAGGTAAATGAGAAAAATATAATTTGCATAATAATTTGGAACAGGGTGAAATTATACATTATAAATTGACTATTGATCAATTGTTGAGTTGATTTTACACTTTCACTATGTTTCTGCCTTTAAATTGTTGTCATTTCTGGTGTGAAGTAGCTTGACAAAGACCCTATCAGGGCTCGAAACATTGCGGTGTCTCACTTGCTCCAATAAATGTATTTGAAGATATTGGAGTGTGTGTTTTGGCTGGAAGTTGCCAATATTCATGGAGCAGGTCAGACACGAAGAAGAGCACAGAGATGTAGTGGGTAGAATGGCATAGCTTAGACAAGATTTTCATTGTGGGAGAAATAGTTTGGAGGGCTGAGAATTGGGCATAGTCAAGATTGGGACACAGCCACAGTAAGGATGACAAATAGCATTTCACTAGCTTCTAAAAGGTGACCCATAGTTTATGTGGGGGTGCATCAGCCAACTCCACTAAATGCAGGAAATGGGAGGCCCTAACTAATAACTTAATGGGTCTGGCATCTCATGGCCTCCACTCTTCTAAGTTCTCATAAGGGTACCAAATTGCAATCTTGGGGGTCTATTACCCAATGTGGGCCTGGTAAAAACTGATTCCAAGGATTAAAAGTATGCGTAGGGATGTGTACAGGCAAGTTTGAAAAAGATATGATAAGCAGGGAATAATATTTATTTTTGAAATGCTATTGCAGCCTAGCCATGTGACATGTAGAACTGACCAATGGAGAAGGTCGTTTTTAATAGTAGTGGAGCGAAGTTGCTTTGGAACAGTTTCTAAGTGGATGTTGTAAGTTGAATATTTACATCTTTTAAACTGTTGTTTTGCCATTAGAAATGAAATTGTTGCTTCAATTGTTCACACTGAGCATCTGAAATAATGAAGCCAAGGATTTCAGACTTTGTCATATTCATTTTCAGGTATCTGAGTGAAACATAAATCTGAAATTCTTGGATGATATGTGTAAGTGAGATTGAGGGCTGGGTCTCCAGGAACAGAACGTCATCAGCCTAGGCTGAGATCCTGTGCTCTTCGGTGGGTGCATGGATGCCATAAATAGATCAGTGTTGATTATTTTTTTTATTTTTTTTAGCAAAGTCTCCAGTGCAAGGGCAAATAAAAGTGAAGAAATGGGACAACACTGGCTCAAACTGAAAAGTTCATATCCATTCAGGTTGATCCTAGCAATGGGGGCGGTGTACAATGCACCAATCCAAACAAGTGCAATAAAGATCTCCATGTGCAAACTACCTGGTGTTGATGCATTGCTATTATTTTCTTTTTTATACTTTGGAGACTAGTGTAGCCTTAGGAGTTATTGGGTGTTAAGAGTGCTAGATCTCCTTATTCATCAGCTTTGGTGTGTGTCTGTGTGTGCCTGTGTATGCCTGTGTATGCATGTTGGTGCGTGTATGTGCTTGGGTCTGTGGTTGTGTGTATGCATGTGTTCATTTTATAATTATAATTCTGCATTAATATTAGTAATATTGCACACACAACCCTCACACGCAATCATACTCAAAGTCCCACATATAAACACAATCACGCTCAGACAACTCCACACTTACATATTGCATTCAACCAATTACCACAATCAAACTCTGTCAAAGCCCCACTCACATCCACCACAAACAATCCACTCAGGTCTGTTTCTTAGGGCAAGCAAGGAAGGGATGAGTGTTTTTTTTATTCTTTCATCTGTATCAGTGGTTCCTGGTTTCATCCCAGTGAGTAACATCAACCCAAAAAACATTAAAAGGTTTAGCATGATATAGTATGGGAGGAGGTCCATGGTGGAGTGACATGAGCCTAAGTGACGCCACTGACTTTACTCTCTGCTCAGGTCATTTCTCACTTATGCTTTTATCTAAATGATCGATAAATTAATCCAAAACTGGAAAATAAGCAACACACAGCTTACACATTCTAGTCTAGGCTAATACGAACAAAGTACTAGGAGCAATGATTGATTTTTGCACATTACCTTATGTAATACGAATTTCAGTATTAGACAAGTTTAAACTCTTACCTTTGATCCAGCACCTCCTGGTTTGCCAGAGGGACCCCTTTTTCCTTCACTGCCCTACAATAGAAAATACAGCAGAACAAGAATGGTAAACTGTAACAGTCTTTTCAGTTTCAGTAAGACCTTGTATTGCAAGCCTAGTAAGTATTTTCAAGATACAATGAAAAGAATAAGAAAAGCTAAGCATGAATATAAAAGAGTGAGAGACTTACTAGTTCACCAGAACTCCCAGGTGGTCCAGGTGACCCTCGTATTCCCTGTTAAATAAAAATAAATGTAAGTGCTGAGGTTCTTTAAGATTACACAAAATTACAGTCAAAATAAATTTTGGACTAATTATGTACAGAAAAAACAGTGATTTGGTTCTTACCTCACATTCAAACTCACAGCACTGCAAAACCAAAACCAACAAAGCAAATTATTATATGATAACAATGGATAAAGCTGTAAGCTATACAGTCAGTTTTTAGAACTTACCGTGATATGTGAATCTTCCAACTTGTTTAAAAAGAAAAGAAAATGTCATTATCACATATGTTATAGATAATTTTTCCAACAAAACATGTCATGCAGATTGCAATCAACGGTTTCAAATTTGCTACAAGTAATTACTTATTATGTCTAAGGATGCTGTTGTCTAACATAAGCCTGAAGGGACAAGGAGTGTACCTTTAAAACGGGTTTAATCTTTATTGTGTAGAAAGAGGTCAAATAATTATCTCATGATAGTTACTGATTCTTCCGGTTATTGCCTGACACAATAGGGGAATCAAGTCTAACACAATGGTTCTAAACTTTTTTTCAACAAGGACTCAAATTCCATAAATGGTATTAGCCTGGTGACCAATTCTTCAACTTTTAAAATTCCCTCAGTGACCCATTCTTCAACCACTAGGCAATATATGGCAAATATAAAATGGCAAAACACTTTTACTAGATTTTGTCCCGGTGTCAAACGAGTCTCCATTTCACCTGGAAAAACCATGCTGCCATAGTAATTTATTGGTCTGGAGCTTGATAAACATGATGTACCATTTTTAATCACTGAAATACAGCGTTGGGGCCCAATTCTGACCGAAAAACGCTAACTATTGGAAAATACTGAGGGTTGCTATCACTTTTTATTAATTTACTTAACCTCACTATGTTATAGTGATCAATCAAAATGTAAAACCTTAGAACTTCTACAAGTACATGTATTGCAAATATTTTTTATATTTTGAACTGTCAATAATAAGTTATCACATCACAATTTAAATTCAGCTTTGGGGGTTAACCTCCAGTTCCAAACTTAAAGAATTTTCTGATAATATATATATATATTATAGCCTTGCTTTTCAATATTTTTACAGCTAAAATAAAATTATAAATATAAACAAACTTTCATCTGTCTCTCTTTTTTTCACTACCTACAAATCGTATTTCACATGAACTTATTGTTAGCCATGTAGTCAAATTAACCCCTTAAGGACCAAACTTCTGGAATAAAAGGGAATGATGACATGTCACACATGTCATGTGTCCTTAAGGGGTTAATCCAATTAAACACCAAGATGACTATAGATGTTGGCAGAATAAGAAGGAATACTGTCTTATAATTCCATGGTAACTCACTCATAAAATGTTTCATATCAGCTTTTTTCCTGGTAAATCTATGAGAGAGATTTTATGACACACACAAGGTGATTTTACTCACTATTTGATTGATGATGGCTGTTACTGTAAGCTTAAGTCCTGCAGAGTCGTCACTGGCTGCTGATAAAATGTGATTATATCTAGAATCTGTGGCAATTTCTTTCATGCGTTCAGCCTGTAAAATATTATAAACGTTACTTCGAGAACTATACTGTGCAGCCTTCTGACATGCTTGATACGTAATATTAATTATGTACTAGACTTTTGCATAGAGATTCATCTAAATTGTGATTAGCCTGAATTTGGACTGATCTCTGAAGTGCTGTATGGACGTAGAATCGAGCATAAGATTGGATGATGACCAAATATGTTCGTTTGGTTCAGTATCTGTCTTTCTAGCCATGGCTTAACAAAAGAATGGGAAAAAAGATGACTGATGATTACAGAACACCCACTAAATGTTGATTTTACCCACAGACCAAGTTAGAAGTGACCAATAGAGGGAAAAAATGAGAAGCAGTAAAAAAAAAATCAATATTTCTATATTATATATCTAATAAGTATATATAATATATACAAAGCTTTTGTGCTGCTTCAGCACCTTTCCCTCTATTAGTTACTTTTTCTAAATTGATCTGTGAACCAAATGGTGGAAAATGTGCCATACATATTTAGAGTTCCGGGAGAATCCCACATTTTGAATAGGGATCCATGACAGCCACAAATCATATAGAATATCCCATAAATCACACATTCTGACATACAGTGTGTGTGAGTGATTTCCAAGATGTTGTACTATTTAGTATAATACTTGCTAAATAATACTTTCTAAACTTGCTAAACAGGGGCCCGGTCGGCAGCTGCTGCTGCATGCTCATTCTCATCAGCCTCAGCCAGGAACAGAACCTACGCAAGCCACTCTCCTGGACACAAAGGTAAGCTAACAGGAGGGCGGCTGCAAATGTATAAAGTATGGCATGTATGTCTGTCAGATTGTGTGTAGGACCGTATGTGTATGTGCCAGTGTGTGTATCTGAATGTGTGTATCTGTGTGTCAGTGTATGTATCTGAGTGTATGTGACAGTGTATGTGTTTCAGTGTGTGTGTATCTGTGTGCCAGTATGTGTATCTGTGTTTTAAGGTGCTCGTACATGTTTGGTGTGGGGGGGACATGCATGCTTTGGAGGAGTTGGTGCAGTAGCTGGTGAAGCCACCTCCTCTGTTGGGATGTCTGTGTGTATATATATATATACATATTGCAATATTCTGATATTTTGCCTATTTTGGCTTGTTTGAATGTTTCCCTGAATATTTCTTCATGAGCAATGTTCAACCAAGTTGAGTGGTCACATGAACTACTGTCAGACATTCAAAACAAAATTTCAACTTTGAAAAAAAATTTGGGCTGAACCAAGCAATCCTGCCATGCGCAAGTCTGTCCACATTCTGCGTTATTTCACATTAAACCAACTCACAGATGACAACTGAGTATAATTATTTAAAAAAATAAATAAAAAGTAGCACAGATGAAGTTTTTCAAAATATATTGTTTACTATATAATTGTAATTTATATATATTTAACAGCAGCACTATAGGGAGATTATAAAAATGTTCATAGAAAAGTGGTACTGCTGAACACGGTCATTTCTATGGTGATTGCAAACATTTTTAACTTTGCACCACTTTCTGTAAATATGTAATATGCTCCCAAAATCAACAAAAGAGCATTTTCTTTCTCTCAAGCATTGCATCTGACACATGATCAATATTGTCTGTTGCTATTATCTGTCTGTCCATCCATCTGTCTATCTACATCTACCATAAAAGAACAGTTCTGTTTTATGATACATGCATTTTATAGGATTTCTGTGTATCGCAGTTGCTGATTTATTGCTATTTACCGCATGGCTAGGAGTGATTGCAACACTGAAGATCTTAATGTTTGCAGATTTTGCTTCACTAACAGCATAGCTGACTCCACCACAAGGTTCCTTGTAACCATCATTGGGGTGTCCATCCGTTACAATTACCATGAACTTATTCCCCTTTCTATAGCCTCCCCTGTCCAGTGTGAAATGATGGAGGAAAAAAAAAAGATAATTTTAATTACATTATATTACGTAAATGTAATTTAACGGATACAATGATATACAGGAAATTGATCACAGAGATGACATCATCCATATAAATTAAGGTGCTTGAAAATATGGCATTCCACTTAAAGTAACAAGCACAGAATGCAATAGATAAAGTGATATACAATGCAAAAGTATTCACCACCCTTGGCTTTTTTCGTGTTTTGTTGCCTCACAACCTGGAATTAACATGGATTGTTTGAGGATTTGCATCATTTAATTTACAGAACATGCCCACAACTTTGAAGATGTTTTTTTTTTTAATTGTGAAGCAAACAACAAATAAGACAAAATAACAGAAAAAGTCAATGTGCATAACTATTCACCCTCCTAAAGTCAATCATTTGTAGAGCCACCCTTTGCGGCAATCACAGCTCCAAGTCGCATTGGATAAGTCTCTATGAGCTTGCCACTTCTTACCACTGGGAGTTTTGCCCATTCCTCCTTGCAAAACTGCTCCAGATCCTTCAAGTAGGATGGTTTGCGCTTGTGAACAGCAATCTTTAAGTCTGACCACAGATTTTCTATTGGATTGAGGTCTGGGCTTTGACTAGGCCATTCCAACACATTTACATGTTTCCCTTTAAACCACTCAAGTGTTGCTTTAGCAGTGTGTTTGGGGTCATTGTCCTGCTGGAAGGTGAACCTCTGTCCTAGCCTCAAATCACGCACAGAGTGGTACAGGTTTTGCTCAAGAATATCCCTGTATTTAGCACCATCTTTCCCTCAACTCTGACCAGTTTCCCAGTCCCGGCTGCTGAAAAACATCCCCACAGTATGATGCTGCCACCACCATGTTTCAATGTGGGGATGTTGCTCTTTGGGATGTGATGTGTTGGGTTTGCATAACGTTTTCTTTGATGGCCGAAAAGTTACATTTTAGTTTCATCAGACCAGAGCACCTTCCTTTATAGATTTGGGAGTCTCCCACATGCCTTTTCGCAAACTCAAAACGTGCCATTTTGTAATGGCTTTCTTCTGGCCACTCTGCCATAAAGCCCAACTCTATGGAGCGTACGGCTTATTGTTGTCCTATGTGGAGAGACTCCAGTCTCTGCTGTGGAACTCTGCAGCTCCTCCAGGGTTACCTTAAGTCTCTGTGCTGCCTCTCTGATTAATGCCCTCCTTGCTCGGTCCGTGAGTTTTGGTGGGCGGCCATCTCTTGGCAGGTTTGCTGTTGTGCCATGTTCTTTCCATTTGGTTATGATAGATTTGATGGCGCTGCTGGGGATCATCAAATATTTGGATATTTTTTTATAACCTAACCCTGACTTGTACTTCTCAACAACATTGCCCCTTACTTGTTTGGAGAGTTCGTTGGTCTTCATGGCAGTGTTAGTGGTGCCTCTTGCTTACGTGTTGCAGCCTCTGGGGCCTTTCAAAAAAGGTGTGTATATGTAATGACAGATCATGTGACACATAGATTGCACACAGGTGGACATCATTTCACTAATTATGTGACTTCTGAAGGTAATTGGTTGCACAGAGCTTTTTATGGGCTTCATAACAAAGGGGGTGAATACATACACACATGCCAATTTTCTGTTTTCTATTTATAAAAAATAGTTTTATGTATATATTTTTCTCATTTCACTTAACCAACTTAGACTATTGTGTTCTGATCCATCACATAAAATTCAGATTAATAAAACATTGAACTTAAAGGATTATTATAGTGTCAGGAAAACAAAGCGTTTTTTTCTGACACTATCGTGCCCTGAGGGTGCCCCCACCCTCAGGGTCCCCCTCCCGTGGCGCTGAAGGGGTTAAAACCCCTTCAGCTACTTACCTTAATCAGCCACTTACCTTAATCAAAGTGTCCATAGGAAAACATTTTTTCAATGTTTTCCTATGGACGCTCTGCGCGATGGAGGCGAAATTCACTTCCAGTGTCGCAGATGCGCCTCTAGTGGCTGTCCGGAAGGCTGGATTAACCCCAAATGTAAACATAGCAGTTTCTCTGAAACTGTTATGTTTATATGTGAAGGGTTAAAACCCGAGGGACCTGGCACCCAGACCACTTCATTGAGCTGAAGTGGTCTGGGTCACTATAATGTCCCTTTAAGGCTGTAATGTAACAAAATAGGTAAAAAGTCAAGGGCGGTGAATACTTTTGCAAGGCACTGTAGTTTTTTTCACTAAGGACTGATTCCGTTTAAATAGCCAAACCACAACCAAATTTGTTATTCTCATAATAAAGGCAAATCCAGCTGAAGTGTGCTTATTTCAACCACTTAAGCACGTCTCGTTCAGTACAATCCACTGTATGCTTTAAAATTGATCATTCTCATATGTGAATAAAAAACACGCATCACATATGAAAACAATGAACTTCAAATGGATGCAAAAGGAAACAAGTATGACAGAAGATAAATTCAATACATACATGTACTTCCTTTTCAGATCTACAAAACGCTTTAATATTTGCCCAAATTAGCACAAGCAGCAGTAGGAAAGCATTTAAATAGACACTACATTGCCCAAAAAATAAATAAATGGTTTTTCAAAAATTAATGTTTAGTAGATATACTCCAAATTAAAACTTACATACATTTAATTACACATTTTGTATTGGGGTTATATCTGAAAATAATTAGCAAAAGCTGCAGTTCTCTTGTCTGCTGTCTTTGCAAGTCCTCCCCTTCTGATCCCAGACTATCTGGGGCTGTCCAATCACAGACTTCCCAATGCTGCTCAATGAGAAGTCTTTGCAAGACAGGTGCTCTGGGCAATTGGCAGCTTCTTGAGTTTGGCTCCACTGAGCTAACCAAACCAGGAAGTAACAGAACAGAACCAGGAATTATCAAGGCAGTCATCATATAAAAGGATTTGTGAAAACACTTTTAATGAAGATAATGAACGTTCAGCACTTCAGATGTTGTAGACTACATCTCCCTTAATGCTCTTACAGCAATAATGCTAATGAAGCATCAGTGGATACATAGTCCACAACATCAGACGTGCCAAAAGGTACCTGTGCTAGATTATGGCAGGCACCTTACATTCATCAAAAAAACAATCAAGATAATATTTCACTTAAAAGTATGCAATTGTTACACAGTCACGCTATTCACCAATAAATCAAGAAAAAAAAAGGTGCTATATAATTCGCACATACATCTTCTGGTGAGGATAACCATTGCCTTCAGTCATTTTCATGCAAACACTACTTTCAGAGAAAAGGAAGTGTTTTCATTGCCCTCTAGGGACACCTCCAAGTGGCCACTCATCAGAAGGTCACTGGAGGTGCCTCATGGGGCAGTTCTGCACAGTAGGCAGCACAATAGGCAGCTGAATTTTCCTCATAGAGATGCATTGATTTAAGGAGGTGCTGATTGGCCAAAATAGCATTTGGCCCTGCCCCAATCCCGCCTCTTTGCCAATTTCTGCAAATCCAATGCTTTCTTTATAGGAAAGCATTTGATTAGTTAAAAATCAGAAATTCTGATGATGTCACCAAGGAGGCAGATCGGGACAAGGCCAGCAGAAATAAGGTGAGTTTTAACACTTTCTAAGGGGACTTGGGAGGGGGGGGGGGGGGCACGCCCCCTAAATGGTTGATTAAACACTATAGGGTCAGTGTTCCTGATCCTATAGTGCTCCTTTCAACTAAAAACAACAAATAACAGCATTATATTTTAGCATTTCAAATACTTGCATTAAGTGGACATGAGGTCATAACTAGTAGAATGACAAGTTTATATGTACTTTTTAGACAACTTTTGACTTACAGATAGAGGTTTATCTAATAAATGTAGGTAAAGAACATAATAATATATTAGTGGAATGAATTACCATTCATTTCAGTTTGCATACACTTTGCAGATATATTACAAATCAAAAGCTTCTCCAGACTGACTGATAAATTATAATTTTTTTTACAATCTTTATTTAGTAAAATGTTGTGCATAGGTTGCTTTGCAGACAAATGTAAAAATTAAAATTATATAAATGTACACAGATTTTATTTTTCAATTATTCATTCAGCTTTTTAAAAAAATATTTGGGAAGTGAAATGCTTTAGACAGTATCTTGAATATTTTTGTCACATATATATGATCTTTGTTTATGGAACAACTGTATATAAACATTTTTTTATAGACTTTTTTTTTATAGACAATCAGCATTAGCTAAGGCCAGTAAGGTATTGTCATGTATAAAAAGGAGCATTAATTCTTGGGATAAACAGATTATTTTGCCACTTTATAAATCACTGGTAAGACCGCACCTTGAATATACTGTTCAATTTTGAGCACGTAAAGAAGGATTTTCTAAAGAACCATTGTCTGAGAATCTATTTATTAACAGAACTATACACAGGACTATACATAGGACACAAGGTTCATTCATTTTGACTGAAAAAAAAGGAACTTTTAGTCTAACGTTTAGTCTAAGGCAAAGAAAAGTATTTTTTTACAGTAAGAACAATAAGGATGTGAAATTCTCTGCCTGAAGATGTAGTTTTATCAGAGTCTATACTGATGTTTAAACAGAAATTGGATACATTCTTGCAAAAACTCAATATTTAATGATATAACTGGTGACAAGTGATATCTGACTGCCATGCTGGGGTCAAGAAAGTATTTTTTACTAGATTGTTGCTCAATTGGAAGTGCTTCAAACTGTTTTTCCCCCATTCTTTTGGACCAACTGCAAAAATAGATGCAAGAGACGCTTGATGGACCTTTCATGTCTCTTTTCAGCTATGTAACTATGTACTGGTACTGGGTGGAGAATGTAATGAAATCCACTAAGCAGACAGGTTTTAGAAACAATTATTTAGACTAAGAATTCTCCATGATCTTATCCTTACACCGTCACTTTAAGAGGATGGCTTTTGTGGTATAAGAGACATGGCTATACTCATCCAAACTGAACAAAGATAAAACATTTCACTGGATTTGAATGAATTGAGCCATGCCAACTACATAGGCATGTTTTAGTACAAAATATAAATGAATACATTCATTGGCCATCTCCCTTCAATCACGAGGCACCGAATTGAATAAATAAACAAAACTGGAGCATTGATCCTTAGGAAGGAATCATATGCTTTCTTCTAGACTATCCTAATATGCAGTTAGTTCCCTGCTGGCTATTGGACAACAAGAGGAACATTTTGGCTTTTTTATAAGTCCACAAATTGAAACTCAACATCTGCTACTGTTCTCATGTGTGCATAATGTGTATAATGAATCACTATATCTGAAAATTCCTATGTATCAAAATAATGAAAAACGAAGTAAGACCATAATCAGTCTTTAAAATGCAATATTTTTCATATGGCATCGCCACAGGCCGTTGGATTCAAATGGACACATCTGCACAACTCTTTTAACTTTAGTACGCAAAGAAATCCAGGCACGATTTTGGAGAAAAATATTTTCAGTTTCTCCAGCTGCCAGTATATACAAACCATGAAATAGAAGCGGCTCCCTGTCACAGCTTATTCCTTTCTAGGGAAGCCTGGAGAGATTCTATGCACATTGTTAGAACTTTCCCGATGAGAAATACAATCCATATGAAAAGTGGTTTTCTCAGGTTGCAGGAATGAAGGGGAATTTGTTGTATAAGTGAGGATTAGGCTAAAAATACACAGTCTGCTTGCACAAGCCTAGATTGCTTTTACAAAGCATAGGCAAATAAGGACAAATCTCTACACTGTCTAGTAATGTGTAGAAATCGATCTTGATATATGACACGTCTACAAAATTATTTAAAGGAACGCTATACTCAACAGAACACCTACAGCTTATTGTATTTGTTCTGGTGAGTATAATTATTTCCTTCATGCTTTTTGTCGCAAAAAGACTGTTTACATTACAGCCTAGGGATACCTCCACTGTCTACTCCTCAGTTGGCTACTAGATGTACTTCCTGGGGCTGCAGCACTGCCATTCAGTGTCTCCACCTTCTGCATGGAGACATTGAACTTTCCTCATAGAGATGCATTGATTCAATGCATCTCTATGAGGAGATGCTAATTGGCCAGGGCTGTGCTTGGCTTTTGCTGGCTCTGCGTCCTTGACAAGCTCAGCCAATCCAATGCATTCCTATGGGAAAACATTGTAATTGGCTCAGATCAACACTTTTGACGATTTCAGCCAAACATGCAGATCAGGGGCAGAGCAAGCATCAGACTGGAATAAAGGAAAGCTTTTACTATATTTAGGAGGGCAAGGGGGAGTCAGGGAGGGGTGGGACAGCTAGATGGTGTTTTAACACTACAGGATCAGGAATACATATTTTCCTGACCCTATAGTGTTCCTTTAAATTCTGAGTTTCTCAGCCGAGTTCTTCCTGTAATCCTAGAATATTGAAGAAACTAACATAATATTATTAAAATATATTACACCCTTATATCTCTTACATGCTGTAATTTGATCATCAATCTATCTGTCTGTCTGCGGACAACAGCCTCTTCTTTAAGGCTGTCATCCACTTTAATGAAATACAGCTTTTTTCTTTTTTTATACATATTTGCTAAATTTATATCACGTTAGCTAGCATTTGATATGCTGTTTCATTGCTAACACATTGTTTTTATGATTAACTACGTGCTGCTTGTATATTCTTATGATGACAAGCATATTGTAAACATACATGTGGATTCAGTGTCGTAGCATATGAGAATTGCACTTAAAAAAAATAAAATGTAATAGACAGGCTTAACTATAAGTCTAAACATAAGACTTGAGAGGATACAGGCTACGAGGTAACCCTTGGCACTGAAATATTAGTAAACAACAGATTGTACCACCCCAGGTGGCTCCAATGGTTTCATAAGGAAGACTAGGATCTGTAAGGCATATGATCATATGTACAGCAAGAAATAGGGGCTCTATAAGAGTGAAAAATATCAATAACAAAAATATGCAGGAAAAGTAAAGGCTGTTGTAGTGAGCCAGGCAGACAAAGTGCAACATCACCAACTAGTCTTTTACTCAATTAAACTAAAAAATTAACAAACATAGATTGTAAAAAAAAGACATCAACTCCCCCCAAAAAGTCATTTTAAAATCCTGTTGGTCTATTTCTGTTGGAAACTGAATTAAATGTTACCTCAGTACTTCTTTATTTTGTGCTGCTTGTATATTCTTATCATGATCTATATTTCTGTCTTTTACTCATTTTTAAAAATTATTCTTTATATTCATAGTGCAAGGAGTATAATATAAGTGTGTACTGCCATGGTTTTTTCAGCTATAAAAGTAAACAGAAATAAAACAACCAATCATATATTGCTCAATACCATCTGGTGTATGTTACCCAGACAGAAGTTGTCCTGTAGCAGCAGAGATGGCACAGTCAGTGTTGGTTCCTTTTCCAAGATAAGTCACTGCTTCAATGGCTTTTTTGAGGCCAGTCTTGTTGGACCTCATGCTGACCATGTCACTGATCGTCTTCACCTCATCGCTGTAGTGCAGAGCTCCAGCATTCCAAGTCAGTATCCTATCACATCGATGGAATCTAAAGCAAGAATGATAAATTAAATTGTGGCCATTTCTTACACTGGCCTTGTGTTTGCACTACACCAGGGGTAGCCAAAGGTAAATTTCCAGTTGATGTAGATCTGTACCTCCCAAGATGACTTGTCAGCTTTGAGGCTTGCAGAGCATCCAGTGAGATTTAGGTTAACAACATCCCGGGACATACCTTTGGCCACCCATACTAAACACCATTTATCATCCTCCCTTCTTCACTCAGTCAAATAGTAGCATATTGTCACACACTCGTGGCTGCCTCCACGACTACCTTCACTGTGACACCTCTTATCAATCCAGCATCATCTCCGGCACAGCATATTACCTCACCTCATAGTAGATCTAAAACATATTAGTTTGTATCTAATTTTAAGTGCACCTACAGTGTTGGAACTACTGAGATGACAACATTTTTGTCCTTCCCTACAGAGAAGAGTTGGTCGAAAGGTAAATCTTCAATTGCCATACAATTCTCAAATGCTTTGCCAACTTTGGATCTACCTTTTGCCCATCCCTGAAGGGTTGTATTTGTTTGCAGTGCCTGTGTGTGAATGAAGGCATGTTTTTTGGATGGGGTGTCTGTATATGTCTATTTGTCTATAATGCTGATGTTTGCATGCACAGGTGTGTATGTGTGTATTGTTGGTGCTTCCATACATGGCTCTTTGGCAGTGTTGGCTTTTGTGATGTGTTTGTGTGTAGTGTTAGTGTATGAAATCAAATGTTGGTGTTCGAATACAGGGATGTGTTTGTGTATAATGCTTGTGTTTGCATGCAGGAGTGTATCTGCCATGGGCACAGTTTTTTGGAGAAATCACGTTTCCAAAATTCTGACAGAATTTTCAGCATGACATGAAAATGAACACAGACAAGCATTATATTTCACCCTTCAATCTGCGTTACTGCAGGCACCCTTGGCAACAGCGCACTGTTTCAAATGCAGGATTTTAAATCAAAGCGTAAAAACACCAAAAGCCAAAAAACGCACGTCCTAAACTAGAACCAGCAATGTGCTGACAGGACCCAAAGAGTAAAAACTATACAGTTCATAGCCAGAAAAATGTTCTTTAACAAGGCAGATGAAAAAGTACACACTGCTATCATTTATCTAATGATTATTGATTACGTACATCCAGATGTTTCCTATGAGGTTTGTTTTGTATCTCTTATTCATTCTACATGTGGAATCCCAAATGTTTAGGGATATTCTCTATTGTCCTCATGAGCCACCTGAAATGCAGACAATTCATGTTTCTACAAGAATTGCTTTCAAACAGCTGTTACCTGCTATTCATCCGATCCACTAAATCTATGGCAAACTTCTTTATGCTTTCCACAAGGGTTCCATAGGGCTGAGCTCTGAGTGCAACACTTTCCGATGTATCCAGGAGAATGTACACATCAGCAGGGCAGTCTAGAGAGCAGGCAAATAAAACTGTTAGTATCTTCTTTCTGTGTCTTTTTGCTGCCTCTAAGGGTTTATTTATTAAATAGTAAGTTATAATGCATTGACAACAAACATTACTTTTCAGAGAGCCAGCCGCTCTTCAGCAGGAACTTATTTTAGCTCACTTGAGCACAGCCCTAGTTTATTAGCTGAGATAAGCTGGTGCTCTCTTGTAAAAAAAAAAAAAAACAACTTAAAATGGGTGGAGGGTGGCAACTGGACACTCTGGGCAATATAACCACTAAAGCAAGCAGCGGTTATAGTTATGGTGTGTACTTGTAGTTATGGTGCCAGAAGTATTCCTTTAAGAAGACTTGTAGTGTTAGGCTTACTTGGGTTATTACTTAAGGAGATTAGATTTATGGGTGTAATATCCTTAATGCTATCTGGGGAATACAATGAAACAAGTAAGGGAATTATGTTGCAACCTGCCTGTTTGACAATAGCAAATTAACCTAGTAATATGGAAAATCATCTGACAGCCTGCATGAAACCAAATGGTTTCATTTTCAGTCAAATGTCACTTACTTTAAATGTTTTTGTCTCCTGCTCTGTAAATTGAACTTTAAGCACATACGGGAGTCTCCTGCAGGGTCTAGCAAGCTATTCTTTAAACTAAACTTGACCAAAACTGAAATCCTGGTCTTTCCTCCCTCAAGTGTTGTTACTCCTGTGTCTGTCTCCCTCCAAGTCAACGGTGCTACCATCAGCTCCACCACGCAGGCTCGCTGCCTAGGTGTTCTCTTTGGCTCCGACCTCTCGTTCAAGCCTCATGTTCAATCTATCGCCAAATCCTGTCATTTCCATCTCAAAAACATTGCGTGCATCCGCCCCTACTTAACGCCAGATACGACTAAGGTGTTGGTCCATTACACTGTCCTTTCTCGCCTTGACTACTGTAATCCGCTTCTCAGTGGTCTTACGTGCTCCCAACTAGTGCCGTTACAGTCCATAATGAATGCGGCGGCGAGGCTCATCTTCCTGTCCGCCCGCACCTCCCATGCCTCACCCTTCTGTCAGTCCCTACATTGGCTTCCTATAAAATATAGAGCTCAATTTGAAATTCTGGTTCTTGCTTTCAAATCTCTACATAATGCTGTTCCCACCTATCTATCCTCCCTTATACACAAGTATGTCCCGTCTAGGCCCTTACGATCTGCTGAAGACTTACGTCTATCTTCTGTCCGTACTCCCACCTCTGATGCTTGCCTTCAAGATTTCTCGAGGGCTGCACCGTTCCTGTGGAACTCGCTTCCCTCCTCCGTTAGATGCTCACCCAGTCTCCACTCCTTCAAAAAATCGTTAAAAACCCACTTCTTCATAAAAGCGTATCAATTAAACTGTTAATAGCTCCTGACTGATTCCTCTTCTGCAACTGTCACTAGTCTAATACTATCCTTACCTTTTTGTGTCATTTTACCCCACTCCCTCTAGCATGTAAGCTCATTGAGCAGGGCCCTCAACCCCTCTGCTCCTGTGTGTCCAACTTGTCTGGTTACAACTACATGTCTGTTCGTCCACCCATTGTAAAGCGCTGCGGAATTTGACTGCGCTCTATAAATATCATAATAATAATAATAATAATAATAATAATTAACAAAGCAGGATGTCAGAAATTCTAATGTAAACAGAATTTGCAATAAAGGAAGTATAAACATTAGATTACTCTTTGCAGGAAGTGTTTAGGAAGACGGTGAAAGTCACATGCAGGTAGGTGTGCCTAGGGCTACATAAACAAAGTGATTTAACTCCTAAATGGAGGGGTATTGATGAGCAAGATTACAGGGGCATGGCCTATACAACAAAACTGCTTCATTAAGCAAACATTGTTTTGGTGACTATAGTGTCCCTTTAATCTTGACACACGACACCCAGAAAAAGTCCAAAAGCAAATTGGGGAAATGTATCCTATTTAGCAATTTTTATAGCTCTGGCCTGCAATTTGATATGTTGTTAGTTCTGTTCCCTTTCCCTTGCTTACAGGGTTGTTTGCTAAACTTAGGCAAAACTTAGGCTAACGTAGCAAGCTGTTGTAATAAATCAGGGGTAGGCAACCTTCAGCACTCTTGATTTTTTGGACTACATGTCCCATAATGCTTTTACAGCCATAATGCTGGCAAAGCACCAAGGGTGATGTAGTCCAAAACATCTGTAGTGCCAAAGATTGCCAATCTCTGAACTCATTTTTAGCATGTGTTTTAAACTGCCCATTTTAGCCATTCAGATTTAGTTTTATAAAAGTTAGTGTTTAGTGAACAACCCTGTTCTCCTATTTATTTAATTTGGAGACACTCACCAGTGGATGCACTCATGTTTGAAATGAGCCTCTAAATCTCTCAATTTAACCCAAAGTTAAAAAAAACAGATGTACACTAATGATATTATGTGTGCAATTAACAATTTGGTGTCTGCTCATAAAATAAAAATCTGATATTGATACAAAATCCATAAAAAAAGTAAGATATGGCAGTATCAAGGTGCACACTAAAATAACATTCACAGGGTTATTTACTAGTTTGTTTATTGAAATTGAATTTAAAATGATTTTTACATTTAGGGCCAGATAAGCTGACAGCCTAGTTTATTTGGAGACCTTTTCCAGTTTGGTTATTTTGATCTTAGATTTTAAATTTACTTTACATTCACATTGAATTCTCATTTTAGTGAATAACCCGAGAGATGTGAGTGCAATGTAATTTCTTAATTTTAATATGAACTTTAAAAATATGTAAACAATACATTCTACACTTAAGAATATTGTATCTCATGTGATTGCAAAATCGACTATACATATTCAAACATTCCAGTGAATTAGTAAAGAATATTCTGTATAAAAAAAAGAAATGAAGTTAAAACCCATTTAAGGGATAAACAGCGTGTGTGTGTACACTAAATTGCCTCATATTGAGCATTTGTGTAAGAAGAACATTTTCTCCAATATGAGTCACACTTTGCGCAATTGATCTTTCTTACCGAGGAGATAACTTGGTATGCCAGATTGTGAAGATGTCTTGTCCAAGATGATAAGGACCAGAATAACTAAATTAGAGTATGAAGCCATGGTAGTCAGCTGGATGGCATGCTTCTTGTGAAAACTGATAGGAAAAACAGGGTTCATATTAACTAGATGCATTTGCATTAAGCGTCTAGATTTAATAAGCAGTTCCAACAAAAAGATGGTAGCCTTGCTTTTTGAGACTAGCATAACCAGCATATTAAAATGTTTATTAATCACTGAAAACGAACTATAGGTACCATAACCATTTCAAATAATTGATGTGGTTATAGTACCTGGAATGGATGGGTGCATACTTGGAAGGTATGGATTCATTAGAGTGAATACAGATCTTAATTATATATATACCTATATATTCTAATAAAACAAGAATAACTAATAATGCATGATATAACAATAAACACACACACAATTCAAAACAAGATGTAAAACAGAAATTAGCAAGCCAGTGCAAAGTGTCCAGTTAAGTCTTGTCAATGTTCCAATAAGATAAGGATAATTCACACAAGTGTTGATTGTATTCCAGTTCATAGAGTTAGTTCTTTTGGAATCACACACCGTACGCAACTATGATATATTTAAGGGACAAGGACAAGTAATACTACTGAGTCTATTAAGTCAAAAGATGGAATGTGCATTGCAGAGGACCCTTGAGGAAGGGGGTCGTCACATTTTGCATTAAGCTCAAGTGCAGGATATTATTTAAACCTAGATACCCCTGCTTAACTATATTCATTTTTACTCAAGGTTTGGTTTGTAACAAAGACAACCCAACAACCCAGGCAAAAGCTCTGGTGAAAGGAATACAGAGGATATAGCTTCTCTGCTTTAAACACATGCCACTGTAATTATTTTACATATTAAGTATGTCCTGGCTATATGTTGCAAATTTAGTCTGATATTAAGGTAATATGGATTTAGTTTTTTGTGAGTGGGGGAGAAAGAACCTGTAACACTGCACTTGTGTAAACAATAAAGACACTTTCCAAGCTGCACATCAAATGTTATCTTCTCATTGATATATACACATCAATATACTAAATATATTGTCTGATTTGCGAACCAAGTTAAAAAAATAAATAAAAAAAAAATATTTTTGCTATGCAAGTAAAGATACAGGCTGGCTTGCAATGCCACAACAGCAGGTCCCTGCAAACTCGAGGCGGGGCTCTATGTCAAGGGTAAAGCAGAAATGGTTTAATGGTAGCCACACTGGCCTTCTAACGCAAGTCCCCAAGCAAAGTGTACGCCCACATGGACCTTGTTGGGGACAGTGACACAGCTTTGTAAACCAATAACAATAGAGTGACAATCTAAGGCACTCCCACACATGGCATACAATCCCTCCCTTCTGCTTAGGATATAATTGAGTTCATTACGCTATCAACTCAATAATCTCCAAGTGAAAAAGAACATATATTTTACAAAACCCCAAAAGTACCCCAAAACACACAATATCCCCACAATCCCTTGATAGCCCTGATCTGGGTGACCAACATATGCAAAAATCACCCAGATCAGTTCAGGGGTTCAGAATTTTTATGGAAGTCTTATTTTAGCCGACCCTATGCATGGTTTCATGCCCAAAACAGTTCCAGAGAATCAGGCTGTGCGGCCGGTCTACTTCGAGGATTCAAAATAACGTTTCAAATACCAAACGTGGCCGTTTGTGAACACAGTCAGTATATGTCTCTTGGTCGGGAGCTTCTTTTCAACTCCTGTTCGAATAGTCGAACATCCATGGAAGATGCAACTTTAGCGGTGTTCGTGATGTTGTGTGTCCGATTTGAGTTTCATGAACTCGACGACCAAACACCACTCATAGTACTCGCGGCTTAAGATGGCCGCTGCCACGTGTTTGAATGTTGAATGGCGACCACTTCGACTTAATTTGAACCGTTTCAACTGTTCGGGAGTTCGAAGTGTATTGAGGACATAATGTTAATAGGTGGCACACTTCTTGTTTGGTAAGGGAATGACAGGGAGAACTAAAATAAAGGGGAATGCAATGTCCTGAACACATAGTTGACTGCATAAACAAAGGGGATGGTAATCCATGGTTATAGTGATCCGTCACAACATGTTACAAGACAATACAGTGAAATGGCATTTGACAATTCTGCAAAAAAATTTGATGAGGAAGAATCATGCTAGATAAATGTATCTAATTCCCTGAATGTATGCCGCATTTAAGATAGGCAAGACATGGTTGGAACTAAGTGATAAACGTTAGTTTACATGGTAGGCAGACAAAATATAGTAAAGACCACTGGGGCGGAGCAGGCCGCTGTAATATTCCATAAATCTGTGTGAGACTAATCAGGAGAAGTGGTTAGGGAAAACAAACTGGCTTCAGTGTCAAAGAAGTTTTGATCAGCAAGTGTTAACCTAAACGCTGCTGACTCTTGTAGAGTCCTTGCAATGTTGGGCTGTGAGTACCTCTGTGGTTACATACACTTGATTGGGTCGCTGGAGACTTATAGTCTGTTAAGAGGTGATACAGCAGGTCTGAATAAGCAAAATAATAAAGGTCCACAGGCTCTTGCAGGTATCACAGGGACTCATCTGGGTGGCAGTAGAGCTTCCCTTTACAGGCTTGTTAGTCATCCAACTTCAATGCTTGGCAAGCTTAGTAGCTGTTTGGAGAGTTTGCTGGGTGAATCCGCTTTGCATCATGGAGTCATGACTCTGCTCCAGCCCCGGCCCCACCAGGGGTCGTGTGTTGCAGACCGAGGATCCAGTGACTCTCACAGTCCTGAACTCTCCCTGGCGGGAGTAAACGGCGGACTTGCTTTGCAGTCTTCCATTGCAGTGGGTAGTGTGACTTCTCCTCCCAGGAGCTCCATAAAGCATGAGCCATTGGTAATGAGTTCTGAGCCGCCAACTTGCAAGGTAGGCATTGGGTGTTCAGTGCCCATAGTCTCCCCACATCTCGAGCTCTCCTCAGTGGGGACACGGGGGGGGGGAGCAAGACCAGCAAGCATATCATTAAGCCGGCGTGTGGCAGCTGGGAATGGAGGCAGGGCAGCAGCCGTCCAACAGGCTCCCCTCCCGTGTAGGCTGCAGCCTCCGAAGCTTCATGCTTCCCTATCTCGGGGTCTGCAACCTCTTCCACCACCGTGTGGATGTCTCATGGGCTCATTTCGAGTATCAGAGCTGCGAATTGTAGCTTAAGAGGCCAGATTTCTCTGGAGCCTCTCCTGCATGTGACAGGTCAGCATGCCGGTCCGGCCCTGCCCCCCTGCGAACCAACTTTTAATTGACATTAGAACTGTGACTTATAGTCTTTCATCTAGTTTCTATGTGACAATATGAAAACGGGAAAGTAAAATGGTTTAACCTGGATATTAAACACAGTTTCGTAGATCACAGCCCAGATGATCCTTGTGGAAGACTTTAATAAAAACAAGAACAATGAATTAGCAGTCATTCAGAGATAGCAAAGAAAACATATGTTAATAGTATGGAACTTAAATTATCAAGAGTCAGTTAAATGGAAATTCTCTGAATAAGCAATAGTGTGGGATAGGAAAATGTGTTGGAAACGGACGTATGAGAATAGAGGAATCCCAAATCCACGCCTTCTCAATTCAGAGCATGTGGATAGACAAGAAGGTAACAATGTGGTCAATAATTGTAGGGATACAAGGTGGTGATCTTATGTTAGTCTAATTCACATGGGATGTGTTTTGCTGTTAAATGTTACAAAATGTTTATATTTGCAGAGAGAGAGAAATGCATTGAACCTAATTTATAAGAGAATCTAGTCAGAGTGGGAGATACAATGATGCATTCAGTATCTAGATAAAAAAAATTAGAGAACCAGCTGTTGAAAAGTTAAAATAAATAGCGGAAAAGAAAAAATAACATTTGAGATAATGAATAGACTCAGCGTGGGTGAGGAGGTGGGGGAGGAAAATTAATGGACTAATAGGAGATGTTCAAAGGAAATAATTTTTTTTTTATAAACGTTGTAGAAGCAAAATGTTATAGGTAAAGGGGTAAAGAAATGAGAAGTGCTGGTTCATGTGACAATGATGGAATAGCTTGCTAAACACACAACTGTGTAGTCAACATAAAACAAATATATATACAGAAACGCTTTGCAGGAGCTTCCAGGGTGCAGAGGAGGAGGCACCCAGCAGACCCTAAATAAGTTCTTAAACCATTCTTAAATGGTCTGACTACTTACACTGGAACAACGCCAGGACACTCCTGGCACCATAACCACTACAAATACTTGTTATCATGCTTGGTTGTAGCATTCCTTTAAAGGGACACTATAGTCACCAAAACCACTTTAGCTTAATGAAGCAGTTTTTGTGTATAGATCATGCCTCTTAAGTTTATGAGTTAAATCACTTTTGTTTCTGTCATTGCAGCTCTAGCCACGCCTCTCCTGGCTGTGATTGACACAGCCTGCATAAAAACAAAATGGTTTCATATTCAGTGAGATGTAACCTAGCGGTTTTTATCTCCTGCTCTGTAAATTGAATCATCTATCATCCTGTATCATCTAGCAAACTATTAACAGAGCAGGAGATAATAAATTCAAAATTAAACAGAACTTGCAGTAAAGGAAGTGTAAACATAAGATTTCCCTTTACAGGAAGTGTTTAGGAGGGCTGTGTAAGTCACATGCAGGGAGGTGTGACCAGGGATGCATAAATAAAGGGAGTTAACCCCTAAATGGCAGAGAATTAAGCAGTGAGACTGCAGGGGCATGATCTTTACACCAAAACTGCTTCATCAAGACTATAGTGTTCCTTTAAGCATACTAATTAAAAACTGAATTACTTACTGTTGAAATATGTGGAGAAGAATCAGAATGTGTTGCTGAAAGATTTAGCAGTGCTTGCCTATGAGTATGGAACATAAAGGCAATAAAATACATGAATTTTATCTATGAGGATGCATTTTATAAATTGTGTATCTTTATTCTCATACCCCACCTGCAATGTGATAAGATTACCATATTCAAAAAAGGTCAACCCTCCCCCCGCCCCCCCCCAAAAAGAAAAGCAGGAGAACTCTTGACGCATAGACTTTTACTGATAAAAAAGATGCATCAATAATGAGTTTAAACATATACTTCATTTGTCAGGGCAGTTAAAGGACAATTGTCATCATTTTTTTTTTTTTTTACTTTTCATTATTTGAACGTTAATTACATTTAATAAAACTTAATGTGTTTTTTTTTTTTTATTCTGTATATCGATATATTTTTTTTTTTGGTGGGTGAGTGAGCAGTCATGTTGAATCATATTCTACTGCAATCACAACCTAATTTGCCTGCTGCTGTGATTGCTCTGTGTGAACTTGAGGCAGTAAGCAAGTTATGGTGAACAATAGTTAGTCCAGTGGTTCCCAAGCCTTTTAGGTTCAAGGTGCCTTTAATATTTCAATATTTTTCTAAGGCACCCCAAGTCAAAATTTCAAGGTTGTATATCTGTATAGCGCTGCAGCATTTACTGGCGCTATAGTTTAATATAAAGTGTTAGTGTTTGAAGGGGTGCTTGTATATAGTTCTTGTGTTTTAATACAATGGTGTGTCTGTATGTAATGTTCACTTTAAATGGATATTTGTGTGAAGTATTTGTGTCTAAGTGAAGGGATGTGTTTGTATATCCTTTTGGAGTTTGAATGTAGGGGTGTGTTTGTATGTAATATTTGTGTTAAATTGCAGAAATGTGTTTGTATGTTGTGCTTGACTGCTTGCATGAATGCAAATACACTACAACATACATACATACATACTTACACAGGTATACATGGACATTAATACATAGATACAAATCAATACACCAACACATACACACACTGACACATACACACACCTTAACACACACATACACCAACATATACACACACACACACAAACACGCTGACACACAGAAACATGCCCCCTGAAACACAAACACTGACAAATGCACACACAGATGCACATCCTGACACACAGATTTGTGCGCACATACCGCCACACACACTTACAGAGAAGCACACTGACATATATATACACACACACAGATGCACACCCTGACACACTGACACATAGCTTGCCCTATGTGTCCTGTAGGGTGACTTGGAGTCCTGGTCCTGCTGCTAGCTGGTGTGAGTGAGGGGTCTGGAGCAGCTCCTGGAGTGCTCCTTTCCCCTCATGCTGCGGCTGCCTCCTCTCCCTCTTGTGCTGTCTTCCTGCCAGCCGATTTTGATTAATTTAATATCATTTTTTTATTTAGATGGTGGAATGTCCTTTTAAATGTAATACACCTTCAGAAACAAGAAGTGGCGATTTGATGATAGTTTAAGATCCATTTATTTCTAAAATAAGTTGTATTGACAAAAGGGTAGATGCCCTTCTAGAAAGCACATACCCAGAGTAAATTTTGTTTGCATCTGGAGCCAAGAGGAATTTTCTTTTGCCTTCCTCTCGATCACTAAAATCTTAAACCATGAAACAATTGTGATTTAAAAGACTTTTTGGCTTATTTAATTCTCAATTCTGCATTAATAAAATCCTAATGTCAAATATTATGTTAAAGTAACCAAACCATGACTATACCTAAGATTCTAGATCAGCTACTTTGGACTTGGATTCCATTTCAATACCATTAGGAGAAACAAGGTCTGTGTTTTCCTCTCAAATTTATTTATGTAATGTTGTAGTTGCAAATATTCAGATGAGCAACATCTTTCGATTAAACACCATGCCTAACGGCTTTAGCTTTTAAAGAGACACAATCACAATATACCCGGCCCTCTGCTTCCCCACCGTGATCTCCTTACAAAGGTGGGTGTTACACTTCGTTCATTTGAAAGTGTGCCCAAGCAATGCAAACCTCTTCCATGACACAAACACTCTGGTTTAATTGACAGCTTGCAGGAATCTCTATGGAGTGATGTAATGTCACTCCATTCCTATACTCCCAAACCGACACTAGCAGCGCTAACTAGGCAGTTACCATATCTTGCGCTGCGGTTGCTATGGGTGAAAAGCAGTGGTATGAGTGTCTGCCAAGAAATTGAGAGATAGATGGGAGAAAAAAGTTTTTAAATATGTTTTTCTGGAAAAACTGCAAGCATGATATATAGATAGAATTTGAAGCTCTTTTAAGAGAGCTAAAGTAACTGTACGTGTGACAGGTTCTCTTTAACTAACAAAACCTTTTAAATGTATTTACTTAAATATAGAATGGGGGGGATTTTGATGTCCAATTTTTGGCAAATTTTTATTGCACTTTAATAAATGTATCTGTTTTTTTTTATGTTTTGCTTATTTTGTGCCCTAACCCTAATGTTTTAATACTTGTCATTTTTTCAGCAACATAATAGATTTATCATTATTTCCAACAATTTTTTCAACAGAAAAAACATCTATTTCACTTCTCTTTTTTCTGAAACTCTAAACTTGGTGGTCTTTTGAAATTAAAGTGAGAACTGGCAAGGTGTACGAAGAAAATTGGCACTGTTTTGGTCACTTTTAGAATACTTTAAAAAAGAAATTAGTTAATGACAGAGTTTAACTGTTACTTTTTAGAATGCTTTTATAAATACCTGTTACAGCAGGGGTAGGTAGCATCGGCGCTGCAGATGCTGTAATCTACATCACCCCTGATGCTTTGCCAGCATCGTGGTTACAAGAGAATTATGGAAGATGTAGCACACAACATGATGGAGATCCATCTTACATTCCTTTTCCAACTTGTAATGATACTAAATAATACAAAGGAAAATATAAACTCTGTCTGCTATCTTCGGTTTTAGTGAAATTAAAGAGTTCATATATCTGAACAAACACACATACACACACACACATATATATATATATATATATATATATTGAAATGGTTACAGTAAAAAACAAAAAAGTTTAGCTAGCACATGACTTATTCCTTAAGATTTTACTGCAACATGTCCCAATCCGAGGGGAAAAAAAGGAATGATGTAGACAGCTTGGAAGCGTAAATGTCTCCTATTTCCATAATCAGAGTTCACAATCTGCTTTAGATTGAGAACGTTTTGGATCGTTTGGACAGCAAACTGGTCTTTTTGTCATGAATTTCTGAAGAAAAACACCTGTTCTTGGTGTGATTCAAGGTCACAGGATTATTATGTGACTTTGGGACAATGACATCTGAATACTATAAAAATGTCCCAGATGTAGAATCATGTGTCAAACACCATATGTTCATGAATTTTAGATGATCTGCAATAAAGTCTAAAGCATACTGTGTCAAAAGTGGAAAATATTGTATTGCATATATGACAATTACATATAAGGTAGAATATATGCAAATCCAATGTTGTTGGATTAAACAAATCAATTCATTTTTCATTTCAGTTACTATCTGTTAACCTGAAATTATTAAACAATTTTATGTATTATTATTATTATTGTGACGCAGCACCCATTCTCTGACTATGTCCTTCGCCAGATCAGCTTCCTTTCTGCTATCAGGGACACTGGAGTGCTTCGGATCCAGTCACCAAAGCTTGACTGTGGTCTCCGAGAACCTTGTCCACCATACCAGGCTGCAGCTCACACCTTCCAGACTCCTTTGCCTCCTTTGTTCATCTCCCAGGCAAGTATTTACAGGTGATACTCGAAAAATTTGAATATAGTGCAAAAGTTCATTTATTTATTAATGCAACGTAAAAGGGGAAACTAATATATGAAATAGATGCATTACATGCAAAGCAAGATAGTTCAAGCCGTGATTTGTCATAAGTGCGATGATTATGGCTTACAGCTCATGAAAACCCCAAATCCACAATCTCAGTAAATTAGAATATTGTGAAAATGTGCAATGTTCTAGGCTCACAGTGTCCCACTCTAATCAGCTAAGTAAGCCATAACACCTGCAAAGGGTTTCTGAGTCTTTAAATGGTCTCTAAGTCTGGTTCAGTAGGAATCACAATCATGGGGAATCATGGGGAAGACTGCTGACCTGACAGCTGTGCAGAAAACCATCATTGACACCCTCCATAAGGAGGGAAAGCCTCAAAAGGTAATTGCGAAGGAAGTTGGATGTTCCCAAAGTGCTGTATCAAAGCACATTAATAGAAAGTTATGTGGAAGGGAAAAGTGTGGAAGAAAAAGGTGCACAAGCAGCAGGGATGACCGCAGCCTGGAGAAGATTGTCAGGAAAAGGCCATTCAAATGTGTTGGGGATTTTCACAAGGAGTGGACTGAGGCTGGAGTCAGTGCATCAAGAGCCACCACACACAGACAGATGCTGGACATGGGCTTTAGATGTCGTATTCCTCTTGTCAAGCTGCTCCTGAACAACAAACAGCGTCAGAAGCGTCTTACCTGGGCTAATGTAAAACAGACCTGGTCTGTTGCTCAGTGGTCCAAGGTCCTCTTTTCTGGTGAGAGCAACTTTTGCATCTCATTTGGAAATCAAGGACCCAGAGTCTGGAGGAAGAATGGAGAGGCACACACTGCAAGATGCTTGAAGTACAGTGTGAAGTTTCCACAGTCTGTGTTGATTTGGGGAGCCATGTCATCTGCTAGTGTTGGTCCACTGTGCTTCATTAAGTCCAGGGTCAACGCAGCCAACTACCAGGAGATTTTGGAGCACTTCATGCTTCCTTCCACAAACGAGCTTTATGGGGATGCTGACTTCATTTTCCAGCAGGACTTGGCACCTGCCCACACTGCCAAAAGCACCAAAGCCTGGTCACCCGCCTGTTTCCTACCTTTTAGGTGCAGGAGGGTGACTTCCCTGGGGTCCAGTGTCTCAGTCTGATGGGAGTCAGAGTTCCCACTCCTGACTCCCCCCTCCCGCACGCCTCCCGATGGTTGCTTGTAGAAAGTGACCGGGGCAGTCACTTCCTCCCAGCTGTTATGTCATCTCAGGGGGCCCAGTCTTGCTGTTAAAGTGCCACAGCACTGACCGGGCCACCTGGACACTTTAACGTGCAGCCTCGGCTGTTCTACTGTGCAGGCTGGGGTGGCAACACATGGTGGAGGGCACCGCGGTTACAGGGGTCCACAGGGCGGCCGGGCGGCCGGGCTCCCTGGAGTGGGCAAGTGGATTGCAGTAGTCAAGGTGAGAGAGGACAGTGGCATGGACCAGCATCTGGCGTTAAATAGGGAAGATGCTAGCAATGTTTTTGAGATGGAAGCGGCAGGATTTGGTGATAGACTGGACATGATGGGTAAAGGAGAGGTCGGAGTCAAATAGAACACCTAGGCAACGAGCCTGCGTGGTGGAGCTGATGGTAGCACCATTAACGTGGAGGGAGGCAGAAACGGGAGTAGCAACACTTGAGGGAGAAAACACCAGAAGTTCTGTTTTGGGCAAGTTTAGCTTAAGGAAGTGGGCAGCCATCCTGTTAGAAATAGCAGAGAGGCAATCAGAGACACTAGCCAAGAGAGGAGGGGAGAGATCAGAGGAGGACAGATATATTTGCGTGTCACCTGCATAGAAGTGATATTGGAAGCCAAAAGACCTGATGGGTTTACCAAGGGAGGCAGTATATATAAACAACACTTCACATATCTTGCTTTCTGCAGAGGGAATTAAGTATGTAAATATTAGAGGGATGTAGGGGAACAAAACTTGTGTGGACTGGCTGACAATGTATTTATTTGAGATAAAGCTGACTTTGCGCACCGTGCAAATGCCCTTGCTGCTATGGTCTAACACTGTGGCATGTTCCCTTTCTTCTACACTGACTACATCCACCTTTTCTCTCTCCCAGATTGTATACCAAGAGCTTCTGCCTGCTAAGAAGGTAAGGAGAGGGGGGGGTGTCCTGGCGGCGGTACTGAGCGGTCGCATGTGCTGAGTGCTCCGCTCCGACGGCACCCACACAGGAGCAATTTGGCAAATAGCCACACGAAAACGGGGCCCCATATACCCCAACGATCATGTCGCAAGCTAAAGGGAAGAGACAGGCTGAGAAAGCTGACCGGAGTGCCTTTTTTGCCTCACGGACACACCAGGGGAGACAGGCCTTGCTGCAGGATGAAACCCAAGATGGCGCCGAGGAGGCTGGAGAACTACAGCATGCTGACATAGCAGCGGATGCTCCTCTCACACAAGAGATGATGCGGACAATGCTGGAACAGATGTCTGCAAGACTAGAGAACAGCTTCAAAGCCACAATTGGGGCACTGCATAAAGACCTAAAAGAATTAGAGGTGAGAACTGCTGGGACTGAAAATAGAGTGGCAGAGCTGGACAAGGCCCACAGGGGAATGGAAGAGGAGATGGCAGTGCTGCACAATCGAATGCAGCAGTATGAGACAAAGCTAGCAGACATTGAGGACAGGGCATGCCGCAACAACCTGCGAATTCGTGGGGTGAGTGAGGAGGTGGGACCCACAGAGCTGGCGGCCTACCTGACAAGCCTGCTGAAAGCGCTGGCACCAGACATGCCACTAGATCTGCTGCTCATGGACAGATACCATCGGACTGCCAAGCCCAGCTTTCTACCTCAAGACACCCCAAGAGACATTCTCATCAGAATGCACTACTACCACGTGAAAGAACTAGTGCTCCAGGCAAGCCGAGCGAAGAAGACGCTTCCAGACCCATATGGGGGGCTGTTAGTGTTTGCAGACGTATCAACATACACGTTGAAATGAAGGAGAGAATTTAGAGAAGTCACAGAACAGCTCCGGCTCCACAAGCTGCCATACCGCTGGGGATACCCGGTGAAAATACTGGTGTCCAGAGGAGGAAAGGTGCCAGCTATCAACACGCCAGAAGAAGGAGCCCTAATACTACAAAGGTGGGGACTCACCGAACCAAACCAACAACGAAGCCCAAAGAGGACGCACAATACCTCCAAAGACTGGAGAAAGCGCAAGAGACTGACATAAAAGGCAACACCACGACTACAACAGATATGCGAGTGATCGCAGGAGTCTGTTGAGAGGCCGGTCCTGACAAATAGACCATGGAGTCAACCGGGGGTATCGTATAATTGTTATAAAGCAATGTTAAATGTTAATGCCACAGCTATACAAAGCAGGCCTCTGTAGGAATTTTCGAAACCACAAAAAAAAAAAAAATCAAAACAAAGATGCGTATGCATATATATATATGCATCTATAACTACGTACATATATATGTTCCACAATGCTTCATTACACCCTACACTGGGCACTACTGCCCGGCTATGCGCCAAAACTAACAGACCGATTAGCAAGCTATAGAGTGGGTCGACTCGGGGAATGCACCCCACAGGGAAGAAGTTCACACTTCCGCCTCCACAGGTACCAGGAGTACCTAAGCCGAAAATGGCACACCAGTTTATTATGCATCTGTATTATATGTTTTCCCGGTTATCACTATGTCCCCCACCCCGCCCCGGTCTCGCTGAGACCAGCCAACCCACGCCCATTCCCCGATACCTACAGGGAGTCCACGCAGCTGACCTAACCCACTGGATTTCAAATTCTGCAAAGGTACCCCTGCCCACCCAACCGCCCCTAACCCAGCGAGTGAGATATGCCCAAATCCCACCCTCACCTAGGGGAAAGTCGCTCGACTTGATGCTGCTGGGACGAACGAACCCCCCGTACTGGTCCTTAATACCTACTGTGACCCTTATCAAAGCCATTGGATATAAACCCCCATGAAAATCTTTTCTCTAAATGTAAAAGGGTTAAACCTACCGGTTAAGAGACACCAGCTATATAGAGAACTCAGGAAGACGGATGCGGATGTCATCTGTCTTCAAGAGACACACTACAGAACTGACAATTATATCCCACCGACAGCTTCTGACTACCCACACCAATACCACGCGACCTCCCCAACAAAGTCCAAAGGGACATCCATACTGATTTCTAAGCAGGTAGCATTTACCATGATCTCCGCAGAGGTGGACGCCAATGGGAGATATATAATACTGAAATGCACCATTAATAACACGATATATACAATCACCAATATATACTCACCCAACACATTACAAGGAAGGTTCCTAAGACATGTGCTACAGAAACTAGACTCGATACAAGAAGGAGTGTCAATTATCTGTGGAGACTTTAATCATGTCTGGGACCCAAAACTAGACACTAACATTTCACAACACAGTCCACGGTATAAAATACTACACAGACAGTGTAAAAAGCTACAGAAGCTCCTCTCACTACACCACTACTATGATACCTGGCGAATATCCCACACCTCGGAACGAGCGTATACCCACTTCTCCCACGTACATAACACGTACTCGAGGATAGACGGGTTTCTCATGCATGGACAAGGACTTAACCAAATCACAGACTGTGACATAGGACAGATTACTTGGTCGGACCACGCACCGATTACGCTGTCGGTAAGAGATCAATATGACTATAAACACGGCAGCCCGTGGAGGCTGAATGCTTCCTTGCTGAATGACATGTCATTTAAGAAAGAGGTAGAGGAGACTTTGACTAATTACTTCACTGAGAACGCTACCCCAGGTATATCCCAGGGCACATTATGGGCAGCACACAAATCTGTAGTCAGGGGTATATTTATCAGAAGGGCGTCATACTTACACAGAAAATCCTCGGCCCAGACCACGCAATGGAAGAAAGAATTGTACCAATTAAACACACAAAACCAAATCTCCCCTTCTATTGAGCTAAAATTGCAAATCACCAACATTACAAACAAGCTACACCAAAAGGCAATAGAACAAACAGGTTACATGCTCCAGAGGTTAAAAATGAATCAATACACGCAAGGGAACAAAGCTAGCAGACTACTAGCCCAGGAGACTGCAAGAACGTAGGGCGAACCAAAAAATTGCTTTTCTTGTGTCCCATACGGGAGAGAAGAAAATGATACCTACAGACATATGCAATGAATTTGCCAACTACTACGCCGACTTGTACAACATTAACAAACATGACACCACATTTCAGCCCACGACGGAACACATAAATAAGTACTTAGTCACAGTAGACCTCCCGAAAATCACGACCCAACAGGCGACTGATCTCATTAGACCCATCACAGAGGAAGAACTCCACACCATCATAAAACAACTACCGAAAGGCAAAGCCCCAGGCCCAGATGGGCTAGATAATACATACTACAAACAATTCCACCATATACTGACGCCCCACCTGGTGCACACATTCACGGAGGCGACCGCCGCGCAGAAAATACCACAAGACACACTACTGGCCCACATCATAACGTTACAGAAACCAGGGAAGCCCCCCACCGTCCCACAAAATTTTAGACCCATATCCATGCTCAACACAGACGCGAAAATATTCGCCAAGCTATTCGCGATGAGACTGAGCACTCTTCTCCCACAGATAATCCACAAAGACCAAGTTGGGTTTGTGTTAGGGAGACAGGGAGCGGATAACACGCGCAAGGTACTGAATATACTGCACAGTTTACCCAAATAACACAAGGCATTCGACCGACTGCACTGGACTTTCCTGGAGGCAGTCATGACAAAATTCGGAGTACCAGGAGACTTTAGAGCAGCGGTCAAAGCGTTATATAGTGCCCCGACAGCCCAGGTACTTAACGCGGGTTTTCTATCAAACCCGTTTAGTATCTCAAATGGCACGAGACAGGGGTGTCCCCTGTCCCCCTTGTTGTACGATCTGGCTTTAGAGCCACTGGCAACAAAGATTAGACAACATGACTCCATACACGGAATACGCATTGGGGAAAAGGAATACAAAGCCAATCTATTCGCGGACGACGTGCGGACTGACCCTAACGCAACCACTGATTTCAATGCCAAACCTACTGACGGTAATAAAGGAATATGGAGACAGCTCATATTACAAACTAAACGTGACAAAAACCCAGGCCATGGGGATTTGGGTACCTAACGACGTACTACAGGTATTGCGGGAGAAGTTTGTAATGGACTGGAGAGCAGACAGCGTCTCTTTCCTGGGAATTAAGTCAACAAAGACAATGGGGGGACTATTCAAGGCTAATTACGAAGCCCTGCAAAAAGAGATGGCGGCCAGTTTGTCCTTATGGGGAGATAAGTACCTCTCCTGGCTGGGCAGGATGGCAGCATTTAAAATGTCTATCCTCCCCAAACTACAATACTTATTTCGAACACTGCAAATAGACCTACCGACCTCCTACTTAACCAAAACACAGGCGATGCTTACTAAATTCATATGGGCACGCAAACGAGTGAGAATAGCTGCCAAACACCTGTATAGACCCACTCACCAAGGGGGTCTAGCCCTACCAAACATCAAACTCTATTATCAGGCGACGTTACTAGCCCCAGTGCTGGGGATACAATCCCCAACCCCCGTCCCACATTGGCTGGAAATAGAAAACCATTGGCTTCAGGGGACAGACCTCCGCAGATTGTTGTGGGTACCTAAACCACTGCGCCCCAACCAACCTAATATCTTACCCACCACGAAAACACTGCTGAGGACTTGGGACAGAACACACAAATCATTGCTCTCTATGTCACCGTGGTCACCGGCAACACCTTTATCATGCCTACAGGTAGCAAACAACACATTTGACCATAGGGAATGGACAAAGAGAGGCTGCACGCATGTGAGAGACCAACTGGAAGCACAACAGATAATATTATTCCCTACTATCCAGGAAAAATTCGACCTGCCCCCCAAATTGATATTCCCATACCTTCAGCTAAAATCCATGCTAGGGGCCCAAACGACCACAGTGGAGGGGGAGACCAAGCTCACGGAGTTTGAGAGGATTCGTTTGAACCCAAAGCAGAAGAGGGGCCTGATTTCCCTGTGCTATACACTCCTAAATATAGGCGACCCTGTACACATAGACAGATTCAGTGCAGCGTGGCAGGCAGACATTGGGAAGCATTTTGATGCAACCCAATGGAGACACGCAACCACGGCACACAAAGGAAGGACTACATGCACGTCACACCTAGAGTTAATGCGCAAGGTATATTACAGGTGGTACATGGTGCCAGTGAGACTGGCAAAAATTTATCCAGGAACATCAGCTAAGTGCTGGAGGTGTGGGGGGTCAGAAGGTACAATGTACCACATATGGTGGTCATGTGAGACACTGCGACCTTATTGGGAGATGGTAGAAAGTATACTTGATGAGATACTAGAGGGTAACATTACACTCACCCCAGAAATGGGCCTACTGTTCATGAATATGGACAGATTCCAGGGCAGCGAAACAATTCTGGTCTTCCACATCCTAATTGCGACACTGACGCTCATAGCCAAAGAATGGAAGACAGACAAGGCACCGACGAAACTAGCCATAACAAGACAGATTTCCACCAACTTACATTATGAACTCACAACCAGGAAAAATCAGGGTAACACGCGCAAGTTTGAGGACGCGAACATTAGGTGGGAAGGCATAAACACGCCCAGGGAGATCAAAGACAGAGACTAACCCAATGTCACAGACCCAGCCCGACACGAAGAATTTATAAGGCCAAACGTACGAGAACCCCTCAAGACTGTGGGGAGTCCAGGGAATTGCGAGAACAGGCAGGAGTCACCAGACAAATCAGAGAAGAGAAGGGAAGTAACACAAACATGGAAGGTATAGCATAAAACCGGTAGGGAGAGCGGGCATATCACAATCTCTCCCCCCCCTCACCACTCCCCTGCAGCTTATCTCCCTCCCCCCCTGTTCAGCTTCCCCCCCCCCTCCCGGGAACAACAATCTAGACCAAGGGTGAACTCTCAGACAGTACACGGATGTCGCTTAAGGGAGACCAAAGAGATGATTAGTAGAATGGCGAATAAGCAGGCCCCAAAACAGAGGCAAGAGGGCAAGGCAAATGCAGTCAACGTGAAAAGCTAGACCGCTGTGAAACTGCGAAAATGTGTATGATGTTATATATTATGTAAAGCTGGAAGTCGTGTAAATCGAGATTTGGGATGTTCCCTCCCCCCCCCCCCTTTTTCTTTCTTCTGTATCCTAAGTTTGCTTTGTAAGTGAAAATAAAAATTGTCAAATTGGAAAAGTAGGTAAGGAGAGGAATGAACAAGTGAATGCTTGGGGACATGATCCAGAAAGTTTACAGTAGCTCATCATTAGCATTTGGGCAAAGGTCAGGACTCTGTCTGCATAGTACGCTCTTTGTTGGCCAAACTGACCTTCCAATTCTTTGGGCAGACCCGCCTCTTTGGGTGGTAACAATTATGTGAGTTGCATCAGTGGACCTCACTAACTAACTTTGTGCTTCACCGGAAGCTGCTGTTAGAGGCAATGGATTTGTTTGAGAGATTAAAGCGAGAGATTAGCATAGGGTATGTATTTTCTTATAGATACATCCTGTGAGTTTTCCTCCAGCACCACCTCCACCCGATATATGATGCTTGGAAGGCGTGACTATTTTAGTGTTTTCTGTTATTAAGATTCTGTAATTAGGCTCACTGTAATTGTCAGCACCAGGCCCAATGGTCTTGTAATCCTGTCCTGACTAACTGGTGTATCTTATTGTAAAGAACTGCGGAATAAGCTGGCGCTATTTAAATAATTACCAATAATAATAATTTGACAGATAAAAAAAAGCTTCTGACCAGAGTAAAACAACTCCATAGGAAACTACAGAAACCACAATGCCATTACCTCTATACTAGGTGGTGTTAAAGAAGAGAATAATAAACCAGGTAGGTAACAGGCACATGATCCCTACCATTTGCCCCATCCTTTGGTGGGTGCAATGAAGGGTACAAATATGATCAGTGTGCTAGTGGTTCTAATAGAGCAAAATGAATTTGGCATACTAAGATCTTATGGGTAATAGGCCAGGGAACTATACCTTTTATCATCCCTTTTATCATTGAGCAAGAAGCTAGGTGTTTATATTTTACCTGTAATTGCTCTGGCACTCTTCCATGCACCAGGAGTGTTGCTAGGCTCCAAAACCATTTGGGAAATTGAACCCAAATCAAAATGCAATTTCCCTTACACTAACAGAAAGCTAGGAATCCCAAGCCATATCTCTGCCTCTCTATGTTATGTCCCCACCTCTCTACCCATGAACATCGTGCAATACATGCTCTCCAGAACGACTACAGCTCAGAGTACGTCCATGCAGCCTCAACAATGTAATAAGAAAAGGCAGTGTTTACACTACTGCACAATGCCCCCTCTAGTGGCTGTCACTGGGACAACCACCAATGGGACTTCCTGGTTTCAGACCTGAAAGTATTGTGGGACTGATATTTATGCAGCACAAACCATAGAGATGCATTAACTCATTGCAAATCAACGAGGAGATGGTGACTGGTCATAGCACAGTGATTACCGCACACTTGCACCTTAAAGGACCACTCTAGGCACCCAGACCACTTCAGCTTAATGAAGTGGTCTGGGTGCCAGGTCCAGCTAGGCTTAACCCATTCTTTTATAAACATAGCAGTTTCAGAGAAACTGCTATGTTTATGAATGGGTTAAGCCTTCCCCCAAAGCCTCTAGTGGCTGTCTCATATAGTGGTCCTTTAATGCTTGCCTATGGGAAAGCACTGGATTGGCTTAGATCATCTGTATTGATCATTTCCATCAAAATGCAATCCCACCATATTACCTAACTATTAGAGGGGTTTGCCGCAAAGTTCTGATCCCCAACATTCCCTCCTGACAATCACCTCAGGACACCGCCCATTTCCCCCTCTGTCATTTTATTCTCTGGCCTCTTCCACTACTTGTAGATATCAGGGCTAAAGAGTCAAACATCTGGGGCTTCAGCACCAAAAGCTACCCTTGCAAATGCCAATACCAAACACAAAAACTGGAGAAAGAAGGGGCATTTCCCGGTTACTCTTAGTCAATTTTGAGGTAAAGGGGACAATTTTTTTCCTTGCTTTTTTCTCATACTGTAACCCCTATCTTGTCATTTAAATATATTTATGGCAACAAATAACGTCAATGTTTGCTATTTCTTCCCAGCGTTCAGCTAACCCTCTGCCCTTACACAGGGGAATAAAAAGTGCTGCAAGGATATAGTATAAATATGCTAAACCATTTTTATACCACAGTAAATCAACAGCATAATATTTGTACACCATATTTATGTTATGCAGGCAAGTTTCCTTTACTTTGAAAGATATTTTCGATGTTTCGCTGCACCAGATTGAATTGTAATAACAGTAGATATAGAATGGATTAGAAGTCCGAAAGTGATGGCTTGGAGCGAAACACAAATTGTATGTACAGACATATCCAAGCGATTTCATTTGAATTACTATTTAAACTACAAAATACAAATGCAGTTCAGTCCTATTATTGTTATGTGAACCACATAATTAAATATCCAATCATTTAAAACACCTGTTTAAATAACTGCTGTCTTTTCATTTAATGACATTTCATCTATCATATTAAATTATTAATCTTATTAATCACTTGCCAACTCGGTTCAAATTTGACAGAGTACACAAAAATGCTTGTTGTCTCAAAGAAAAGAAAATTGTTATAGTACAAAACGTATTATTATATTTTTTATAATTATTACTGCTGTAACCATTAGTATTAATGCTCTTACTACTACTATGATAAATGTTTTCATCACAACCCTTAAAGGAACACATCCACCCAATAACAGCTTCTCCACGGAGTGCTTCTTTAACCATTTAACAGGAAGTACAATACATTTCACTGGCAGTGTCTTGTTTAATCCTGTAACTGCTAGTACGTTGTACACCCGGGGTGCCCAAAAGATAGATCCCCAGATTTTTCAAAACTACATCTTCCATGACGCTCTGTTATTATAAATGCATTCTAAAGTCATGCAAAGCATCATGGGAGTTGTTGTTGCTTCAACATCGGATCTTAAGCTTCACATATACCATATTATCTCTCTAAAGCTTCACATATACCATATTATCTATCTATCTTAATATATATATATATATATATATATATATATATATATAATTTTATTTTTTTAAAACATATTTTCACTCACTGCACAGATAAGGAGATGGTGATGAAGAATAAAGTGCTTACCTTGTGTTTGTGAATCCAAGTGCAGTATCTAGTGATTATTACCGTACATTTCACTCTACACAGGTAAGAAGAAAGGTATTTTACCTTAAGGCCATGGAACACATGGAAAACTCCTCCCTTTACACAACTTCATGTGTTTTGTCATTTAATCTATTTTAGATTTCACTAAGCATATAAAACAGAACAGTAATTGGTGTGTTGAACAAGTGATTGCAATCACTGATAAAGTCAATCTCCAGAGATGACTAGAGAGAATCAGTCAGGTTTTGCAATTATTGTTCTAGTCTAGTAGAACTATTATTTTAATATATAACAATCCTGAGAAATGAGAAAAAAAACTCTAGAGGAATAGTAAGGGAGTTTGTTCTGTGGAATTTGCTAGATCCAACGGCATGGTTTTTGATGATATGCTGTGTGAAAATTGCAATACAGACACATTCTCAACCATAAGAGTATTATTCAGGAACATGGCAGTAAAGCACAATGCTAAGTACGCTGCTTGGATTCTCGTTCAGACCAGATCTCTTAATAGCGAGTTGTCTAAGAGTAGAAGTGATAGTTATGTCTAGTGTATTGCTCTGGGTAGAAAAGGTTTGGTGGACCAGGGGCTTGACTTAATAGAGAAGGTAACAGACTAATAATGAATAGCCTTAAATGAACAGCCAGAGTACCATAACCACTACAGGGAGCTGTGGTAGTTATGATGCCTGGAGTCCCCCACCCCACCAATGTAAAGAGTCAAATCATCCTCCAGGAGAGTTCTCCTGAGCTAAGCCCCACAGTTTATCAACTGATCATTCTCAGCCAATAAGCTAAGCCTGCACTACCGGGCTTAGTTGAAGCAGATATTTCCAACACTAACCAACCCCTAGATTTCTCCCCATGACCCCCTACCATTGCCAACCACAGTGTCTCTCTATTTCCTGTGTCTTTTCCAAATCACCTTAATGTAGTCAGTGCAGCATGGTGCTATGTTTTTGGCACAGCAGAAAATGAGCTCCTTTCATTGTGGCCTGTTCAGAGCTGTCCCAGTATAAGGTATAGGTTTGTGTGATGGAGAGTCCCCAACCCTGCCTCTCTGCTACTGCTTGCAAAGTACAAAAACTGCACAGCAAACAGACCTAGCCGAAAGAATCGCAACACTAATATACAGATAGGCCACAGGCAATGGTGGTTAAGGCACACATCATGGGGTTCTCTACATAAAAACAGAGGTCCACTGCTTTTCACCACAAGAAAAATTGCCCGTGCTCTGGAGGAGAGGGTGGCATCTTATCACCCAGCTATGAGTATTGTTTGTGCTCAATAAACCTAATAGGCTCTCTTTTATGGGGTCTCTCTAAGCAGCTGCTTAAAGAGGTTAAGACCATAGTACTCTCATTGCTCTCCTAATGCTGATACACTTACTGAATATACATATTTCAATATTATAACCATTATTTTTTTTTTTAACTAAGACATCCTAACTTTTGCATTTTGAATGCGGCTCCCTGACTCCAGCAAATCACATACAATATCTCGGAAATCACACACGATTGTCATATTGTGTGTGTGTGATTTGCGTGATACCCTATGCAAGCCACCCTCTTGGAATCAAAGGTAAGCTAACAGAAGGGTGGCTACAAATTTATAAAGTATGACATGTATGTGTGTGTGTGTCAGATTGTGTGTGTATATATATATATATATATATATATATGTCAGTATGAGTATGTGGCAGTGTGTGTGTCAGTATGCATCTGAGCGTGTGTGTGTATGTGCCAGTGTGTATCTGTATGTCAGTTTTTGTATCTGGGTGAATGTGCCAGTGTGTGTATCTGACTGTGTGTGTATGTGCCAGTGTATGTGTGTATGTGCCAGTGTGTATCTGTATTTCAGTGTGTGTATCTAAGTGTATGTGCCAGTGTGTGTATCTGAGTGTGTGTCAGTGTGTGTATCTGTGTGTCATTGTGTGTATCTGGGTGTATGTGCCAGTTTGTTTATCTGAGTCTGTGTTTCAGTGTGTGTGTGTATCTGTGTTTTAATATGTATCTGAGTGTGTGTGTGTATGCGCCAGTGTGTATATCTGTGTGTGATTATGACAGTGTGTGTATCTGTGTGTCAAGGTGTTCACACATGTTTGGTGGCTGTGTGAGGGTGTGGGGGCCCTAGCAGTAGCTGGTGAAGCCACCTTCCTGATATGCATTTCTGCATGTTAGGATGTCTGTCAACCTAATCGTAATAACTTGCACAGGTCTACTTGATAAGTGCTGTATATAAACGTATATATTATTGTTTATCACAGGGAAGTTTCTATGTGGCTTTTTCACATATATGTCTCATTAATACATTGTGCTGTCAGTATGCCCTTATCTGTTTAAATGTTTGCTAATTATCCTTGTTATGGGTTATTATACCAAGACACCATGAATGAAGGTAAAGGAAGGTCATGGTTATGATCAGAGGAACTAATACCATTGGACCATGCACATGTGCATTTCAAATTCATTTTGCATTTACCTACACATGAGCTTTCGCTCAGTTTGCAGATCACCTAGAGCAGAGTTATTTTGGTATCGTGGATTACCATTTACCTACAATAATTTGGGATGTTTAAATTTAAGTCTTAGTTTTCCAAAATAATCTAAATAACACATGTCAGAATTTCAGAAAGGTATTTAGCCTGTAGCATTTTTTCTTTTTCATTTTTTTTGTGGCCATTGGTGCTAACATATTAAAACATGTCATGAAACTTGCAGATACGAACATGTCAAATTTGCACAAGATTTGGCTGCAACGTGTGCACAACAAGAACTATGCAATTAATGCAGTTATACCATTATCTGAATGAATGTCTTCCTTCTGCAGGATTAATGTTTCCAACATCTGTGCTCTGTGATGATGGATTTTTTTTTTTGTCACAAAATATTTTGTTGAGCAGTTTTTAATTACAGTGCAGTATTGTAAGGAAGACATATTTTAATCTGTCAACCTCAAATGGCTCAGCTTGCTGGTGCAAGCTGTGTAAATGTTTCTGTACAGCTGAAATGGAGCATAGTATGCCACCACAGACTATGGAGCATTGGAAACGTGTTCTCTTGGTGTGATGAATCATGCTTCACTATCTAGCAGTCTGAATGAAGAATCTGGGTAAGGCAGATGCCAGGTGAACACTACACAACTTTAGTCAGGGGGTTCAATAGGTTCCTTAGTTCCAGTTCATCTTAATGCTACAGGATGCAAAGATATTTCAGACAAAGCAGTGCTTTCAACAGTTAGCACCCTTTCCTGTCTCAGCATGACTGTACCCATGTGCACAAAGCAAGGTCCATGACTTGGTGAATATGGTGTAGAGAAACTTGTGTGGCATGCATGGAGTATTCACCTTAACCCACTGAACACCTTTGGGATGAACTGGAGCCAGACCTACTCGTTCAACATCAGTGTCTGACCTCACAAAATCTTGTTGAAATCCTGTTATGACAAGTAATCCCAAGACACACTGTATAAAACTCATATTAGAAAGATAGACACAAGATCATGCTACTGATCCTTAGAGGTAACAGTGCTTTTTTGTAAGACAGGGTAAACTAGCCAAGGCCAAGAGAGTCCAGATATGAGACCAACGAGTAAACAAAGCCAGGCCAGGGGTACCAGAAATCAGAATTATCAATGGAAAACCTGGGTCAATAAAATAAATGCACTATTGGGTACAAAGAACCACAGCAGGGTACAGAAAATACCCTAGGTAGGAGCGTTTGGAGGAACAAACTTACGGTATCTATTGCAAAACTTTTTTGACCATCACATTTCCTATGATGTGCAGGACCTGCTCTCAAGTTTTGTGTAATTCATTCAAGAGCCGATCCAAGGCAGGTTTTTCCCATGAAAGAAATGCAGCTGGCAACACATTAGGATGGAATCCGTAACTGACAATGCAATGACTATGCTCTGTAGAATCATGTCTAGTATTGTTTTGAGCACACCTTTCACAAGGCAGGTCTGCCCAATTGTCCTGGTTATCATAAAACATTGTAGGTATTGATCTAATACCAGGATAGACCTTTCAAGCGCTCTGTTAGTTTTAGGATTATATGATGAGGAGAAATTGAGTTGAATGCCTATTTGAGAACAATACTCACTCCAGAATCTGGATACTAATTGGGTACCTCTATCTAGCATAACGTCTACTAGAATACTATGTAGGGGGACTATTTAATTGCAAAAATGCTGTTAAGCTGTTCTTTGGATGTAGGAAGTTTTTGCAATGGTATAATATAGGCCAGTGTTGAAAATCTGTCACAAACCATCAGTATTACAGTATATCCTTTAGAAGGAGGATGTTCTTCCATAAAATCTATAGAAAGGCTGGACCATGGATGTTTGGGTATGGGTAGTGGCTGCAATAGCCTGCAAGGCAGGGTTTGAGATGTTAACTTGTGCACAATCCTGACATGCTTGTACACGTTCTCTTGTATCTTTCCAAATGTAAGCCCATCAATATAATCTACTTAACTGATGGACTGTTTAATTTATATCAGGGTGCCCAGGTACATTGCTGGTATGCAGGGCTGGTGCACGAATTGTTGGCTACACAGATAGCCTGCCCCCTCCCTCCCCCCGCACTCCCCCAAAAATGCATCTTAACGTGTGTGGCTCATTATGAATTTGCTATCCTCTTTAGTGTATGTCATTTGTTTTGAATGTCTTACCCCCTTTGCCCCTTTGTTTGTCTTACACCCCTATTAGTGTATGTTATCAGTCCATTTGTTTGTCTCTTAAAATGCCCCTTGTGTACTTCTTACTTCCCCCTGCTCTTTTGTGTATCTCTTACTTACCCACCAGCCACATGTGGGTCTCTTTCTTCCATTCAGACCCTTTGTGTGTCTCTCTATGTTCCCCCAGCCCCTCTCTATGGCTTTTTCTCCCCTCAGCCCCATTTTTGTGTGCCTCCTCTAAGAACCTTTGTGTGTCTCTTTCCTCCCAAGTCTTATAGACATAGATAAAAAGGCACAAAGACAAAAAACATACAGACACACAACCATTCAGCCACACAGTCCCTAAGATGTACAGACACACAGTCATAAAAAGCATACGCTCAATCACAGTCATGCAGGCACAAACATACAGACACTCAACCATACAGACACACAGACATAGTTATTCAGTCACAAAGTTACACAGACTTAATGCATACAGTCATACAATATACACATACAGGTACACTGTCATACAGTCATACTGAGACACACAGATACATACCGACACTGTCATACAGAGTCATAGACACAGGCATACAGAGACATACATACACAGGCCTATAGTCATACAGAAACATATAGACAAAGACATACAGAGAAATAGAGATACAGACATAAAGAGACATACAGACACAGACATACAGAGACAGACATACACATACATAAAGAGACATACAGACACAGACACAAAGAAACATACAGAGACATACACACACAGACATATAATCAGAGAGGTATACAGAGACATACAGACACAAAGAGACATAGAGAGATATACAAACACAGACATATCATACACAGACAAAGACATCGTCATACAAAGACAAACATATAGGCATTACAGACACAGGCATATGGAGACCTACAGACACAGACATGCAGAGACATGAATACAAAGACATATAGTCATACATTCTTTTTTTCATTTTTTTTCCCATTTATATAGTCATACAGAGACACGCAGACACAGTCATGCAGAGACATACAGACACTGATATAAAGAGACATACAGACACAGTTTGGTCCTGCTTAGGGCAGTACAAAACCAGGATACACCACTGACTAAGAATTGTAACTGGTACTTAAGAACCCTCAGGTAAGTGTCTCCACTTCTTTAAAAGCAAATACAATACAGTAGCTAGTAAATCTGTTATTCTGTTTCCGATTCCATATCTCCATTACGTGTCTGACAATTTTGTGGAGAAAAATCCACAATGCTTTATGTTGGCCCAGAATAGCACCAACTCCTGTTTTGGACACATCAACCTCCACAAGATAAGGGAGTAAGGGATCAGGATGTACTGAAATGGTTACTGAGACATATATTGACAAGAGTCTCAAAAGCAGTTACAGCCGGAGGAGTACATTTTTGACAGTTCTTACAGTTAAATACAATGACAAATATAACAAATAATGTCCACTTTTGGTGTTAAAAGCCATTGTTCATTCATCTCCCTCCTTGATCCTGACCAAATTAATGGTTCTGTGTAAATCTAATTTTGTAAATATATTGGACTCCTTGAGTTTATAGAAAAGTTCAGTATTCAAAGGGATTGGGTAGACATCAGTATAGTGATTCTAATCAATCTCCATTAATCAATTGTCTGAAATCGCCCTCTGATTTGGACACAAAAAAGAATCCAGCCACAGCAGGAGAAGAAGAACATATGTTAAAACATTTCACTAAAGCCTCTTCAATGTATTTCTTTCTGACCATATTCTCTTTGGTGGATAGTGGATAAACTGTACCTCTCCGGAAGCATGACTCCAGGGAGTAAATCAATAGAACAATTATAAGAACGATGAGGTTGAAACTTGTCTGCTTCTTTTTATTATCAAATACCTCATGCAATATCTTTGGGTGCGATAGACAATGGAACCATAGTGGGTACATTGACCAATAAGAGATTTTTAACCATGTTCAGGCAACCATTATAACAAGATTGGAACCATGACTTGATCTCTCTTTTTTCCCAATTTAACAAAGGGTTGAGTTAAGCCAATCAAGAATATTCTAAAACCACTGGAAAAGAAGAAGAGGAAATAATCTGTAATATCATCACTTCCTTATCTATAGTTTCTACCATCAAAAATGTGAGAATGACTCTTTGGCTGTGGTGGGTATCTGAAGAGGTCTGCCATCAATGACCTCTATGACCAAGGGTGTTGATTTAGAAAAAACATTAGCAAAGCCCAGTTCTATGAAACTCTCTGCCGCTATTGAATCAGCAAGGGCAGATGTGCAAATCTCTGCACCCTCCCACTTTAACATGACTGGTATTAGAAACCTTTGTTTTCTCAGGTCTGGAGAACATCTGTAAAACACTTGAGTTCTGTCCTTAAAGACCCCTTAGGTCTTTCCAGCCTAATAGTACAATTCAGATGAAGATGACCCTTTTCCTGCAGTACATACAAAGGCCCTCTTTTTCCTGGTGAGACCAAGCTGTGAAGGCTCAATAGGAGATACAAAGGGTGTCTATACTGTACAAAACATAGGTGCTATTTTAGGAGACATTTTCTTACTGCTATTTTTTGTGTGTGTTTTGCCTATGTCTTACTCTTTCATTAATGTGGGAAAGATAGGTTATGAGATGTTCTCGGATATATTTCTAGTTGGTATCTCATCAAGAGATAGTGAACGCGTACCTTATTTTAATCTAAGAAGTGTTTTAGCAGCATTAGCTCTGTGACCTGGAGGGTCAAATAATCTCTTGAAAGTTTTAAAACATTTGCATAAATTTTATGCTATTGGGTTGTTTTCTACCATATCCTATAATATGATGACGAGCCCCACTTTGGGCCTGTTGGTGGGGTAAGAAGAAGGAGAAAAGCTCAAAATGTATGCTTACTTGATTGAGAAAACACCCTTCTGGATCTCTTCCATAATTTACAGGTACATTCATGTTATGGGAAGATCCAACAGTGGTAGTTGTTCCCAGTAGGAGAACTAGGTACTACTGGAGCAGTTTTTGTTTCTGTCTGCAGACAAGTAGTGTTTGCAGAGCTTGAACAAAGTGTTCCATCCTGTGGTACAGTTTGTCAAGGTGTGCCTTACAAGTGGTCAGCTGGGGATTCAGAACTGCATGGTTCAAGGCCCATGGCCCAAACTATGAGGTGGCATTGAGAATGATGCAAATTCGCTTTTTTGGCAGCATGATGTTGGAACAGGGGCACTACATTATATAAGGGGGTGGAGATGCAGACAGCCCACGTCAGAAACACTAGAAAAAGAGGCAAACCCTGAGGAAAATAGTGTGGTGCAAATCTGTGCACCAAGTGATTATGAGAAGGTAAGTATGCTTACAGGAGACCTAACAAAATCTTCCTAGAAAAATGGAAGCTCTTTTAGACACAAGGGGGGTGGGGGGGGGAGATGACTCCTTATAAAAGAGACACTGTAGGCACTGTAACTGATTCATCTCATTGAAGTGTTTATAGTGTCTAGAAACACCTGGCTCTGTCTTTCTGTTCAATGTTACACAGTTCTTAAAGGGAAACTATAGTGCCAGGAAAACAAACCCTTCTGTCAAGGCCCCCTCCTGCCTTGATGGTCCATGCAGTCCTTGATGATCCATGAGAAATTCTGGACTTTAAAGTGTGGGCATTTATTGCAATGCACAGGAAGTGCATGCCCTTCCTGATGTTATTTAAATGTTCCAAGAAACAGGTTTTGACTTTCCTCCCCGTCCTCCCCACATATTGTGCACCACATCCACACGTGAGAAGGTACACTACATGTGCGGAGGAACAGGTAACGCCTCCCTGGATTCTGAATATCTCTCCTGTAATAGAACTGGAGAAAGAATGTATGTATGATGGTTTACCTCTACATGCCTTACAGAATCCACAGGTATGGAATCCCTTTCTCATATTCATTTTCTTGATGAATAAAGCATGTGATTTATATTTTCAAACAGCGCTGTACTATGTCCATGTATATATCGTTTTCATGCATCCATGGACACTGATATCTGAGAGATGTTGAATTTGTGAAAATCTAAAGCAATACTGATGGGCCTGAAAAATTCATTCAGTCTATGAGTGCAATATAGTTATAAGGGGACAATTTTTGCTATATAGTATTTCCCAATGAGTTTTTTTTCTTTTCTCTGTTCATATATTTAGGTGTATCTTATTTTCACAAAGGTTATAATATGACAAGAGAAATTGTATAAGGCACTGATTAGTCTTTTGGGCTCAAAAATCGCTCATATTAGCCATTTGGGCACAGAGAAGGCAGTAATTAGCCATGTGGGCATGAAAATGGAACTGATTAGCCATTTGTGCACAAAGATGGCACTGATTAGCATTGTGTGGACAAAGAATGCACTGGGATGCTGTGTAGGGACAGAAATGGCCCTGGCCAGCTGTGTCGGGACATAGATGGCCCCTACCAGCTATGTGGGGACAAATATGTCCCTTTAACAGTTAAATCACTTCGTTTATGCAGCCCTGGCCACATTTCCCTTGCCTGTGTCTTACACAGCCTTCCTAAACACTTCCTGTAAAGAGAGAGAGATCCAATTTTTAACCCCTTAAGGACACATGACATGTGTGACATTTCATGAATCCCTTTATTCCAGAAGTTTGGTCCTTAAGGGGTTAAACTTCTTTTATTGCACAGTCTGTTTAGTCTATCATTTTTTAATTACTTTCTACAACCTGCAGGAGCCTTGTGTGTAATTAAAGTTCACCAGATCAGGAGATACGGTCTTCTAAAGTAAATTCACTGTGTTAGATTTGATTGGAAATTATACTTTGTAACTGTCTGGATGTAACTATGTGACTGACTGCCTGTATCTGTGTGTGACTGTCTGTAACAGTGTGTGTGTTACTTCCTGTAACTATGTGTGACTGCCTGTTACTGTGTGTCTTTGACTGTCTGCCTGTAATTGTGTGTGTGACTTTTGCCTGTAACTGTGTGTGAGACTGTCTGTCTGTGTGTGTCTGTACGTTACTGTATGTGTGGTTGTCTGCCTATACCTCTATGTATTTGGCAGTGTATGCGGATTACTGTGTACATCTGGCTGTGTGTAAAAAACTACTAGTTGGTTTGTTAGGAGAGGAACTCATTTGCAGTGGAATGGCATCCCCTTGGCATCCGGAAACCCGGGAGATCTATGACGGCATGAATGTTTGTTTTTTTACAGAGTTAGTGAAGAAGCCAGATAAGCCAGATAGGAACAGGTAGGATACGGTGTCAGGCAGTCCGATGTCAGAGCTGTCAGCAAAGACAGAGGACCACCTCCAGGACGCCATGGGCGCCGTGGGGCAGTTGAGAGCCGGTGGTGGGGAATGTGACACTGTGGGACTGTGTGCATGTGACTCTGCAAAAATATACACCTGCATTCACACATGGGCCTACACACAGTTAATACACCCAATACATACATCACACACAGCCCACACGTCATACATTTCACACACCTATCACACAAAGACAAAACACATGTGCACATTACATGATATTATTGTGAGAATTATTACAGTGGCAATCATACAAAATACACATTACTGTGTGTTTTATTGTTGGGAAGCTCTGTGATATGTTAATAGGCACATAACTGGGACCTGTATTGTTGTGGAGTACTGATACACACCCTCCACATAGTACTATGATGGCTTTTTTTTTTGCTTTGGAGCTCAGTAATACATGGATAAACACAGCACATTACTGAACATTATTATGCAAAAGTAAATAAGGAAAATCCAGACCTTAAAAGCAAAACAACTCACAGTATTATATGACAGCGGCAAACCATGAGTACCTGTCTCCTGAGCTACGGCAGATTACCACAGGAAAGCTCTGGCACTGATTAGTCTTTTGGGCACAAAGATCGCACATATTAGCCATTTGGGCACAGAGAAGGCACTGATTAGCCATTTAGGCATTAAAAATGCACTGGGATGTAACTAGCAAGACAGTTACTCACAGTCTGCACCAGGCAGAGGAGCAGACCAGAATCTCAGCACACCGGACCACCAAAAATCAGCATTCCCCTCTCCCTGCAAAGTAACAACAGGGAATAGGGAATGATAAGAATTATTGATATATATATTAATATTATTAATATATATTTTATATATTATTATAATTATTGATTTAATAAATCCTTTATACAAACACTACACCTCTATTTACTCGCTATACATGGATGAAGGAGTATGACCAGGGAAGGGGTGCTGTGAAGATTTTTCGCACAGGGTGCATAAAGGCCTATGGTGGCCCCTGTGTGTGCCCACATACTTTTGGCCAAATAATGTACATGTAGCTTCTCGCTTTTGCCTCATCTTTGTTTTGTTTTGTTTTTTAAATGAAAGCCCTAAACCGATCACTAATGATGAGCTACATTTTATTATGTGGATTAACCATTTCTTTTCTATAGCAGTTTCTCTTTACTTTTATTGGAACATTCCATCAGATGACAAGCTATAAGGCTAGCTTACCTCTAACCTCATAAAATCTTGCTCTGTGTTAGTTATCGTTCTGCAGTTTGTGCTTGTGTAGGAGAGCTGTCATATTCAATATATGTTCCTAGAGAGTAAGAGTGCGAGTAGCCTGTTCGGTCTGGTCCCACCCACTCTCAGTATCTGAGTCTTTACCTTCCTTTCTTAACGTTCTCCCTGGATTGTGGACTCAATACTCGCTGGGCACGACATCCCATAATAACATAACAGCGCTGCTTCTAATCCGAAGCACAGAGACCAGGTCAGTCATTTCTAATCTCCATCACTATAATTTAGCTATTAATGTAAAGTGTCATGAAAGACTGCCAATGGAAAAAACAAAACAAAAACATTTTGCTAAACTTGGCAAAGTATTTTAGTTATTGATCAGAGCTCTAGATGTAAGTTATTGGTAGTGTCTGAGCTTGCAAGAGTTACTTTCAAATTAAGGACTAAATGCTACTACATGGGATAAGGTTATGTATTGGCATTCATTGATTATGAGATTTCTTGTTACATTATATAGAAAAATGCTATTTAATTACAAAAGATTATTTTACCTCATCTGATATAGTTCTTAATCTTAAATGCCCATCCCTGAACTTGTAGCAATAGTTGGAGTTAGAATTGCAAGAAAGGGTTACTCTCTCCATACTTTCAAGGGGTTTATATGCTGTTTGGATGTTAAATCTTTATTTTGACAGATTAAATATATACATGTTTTGGTCCAGCAGAGAGTGAGTTAAACAGCTCTCTTCCAGTGAGTCTTCCTGTTGCCTGTGTCATAAATGTCTGTGCTTTTTTTTTTTTTTAAATCTCTAATTCTAAACTCTAAACTACTTTTCTGAATGCATGAATATTTTCTTTTTTTCCCATCAGCTTTGGTTTTTCCTTCACTGCCAAGCCCATCATCATTGCTCTGAGTATGACCTATGCATTGAGAAAGCTGTGACACAGGTGAGGAGCATAGTGGAGGTGGGGGCAAATTAAATGGGTGTGTGGGGACATTTAGTGCAACTGTTAAATTGAAAGAATTCATCTTTTTCTTTAGAAACGTGGCAGCTTTGACTGTACTGGTAAATGAAAAAAATAGAGAAAGGACACAATGCCAATATGTTCTATTAGGAAACCTTGCTGTCAGTATATACACATGAGAACAGTGTATAAGTAGTATGTGTAGTTACTAAGAAATACTGAAAAACAGGACTTGCTTTCAGTATTTATGGAAAGCACTCAAAGACATGTTTCAGTATTTACTGAGGATGAAAATATTACTAATTATTGAGAATAGCTTTGCGTATCAGTATTTACTGAAAGGGTGCTATCAGTCATTATTGATAATGACTGTGTATTAATATTTACTGAGGATGATTGTATGAGTAATTAATGAGAATAACTTTGTGTATCAGTATTTACTCTGGTGGACAGTATCAATATTTTTTTTAGAATGGCTGTGTGTATCAGTATTTACTGGGGGGAGGGAGGGGGGTAATATGAGTAATAATTATTGAGAATAACCTTGTGTATCAGTATTTTCTCAGGAGCACAATATTAATAATTATTGAGAATTGCTGTGTGTATCAGTATTTACTGGAGAAGAGAGAGGCAATATGAGTAATAATTATTGAGACTAACTTAGTGTATCAGTATTTATTGGGGAGGACAATATCATTAATAATTATTGAGAATGGCTGTGTGTATCAGTATTTACGGGGGACAATATCCAAAATTGTTCAGAATGGCTGATTCTATCAGTATTTACTGAGGAGAAGCATACAAAAAATATTAAGAAAAGAATGACTGTATTAGTATTTATTGGGGAGGAGCTTATCAGATGTTTTTCAGAATGGCTGTGTTTATTAGAATTTACTGGGGAGGACAATACCAGACATTATTGATAATGACAGTGTGTTTCAGTATTTACTGGGGAGGGCAGTACCAGAAATTATTCAAAATGGCTGTGTATATCAGTATTTAGTGAGAAGAACAATATAAGTAGTGATGTCGCGAACATGAAATTTTCGGTTCGCGAACCGCGAACGCGAACTTCCGCAAATGTTCGCGAACCCGGCGAACCCGGCGAACCCGGCGAACCGCCATAGACTTTAATAGGCAGGTGAATTTTAAAACCCACAGGGACTCTTTCTGGCGGGTGGGGGCCATAAAGATAATGAGGGGGGGACCTACAGTCCTCCCCCTCTCCGGCCCCCACCCCTGTGCGGCGGGTGGGGACCCTAAAAATAACAATAAGGGGGGACCTACTGTCCCCCCCGATCCCCACCCCTGAGCGGTGGGTGGGGGCTCTAATAACAATAAGGGGGGGACCTATTGTCCCCCCGGCCCCCACCCCTGAGCGGTGGGTGGGGGCCCTAAAAATAACAATGGGGGGGACCTACTGTCCCCCCCGGGACAGTGGTGGGTTGGGGCCCTAATAACAATAAGGGGGGACCTATTGTCCCCCCCAGCCCCCACCCCTGAGCGGTGGGTGGGGGCCCTAAAATGAACAATAAGGGGGGGGACCTATTGTCCCCCCCGGCCCCCACCCCTGCGCGGCGGGTGGGGGCCATATTGATAATGAGGGGGGGACCTACTGCCCCCCCCTGGCCCCCACACCTGCGCGGCGGGTGGGGGCCATATTGATAATGGGGGGGGGACATACTGTCCACCCCCCCTCACGGCCCCCACCCCTGGGCGGCGGGTGGGGGCCATAAAGATAGTGAGGTGGGGGGGAACCTACGTAAATTCTCCCCCCCCCCAAGGTGACTAGGGGTCCCCAAGCCCCTAGTCACCCCCCCCCCAAATAAAAAGTCCCTACCCACCCCCCTCACCCTAAAAAATAGTGAGGGGGGAATAAAATAACTAATAAAATAACTAACCTGTAAAATAAAATTAAACTTACCATTCAACGTCTTCTTTTTTCTCAAATCTTCATTTTTCAGCCCCCAAAAAAGGCCAAATAAAAAACAATCATAACCGTCGAACTAAAAAAAAAAAAAATCCTGAGCGCAAAAAAAAAAAAAACAGACGAAAAAGAAAAAACCCAAGCGAAAAAAATACTCCCTCTTCACCCATGGAGAGCTCCGCGCAGACTGAGCTCCGCAGGGCGGGGCAAGGCTTATAAAGCCTTGCGACGCCCTGCAATTAGGCTAAGAACACTCTGATTGGTGGGTTTAAGCCAATCAGAGTGCTTTTTGTCATTTTACACAGCGTGGGAAAATTCAAAAGAACTTTCCCACGCTGTGTAAAATAACACAGAGCACTGTGATTGGATGGCTTGAAAGCAATGACACAGAGCACTGTCATTATCAATCCACCCGCCCCCCCCTCATTATGAATATAGGTCGCCCCGTTATTGTTCATTTTAGGGCCCCCACCCACCGCTCAGGGGTGGGGGCCCGGGGGGGGACAATAGGTCCCACCTTATTGTTCGTTTTAGGGCCCCCACCCACCGCTCAGGGGTGGGGGTCAGGGGGGGGACAATAGGTCCCCCCCTCTTAGTATTTAGTGCCCCCACCGGGGGGCGGACCCTTTATTTTTTTTAACAGTGAGCAGCCACAGGCTGCTCACTGTTTAATAGACATGCCCCTACTCGCGGTATTGCGAGTAGGGGCACAATTTACTAATACTAAGTAATTTTTACTTAGTATTAGTAAATTAATAGGTGGCAGACCGAACATCGCATATGTTCGCCGTCTGTGGCGAACGCGAACACGCTATGTTCGCCAGGAACTATTCGCCAGCGAACCGTTCGGGACATCACTAAATATAAGAAATTATTAAGAATGACTGTGTGTATCAGTATTTACTAAGAAGGAAAGTATTAGTAATTAAAGGGGAACCTTCACATTCCAGGTTTTTTAATATTATGTTTATATATCCTTATATTTAAGAAATATGTATTTGTAAGGTGCGGAGAATTAAATTACATGTAGCAATCCTCACATATTTATTCTACAACTGGGCCCCTCCATTGTAGTTCCCTTTCTTCATTTTTATAATCTCTGTCATTAACACCATCACTTGCAATGTTTGCACTTGCTTTGCCTAGTCTGAACTGGATTATGATGCCATTTACTAATCTGAACCAATCATTAATATCCACATGGTGGCTTAAGATAAACCAAATGCATCCAACACTTTTGCAAATTAGGACCTATTGCTCCCTCCCCTGGCCTCCACCCATGCCAGTGGGTAGGGAACCTAATTGATTGTAAAAAAAGGGGGCCTGACATGTCCACCCCCACTAATAATAATTACCCCTCGTCACTAAAATGAAGTCACTACCTACCCCCTCACCCTAATACTAGTTGATGAGGGGGCCAAACCCTGGGTTCTTCAGCCCCATTAGGCACCCCATAATAACTGATGCCATAAACTAAAATAAAAAAAAAAGGCCCGATCAGAAACCCCTCCATCAGAACCAAAAAATGATCCACACTGGTAAAGGCAGACTTAGGGACATCCAGGAACAAAACCCAGACATTTATGTACTTTTTGGTACTTTCCCTGCTTTAACTGTGCTTCCTGCAGTAATGTTATTGTTATTAAGGGGAACACATTCAATCACTCTAGGACTGGCCGTAGAATGGACATCAAGTGTTACTACACATGTGATTCTAGATGTGTAGTATACCTACTCAAATACCCTTGTATGGTATTTTGGTGAAACTACTATGATTTGTATCAAAAACCCATAACCCATAACTGATCATTTCCCAATTAAGATACCAAATCATTGATTCTGTTGAATGCCATAGATGTGGTGGTGATCGAGAAAAGACTACTGCTACAGAAAGTGAAATATTGGAGAACCAAAGGTTTTGAATAGGGAATTTGATTTGCACTATATGTTTTTATTTGCCTCTGGCTAGTTTAGTTTTCTCAGGGCATGTTTGCTGTCTGTTGTGTTCTTGGACGTGAGTTCTCATCTTATTATTCCTGTCAGTAGACTCTTTATTTTCTCTTCCTGCCTTTCCCCATCCTGATTTTTTTCCAGTTTGTTTTACCTGTTTTTTTGACCACCAGATATCTTTTTCATATATACTTTTTGTTGAATGTATCAGATCTATATAAAGGACAACGTCCATATATTTTTGTGATTCCATTTCAGTGACCCTGGATAAGATACCTTTGTAGCAGGGATAAAGTACTATGAGACCTGTGTTTTTTCATTGTTTGTTTACTTTTATTTTATTTTTATTTTTTATTATTTATTTTTTAATTATTTTCTATTTTTATTTATTTATTATACATTTATTCTTATATTTTTATATTTAGTTTTAGTTTTCTCTCCTATTTTTCTCTGAATTTTTTATTCTCTCATGGGATTGTTCCCTTACTAAGATGATACTTAGTTTCTGCATGCCAATTTGATACTGAATGCAATGCTTCTCTGATTCTTTATGGTTTCATATTTTATGTGTGGATACATTTGTATCCTAGGCAACACACAAAGTGGCTTTATACTTATTACATTAATTACAATCCTTACACCGTGTGGGTGATTTTACTCCACTACACTGACAACCATCTTTGCAGGGTTAATCTAGTGCCTAGTATGTCCAGGCTGAATTCAGAATATACTCCTCCCACAGTCTATATTGTTTGGCATGCCTTTGCTCTTACACCAACTACAGGGGTTACTATGGTTACCAGAAACATGCCTTGCACATGGTAACTATACCGAACGCCAGGATCATTCGGCTTCTATTCTATTACTGACATGTGTTTTTATTCTAGATCTGTATTGTAGACATTTCTTGGTTATTGCCACTTTGACCCTTTACGGGCCACAATCCTATACTTGATTTAGTCAGGATTTTAGCCATCCAACAGAGTTCACCCTGGTTGAAATACAGACCACATTCAGGCCCATTTTGGGCCTGATTTCCATGAGCATTGTCTGCATTACCCTAAAAATCGATTATCTCATGATGTCCAGGTTCAACACACATTTGATTCTATGTTGTAAATTCCAGAGAAGTGAGAATGGCTGTGTGTATGAGTATTTAAATGAGTATTTACCAAGGAGAACTGTATTAGTAGCTAATGGGAATTACTGTGTGTATCAATACTTATTTATCAGTAGCTTCCCATTCATAAAAAAGGTACTGATTGGCTTAGATCATCAGCTGACGTCTCTATCCAATCAGCGCCGCCGCCCCATCAGCATTTCTTGATAGTCAATTTCAGAAGCCGGATGTCAATTTCAGAAGCCGAATTGGAATTGGGTGGAGGCAATCTTTCCATTCAACAACGGTTTAACCCTTCAGGTAAGAAAGCACCCGGGGCCTCCTAAAACAATAACAATGTAATTTGTTATGTTATGGTGCCTGTAGTGTTCATTTCACTCCTAAAAAAGTAAAGACTTGAGCAGTGACACTACAGGAACAGTGCAAATACATTCTTCATTAAACTAAAAATGTTTTTTGTTTTTGCTTTGAGTAACCGTTTAATGGGAAAGTCTCCATTTACAGAGGAATACAGAGTGTTGTTTATTGATTATAAGTACAGTGTATTAGTATTTACTGTGGTATTTACAGAGTAACAAGGATTCAATGTATTATTCTGTTTTGTGAATGATATGGGAACAGAGGAGGACAAAGTATCAGAAATGCTGAGATAATTATAGTGAGACTTTATATTTTTACTTGGATATGTTCCTGTGATCTAGCAATACCCTGGATGTTCTTGATCTTGATTATGGTAAAAAAAAAAAAAAAAGCATAATATACATTTCCAATAAGTATCTCTATTTGTAGGTGGAATCTGGACACTCATTAAATTTGCTTATATGGTTGTTATGTAATGTCTGTAACCTGTCTTATCATGTTGAGCACCCATAACTCTGCTTTACTTGAATGGAAAAGTCATTTTCGTGAGGATCAGGTTACGCGACGTATAAGCAATCTAATGGTGCAAACTTCCCAAATGATATTTAAATAATTTCCTTTATGTCTTTACATGTGCCTCCATCTTTATTATGCAGTATGACCAAATATATATATATTTTCGCATTACCAAATATATTTTTTTATTTTCATTGCAATTACACGTTTCGGGCGTAGACAAACCAAAATAAAAAAATGCAACGCAAGACACCTGGAATGACTTAGAAATGTAATTGGATTATTAGTTACATGCAAATAGTTTTACAACTATTTACAGATACCTTGCCAGGGGCACAGGATTGTTAAATCCAAGCTCACCTTGTAGTTGGAATGCTCTCTGCTGCAATCTGATATTCTGCCTATATAATAACTTATATTATAGGAGGCAAATTGTAGATCCTATCTCAGATGTAGGCAACCTTCAGCACTCCAGATGTTGTGGACTACATTTCCCTTGATGCTTTGCCAGCAATATGGCTGTATGTCACAAGACCTGGAGTGACTGAAAGTTGCTTACCTCTGCCCTAGATGTTGAAGAAGTGCAATGCCTATGATGCTTTCCCAGGATTTTATTAGTCCACATGAGGGCTAGTAGCACAGTAGCCTAATTAAAGTAGCACTGTAACCGTCTGGGAGCTCTTCAGAATTCGCAAATACCCCTGATGATCCCCGCCGGGGGTTCGGTGACCAGTGCCCATTGTAAGGAGTCAAATCAATTAGTTTGATTTCTTTCCTGAAGTCTGCCACTACTCCAGACAGAAAGCATCCAGCTTTCTGTCTGCTTTGGGCCTTTTGTTTAAGGTCTTATTGGCTAACAGCGTTTAGATGATACTCAGAACTGTGAGGCTTAGCTCAGGAGAGCTATGGATGCTCCCTGCACTTGCCATATGTACTGTAGGTTTGACTCAATACACAGGGGTGGTGGGGGTGGGGGGGGGGGGATTTCGGAATGATGCTTCCTAATTCATCAAATAATCAAATAAACCCTTGACTATCAATGTATTTTTTCTTTAATTGAACCAATATTTGTAATCTCCTGCTTTGAAGTTAATAAGTCATCAACAAGTAACTGTCTTTAAAAATAAATTAAAATTGGAAGCATATAGATTAGAAAATATATTTGAAATATACCTGAAACCTTCTCCCCCTCTTATAAGATGGGACAAGCAAAAACAAACCATAAAGAAACGACATCCAAATAGAATAAAATGCAATTTTGTACTTTCTAGCAGCCTGGCTAGCCTAGTATATAAACTGAAATTTATTGAACATAAAGTGCCACCAAATCATATTTTTGAGGGCAGGTGTACTTTAAGCTCATTAACTAGAGCGTTATTCTAAGGAATTTCTCAGAAATGTCTGAAGCCTGCACTATTCACCATCAATCATATGTCTTTTGTAATGTATAGCATGCAATCTTTTTTCCTATACTAGAAAGGAATTTTAGAGTGTCTGCTGTCAGTTAAGTACTTTTGAAACCCTCTGATTAGGAACCATAGTTTTTCTTTTAACGCAAAATCTTTTCTATTTGAGATCCACTTATTACTTTGCCAATGGAGTTATCCACGTATAACACCTGGATGCTTATTATTGAGGTTTGCAAACTGAAAAGATAGCACAGTGGTCTTATGTGCCTGCTGTATGTAAGGATATGTGTATATCAGGTTTAATCAGTGTCAAGTATTCTCATCCTTTCATATTCTGCTTGTGTGCAGTGGGAATTCATAACTACGCTAGCCCCCTACTATAACTGCAGAGGGAGTAATGTGCCCATACTTTCCACTTTTGGTTTTGAATGGAACGAGTGCTATTACTATGCAAGTAGTGTAGTTCAATATCATATAGCTGACCTATACTACAGCTGTTGGAATTAATGGGAAGCTAAAGCTGTGCGTGTATGAATCTGGGGGGGGGGGGGCGGTCATGTGACTTGACTCTAGCACTTAGGCCAGCCCTTGATAAAGGACCCTGAGTTTATATAAAATGCTTTTTTTTGTTTTGTTATTTCTTCATTGCGAGTACATGATTTCCAGTGCAACGCACCACTGTGAAGTGATATGACGCAAATCACGTCTTCACTCTCATGCACAGACATTAAAACATCTTCTAAAAGTAGTGTATTTCTGTGTCAACTGTGTAAACTCTGTGAGAGATTGCTGTGAAACCTTGGTGCATATCTTTATATCCCAGGCATTGATTCGTTGGACCAGGGCTTGACAAATTTGCTTGGAATCTAGGAGCCAGCTAGAAAAGTTAGGAGCCAGAGAAATCAATGCTAAAAATACAATTCTTAAAGGGACACTATAGTCACCAGAACCACTACAGCTTAATTCAGTTGTTCCGAAGTATATATCCTGTCCCTGAATGCTTTTCAATGTAAATACTGACTTTTCAGACAAAAGGCAGTGTTTACATTGATGCCTGGTAACACCACTAGCGATAATCACTCAGACGGCCTCTAGAGGTTCTTCCTGGGTCAGTGCTTGACAATGTGCAGCACCTACATTAATGTTCCCTATAGAGATGCATTGATTCAATGCACCTCAATGAGAAGTTAAATTGGCGCAGTGGCATTTTGCTGTGCATGCACAATAGTCTTCCAATGCTTTCCTATGGGGAAGCATTGGATTGGCTGAGATCGTCAAGATTGATAATCTCAGCCATGAAGGTGGGGTCAGCCACAGAGTTGTAAGCACGGCGTGGGGAAAAAAGGTGAGTAACAACACCGTTCCCATGTGATTGAAGTGAAGACACACACACACACACAAACACACATACAGACACACACACACACATAAACACACACAGACACACACACACTCACTCAAGTAATTATTTAAATCCACCCAGCCTCCTTACTTCTTGAGAGCTGGAGTGGATAGGCTTTCGCTGGGGTCCAATGGGGCTGCTGTCATCTCCTTACTCAGCTCCCTCTCTTGCACTGTTTAATGAGCCGGGGCCGGAATAACGTCATTACTCGGCTCCCGGCATCACTACAAGCTGTGCAAGGGAGCAGAGCAGGGAGATTACAGCTTCTCTCACCACGGCATTAATCCAATACCCGGCCGCCCCCTCCATCAGCTGCCTGCCCCCCTTAGCACTCTATGGGCTGGCCGCCCACCTCCCCCCTTCAGCAATAAATGAGCCCCCCACTACCTCTGTCAGCCGCCTGCCTCCCTCTCAGAGCTCTTCGTGATCCGGTCATATTGGGGTGCTCTTTGGCAGTTACCCTTAAAGTTCTTAGTACATGTATTCTTAAATTGTGTCCAAAAAAATCACCAATTTCTCTTTTTCTTTGCAGGCATACTCAGTGACAAGCACACAGGGACACATACAGCCATATACAGAGTGACACATAGAGGCAGACACACATATATCAAGGCATGAACAGACACATGCATACACATACAGGCACATTATAGAAAAATATATGTAGATCTTTCAAAGTAGGGCCTGCAAACCTCATCCTTTATGTCACATAATCAAGTGAGGGAGATGAGACAGAAAGCCACCAGGGGCTGCACTTCTAGCTCCCTGGATCTGTTGCCATGCTGCTCCCCTTCCAGTCTCTTTGCAATGTCTTGGCCGGGAGTAGGAGCGGTGCACTATGAGTTTCCATGATCCAGTAATGAAGAGATTGGGCAGGAGTCAGGGAATAAGCAGGACAAAAGTTCAGCATTCTGACCACCCCCCATTTACACGGGTCATAAAATACTTATTTAGTACCTTGCCGAATCAGCAGTATGCTAAATAACAGTTTTACAATGGGGGGCCCCAGCACGGCCTAGATGAACTCTAGGGTCTGTACACTATAGCAACCATTGAAATCCTGGTATTTCTGCCACTGTACCCAGTGCTTATTACAGGGTAACCTGGCAAAATTTTAATTAGCAGATCACTTTGGCTAGCAGGCTTTAGTGAGAATTTGGACCATAAACATATATTGCAATGTGAAGGCAATTGCCAGCAAGAGTTATGTCATATCAAACATCTGGTTTGTACAACTACATCTTTTTACCCCTTCGTTAAACCGTGTTCCCCTTTTTTTGTTATAGAAGTGTGATGAATGAGAATGTCTAGAAATTGGTTCATTTCAGTGCTACGTATTTTAAGTACTTATACTAGGCTCACCAGATGTCTCCTTTTTAACTTGGAATGTTTATATAAAGTATATACACTAGGGCTCAATTTACATTGTTTTTTTTTTTACAAGCAAAATGTTAAAGCAAAATCTAATATTCCACATTACACTTGCGTGCAGGGTTTTGCAGTATACCCATCATTTTCACTGAAGGATCAGATAACAATGTAAAGTATATTTGTTTTATTGACTGTATCATTTAAGAACTCTGGAACCTTTTTGTAGTCAGCTGTGTGTTGTTTATCAAAGCTTGCATTTTAAAAGATGTCTATTTGACCTTTGTAATTTGTTATAGATTATGTTTATCCTGCCTCTAGTTTATTTGTGCCCTACAGATGTTTTTTTACTTGAAATATGATTTGTTACACGTGCTATACAATATATATATATATATATATATATATTTATATATATATATATATATATATATATATATACACAAAGTAGAAGAGGTGCACTCGTAGGACTTTTCAAAAAGTGTTGTTTATTTTCTCAGTGTAATAAAGTTTATCCCGACGTTTCGACCCCTCAGGATCTTTTTCAAGGTAGCCCTGAAGGGTCGAAACGTCGGGATAAACTTTATTACACTGAGAAAATAAACAACACTGTTTGAAAAGTCCTACGAGTGCACCTCTTCTACTTTGTATACATATCTATACGCTGGTAGTACCAAGGCTGAAAAAAACCTCAAGGAAGTGTGCCGAGGATAACTTGTGTGTGTGTGTGTATATATATATATATATATTATCTTTTATTGTTTGTGTGTTTATTTATTAAATAACAAATTGTCCCCAAGTGGTTAGAATTCTCGTACCAACTCTAGATGTGAAACATGAGATATGTTGATAACATGGGCAGTTAGTGTAATATATATTGACAACATTGTTCATTTTAATGTAGCTTTGAGTAAGTTGAACATGTTTGTGCCCAAAGGCACAGAAACGGTGGAATATGAAAAGACAATATATTTATATATATATAACTGGTGGGGGAGTAGGAAGACATCTTTACACAGGTAAATAGTAACATCATACACACCTAGACACACATATACTAATACACACACAAGTGCACATATACACACATTAGCACATATACACATAAACACACACATACATAGACACACATAGTTCACATTCGTAGACACAAACTAGCATACTTCAATAGATATATACTAAAACACATACATAGGCACATAATCAGATACATTCACAAACTATTACCAGAGGAGAGATGACAAAGGGGGCAACTGCATGCATTGTTTGTGGGTTTTAACTTCACGGCACCTTTCATCTGCTCATTAAAAACAACTGGTGGTGTGCTGGGAATATACTGTAGGAGTGAGGTAGCAGAAATTGTGCAGGACTTTTGCTATCCCAGCTCTGTGTGGGCTTGTTCTTAAGCTGAACACACACAATATTATATACAATATTAATATGATATAAAATACTTATGATTAGTATTTTGATGTGTAGGTTTGCAAGAGGATGCACAGTGAGATGTGGCATGGGCATCACTGGAGTTACGAGAATTAGAGTTTGCATTTCTTAGATACAGATAGATTTCCGTGAATGTCCCACCATGCTGTGCAGGACATAATTATGGAGTTAGCTAAAATATATGATGTAATACCTCACGATTGAAGCAGACTCCATCTGTCAAGCTCATGTAAATCTGAACTGTGTACTAGCCACAAAGATACACAGTGTTAGAATGGGTAAAGGTCCCAACGCAATAATTTAGGAAAGTGAGAAAGATAGAACATATTACCCTATAACAATACCCTTGCTCCTTTTCACAACTGTTCCACTGACCCCATAGAGAGACTTTGGTTACTCCCCCCTCCCTTTTCCTCTATCCCCACAGAAAAAGTATAGATCGGAACTCACCCACCACCCTACCACCCACTCATTTCTTTTTTTTTTCTCCTCCTGTTCTATATCCTATTTTCTTCTTCATTATAGAGTTTATATAAGATACAAATGCTGCATAGAGAAGGGCTAGTGAACTGCACATTTTAGCCGTACCTGTACTGAGCTCACTCACTTTATAGGCAGTCACGACCAGTGTACCAGTGGAACACTATACCTATGAGTGAGATTTTGATAGGAGTTTTTCATTTGTGTCTTATGCTTTCCTCTGTTTATGTTTTTTTTTTATTCACTTTCAAAGTATATTGGCAGATGATCCGTAACTACCGATTTGTTGTTTTTACTGTTTTTAAATATGCAGTTTGGAAGTGATAACTCACGTAGGCTTTAAGTACCCATTACGTACTTCCCTTCACATTTTGCCAACTCGGGTGCTGCATCACCAAGAAATTTAGAATTATTTCTTCTGTGAAAGTAACATTTTATATCATTGCCTTGCTTTGTCATGCCAATGTCAAAATAAAGAATTACAAAAAGATAGTTTGTATTACCAGTCCATACAGGTGGCTGTACTTGACGTTACCACAAAAGCAAGAATGGTGTCTGCATACAAACTGAGGTCAAAGAATACAGAGACATACAAGAAATGGTTCAGGCACCCCAAGGTTTAGAATGGCAAATTTATTGAAGCCCAAAGCAATGTTTCGACCTTACGGTCTTTGTCAAGCTGCCATTTGCCATTCTGAACCTTGGAGTGCCTGAACCATTTCTTGTATGTTATACTATTGCCACTGGAACCTGGTACTTGGTCCTGGTTTAGTTGCACCCTGGCTAATCAATCGCAGAAGGAACACACACTCAGCCTAATAGAGACCACTACAGGGCACAGATCTCCTAGTAGAATAAGTTAAAATAGCTCTGGCATCTGACATCATCAGAGTACCTCCAAAACATCATAGACTTGCAATGACAAAATTACGCTGAACTTGCGTCACTTTTGGTTACAAATTTAGAGTTAATATCACTGTTGACATAGGACTCTTTTGAGGTGGTAATAGGTTGTAAGTCCCTAATCCTCGCATCTATATTTATGCAGAACTGAAGCAAGGTTGAGATTTGTTCTAAGTCTTTTCAGTTTGTGTCAATATTGATGTATGAGTGTCACAAGGGAGGGATTTTGGCAAAGTCTTTTTGGTTTGCATTGAGATTGACTCGAGTTCTGGGCACTGCATTATACTAGGTATTGGACTGATGCCAAACGTGACCAGAAAACATGAAACATATGTTTTGTTTTGTTTTTTATAAAAAGTTCATACTTGCACTCAGTGAACAATTTGACAGCTGCCACCTGATTGTGACACATATTAACACACATCAATGGACACACACACACAGATACACATTGACAGACACATATACACATTAATACTTTGTGATTGTATTATCCCTCCCTTCTTTTGCACTATAGCTCCTTAGGGAGAGGACTGTCCTGACTATTTCAGTCTAGTCGTGATGAGAAGAGATGTGCTCCTAATTCTACCACCCTCTGTCAGTGTTTCCTTATCCCACAGACAGAAGGTGGTAGAATATGACCTCACATGCCAATGTCCAGCATCCTCAGCCTGTCTACATGTTTCATAGTTACATAGGCTGAAAAGTTACATGTGTCCATCAAGTTAGAGGTGACTGTTACATTCCAGGATTTTTAATGTGATTTTCACCAATTCCTATATCTAACAAATATTTATTTCTGAGGTGTGAAAAATACAACTAAATGTAGAAATTTACACCTGTCTATCCTGCAACTGGATATCTCCATTTTAGCCCTCTGTCAATTATTGTTACAAACTCTGTCCTTTGCATCTGACAGTCAGCATAAAGAAAGCATGCAGACAAAAGGAGGAATTAAACAATTTTTATATGTTTCCTCTTCATTTGCAGTGTTTGCTATGACTTTACCAAGCCTGAAATGGGCTCTAATGGAATTTGCTAAATCTTTAATAAAGGTTTTAAGGAGAACAGAGCATCTCATAAAAAAGGATTGACACAAGTGTTTTAGTCAATGTTATTCATTCCAGAGGAGTAACAGTTCCCTTCTTTTAAAAATAATAGCAAATTATAACATCTCAAGTAAAATCTTAACGAGTGAGTGTAAACATCCATTGGGAAATATCTGATCACTCTCTATGATAACTAGTAAAACGTACATTCCTGTCACCATTTTAAGATTTTACATTTATTGTCAATATATAAAAACGAGAAGGAAGACTCAGGATACACTGTATCTGGACAGGTCTCACTCGGGCAGTAAAGGCAAGAGTGTGGACCTACACTGTTTCTTGACCACCAGGGCTTCTCCCCTGCTCCTTCCTCATTCTTAGGAACCCAGCCAGCTGCAAGACACCACTAATTTATGAGTACTCAATAGTCATTTAACCCCTTAAGGACACATGACATGTGTGACATGTCATGATTCCCTTTTATTCCAGAAGTTTGGTCCTTAAGGGACTACACTAATGTGAAGATGATCTATAGCGCTCCCTTTATCCATGTTTCCACACTAATATATAACATCCATTTATAGGAAGACACACACACAAAAAACAATAGTTTTCTGTGTTCTCACACCACTCTGCCCCTTCACCCTTTATGCTGTGTGAGGCTTCAATAAGGCAACGCTGATAGGTTAGGAGTTTCAGCTGATGCTCTAAGCCTATCAGTAGCTCCCCATTGAGAAAAGTGAGCCTACCAGTAGCTACCCATGGAAATACATACCTTTTGCACTCCCTTTTCTCAATGGGGCTGCTACTAATAGACTTAGAGCATAGGCTTCCACCATACCAACATAATTGTAAGGAAGCTTTTAAAGGACTACTATAGGCACCCAGACCACTTCAGCTAGGGTTAAATTCACACAAACGATATATCCAACACTTTAGAAATACAATAATGTGATGGAAAAAACACACTTATCTTCTAAGATAGTGATAGCCCTCTCCAGGAATATCCCAGACAATATTCCTTTAATATGGTACAAGACAACGGCAAGCGTATAGGAGAAAGTGGCTGTGCCACTTTCTCCTATACGCTTGCCGTTGTCTTGTACCATCTAGGGTGAACCCTGCAGCTGCAAAGATAGCAGTTTCAGAAATACTGCTATGCTTACATTAGGGTTAATCCAGCCTCTAGTAGCTGTCTCATTGACAGCTGCTAGAGGCGCTTCCATGCTTCTCACTGTGAAAATCACAGTGAGAAGACGCTGACGTCCATAGGAAAGCATTGAAAAATGCTTTCCTATGAACTAATGCACATTCAGCCCTGACGTCGGAAGAGGGAGGAGATTTTCCCAGCACCAAGGGAGCCCAGCGCTGGAGAAAGGTAAGTGTTTAACCCATTCCTCCCCCTTCAGCCCTGCGGGGGGAACCTAAATACCCTATAGTGCCAGGAAAACAAGTTTGTTTTCCTGGCACTATAGTGGTCCTTTAAGGGTCAAAGGGTGTTGCTTTAAGCTGTGCTAAGAGGACGTGACAGCTCTTCTGTAATTATGCAGCCTCAATACACCTTATTCTGTCACAGTAGGAGTAACGTATTGTATTTTTTCTTATACCAAAATTTTTTACATTTTAATAATGAGAAATTAATCTCTCATCATTTGCCTTTCTTTTTATTTGATATGATATATTTCTGTATAGTTTCTTTTTTGTGATTGAGTACACATGTGTAATAAATTCCCATTAGTTGGACATTCTTTTTTCCGCATCAAGATAATGATTCAAAACAAATTTCAGAGTTGTGCAAGAATTTTGAAACCTCTTTCTGAACCATCAACCCATGTAAATCCTTTGGGATTGAGGTTGGAAGGCTGAGTTTACTTGTCTGTTTTTTGCATTACTGTCCTTCTTCACCATATACTTATTGAACTTTACTTTGAAACATAGAAATGGACTGATCTGTCTCATGTTTGTTTTATATCCTGCAACATGTATATACATTTATATAATTACAAGTTTATTGTAGATACATTGCAGTATAACATATGAATACATTGCCCAAATGGGCGAAAAAAGTCGGATCAAGACAGCACTATGAGTTATTTTGTGTGATTAGACTGAAATGTGCCCCATTTTGTGTCTTACCCCTCTTTTCCCTCTTTGTCTCTCTTATTCCCCCTTTTGTGTCTTTTATTCCCCTTGCATCTCTTTCTCATAGCTTGTGTCTCTTACCCGCCTTATACTGGTGTGAAACGGTATGATGCAAGGCAGAGCATAACAACGATCTTGCCATATTGCAATTGGGGATTTGACTGCAGGCTGCTAAACGCTTTGCACCATATTATTTTGTACCAGAGATAATGGCAGTGATTGTCTAAGAGCGCTTAGCTGACACTTATAACTGCCCACTGCCCTGGCATGGTGTAAAGCAAAGCACAGCTGACTCCATCATTCCATCTTTGAGCACCAAGATGCAGACTATTGGGGAACAAGCATCTCTGCTAAATACTGTGTAAATTGTTTAGCAAAACTCCTAGACCCCAGGCACCATAACCACTTAAATAATCTGAAGTACTTATGATGCCTACAGTGTTCTTTTGATTCTCTGTTATGTAAACTTCTGCATGTTAGATGCCTGAAATATCCTTTTATCTATAAACAAATCTTTATCTCTCCAATGGTAATCATGCACACTCCATACACCATGAAACATGTATTTAAAGGTAAAAGTCTGGATTAATTAACATATCCTTTTACTGGGTTCTATGAAGATTACTCCATATTTACCATTATGCCCCTGAACTGCACCAGTTTTACCTCTATAAATATGACTCTACGAGTGTCATTCACTAAAGTAAGAATTAAAAGTGAATTCAAACAGGGTTATGCTCTAAAGTGAGAATGTACTATAATTAAAATGTAAGGTCAAAATTGCAGAACTGGACAGATTCACTAAATCAACTATGTTTTCAGTTCGTCAAAAAAAAATTGGGGGGGGGGGATGAAAGGGAAAGGGGTGTTATGTTCTTCTTTGTTTTGCTTTCTCTTGATACAAATGTATACAAATGTAAAGAACATAAATTTATTTTAATAAAAAGAAAAATAAACAATTATTTAAGTTAATTCCATGGGTCACATCTGCAAATGTCAAGAAGGAAGAGAATGTCACTACCAGACTTGTGCCTGTCTTTAATACGATGAGAAACCCTTTGGCTTTGCTATATAAACAAAATATTTGAGTGACAAGTCAGTAAAAAAATAAAAACATTTCCATGTACTGATTATGAGAAGGGAAGTGTTGTTTGGATGTCTATTAAGTTAAATATTTATTCTATGGCTTTCGAGTTAGCTATTTATCACTTAAGTTCTTCATATGGTATAGCACAGAAGGAAGCTTACAGATTAAAAAAACAGTTTCAGACTTAAGGAAGCCATTAGTCATCAAGTATGGTGTCCACCAAATTTAATAATGGTATAATATGTGTAGAGAGCATCCGAATACAGTATTATTATTATTATTATTATTATTATTATTGGTATTTAAACAGCACCAAGAGATTCCGTTGATGAGGGGGAGATTTGACAATGAATAGGACAATTACAAAAAACTTACAGGAATGATAGGTTGAAGAGGACCCTGCTCAAACACGCTTACAGTCTATGCGGTAAGAAATAAAGTGTGATGTCTCACTGAGTCTCAACACTGGCACAGTGTCAGTGTAGGTCGTGCCAGTCTACCCAGGGCATGATTCAAAATATAGAATTAGAAATAAATATATACTGGAGAAAGCTCTATCCAAAGACAGAGCCCCCTAGCTGGTAGATAAGAAATCACAGACAATAATACTCTGTAAATGGTGTCTGAAAGTAGTGGTCAGGGTCAAGCTGAGTCAGGAAAAATAGAAATCAAGGAAGAGATGAACTACAGCCGAGTAACAGGATTACAGAATGGAGAATAGTCAGATTAGCTGAGATCAATAAACCAGAAATACATAGAAGATACAAGCACTATTGGGAACCAAAACTTAGAAAACACAACAGGGAAATAATCCTTTCCCTATTAAGCCTTTTTATAGTCTGTAGCTTTGTAATCATCCATTGGGAAATATCTGATCACTCTCTATGATATCTAGCAAGTACATTGCTGTCACAATTTTAAGATCCTACATTTATTGGCAATATACGAAGAGGAGAAGGAAGATTCAGGATACACTGTATCTGGACAGGTCTCACTCGGGTAGTAAACGCAAGGGTGTAGAACTACCCTGCTTCCTGACCACCAAGGCTTCTCCACTGAGCGCTAAGAGAAACTGTTCAACACAGCTGGTGTTTATATTAATTAAGCAAGCATGTCTACATGAGTTTAATCATTTCCTGTAATATAGAAATTAAAGGATAGGAAAAGTGACCTCCCAACCCTTAAATACATCACGTGATAGCCCAGTGTGGTTAGAACTCCAGATGTGGTGTCTCTATGTGACAGTTTAGATTCCTGGCAAGGTCAGCTTAATATTTTACCCATCTAAACATGATAACATGAGTACCAACTGAGCTCACCGGATTTTCATCCACTGTAGGTTTGAGAGAGGCAGTGAAATTAAATAAGCTCCAAAAATATTAAAATGAGATAGTTTAGAGGAAAACATTCTAACTTGCACAACATACAACATAACCACACATTACAACAGTGGTGCACAATTGAGGTGGATGGGCTAGAGGAGTTGATGAGCATACATTTGCAAACAAGAAAATTAAGCTATATTGGTCATAAAACTGTAGTCGTCTGTTTAAGCCACAAAGTATAAATAATAGGTAAATGTTTTTAACTGCATCAGTATTTGAATCTATCCTGATTATGTGAGGTACAGAATTTGTTTGTGGCGCAAGGACTATTTTGTTGGCACACATTTCCACAGATGAGCGTAAATAGAATGCCATAGTGGATCCAAACATTGCTGTGCTGACCATTTGCAACCCCTTACTGTTTAGCTAGTTTTAGAACATGCACTCTCAAAGATCACATAAATAAAAGGGAATTGTCACTCTGGAATTTACCCTGTTGAATAAAACATTGAAAACCACCTACAACTTGTATTAACCCTTTTACATGAGATTCTTTGTTTTATGTTGAAATTTATATTAAAGGATCACTATAGGGTCAGGAACACAAACATGTATTCCTGATCCTATAGTGTTAAAACCACCATCTAGTCACCCTGGGCCCCTCATGCCTCCATAAATATAGCAAAATCTTACTGTATTCAAGCCTGAAGCTGTAACTCTGCATGCTGTTTGCCTAAAAAAAACAAAAAAAAACAAGCAGTCTGCTGACATCATCAGAAGTGGTAGCCTGATCCAATCACAGTGCTCCCCGTAGGATTGGCTGAGACTGACAAAGAGGTAGATCAGGGGCAGAGCCAGCATGATTCAAACACAGCCCTGACCAATCAGCATCTCCTCATAGAGATGAATTGAATCAGTGAATCTCTACAAGGGAAGTTCAGTGTCTGCACACTGAATGTTTGGATGCATTTTAGGCAGCCTTGACCCAGGAAGGATCTCTGGTAAACCACCTCTTTAGGCAGAGAATTCCACATCCTTATTGTTCTTACTGTAAAAAAAAACTTTTCTTTGCCTTAGACTAATTCTCTTTTCTTCCAGCCTAAATGTGAGACCTCGTGTCCTATGTATAGCCCTGTTTATGAATAGATTTCCAGATAATGGTTTGTAATGGCCCCGAATATATTTATATAATGTTATCATATCCCCTCTAGGGTGCCGTTTTTCCAAACTTAAAAGATTTACATTTTGTAACCTTTCTTCATAACTAAAATGCTCCATTCCTTTTAGCAATTTTGTAGCTTGTCTCTGCACTTTTTCTAGTGCCATGATATCCTTCTTTAGAACAGGTGCCCAAAATTGCACAACATATTCAAGGTGTGGTCTTACCAGCGGTTTATAAAGAGGCAAAATTATATTTTCATCCATGTATGCCCCTATTTATACATGACAAAACCTTACTGGCCTTAGCAACTGCAGATTGACATTGCTGCCTAATTTGTTGTCACATTTACTCTAGAACAGGATTCTCCACATTCTGGTCCTCCAGAAGTTGCTGAACTACAACACCCATGATTCTTTGGATGCAATAAATAGCCAGAGATTCATGGGAGCTATAGTTCAACAACATATGGAAGGCAAGAGTTTGGAGAATTTTGCTCTGGATTAAAACTGGTGGGATTTGCAGACATTGTTGCAACTTTACGCCTATCCCTTTAGCACAGGGCAAGCTATTCTTAGTCATGTAACCATAAAATAAATAGATGTACTAAATAAATGCATGCTATTCCAGTAGCCACCTTCCTCGATCAACCCTCGGAGAACAGAAATATTTTCTCTGCAGCTGTGTGTTCCATGGTCATTCATTCACCAAACTGAGAAGGCAGCTATCAATATGATGGCGTGGCAGGCAGCTATTTTCCCTGGTAAATAACTGAATGCAAATTAAGTGTTCAGTATAATAATAAGAAAGGGGCAGTAGATATGCATGTTTAGAACTGTGTGTAGCCTTCTCCATGTGCAATGTGAAATGGAAGTAAAAATCTTGATAATTCGAGTTATGTTCTTGGGAACGGGTACATAGATACATTAGCCATTGACACTGTTTCCCGTGTGTACCTTTAGTTATCACAGCATTTAATGCCTTTAAAAATCAGGAGTCCTTAAAATAAATTCTCAGTAAAATATTAGAACTTTCTAAAGACTGGCTATTTAACCATTTAACCAAATAGCATCTGCAGCATGGAATTGAGAAATACCAGGGCTTGAGAAAGGAGGAGAGGCATTATTGTGGTTTATTCACTAAATACCAAATTGTAGTGAATGAAAAAAACAAAATGTAGGAAATTTGAAAAGAATCTCTATCTCATCTATTGTCCCAGTTTGGCTACTGTAGCCATATTAACCGCAGTCTACAAACTCCTACTGTGTCGGTCATTTCTTTAGTTTCAGTTGCTCTTTCCATATCTCTCATTCACATACTTCTAGACTTTGGCACTCTATGAATCAGAACACCAGTGGGAGGAGGGAAAGGGGGTCGGGCCAGTGATGTCATTGTGTCAATAGTGCCTCCAAAGGGGCAGGTCCACCCAGACAGTGGGCCCATCCACATGGATGATTGGCAGGTCAGCCAGCCCACTAAAGGCATTGCATGCAAGGGGCACCATTTAAGTTTACTCTGTAGGGTCCTAATGCTCAGGTGGCAGCAGCGTTATGATATTACTTATATGATATTATTTATATGATTATTATTTATATCATTATGATTAAGTGTGGGTGGTGTTAAGGGGAATTTGTATCATTATTTTCAGTCTAGTGCAGACAAATAGTGAATTTTAATCTTTTCACCACCAGAACCAAGTCATGCGAATGCTTGCAGTAGGGTGCGTTTGTGACAATCAGATTATGTAACGAGCTGCTGTAAGAATGAAGGTGTGTTTGAAAAGAATAACAAGACCATACTGGAAATAACAAGACCATACTGGGGCAAGAATAAAACATTATTCCAGTATGCCTCTGGTGAACTCAAAGACAAGTAACCGTACCGGTCTCTAATCCAACTGAAGCCTTTATTAATGAATGTATTAATGCCCCAAGATAATGTATTAAAGGGACACTATAGTCTTTCAATAACGTGGTCTGGGTGCATTGTCCCTGTCCTTTTACCCATGCAATGTAAAGCAGTTGTATATGTCTTACTGAGAGGCTGTTTCCACTGTACTGATTGAGTAAAACTGGTCACCTGGCACATAAACCCATAGGAAAGCATTGAATACAATGCTTTCCTATGAGGAAGCTTGAATGCATGTGTGGCACTTGCTACATATGCGCATTTGGTCCACAATTCTCCTCTATAAGGAGGACGTAATGGGAGACACAGAGGTGAGCAATGCTTAGTTTATATCGGCTAGAAAAAGCAAGTAAATACATTATTATTTTTCATTTTTATTGTACATTGGGGTCTAGGGACAGGGAAACTATAGTGTTAACTGTAGATAGTGAAAAAGAATCTGTGGGTTAAGTAAAACCTCACCCTGAGGCTCCACAGTAGGGGGTAATCCGTAAAGTATCAATAGACTAAAAACTGCTTATTAAAAGTATTAGAATCTAGGAAGTGGGGAAGGGGTTGATATATTGGAAGTGTCAGTAACAAAACAAGATAAAATGGTCTTTATTACACCTGGACCAATAAGATAGGTGCTTGTGATAATACATACAGATACAAATGGTATGTTTTACTCCTAGCAGGGTGGACTAAAAATCTGTATTTGATGAGCTATCCAAGGACATCTATATGGCTATGAATAACATGCATACAGCATTGCATATTAAATTCAAGATAACATTAGAGGAGTAAAAAGAAACAGCTATATATTGTGTAGACAACCCATAAATAATATAATCTGAACAAAGGATTAGCAGGGATAGAGGTGGATAAAAGTAAGAAAAAAAAAACCAGAAAGGGGAGTATTCACTAAACCTCTGACTGTCCCTAGGTAAACACGATATCCAAGACACACAGATACCGGTCTATCTTTTAACACACCTAAGATCTGGGTGCCAAGGAAAGGATAACAAACCTCTATAAACAAAAAACATGTACTTAAAGATCATAATAAAGGCAGGAATATATAGCAGAAAAAGGAGTATAAACAGAACCTTAATCAAATCCCCAGCAAACTGTTACCTGCCTATACCTCAGCACACCTAAAAAACTGTGTGCCTACCATAGGGTATATATCCTCAGCGAACTGTCTCCTGTCTATACATCAACACACCCAAAAGACTGTGTGCCTACCATAGGGTACATATCTACTAGAAACCATGGACAAAATACTGCAAGTGCACCTACACAAACCACCAAAAGGTCCAAAAAATTACACATTACCGCAGCTCACCACGATGGTTTGCCTACATACCAAAGGAAATAGTCCACACTAAAGCGAATCAAAAACATACTACTACATACTAAATAAAATGTGTGCTATCGAAAGTGACAAAAGGAAAAATAAAATACACAAAAGACAAGCCTGACACACGTTTCGGCGTGTAGTACCACACCTTCATCAGGGTTATCAAAAAAGACTAAACTATAGTGTTAGAAGTGCAGATTTGTATTCCTAACCCTGTAGTGTTCCTTTAATCCAAATTCAAATAAGGAGAAATGAGGCTCACGTTCCCTGGAGATCTGGCCACCCATCCTGTGCAAGATGAGGGGAGAAATACATAGAACTTTTTTTCTTCTTTATGTTTATTTTTAAAACATCTGGAATCCCTAAACAGTTCTCCTCCATATGCAATAGTATATAGAAAGCAATTACAATTTGATACATCTGTTTATCTAGTTATTCTACTTAACTCACATGCATTTATCAGATATTCTGTTTGTTAATACTCATGGGCAGCTTCTCAAAGGTTACGAGGAAGAAAGTAATCAGAATTCTTTTATTGCTCATACTCTCATATTTATCTCCATTACAAAGACTGATAGCTTACTAGAGATAAGAACACTTTATATGGAAAGAGATTGGCACAGGAAATAGCTCTAAGTGGTTTCTATCTTTTAGTGATAAGAGGAAGATAGGATATATTGTATTTTTATAACCTAGTAAAAAAAAAATAGTAAAAATAAATAAATCACTATTTAGTTGATATACATCCAGTGAACACATGCATACATTTTCCATGCATGTATTCAGTGGGGGTATATCTTAAATGAGCTTGCAAGAACTGCAGCCTAGCAAACCCTCCCTTTTTTTCCCAGGAAGAGACTCTCAGTTTCTTCACAGGTAAATAACCAATCAGAGGCTTTTAATTGAGAAGCCTCTGACTTGGTGCCCATGTGCACGTGTGTGCCAGCTCATGAATGCGTGTGCACCATTACGTGCAGGCTCTCTGGCTCATGCAGGTGCATGCACGTCTGGAGCTGAGGAGCTGGTCTGAGAGGGCGGGGCAGGCAGGCACGCTCAAGTAGAGCGGGCTTGCCACTTCCGTTAGCTCAGGGGAGCTAATGGAAGTAAGAAGGAATTCCCCCTGACTATTTGATTGACTGCCTGGTGGGAGTTCCCAAGTAAATTTATAAATGTGCTGATTTCTTATATTTTTTTTAAACTGGGGTTAAGCTAGGGTACTCTTCACCCATAAAGCACTTCAGCAAAACGTCGTCTATTAGATATACTTCACTAATTCTATTAATGACCCCTACTATAGGCGGGGTGCTTTGTTTAAGCCAATCTAAGGCCACAGCTTTCCTAGCAGTGAGGGTTATTTTATGTATGAGTTTTTGTTCGTGTCTGGTCCACCCGTCAGTGGTTCTGCTCCGCAGGTATAGCCATGGGTCCAATGGGGGGGCTCTGGACATCACCTAGGCCAGTAGGTCTCTAATCTGTTGTAGAGGATCTTTTTTTACCTTATTCTGACATGAAGCTACTCACTACTACAGATGGTGGCCAACCAGAAAGAGGAGCTTTGTACCCTCATCCTGCCTGTCACCCGGACATTGTAACCTCCAGGCTTTCAGGTGTAGACAGCCTTAGGGTACACATTTTTTACAGGAATTGTGTATCTAACTGTGTAATACTTATATCCCCATGTATATTGGCTGGCTAGAGCAGTGTTAATGGCACTGCCTTTAAATTGGGTAATCCTTGCCAATAGCACATGCTAATATAGATTTGTCTACCTCAAGTCATCATAGATTGTTTGAACAGCGATTTTTTTACCTCTCATTAGTACCCTTTCTATAAGAGTTGGTTCTATATAAATGATACTATTGATAATGTGCAAGGAGAAACCTCTGTGGAAGATTCTATATTCCAGTTGACCTTAGTAAGACCAGTTAACTAAACTGGGACATGGGTATTTCAGATTTGTACAATATAATTATGATGATGTAATACTTATGGTACCAGAAGTCCCCTGGTGGTTTTCCATTAGTATAGGAATACTCTTAGCTTCAAAACCACGGTACATTATTGTAATCATTTTGGTGGTTGTAAAATTTGTATAAACCCATAAGAGGCTAGCAAAAGAGATAGCAATAGATGGTGGCCCCTACCTTTTCAGAGAAATACACCTCTATTGGCTGTCAGACAGTCATTACAGGCTCTTCATCTTTAAGACCTTCAATTTTTGAAGTCTTCACATTTGGCATCATCATGGATAATATGATGATGTTAAATGTCCTCATAGAGAAGAATTAGATTCAATTAGAACTCAGCGGCGTAGCGAAGTCATGAGGTGTCTTAGGTGCAAGTTAATTATTTGCATACACTCAAACCAGTCCATGTACCTGACAGATTGCAGGTCTCTGGCCAAGTATTTTCTAAAAATATTAGTAATAAACTTGTCTAGGCCCACATTCATTTTCACATCAAAATAACTGCTGTATATGAATAGGCTAGCATACTTAAAAGGACACTATAGTCACCAGAACAACTACAGCTTATTGAATTTGTTCTGGTGAGTAGAATTATTACCTTCAGGCTTTTTGCTGTAAACACTGTCTTTTCAGAGAAAATGCAGTGTTTACATTACAGCCTTTTGATAACTTCACTGGCCACTCCTCAGATAGCAGTTAGGGATCCTTCCTGGGTCATGACTGCCTAAAATGCATCCAGTCATACAGTATCTCCTCCCTCTGCAGACACTGAACTTTCCTCATAGAGATTAATTGATTCAATTCATCTCTATGAGGAGATACTGATTTTTTTTAGGCAAACAGCATGCAGTGTTACAGCTTCTGGCTTGAATACAGAAAGATTTTGCTATATTTATGGAGGCATGAGGGGCGCATGGGGGCTAGATGGTGGTGTTAACACTATGTTTGTGTTCCTGACCCTATAGTGATCCTTTAATGATCCATTCACTAAAAGGTGAAGAAAGCTTAATCGATAAGGACATTGCAATGCCCAGGCCAGTGGCGTACACACAATCCATAAACAAATCCAAATACACATACATACAAACAGACAGGCACACATACATGCATACAGACACACACACACACAAACACACACACAAAAAGACAGACAGATACATACAGACACATACACACATGCATACACACAGACAGACACACACAAGACACACATCCATACAAACAGACAGGCACACATGCATACATACAGCCCGACACACACACAAACACAGACAGGCACGCACACATACAAAGACACATACATACAAACAGACAGGCACACCTACATACATACATACATACATACAGACAGACACACACATACATACAAAGACACATACATACATACAAACAGACAGGCACAAATACATACACACAGACAGACACACACACAGACACATACAGACACACACACATACAGATAGACATACACACATACAAAGACACATACACACATACATACAAACAAACACATACACACACACACACACACACAAAATGTTTAAGTCACCCTCCTGTTTTCTACCTTTTAGGTGCAGGAGGGTGACTTTCCCTGGGGTCCAGTGGTGGCTCAAGTTGATGGGAGTCAGAGTTCCCACTCTGACTCCCTCCTCTGCTTTCTCCCGCGGGGCCTCTGTGTATGTTGGGAGGAGTGACCGGGGCACTGAAATGACGGGCCCGGTCGCAGCTGCGATCCCTTCGGCCGTGGTATGTATGCCACTGGCCCAGGCTAAGGTAGATAACTTGGAAAAAATAGTTGTATCGGAGAATTTTTCTGGTTTGGCTATTTTGGCCTAGATTTTGCAGTTCTCTTGAAAATTCACCACAGTTTACTATTTATGGGCTATTAACTTTCAGATTTAAGGCCAAAATAGCCCAACTGTAAATATTCTACAAGTAGGCTATGCTACTTTGACCTTAATTTTGAAATACACTTTAAATTAATTCCAATAGGCATGCTAATTCAGTACCAATCCAGGGTAGTCCAAGTCAGATTGCTGGTGAAGAGCACTTGAATGGGGAAAATGCTACACTTGCTCATCTGGTTTATTGTCTTTATTGTCCCCATAAGTATGAAATTAGAGGACAAGAGAAGCTGGGCTGGGAGAAGGTGTTGTGTATGCTGTTTGTGTTGTTTTATCTATGTTATGTGTGTAGTCTGCTTGTAGCGTTGTATTTTTGTAGAGACACTGCATGTGGTGTTGCATGTCTATGGTTTGTTGTATGTTGCTTGTGGTGTTGCATGTTTGTAACAATGCTGATTATGGTGTTGCCTGTCTATTGGATCGCATGTGTGTGGTGTAGACATGTGCAGTTCGTTTCGGAACGAATATGAATTCGGACGAATTTCAGGCAATTTGGACATTCAGGTACTTCAGAATGTCCGAATAGCCGAAGTGCAAAATTGCTGAGGTCCCGAATTTCCCAAGTGCCGAAGCACAGTATTGACTAAGTACTAATATACTTACCCAGTGGAAGAAGAAGAATGTTACACTGTATACAAGTTTAAATAAAAAGTATACAAACATAACCAGGATTCAGCTGTAAGCATTTGCAACACTTACAACAATCAAGTGATATAAAATGTAAGTGGGGGCCCTAAATACTAATTGGGGGGGGGAATCTTATGTTCTCCCCCCTGGTCCCCACCCCTGAGCGGCGAGTGGGGGCACTAAATAAAAATGTACCCCCCCCCCAGGTGACTAGGGGTCACCAAACCCTTAGTCACCCCCTTCCCCCCAAAAAAAACTAAACCCTACCTACCCCCCTCACCCTAAAAATAATGAGGGGGGGGCATTAACTAAGTACCTGTTAAAAAACATAAAATAAAACCTACCATTTGATGTTTTCTTTCTTCTAAAATCTTCTTTTTTCAGCCCCAAAAAAGGCCAAATCAAAATCAATAATAACCGACGCACTTAAAAAATAAAAACAATTATCCTTCTTCACCCATGGAGGGCTCCGCGCAGACTGAGCTCTGCAGGGCGGGGGAAGGTTTATAAAGCCTTGCCCCCCCCTGCAATTAGGTTCAGAGCACTCTGATTGGTGGGTTTAAGCCATCCAATCAGAGTGCTCTGACAGGTAAATGAAGAGACTGACAGGTAAGTCTCTACATTTACCTGTCACAGCACTCTGATTGGTTAGCTTGAAATCCACCAATCAGAGTGCTCTGTGTCATTTTACACAGCGTGGGAGAATTTTCCCACGCTGTGTAATTTGACTCATAACTCTCTGATTGGTGGATTAAGTAACCAATCAGAGTGTTATGAGTTACATTACACAGCGTGGGAAAATTCCAAAGAACTTTCCTACGCTGTGTAAAATGACAAAGAGCACTCTGATTGGTGGATTTCAAGCTAACCAATCAGAGTGCTGTGACAGGTAAATGTAGAGACTTACCTGTCAGTCTCTTCATTTACCGGTCAGAGCACTCTGATTGGATGGCTTAAACCCACCAATCAGAGTGCTCTGAGCCTAATTGCAAGGCGGGGCGAGGCTTTATAAGCCTCCCCCCGCCCTGCAGAGCTCAGTCTGCGTGGAGCCCTCCATGGGAAGGTGAAGTTTAATTGCTCCTGTTTTTTTTAAAATTTTATTTTTATTGTTTTTATTTACTGTTATATTACATGTTATACCTTGTTAATAATATTTTTCTAAAATTGTTCAATAAAAACGTATTTGAAAATATTTATCAGAGACACTGGAACAAACTGATAGTTGTTTCTTTCCTTCAGTTGTCCTTACCTCCAACACCCAATGTCTTGACCAAAGCACTTAACATATAATTTGCATATAGTATATTCACTTATACATTAAATAAATGACTAAGTTGTGGCCATTTCGACCAGGGATCTCGAATCAACATATGCCCTGTCCCCTCGCATATGTTGATGGCGGACAACTCACAGAATTATTTGAATACAATAGATGGCCAGAGAGCCATAAAAGTTGTAGTTCAGCAACATTTGAGATGCCTTATTCAGATTGCATCTCCTGTTTGTTTTACCAACTTTCTTTGTATTACTTGACATATCCCATCTATTGTTTTTTGCTCACATGTGATTATAAGTTCCATATTGTTGAACTCACATTGAGACCACCAAAACATATGTTATCATACTGGATATGACCTCTGAATGCTCTGTATCTATGTATACATGTTCATAAACCAAATGTCAAAACACATTATGTTAGGGAGATAGTCTGGATTCTGCTTTTGTTCCATTTTTCTGGAGACAGAAACTATTAATTGCTGCTGGGACTAGATGGATTTATAAACTATAAACTAAGTGGTTTATTCACTAAACACTAGATTGCACTGATTGCATTCTAATTGGTGAGATTGAGGGTAAAGTAGCTACAGTCACAGCTAGGCTGTATTTTCTTATATTTTGCAATTTCGGTTTCAATTCACTACAATTAGATGTTTATTGAAAATCCAATGTGTAGTTTCATTAGCATTGACAGATTTGAAATCTGTATTTTATGTGTCGATGTACTTCTAGATATTTGGTGTAATTATGTATTACCTTTATACAATTTATAATGCACTTTTTTTAAAACCCTTATATATGTATTATTTTAAATGGCATTACCTTTGATTTAACCCCTTAAGGACCAAACCTCTGGAATAAAAGGGAATCATGACATGTTACACATGTCATGTGTCCTTAAGGGGTTAAAGGAACAGTTTGAGCACCATAACAACGTAATAAAAATTTAGTTACTATGGAGCCAAGTTGTCCCTGACACTGGCTTATCTTTAAGGGTTGCACCATTTACAGATGTTTTAACACCAAAGTCTGTGTTCCACTTCCATTGCACTGCGCCCCCCTTCCCCTCTCCCATCTTCTGCGTTCTGAAATTATTCATAATGGAAGGCTCGGGTAGCATCGGGCAGGGCACCGCTGACTGGCCTAGTGCACCAGCTGACGCACTAAGCCAGTCAGTAGCTCCCCATTTAGCTTGATAACATTAAATAACTGCATAAAATTTCTTTGTTTGTTGTAAGTTTTTTTTCCAAGGTGAAAATATACAGCCAATGTTGATGTTTAATAAAATGAAATCATAGATTTAATCAGAAATAATGCTGATAAATAGAATAGTACTATTCAAGGACATTACAAACAAAGTGAAACAGAATGGATTGCTTATGCAAATGTTCATTTTACTGATCCATTGGGTCAATTCAAATGATGGTGAAATAACCATGAACAAATTTGGGAATGTGCCAGTTGTGTGCTGTAGACCCTGATAATTACTTCTTGTGCTTAGTAGCTCTGCAACCAAATATGCAGGTTTCTTGATTGTTTTTCTGTTTTTAATTATCTTCGGGAGGAAACTCTATACCCGAGGTCAATCACTGTCAGAACAAAGACTGACCAGATGCCATCTGAAGTAAGGCCATTCTTAGAGGTTAACACAAATGCACTAAGTGTTAGATGAAAGTGACCAGTGGGGAGGACCAGACTGCATTACAGCCTTCTGATAAGACACAGTGATGCTTTGTAGTTTGAAGCAGGCAATGCGTATACATTGTGCTTGCTGCACAACTATTCCACATTGCCGTGTCTAGCTGGGTCCCACATTGTCACATATTGGAGTTGCTGCATAAAATTATTTTTTTTTTACAGAATTTCGGTAAAGGAATTTGAGTTAGTGGTTCACTAATCAGCCTGTTATAACATTGTCTTATGGATGTGCAAGAGACATTGCTGTGATCAGCCTGTTAAAGGTATGTGATCTAGTACAAATAATTTTGTCTTGCCACTGAGACTTTTGTAAACCCAATAAATTGAACCAGTCATAGACTGACTGAAAAAGATGGGAGTTGCAGTGTACCAATGGGTGTCACTAAATAAAGTTTATATTGTTCTATCACTGCATTGTGTTAACTAATATTTTGTCATTCTTTTTCATTTACAGACAGTTAATGACCCTGTGCTAATATATGCAGTATAACATTAATTGTACTGAAATGTATTTTAATGTGCAAAAATGTTACATGGAGTCGAAAAAAAGTCTCATATGGTCATAATATTGTAAAGCCCTATGGAATGTGTTGGCACTATATAAATGGCAATAATAATAATAATAATATGGTTGTGAATTTAATGTAATGTTGGCTATTGTAGTATTTACACTGTTGCTACCTGAACAAGTTGTAAACTGTATTATTGCTGTAATTAATACATTGTTATAATTTTGCACATTGTAGAATTAGTAGTCATTTTACAACTGCTAACCCTACACTCTATATGCATGTCAAATATATCCTCATTACATTCTATTAATCTATTAACCTGAAAGTGAGAGATTTGTATTCACAGATTGGCAATTTTATACTTTTCCCATTTGGTTTTTAATCCATTATAAATTTCTTTTTAGTAAATAAACCGTTTAGCTATTATCAGATTAGAAGATAAGGTTAAACTGCATTTATGTATGTATAAGTACATTTTACTTGTTTATTTAATTGTTTTATTTTGCAGACATCTTATCAAAATGGGAGTCTTGAAAACAATGTTCATTCTTCTCTGCGGATCTTTCCTTCATGTTACACGCTCTCAAAATACTGGTAAGAATTTGAAATTTGAAGACCATTTATTTTTCTCTCATTACCTTAGCAAGCAGCCATACACCATTGTCTTCTTTTGATGTACACTACAATACAGATTTATTTTTTTCCACTTGAATTGGATTGAATTAAAAGCCACACTGGAAAATATTCAGGCTTATTAAATGAACTCCGAATTTTAAGAATTTAGGCAAAATAGCTGATTTGCAAAAATATGCCAACTTGGTTATAGTCACAGTATTTTAGCCTTAGTTTTGCAAGTTATATTTAAAGGATTTAAAGGATTACTAAAACTCTACAAGGGTAGTAGCGCTTTACAACTTTGCCAGTTCGCTGTGTTGTTAATAATTACATTGGTAATTATTGTACAGAATTAAAATTTGGCAACCCAGAACAGAGTACTGGTGGCGTAATTAGCCCCAAGTATCTCTGTATGTTCAGCATTTCAAGCAGAAACACTGCAGATTCCTTCCTCCAAGACCACTTCCAAAACCAGAAGTGGCCATGGACGTTAGAGTTATCTCCTTAATTTGCTAAAACAAAGAATTTTGTAAATCGCCCATTATTGTGAAAAAGTCAATCTGTGACAATATGGCAGAGTTGGAATATTTTTCCCAAATCATCCGTTTTGGCCTTAATTTTGCATTTATGTTTTCAGTTGATTGCAGTTCTGAACTTAGTAAATAAGCCCCCATTTGTAATGTGGCCAGATACAATGGGGGTTACTGTGTGAAATAAAAATACTAATTGTTTGTGCCCTGGGTAATGTATTGCGTTTAATTACCATGTCAGTCTGTTTTTAATTTCTCATTATATTTGCTAGCTGGTATTACATCTGCTAGCCCTTCCGACAGCATAATATACAGATGTACTAAATTAAAGTGGGAGTCGCTTGTAATTCATGGCATGATGAGTCCAATTATTGATTGTAATGACCTGGAACTGTTTAATTGCAACGCTTTCTTTTTGTTAAAGGACCACTATAGTGCCAGGAAAACATACTCGTTTTCCTGGCACTATAGTGCCCTGAGGGTGCCCCCACCCTCAGGGTCCCCCTCCCACCCGGCTCTGGAAGGGGGAAAGGGGTAAAAACTTACCTTTTTCCAGCGCTGGGTGGAGAGCTCTCCTCCTCCTCTCCGCCTCCGTTAACCCGCCCATTGAATGCTTGGCGCAGCAAGGCTGCTTGGCGCATTCAACCTAATACTGCGATAGGAAAGCATTTACAATGCTTTTCCTATGGAACCGCTGGTGTGCTCTCACTGTGATTTTCACAGTGAGAAGCACGCAAGCGCCTCTAGTGGCTGTCAATGAGACAGCCACTAGAGGATTAGGGGGAAGGCTTAACCCATGAAGGACCTGGCAAATGGGTTAACCCTAGAAGGACCTGGCACCCAGACCACTTCATTAAGCTGAAGTGGTCTGGGTGCCTAGAGTGGTCCTTTAAGTGTGTGCAATTTTGCATTTTTTTTATATTTGTATATTTTGTAGCTTTTTTTTTCTATACACATATGGTATTATAAATTCCAAAGAAAAGGTTTTTAGGCAAAGAAAAGGTTTTTTTTCTGTAAGAGCAATAAGGATATGGAATTCTCTGCCTGAAGAGGTGGTTTTATCAGAGTCCATACAGATGTTTAAACTGCAATTGGATAAATACTTACAAAAACATAACATACAGGGATATCATTTCTAACTAGTGGGGTTATAGCTGCTTGATCCAAGGAGATATCTGACTGCTATTTTGGGGTCAAGAAGGAATTGTTTCCTAGTTTGTTGCAAAATTGGAAACGCTTCAGACTGGGATTTTTTGCCTCCTTTTGGATAATTAATTACCAATCAAATATTAACAACTATTAACTAATAACATGGACAAGCTAGTGCAACCAGCATGGTGACAGGATATAACAAATCAAAGCTCCAACATTTATCAAGGGGGCATTATTAGGCTGAGTCTTCTTAGAATAGGAGGATGTAGGGGTAGAGGGAAGATCAAATATGGCCTTGTGCAAAGAAGAGCCTATGTATATGACGCCCTTGCAATGTACAAGGCTGCTTGTCTTATGATTTAGCTAAATCATAAGACAAAATCACTTTCAAGGTTTTATTACATTTATTTATTTTTATGAGTTTTTTTCCTTAGTTTTGCAAATTTGTTTTCAACTTACCACATCTCTCTGTTCAGCAAATACACCCTGAAAAGTTTGCCTATTAAAACACACGTTGCATCATAACTCAACAGCAATGGATGTTGATGAGCACTGGCCCAGTTTATTATTACCATTATTACTATTACGGCTCGTATTTATAAAGTGCCAGCATATTCTACAGTGCTGTACAATCAGGGAAGATAGGCAGTACTATATAAAAAAATTTTAGCTGTTAAAAAATAGTGTGGGCTGGCTTAAAACATCCATCCTAAATCATAAAACTTATTTTTAACTTTAGCTGAAAAGTTATAGTTACCCTTGTAATTATGTGTCGGGTGCAAAGTTTACCGAAATTCTCAATGCTCTAGGCATTTAGCCCCGAGGAACATTTTATGACAGTTATCTCTATATCATTCACATTCCTCAGTGTCACATCTATAACCTGAAAAATAACAGAACGTGGTGCATATTTATAAAAAATAAAATAAAATGTAAGCTCAGGCAATAGTTAAATATAATATTTTATCTATTAAACATGTAAAGGTACACTATAGGCACTGTATCTGCTTCATCTCAGTGAACTGGTTTCATTGTCTAAAGTCCCACTGATGCCAACCTTTCACCCTTTTTAATGTTTTAATGTTAAAAGACAATCCCCTGTAGCTCATCCCCTCTGGTCTACTTGGGCTTATGAGAAAGTATTAGCCTGGGGTGCAATGTGCTGCTGTGATTGGCTGAGAGTGTCAGCTGACTGTTTTTAGCATATCAGAGCACACATTGCTTATATGATTGGGTCTGACTACAAGGAAGTGCTGGATGGTGGGTGGCCAGGGACCCTTAATTAGTGTTAAACTGTACTAAAATTGTTTAAAGGATCACTCCACATTTTAAAATTAAACAAAATGCACATGCATATCTTAATCTATGTATTCATTGGCGTTATAGTCTAAAACAGCTTGCAAAACATGCAGTTCTATGACTGCAGCCTTTGTAAGCCCTCTCTTTTTTTTATACCGGAAGTGACTTTCAGTGTCTTCACATCTTCACAGAGAATTATCCAATTCAGACATCTACAAGGTCAGCAGGCACAGGAGGGTAGAGGAGAGACACATGGAGGGTGGTCAATTTATTGCGCCCAATATTAGAAGGCAGGTGCGCTCTATTAGACCGGGCCTGCTACTTCCGTTGGCTCAGAGGAGCTAGCGGAAGTTGGAAGTGAATTTCTATTTTGAAATATAAAAGTGCTAATGTCACAATAAAATGGCACTTTTATAAATGGCCATAAATTGGCACTTTTATAAATGGGAATACTCTATAGCCATATAGTAATTCAGCAAGCTGGAGTGCTCTCTGGTTGTGGAGTGCTCCTTTAACGCTGAATGAAAGGACTGTCCCATGGGACTCCAGGCACTATATCCAGGTGAAAATTATGAAACAGTCATAGTAACTGCAGTGTTCCTTTAAGGTAATGTATTGGAAGGGTTATTGTGCTGCCCTACTGCTAATTACAATGTGTCTAAGTGGACATATTCAAGAAAATAGGCCGTGCCTGTGTGATGTTAGGCTAGTGAGATGAGTGGATATCGAGGATAAATTTAAAAAAAATAAGGTAAGACTTTTTTTCATTTATTGAGAACAACAAAATATCCAAATTACTTCTACTAGTGTTCTTTCCTTGTATTTCAGATATTTTTCTATCAGTCTACCAGAGTATTGCAGTTTGCAATGATACCTTTTATATTGGACTAACATAATATTTCAAAGACAAGCTTTCAGGAGTTTTCCTCTCTTCCTCAGGTCTGAAGCAATACTGTTCAATCTGATAGAGTTTAACACTTAAAACAACTGATGGGGTGGCTCTAAACACCAGAGGGCGACATGAAAAGTCCCCACTATCCAGCAGACCCACACAGCCCGATCCGTCACTTCCGGGCCATGTGATCGTGGGGTCCTCGCGATCACATGACCGGAATACCTGGCTTGTGCAGTGCCTGCAGGGGAACTGCCTGAGCTCTCAGGCTCTGAAACTGCTATAATTATGAAAAAATGGGTTAACCCTAGAAGGACCTGGCACCCAGACCACTTCATTAAGCTGAAGTGGTCTGGGTGCCTAGAGTGGTCCTTTAAGTGTGTGCAATTTTGCATTTTTTTTATATTTGTATATTTTGTAGCTTTTTTTTTCTATACACATATGGTATTATAAATACCAAAGAAAAGGTTTTTAGGCAAAGAAAAGGTTTTTTTTTCTGTAAGAGCAATAAGGATATGGAATTCTCTGCCTGAAGAGGTGGTTTTATCAGAGTCCATACAGATGTTTAAACTGAAATTGGATAAATACTTACAAAAACATAACATACAGGGATATCATTTCTAACTAGTGGGGTTATAGCTGCTTGATCCAAGGAGATATCTGACTGCTATTTTGGGGTCAAGAAGGAATTGTTTCCTAGTTTGTTGCAAAATTGGAAACGCTTCAGACTGGGATTTTTTGCCTCCTTTTGGATAATTAATTACCAATCAAATATTAACAACTATTAACTAATAACATGGACAAGCTAGTGCAACCAGCATGGTGACAGGATATAACAAATCAAAGCTCCAACATTTATCAAGGGGGCATTATTAGGCTGAGTCTTCTTAGAATAGGAGGATGTAGGGGTAGAGGGAAGATCAAATATGGCCTTGTGCAAAGAAGAGCCTATGTATATGACGCCCTTGCAATGTACAAGGCTGCTTGTCTTATGATTTAGCTAAATCATAAGACAAAATCACTTTCAAGGTTTTATTACATTTATTTATTTTTATGAGTTTTTTTCCTTAGTTTTGCAAATTTGTTTTCAACTTACCACATCTCTCTGTTCAGCAAATACACCCTGAAAAGTTTGCCTATTAAAACACACGTTGCATCATAACTCAACAGCAATGGATGTTGATGAGCACTGGCCCAGTTTATTATTACCATTATTACTATTACGGCTCGTATTTATAAAGTGCCAGCATATTCTACAGTGCTGTACAATCAGGGAAGATAGGCAGTACTATATAAAAAAATTTTAGCTGTTAAAAAATAGTGTGGGCTGGCTTAAAACATCCATCCTAAATCATAAAACTTATTTTTAACTTTAGCTGAAAAGTTATAGTTACCCTTGTAATTATGTGTCGGGTGCAAAGTTTACCGAAATTCTCAATGCTCTAGGCATTTAGCCCCGAGGAACATTTTATGACAGTTATCTCTATATCATTCACATTCCTCAGTGTCACATCTATAACCTGAAAAATAACAGAACGTGGTGCATATTTATAAAAAATAAAATAAAATGTAAGCTCAGGCAATAGTTAAATATAATATTTTATCTATTAAACATGTAAAGGTACACTATAGGCACTGTATCTGCTTCATCTCAGTGAACTGGTTTCATTGTCTAAAGTCCCACTGATGCCAACCTTTCACCCTTTTTAATGTTTTAATGTTAAAAGACAATCCCCTGTAGCTCATCCCCTCTGGTCTACTTGGGCTTATGAGAAAGTATTAGCCTGGGGTGCAATGTGCTGCTGTGATTTGCTGAGAGTGTCAGCTGACTGTTTTTAGCATATCAGAGCACACATTGCTTATATGATTGGGTCTGACTACAAGGAAGTGCTGGATGGTGGGTGGCCAGGGACCCTTAATTAGTGTTAAACTGTACTAAAATTGTTTAAAGGATCACTCCACATTTTAAAAATAAACAAAATGCACATGCATATCTTAATCTATGTATTCATTGGCGTTATAGTCTAAAACAGCTTGCAAAACCTGCAGTTCTATGACTGCAGCCTTTGTAAGCCCTCCCTTTTTTTTATACCGGAAGTGACTTTCAGTGTCTTCACACCTTCACAGAGAATTATCCAATTCAGACATCTACAAGGTCAGCAGGCACAGGAGGGTAGAGGAGAGACACATGGAGGGTGGTCAATTTATTGCGGCCAATATTAGAAGGCAGGTGCGCTCTATTAGACCGGGCCTGCTACTTCCGTTGGCTCAGAGGAGCTAGCGGAAGTTGGAAGTGAATTTCTATTTTGAAATATAAAAGTGCTAATGTCACAATAAAATGGCACTTTTATAAATGGCCATAAATTGGCACTTTTATAAATGGGAATACTCTATAGCCATATAGTAATTCAGCAAGCTGGAGTGCTCTCTGGTTGTGGAGTGCTCCTTTAACGCTGAATGAAAGGACTGTCCCATGGGACTCCAGGCACTATATCCAGGTGAAAATTATGAAACAGTCATAGTAACTGCAGTGTTCCTTTAAGGTAATGTATTGGAAGGGTTATTGTGCTGCCCTACTGCTAATTACAATGTGTCTAAGTGGACATATTCAAGAAAATAGGCCGTGCCTGTGTGATGTTAGGCTAGTGAGATGAGTGGATATCGAGGATAAATTTTAAAAAAATAAGGTAAGACTTTTTTTCATTTATTGAGAACAACAAAATATCCAAATTACTTCTACTAGTGTTCTTTCCTTGTATTTCAGATATTTTTCTATCAGTCTACCAGAGTATTGCAGTTTGCAATGATACCTTTTATATTGGACTAACATAATATTTCAAAGACAAGCTTTCAGGAGTTTTCCTCTCTTCCTCAGGTCTGAAGCAATACTGCTCAATCTGATAGAGTTTAACACTTAAAACAACTGATGGGGTGGCTCTAAACACCAGAGGGCGACATGAAAAGTCCCCACTATCCAGCAGACCCCCACTGCCCGATCCGTCACTTCCGGGCCATGTGATCGTGGGGTCCTCGCGATCACATGACCGGAATACCTGGCTTGTGCAGTGCCTGCAGGGGAACTGCCTGAGCTGTCAGGCTGTCCCCCTAATGCCTGCAAAAAAGTTTATAAAGTTAAAAAAAGTTAATAAAAAGTTTAATAAAGTAAATAAAAGTACTTGGATCAATATATATATATATATATATATATATATATAAATAAAAATTATTTGAAAAATTATATATATATATATATATACATACAGTTGCAAGAAAAAGTATGTGAACCCTTTGGAATGATATGGATTTCTGCACAAATTGGTCATAAAATGTGATCTGATCATCATCTAAGTCACAACAATAGACAATCACAGTCTGCTTAAACTAATCACACACAAAGAATGAAATGTTGCCATGTTTTTATTGAACACACCATGTAAACACAGTGCAGGTGGAAAAAGTATGTGAACCCTTGGATTGAATAACTGGTTGAACCTCCTTTGGCAGCAATAACTTCAACCAAACGTTTCCTGTAGTTGCAGATCAGACGTGCACAACGGTCAGGAGTAATTCTTGACCATTCCTCTTTACAGAACTGTTTCAGTTCAGCAATATTCTTGGGATGTCTGGTGTGAATCGCTTTCTTGGGGTCATGCCACAGCATCTCAATCGGGTTGAGGTCAGGACTCTGACTGGGCCACTTCAGAAGGTGTATGTTCTTCTGTTTAAGCCATTCTGTTGTTGATTTACTTCCATGCTTTGGGTCATTGTCCTGTTGCAAAACCCATCTTCTGTTGAACTTCAGCTGGTAGACAGATGGCCTTAAGTTCTCCTGCAAAATGTCTTGATAAACTTGGGAATTCAATTTTCCTTCGATGATGGCAATCCATCCAGGCCCTGACACAGCAAAGCAGCCCCAAACCATGATGCCCCCACCACCATTGGGATGAGGTTTTGATGTTGGTGTGATGTGCCTTTTTTTCACCACACATTTCTTCCAAACAACTCAACTTTGGTTTCATCTGTCCACAGAATATTTTGCCAGTACTGCTGTGGAACATTCAGGTGCTCTTGTGCAAACTGTAAATGTGCAGCAATGTTTTGTTTGGACAGCAGTGGCTTCCTCTGTGGTATCCTCCCATGAAATTCATTCTTGTTTAGTGTTTTACGTATTGTAGATTCGCTAACAGGCATGTTAGCATTTGCCAGTGACTTTTGTAAGTCTTTAGCTGACACTCTAGGATTCTTCTTCACCTCATTGAGCAGTCTGCGCTGTGCTCTTGCAGTCATCTTTACAGGACGGTCACTCCTAGGGAGAGTAGCAGCAGTGCTGAACTTTCTCCATATATAGACAATTTGTCTTACCGTGGACTGATGAACAGCAAGGCTTTTGGAAATACTTTTATAACCCTTTCCAGCTTTATGCAAGTCAACAATTCTTAATCATAGGTCTTCTGAGAGCTCTTTTGTGTGAGGCATCATTCACATCAGGCAGTGCTTCTTGTGAAAAGCAAACCCAGAACTGGTGTGTTTTTTTAGAGGGCAGGGCAGCTGTAACCAACACCTCCAATCTCATCTCATTGATTGGACTCCAGTTGGCTGACAATTCACTCCAATTAGCTCTTGGAGATGTCATTAATCTAGGGGTTCACGTACTTTTTCCACCTGCACTGTGAATGTTTACATGGTGTGTTCGATAAAAACATGGCAACATTTCATTCTTTGTGTGTTATTAGTTTAAGCAGACTGTGATTGTCTATTGTTGTGACTTAGATGATGATCAGATCACATTTTATGACCAATTTGTGCAGAAATCCATATCATTCCAAAGAGTTCACATACTTTTTCTTGCAACTGTATACATATATATATATTTAAATTCTACAAATGTATTTATATAATATTTTTACATAATTAAGTCATTTTATTAATTACAATCTGAGGGACCTGTGCGACAACCCAGGCAGAAAGTCCAGAGACTTTATTTAACCCTGTAACTTTCCAGGACACCATAAAACCTGTACATGGGGGATACTGTTTTACACAGGAGACTTCGCTGAACACAAATATTAGTGTTTAAAAACAGTAAAACATATCATAAAAATATCGTCAGTAAAAAATGCAGTTTTTTTGCATTTTTCACACACAAACTGTACTTTCACTGACAATATCATTGTTGTGATACATTTTACTGTTTTGAAACACTAATATTTGTGTTCAGCAAAGTCTCCCGAGAATAACAGTACCCCCATGTACAGGTTTTATGGTGTTTTCAAAAGTCACTTTTTTAATAGCGCAAATTCAAGGTTTTGTTTACGTTTTGTTTTGATCATAACTTGTAAACTTGTACAACTGCCTCAGTCCTTAAGGGGTTAACTAGCTTATTGACTCTCCTCTGTTTATTTATTTTTTCTGGCTATTCTCAGCCAACCTGCACCTTTCACTTTCAGGCAAATCTTCTGCTATTTATGACACCCCACTCACCCCCCTTCCTCCCCTTCTCTATCATTAGTTGTTTTAAGTGTTAAACTCTATCAAATTGATCAGCATTGCTTCAGACCTGAGGAAGCGAGGAAAACTCTTGAATGCTTGTCTTTGAAATATTATGTTATTCCAATAAAAAAGGTATCATTGCATATTGCAATACTCTAATATTTTGGCATATTATATATATATATATATATATATATATATATAAAATCATCTTATATATATATATATATATATATATATATATATATATATTCAATGTTGTTATGGATGTGTACTTAGATTTCACAATGGTAAAATGTTTTCAAATGCTATATTTTTAATCTTTCCACTTTCACCTTTATTTTTATTATGTCTGCCTCATTGAGTTTATTGAGTCCGTTACTTAGACACAGCACATTATGTTGTCAGATGTTTATTTGGCACTGATAATAAATTGGACAATGAATCTGAGTTTTTAATTAAAGGAACTCCAAACACTTAAACCACTACAGTAGTTATTGTGCTAGAATTATATGTCACCCCCAGAAGTTATCGTGCCAGAAGTTATGTTACTATTTTAAAAGGGTTTGACTTACCTCAGTTACGGTGGGCACTGCTCCCCACTTCCTCTCCACCTCCAGGAGAGCTGGAAGCTACTGCTTACATGCTTCCATTAGATCTCCTGAGCTAAGCCCTGCAGTGCTGGGATAGCTTATTGGCTAAAAGCAGTGCTCCACAACCCAGGGCCAGCCCAAGACATTGTGCTGCCTGGGTCAAGCATGAAATGATCCCCCCCCTCCCCACCCCCACATTATGTTACTCAGTGTGTGTAGTGAATGCAATGTCTGTTTGTGTAGTGGATGCAGTGTTTATATCATATTCAGTGCGCAGTGAATGTAGTGTGTGTGTGTGTATTCAGTGGATGCAGTGTCTGTGTGTCGTGGATGCTGCGTCTGTGTATCGTGGATGCTGCGTCTGTTATTGTTTCATGGATGTAGTGTGTATTGTATTCAGTGTGTGTATTAATTATATTGTCTGTGTGAATATAATGAAGGCAGTGTGTGTTTGTTTAGTGGATGCGGTGTCTGTTTGTCGTGGATGCTACATATGTGTTTTGTGGATGCTGTTTCTGTAATTGTGTAATGGATGTAGTGTGTATTGTATGCAGTGTGTGTATATAGAATATATTGTCTGTGTGTGTAGTGGCTGCAGTGTGTGTGGTGGATGCAGTGTGTCTAGTGGATGCAGTGTCTGTGTAGTGGATGTAGTGTCTGTGTATGTAGTAGTGTCTGTGTAGTGCATGTAGTGTGTGGAGAGTTGAATAAATGCTGGTGGGGGTGAGCAGTTTAAATTAAATTGGGGTTATCCCCTCTTCCAGCCTCTTACCTGTGGGCTGGAATGGTCGAACAGTGTGTAGTAAGGTGACAGTATAGGGGGGCAGTGTGTAGGTACGTGACAGTATAGAGGGAACAGTGAGTAGGGAGGTGACAGTATAGGAGGGCAGTGTGTAGGAAGGTGACAGTATAGGGGGGCAGTGTGTAGGAAAGGAACAGAGTGGTGGGGCAGTGTGTAGGAAGGCTGTGGGGGCAGGGTGTGGTGGTGAAAGTGTGGGGGGGGGGGGAGGGTGTGACAGTGACAGTGGTGGGAGGCAGGATGAGAGTGTGACAGTATTAGGAGGCATTATGTGAGGGTGACAATGACATTGTGGGGGTGACAGTGTGGGGGCAGGATGTGAGGGTTACAGTGGTAGGAGGCAGGATGTGAGGTTGAGAGTGACAGTGGTGGGGGCAGGATGTGAGACTGGCAGTAAGGGGGCTGGATACAAGGGTGACAGTGTGGGGGTGACAGTGTGGGGGGGCAGGATGTAAGGGTGACAGTGGTGGGTAGCAGGATGTTAGGATAACAGTATGGAGGCAGGATGTGAGGGTGACTGTGTGGGGGTGACAGTGATGGATGGAAGTGTGTGGAGGTGACAGTGGGTGGCAGAATGTGAGGGTGACAGTGTCAGGATGACAGTGGGTGGGCAGTGTGTGAGAATGACAGTGACAGGGTGACAGTGGGGGGCAGGGTGAGAGGGTGATAGTGACAGGATGACAGTGGGGGGGCAGGGTATGAGGGTGACAGTGTGACAATGGGGGCAGGGTGCAGGGGCGTTTTAGCCGCGAGGCAAACAAGGCATTTGCCTTGGGCGGCATTTTTCAGGGGGCGGCAAAAAACGCCGCCCCCCAAATGCCCAGGGCAAATGTCTTGTTAGCCTTGCGGCTAACTGACATGCCGAGCGGGCGGGCGGGCGGCTGGTGAGGGAGCACTTCCTCTGAGCTGTCTGCTCAGCTCCCTCGCGCGCTGCACAGTGCGGCTGGGAGCCGGAATATGACGTCATAGTCCGGCTCCCAGCCTCACTCTGCGGCGCGCAAGGGAGCTGAGCGGACAGCTCAGAGGAAGTGCTCCCTCGCCAGCCGCCTGCCCAGCCCAGCAGCCACTGGACCACCAGGGAGAGAGGGAACCCCCCCAGCATTCCCAAAGCTAAGGAGGGGTGGGGGGGGGGTTAAATAAAATAAAAAAAATTGTTAATGTGAGTGTGTGTGTGTTTGTTAGTGTGTGTGTTTGTTAGTGTGTGTGTGTCTGCTAGTGTGTGTCTGCTAGTGAGTTAGTGTGTCTGCTAGTGTGTGTCTGCTAGTGAGTTAGTGTGTGTCTGTTAGTGTGTGTCTGCTAGTGAGTTAGTGTGTGTCTGTTAGTGTGTGTCTGCTAGTGAGTTAGTGTGTCTGTTAGTGTGTGTGTGTGTGTGTCTGTTAGTGTGTGTCTGACAGTTTGTGTCTCTTAGTGTGTATGTGTGTGTCTGACTGTGTGTATGTGTGTGTCTGACTGTGTGTGTGTCTGTTAGTGTGTGTGTCTGACAGTTTGTGTCTGACTGTGTGTGTCTGTTAGTGTGTGTGTGTCTGTTAGTGTGTGTGTGTCTGTTAGAGTGAGTGTGTGTGTGTCTGTTAGAGTGTGTGTGTGTGTCTGTTAGCGTGTGTATGCGTATCTGTCAGTGAATGTGTGTGTGTGTGTGTATTTAGAAGGCGGGGCGGGGGGAAGGGTTGGGTGGGGCTGGCGCGGGGAGGAGGGGGTGCCTGAGTTTTGTCCTGCCTAGGGCAGCACAAAACCAGGATACACCACTGGCAGGGTGTTAGGGTGACAGTGGTGAGCAGGTATATATGCAGCAGAGGTAGACGGGGGACGGCAAAATGCCGCCCCTGTTAATGTGCCGCCTGGGGACATTGCCGGCCCTGCCTCAACCCTCTCCTCAAGGCACACCTAACAGTCCAGGATTTAGGGATTACCAGGGTTTGTCTAAGGTTATGAACATCTATAACATATCTGGCACCATAGCCACTACAGTGTGCTGTAGTGGCTATAATACTTGGAGTGTTCCTTTTAGAACAAGTGTAATATATACACAAAACTAACACCTGGAACTTTTTTTAAATTAAAAATCATATTAATTTCAACATATAACATAACATTTGGTACCCATATGTATACACAGTTCATTTATTCTATTTAGGCATTTGCTCACTCATACATTTATGTGTTACGTTTCAGTATGTAAAGGGGAAAATACAGCAGATATTGTGTTTTTGGTCGATGGATCCTGGAGCATTGGGACGAGTAACTTTCAAACCATGAAAGACTTTTTGTACACCTTGATTAGTGGTTTTGACGTTGGTTCAGATAAAATACGTGTGGCTTTAATCCAGTACAGCGAAACACCACTTACAGAATTCTATCTGAACACTTACAGTAGTAAGGAAGAGGTATTGGATTACATTCGGACTTTGAAGTATAAAGGTGGGGGAACGAATACTGGACTGAGCCTCCAGTACATGCTGGAAAATCACTTCACAGACATTGCAGGGAGCAGAGCAGAGGAAGGTGTCCCTCAAATTGCTGTGGTGATTACAGATGGCCATGCGCAAGATAACATCAAAGAGCCAGCCAAACAAGTGAAGGATGCTGGAATCACGTTATATGCTCTCGGCATTAAAGACGCCCTCTTGACTGAACTCAACGAAATAGCCAGTGATCCAGATTACAAACATGTATACAATGTGGCAGATTTTAATGCTTTGCAAGGCATATCTCAAAACATGCTGCAAGGTCTCTGCACCACAGTTGAAGAAGCTGTTCGACAGACCGGTCAGATTGCTCAAGGTAAATTTTTAAATAATCTTCTCATCTTCGACAGAATCTCATTCTGTAGCCTACAGCTTGAATTCCAAAGCAAGACTTCCATCAGTCTTTTTAATTTAACTCTTCTGTTATTATAGTCTCATAAACATATGGAAGGAATTTTCTCTAACTACAATGTCCGGTGAAAGCATGCCAAAAAGAAAATATGTGGAATGAGGGTTTACCACATTAAAAATGAATACTTTTTATAGATGCTGGTACCCTTGATATTGCCTTAGTTCCAAATGTATTATAAGAAAGTAATAAATATATATATATATATTTTTTTTTTTACAAAAAAAACATTAAAGTCTGAAATGGCCATGGGGGTGAGGAGGGACAAAGAATGGGAGAGGACAGTTATAGAAGACAATGAACGGATAAAAAAGATGGAAGAGAGAAGGAAAAATGATCAATAATTGGAAAAAAATACGTTAAATCTTAATTTTAATAACTTTTCAGCATAGTTGGTAAAGGCCAAAACAGTGTATTCAAGTTACTTGCAAAAGCGTTAGAACTTCAAGGTTAGCAAATATTTGTTTTAAATGATTTTCTACTTTTCTGAGAACACAGTCATGCAATTTACACGTTTAATTTAAAGAGAGAGATAGGGTTTGACAATAATAGTTTTTTTTTTTTAACTGCACTGTTTAGATAATGCATTAATAAAAATATTTTATTACAGTTTACAATAAAATAATACATGCCCTATAGATCTGGTGTGTATTATTAAGTAATGTGTACAAATAAGTAAGCACCAATTTTCACACAGTCAGTCATACCTACAATCTAAACCTTAAGATATTAATTCCCTATATAAGATCAGTTATTTTTATTAGCGATGAGACCCCCCAAAATCCCAAAATGGCACATAGTTCCTCTTGTCCATTCATCATTTTATGCAAAAATCAAAAGGTATTATTGTTTTTTTAGTGTCATTAGAAATTAAATTTTTGGGGGAGGATACTCCCAAGGAAGTATTTCTAAAGGAACATATATGACAGTATTTAATTAATATTAGGTTAGATTAATTAGGGAATAAGCCAGAAGACAACTGTAATTTGTTAGTTGACATTGATCTTAAAATGCCAAGACAGATATTATATTTGTATTTTTTGTTTTGTTCTATGTAACTTCTATGTCATATTTTACTTTTTCAGTTTGTCGAAAAGCCAATCTGGCTGACATTGTGTTTCTAGTGGAGAGCTCAGACCAAATTGGAGAAGAGAATTTCCAAAATATAAAGAATTTCCTTCATGGTTTTGTTTCTAGTTTAGATGTTGGCATCAACAAAGTACGAGTTGGACTTGTACAATACAGTGTTGATATAAATCCAGTTTTTAGGTTAAACAAGTACTCCCTGAAAGCTGAAGTTCTGGAGGAAATTCAAAACTTCCAATTTCTGGGAGGTGAAGCTTATACTGGTAAGGCATTGAGGTACATCAACAACAACTTTTTCGTTGAGACAGCTGGCAGCAGAGCTGCAGATAACATAGCTCAGATATTGATTATGATCACGAGTGGTGAGTCTGCTGATGGAATCCTAAAAGCAGCCAGAGATCTGAAGTCAAAGGCCATTTCTATTTACGTGACTGGGCCTAATGTAAAAGACAACGCTGAGGTTCAGGAAGTTGCTGATGGACCAAGTGAAAAATTCGTTCATAGTATAGACACATTTGATGACTCTGATGAAATAATCAAACCTCTTCTGGATAATGTATGCTTTAGCATAGAAGCACAGATTCAAAGTAAGTTTATTTAACTTAATTTCTATATTTTAATGAGCTAACTTTATAATAGTGAAAATCTTTTTAAACTAGCTTATTGCTATGTCACTTGCTTAAACCTCTTGTTGTAAAAACATGTTTGTACTAATGCTTATTCCCATTTATTGCTATTGATTCATCCATCCATCCAACTGTCTAATTATATTTCTCTATCTCCAGACATAGAGGAGTATATATAAGAAATGAATTTTTTTATATCAGCATAAAAATAATGTCAGGAAGTATTACTTGACTGAGAGGGTAGTGGATGCATGGAATAGCCTTCCAGCTGAAGTGGTAGAGGTTAACACAGTAAAGGAGTTTAAGCATGCGTGGGATAGGCATAAGGCTATCCTAACTATAAGATAAGGCTAGTGACTAATGAAAGTATTTAGAAAATTGGGCAGACTAGATGGGCCGAATGGTTCTTATCTGCCGTCACATTCTATGTTTCTATTTATAGGTGAAAGAAAATAAAAGATTTTGAAATGAAATTATTCTCACAGAAACCTAAAAATCTGACCCATGTTTATTTTAATGCTTTACGTAGCGAGTGCATACAAAAATCTGGAAACACAATAAATCTTTGAATTTCTTGCAAAACTCAATTTTTTGCATTTGCCTTGTGTATGATGGAAACATTTGATTCAGACAAGTCAATTTAACCGGAAATAATATTTAGCTTGATGCTTCAGCTCATCCATGGAAAATATTCATAAAAACAATCGGCATAAACCAAAAGGGTGCGCATATGGCCCATAATCAATCAGTGTACTGCAAAATGCATATATAATTTAAATATTAGCACTTTTAAAAACCTTTTCTAACTTTTTCTAATCAGTACTTTGACGTTAAAGTTTCAAATATAAACTTGAAAATGTAGATTTTCACATACAGTCTAAAGAAATTAAGTTTTAAGACCCAGGAGGTACTGACCATCTTTTGAAGGTGCTTATCTTTTCTGCTGGTTTCTAGTACCAGGCATTTACAGAAATTTGGTACCCATGAGCTCATGCTTACCTTGGAATATATGTATTAATATTATGTATATATTTTGCAGTACAAAGTTTCCCAATAGAGGGAAAGCGAGGAGGAGCAATAACAAATGTATGTATGTATTATATATTTTTACAATATGTTATACACAATATGAAAAAAAACTGTATTGATCCTCCTTCTTTCTTTCTCTCCACTGGCCACTTCTCACTTTAGTGTCTGTTCCCTAAACACCAATCATCTTTTCCCTTAAATTGTTTCTATTTTTCTTGCAAATCCCAAATCAAACAAACATGCTTGTCCATTGCGTGAGTACTTTGTTTAGTCAAATGTCTATATGAGGCTTTCGAAATTAGGCTTTCGAAATTAGGGAACTAATCATACATTTGGATGACTTTAAATGCACACATTTAATTTGCAATTAGGTTTTATCAAATCAGGAAGTGATTCATGCTTACTATCCCTTCTTAAATGAAATCTAATCTTCACATTGAACTAATCATGTGTTGGTGCTTAGAGTTTGAATGTAAGTGTATGATAATGCACTGATCAGTCAAAACATTAATTCTAATATCGTATTGGTCCCCCATGTGCTGCCAAAACAACTCTGATGCATCGAGGTATGGACTTCACGATACTCATAAACGTGTCCTGTGGTATCTAGCAACAAGACATTAGCAGCAGATTTTTAAGTCCTGCAAGTTGTGAGGTGGAGCCTCCATGGATCAGATTTGTTGTTCCAGCACGTCCCAAAGATGCTCAATCAGATTGATATGTGGGAACTTGAGGCCAAGACTTCAACTTGAACTCTCATGTTCCTCAAACCATTCCTGAACAATTTTTGCTGATAGGCAAGGATTATCCTGCTGAAAAAGGCCACCTCCATTAGGGAACAACATCGCCATGAAGGGGATGGTGGACAGGGGTCATCATGGTCACTTTCAACGGTCTGTGACCTCATACACAGCAAACTGATAAACACTTCCGTGTGTTCTGACAGCTTTCTATTATAATCAGCATGATGTGTTTTAGCAACTTGAGCTACAGTAGCTCTTCTGTGTGATCAGACCAGACGGGATAGCCTTTGCTCCCCAAGTCTTTCAATGAGCCCTGGGTGCCCATGACCCTGATGCGGGCTCACCGGCTGTCCTTCCTTCGACACTTTTGGTAGGTACTAAGTACTGCATACCAAGAACACCCCATAAGACTTGCCATTTTGGAAATGCTGGTAGGTACTAACCACTGCATACCAAGAACACCTCACAAGACTTTTTGAAGATGCTCTGACACAGTTGCCTAGCCTTCACAATTTGGCCCTTGTCAAAGTCACTCAGATCTTTTCACTTGTCTATTTTGCCTGCTTAGAACGCATGAAATACAAGAACTGTCTGTTCACTTGCTGCCTAATATATCTCAACCATTGACAGTGGTTTTAATGTTGTGGCTAATCAGTGTCAATAACTTTAGAACATAGCAGGGGTTCTTTGTAAAAAGTGAATTGTGGTAAAATAAAAACCAAATAGCCAATATTCAGGTTCAAATACCTAAACTATGATGATTGAGTTGGAGAATATTTACAAATCATCTTGGTGAACTTGTGAGATTCAAATAATAGGAGGTATAACACATTAATTTTACATACCAGGAAATCAAGGATAACAGAAGTATGAAGCACATCTAGAAGTATGAAGCATATATATCTGAACTGAAGCTATGGTGTTTTTACAGATATTTCACTTGTTTAGTTTTGTACGTTCAACAAAAAAACAGTAATCGTTTACAATAACATATTTTTTCTTTTCCTCCAGCATTTGCAAAGCGCTATGCAGACATTGTATTCGTTGTAGACTCCTCTTCTAGTATTGGAAGTGGAGCATTCCAGCAAATTAAAGGCTTCATTGCTGGGATAATTGAACAGTTGGATGTAGGAATCAATAGACATCGTGTTGGTCTGGCACAGTACAGTGGAGATCCTCAGACTGAGTTTTTATTTAATACTTATGAAACCAAAGAAGAGATACAAAATCATATTCAACTGAGCTTCACATTCAGAGGTGGACCTCTGAACACTGGACGTGCTTTGGACTTTGTACGCTCCACATTTTTCATAGAAGAGGCTGGAAGTAGGATCAGTCAGGCAACCCCTCAATTTGTTGTGCTTATAACTTCATCTAGGTCTGAAGATAATGTGATTGGATCAGCTAAGGAGCTAAGAGGTATAGGAGTGACCACAGTCTCCGTTGGGATTCGTAATTCTGATAGAGAGGAATTGAAAGCTATCGCTACAGATCCCTATGTATACCAGATCAATGAGTTACAGGGCATACAAAACGTACAAGATCAAGTCACCAATATTATTGTGACACAGCAAATGTTGACATTTTCTCTGAAGACACAAGTTCCTGACGGTATGGCTTACCAATCATGTTTTCTATGTGAACTGTATTTTTTTTATCTTTTCAAATCCCATTCATAGTAAAAGATATTAGAAGCAATTAACAGACTTATGTGAATAATGTAATAATTAAGATTATTTCATCCTGTCATTGCATAACAATACTAGTCCATCTTTCAAATTACTTGTCAGTTCTATAGAACTGCAGGAAAACAGAAAATGTGATTCTTAATGACATACCTTTGTCACTATGTGCATCATTAAAACATACCATAAATAATTTGTTAAGATGGGGTTTGGAACAAGTCCTGATTTACATGTCAGGTGCCTGTAGCCCCCATACCCTCCCGAAAATAATAAAATAGAAAGGGAGATAAAGTCAGTTTAAGGAATTTATTAACTGAACATTGCAACCATAACAATAATATTAAAAATATTTTCAAATTTGACAACAAGCTAACAAGCTTGAGTAGGTTTATAGTTTGGTATAAAGGTTGTTTAGAATTATTGAGTTTAGGATTAGAGGTTCCATTTTGCATTGGGTACATTGTGTGTTTACTTTTAAAAAGGAGATTAAGATTTTCTTTTCTTAGTTTTAGGCTTTGAGTGCTTAAATTTGTGACTAAGGAAATAGTTTGTTTAGGTTTTGGGAGGGTTATATTTAGGGTAATTGAAAAAGGGGGGGGGGATTATGATACAGGAATTTGGAGTTTGAATGGTTATTTGCAAAGTACTCACCATTCTATGATTGGTAGCAGTGGAGCAGGAACTCTTATACAGTGCGTTTTCTCACACATAGACCTTGCAAGAGCTGGGACGGCACCCTCTATAACTGTTTCTGTGGTCCTGCTATAATCATAAGAGGCTGTCAAAATTTCAGGGGACAAAGGTTTCTGGTACTACCTGGTTCTTCCGTCACCAGCCGACCTTTCCTATAAAAAGGAGGACTAGTATTGACTGAGAAATTTAAGTCAATTCTAAGATGGAACAGCTAAGATCAGAGTCCAGGAATTTGCATCTAAAGATGATCTATCATTTTGATTATTATTATTTGTTTTAATAATGCCGTTAATGTTTAATTGTATTACCTCTCTATGATGCAATTGTTTAACAAATTCCCTTTACCTCTACTTTATATGTGTGGTTTTCCTCTAGTGTGCTCCACTGCTTCAGTTGCAGACATAGTCTTTCTGATTGATGAGTCAAGTAGCATTGGCGCTACCAACTTCCAGCTCACAAGAGTTTTCCTGCACAAGGTAGTAAATGCATTGGACATCAGTTTGAATAATGTGCGAGTGGGCTTGGTACTTTACAGTGATGAACCGAGGTTGGAATTTAACCTGAACAGTTTTGACAAAAAGCTGGACATTTTGGACTACATAACTAAACTCCCTTACAGAGGGGGGAAGGCTCACACTGGAGCAGCTATTGATTTCCTTCGGAAAAAGATGTTTTCAAAACAAAATGGTGGTAGGGCACATCAGGGTGTGCAGCAGATAGCAGTGATCATGACAAATGGAAATTCAGTGGATAGTCCTGCCAAGCCTGCAAGGAAATTGCGACGTTCAGGTGTCGAAGTCTTTGTTGTAGGTTTTCAGAATGCCAACAATACAGAACTGGAGGTCATAGCTTCTCATCCACCTCGAAAGCACTTAACCAATGTAGAATCTTTCCTGCAACTTTCTAATATCGAACAGAAACTCAAGAAACGGCTTTGCAAGGAAATTGTTGAACAGGCTTTTTCGATTCCCATGTTTGCCCGAACACTCAGAGAAGGTAAGCAATATCTCTATAAAAAAATAAAGGTATCAGCAGAATCTACATAATCCTAAAGTCTAGATTAACTGGAATTCGTGTAGACTGCAGTCTCACATCTTATAGTTAATGCATGCATACTTACTTAAAGGGACACCTGTAGGATGCATTATTAAGAGTAAACATACCGTATGTCAATCTCTCTCTTCCATTTCTCAACCCAGTGTACCTGTTCATCTGACAAACCCAAGAGCTCTCATCTCTTCTCTTTCACTAATCACAAACTCTGAATCCTCTATGATTAGGACTCATTTGTTCGCTTCCCGCCTTCCCTTCTTACTGTCAATCAGAAGCTCGTTCCTAGTGTGCAGCCTGGGACGGAGAAAGAGGTGGATATAACGAGTGTAGCAGAAAAGGGGCTATGCTATACTACCACATAATGACAGGAGGATATTGGGCTGTAGGAGAGATTGTTCCCCTGCATCCCTCCTAAGTTCCCATACTTTGCTTCATATGTACAACATCATAACGCAAGCATACAAGAAGAAGTGAAAAAATATATACAGATATATTATATGTATAATTTTTTTTTTTTTTTTTACATTTTTTAAGCTCAATGTGCCTATTACATGGGCATGGGCCTGGAGCTGCAGCTCTTTTAGCCTCTATGTTAATCTGGCCCTGTCGGTGTACATACAATGTAACATTTAAAAAAGTAACAGAACACTTGTGATGATCACTGATATTTATTTGAATTGTACTTATATTTTGTTAGGCAACCAATCAAAATATTGTTTTGATGTCAACGTGATCGGTTAGTTTTTTGTTCTCCTGTTTCTTTCTACACTTTTTTTCTAAAATACAATGTGAGATGGCAGAAGATGTCAAAATTAAATTTTTTATTTTAACTTGTGTAATTCTTCAATTTCTTAAAAAAGATGTGTATATTAAGTAAGGGATGGCCAAAACTTTTAGATAACTCCTTATAAAGACCTTACCCAATAGTGAGTTTTTAGGGAGTGTCTGACGTTCTGTCTCCTAATTAATAGAGTACCAGAGCAATGACCAATTTTTAAAGTTCCTAAAGAGACAAACAGTTTGCTTACTGTATTCATTTGGAGGGATAGTGAGCAAATAAAATTTCCTGATCATGATATTGCAAGGTGATGGGCTTTGGGGGTTGGATAAACCCCCTATTTATTTCAAACATTCAGTAAACAGTTTGACTACAAAAAGAGATAGTGATCATTGCTCCCCAGCAACATAATCACTAAAAACAAGGTGTAGTGGTTATGGTATTTGGAATATCTCTTTAATGCAACAAAATCATTTTTCATACAACTGTACTTATTGTTGAGCACATTTTTTTTTTACAATTTTTTTTCTTTTTACAAAATCCACCACCTTCATAACTTTCTACACATAATTGCACATAGGTTTTCAAGAAACATTCCCAGCACCATAATCACTACAGCAACAAACCTCAATGCAGGCAAACCATTCACTCAGTGTAGCATCGCTGAGTGGAGTGGACTGCTGTACAGGAGCTCTGATTCCTTTACCAGGCCGGTCTGACAGGAAGTGCTCACTGAGAGAGCACTGCTTATCAGTTCGGCCAGGTACAGAAAACTAAAGCTCCTGTACCGCGGTCTGCTCCGCTTGGCCACGCAACAATAGAGGTAGGAAGCGCACCAGGGAGAGGAGGGGACCACTAAAGGGGTGGGACACCAAAAGACAGGGAGGAAAGGGAGAGAAAAACTAAGGGACAGGGAAGGGAGGGAGAAAAAACTAAGGGAGGGGGAAACTAAGGGAAATTTCTTTGAATTATACTTAACAAAAATGTGCAGTTTCCTCTTGGCATATTGTGCTGTAACTTTAAGTCTGTGCATTTGGTTTAGCAATCTACAACATGTCAGTCATTTTGTGTCTGTTCATTTGCACCTACAAAATAAAGAATAAAAAAAAAATAAAAAATAAAAAATGTAAAATTAAATGTTGGCATCAGCACCTCTTTATCTTGCAAATGGGGGCCTCAATTTAGCTCTGTCCCTTGTTCCTATTAGTCAGCATAAATAAGGCATAGAGAACAGGGTAACTAAACAAGGCTTCACCTATTTTGTAATGTTTGCTTTGGCTTGTCTGAACTGAATTATGAAATAATTTCTTAAATCATAAATATAAATTTAATAAAAAAATAGAGAATCTTGTGTAAAACAGTTAACACACGTTAATACTTTATTTAAAATTGTAAATTCCAGAGAACTTCAGACAATTCCTTTTGCTGAATTCTAAACTGCTGAAGAAAGCAAACATTTAACAGATATTGAAATTCTGTCCTTAATCACTAAAAATGTATAGTATATTTTGCATATACCACCGCCGATATATATTATTGATGTTTCCATATTTGAACATCTGTATGAATTAAAATTGCGTTTATAGATATTTATTTAATATACAATTTCATGAACATTTTGTAACAGTTGTTATTTTTATATTTAGGTTGTGTGGACACAGAAGAGGCAGATATTTATTTTCTAATTGATGGGTCTGGGAGTATATATCCGGAAGACTTTGATGACATGAAAGCATTCATGACTGAATTAATTAACATGTTCCAGGTTGGAAAGGATAGAGTACGCTTTGGGGTGGTCCAGTACTCTGATACCGATAAGTTGGAGTTTGACCTTAGTAGACACACCACTCATAATGCTTTAAAGGCAGCAATTCTACAGATTGAACAGTTAGGAGGTGGTACCAACACAGGAGATGCTCTGACATCAATGAAAAGTATTTTCGCTAAATCCGGTCGCAATGTTCCCAAGTCTTTGGTTGTCATTACTGATGGAGAATCTCAAGACAAGGTGACACTGCCAGCAGCCTCAGTTCGAGATGATGGAATCACAATTTATGCTATTGGTGTGAAGAATGCAGTGGAAGAGCAGCTGATAGACATAGCAGGATCTAAAGAGAGGAGCTTCTTTGTCTATAATTTTGACTCCCTTAATACCATTAAGCATGAATTGGTCCGTGATTTGTGTACACCAGAAGGTAAGTTCTCAGATGGCATTTGTTATGATGATTTACTGAAGGGTATGGTATCTCATGGTTCCAAGTGTATTAGCTTAGAATGTCCGTTAACCAGATGGGAACTGTATTCTTTTTTTTTTTTTTATGCATAGCTGGTTTGTAATATCAGTCTGTTCTTTACTTATTCCCAGCTCTAATGGCTACTCAATATGTCACATATTGTGCATCTTGGTCAAGTTCACATGAAGTAGATCTTTAGTGCACAAGTTAAATGATATCACATTATCAACATTTCATCAATACTTTGTACAGATATGTTTTGTGGCATTTGTATTCACACACCAACACTGGCATCTACTGGTGTGACCATCTTGGATAAAGTGGAAGACAATTTTAAGTAAATATAAGCACTTTTGTTATAAAACTTCTAACACAAGATATTTATTACATTGTAATCAATATCTCAAATAACATTTGTGCATCAAGTCAGTTTTAAACAGTGATATATTTAAATCCATCCAGTGTATCTCTGACGCAATGTAAACATGTGGACCAAAGTATTAGCTAGTAGCTTTAAGGGATGTCAAATGTAAAACATGTATACTACAAGGCTGAATAAGATTTATAGCTACTCTCTGAACCTCATTTGAAGGAAAGTCATGTCACCTTACTATTTAGTGTACTCCTAATGTTTATTTGCATTTCACACAAATTGAAATGGTTGTTCACTATAAATTACCCTATCATTATTAGCAGACAATTTAATAGTGTAGTGAAATGAAGTGTAGGTCACCTGATAAACTAAACAAAAATCGTATATCTTCTATAAGTAATATTAATATTTCTCCTATACACGTACCTTCACTTTATAAAACACATGTATAGACAGAATGTATACTTTTTTTAAGTGACACCATTTTATATGTGTGACAAATCCCATTGAAGTGGCTCTGCCACCTTTTGGGGGTCTTTGCATATTTTTAAAAGATCCCGGAAGGTGACTGTTCCGTTTGTATTGTGATGGCGCAGGTGTGCAGGGGAAGGTCTCTTGTGGGCACCGATATCTTCTTCCATGAGACCCTTTTCAGCACTGTACTTCCTACTTGGTCTACTTGGAGTTATAATTTCAGTGAACTTCAAACACAGTAGTCATAAGCATTTCAGAAATATTTTATTTTTATGTAATGTTCATTAGTTTTGGTGGAGGGTGGAATGAGGATGACAGAGGCACTTTAAGTTAAGTTAAAATGGAGTTTCAACAGTCCATGTGGTTTTTATAGTAATCTTGTGTAGTTTGTTTTTTGATTTTTAGTTTACAAATGTTGGCAAAGTATATCTATTTTTAATACATAACCTCTGTAGAGCAATATAAAAGATGATGAGTGTCTCACTATCCCCCAAGACAGTAAATAAGACTTACTTCAAATACTTCAAACTATTTAATGTCCAAAGAAAATACAATTTATTTTTCCATTTCAACATATGTTTAACACTAGGGCATCTTTTTGCAGCATTGAAAACTACTAATGTACAGTAAAATTGTTGAACCAGCCTTCCATGCTTCACACTTTTTGTTGTTTTAATTCAAGCTATACTGAAATAAAGGACAGGGATCTAAATGAAACAGTTAATTCATTATTAGAAAAACAAAAAAAGTGGTGTGTATCATAAACCCCAACATTTAAAAAAACACAAAGGGCTGTTGCTCAAGAATATGGAGGAATAGATACATTCTAGATTAGAACATTACATAATTATAACCTTTGATGCAACCAAGTAATTTAAAATGAGAATAAAGTATTTTACTCACACACAACGTATTTTAACAAGACATTCGTTGAAAACACAAGCATATGTGTGTTTTTTTGTTTGTTCTGTTGCTCTGTTATTAACACTTTCCATCCTAGAACCATAAAGAGGGTTCATCGAATGCCTCTGTTCTGTGCTTTCATCTCTAAAACAGACTATTGGTGCTCCATATAATGCACATTTAAAGGCACATAATAAGCACCCACACCACTTTATTTCATTGAAGTGGTCTGTGTGCAGTGTCCCTGTTTCCCATAGTATTGCAATGTAAATCATTGCAGTTTTAGAGAAACTGCAAAATATACTGTGGCAAAGATGCCTCTGCCACAAGCTCCTGGAGGAGCTTACTGGCTACTGTAGGGATCAACCGATATTGCTTTTTTAGAGCCGATACAGTATTGAGGTTTAATTGCCGTGTTGGCACTTTAAGGAAAAAAAAGTTGGCATGTATTGCGGTTTGGGCACTCGGGCTCAAAAAGATTCGCCATCACTGGCTCAGGGCATGTCTCTTTGTAGGATATTGCTGAAAAATAGTTATTTCCCTTTACACTGGCCAACCTTTTCTTAATGCCATGTGTTGTGCTATGTACTTATGCTCTGCTCTTCCTCAGGCCTCACTCTATCAAAGTGAGGAGATGAAGAGACAATGAAAAATCTTATTTCACTTCAGAAAATGTATTTATAAAACCTTTTTCCTTTAATTACATTCACCATTAACCTCACACGTAATCACATATGGTCCTTTCATTTTTAATTATCATTTCATTTATACTAGTTTTGTTACACTGCTTTGAAAATATATATATATAGATACTGCAGTTTGAAGAGACACAGGCTGGAACCAATTATGAAAATGTAATCTTTATTGTAAATCATTAAAAAAAAAAAAAAAATGCAAGACACTGACATGTCACGCCATAATCAGTCTAACATGTTTTATCCCGTGACTTAATCATATCATCGTTAGCTTATAATGTACACACTATATACAATGCTTAAGGGGTCATTCCACTGCCCAAATGGGCAAAAATACATTTTTAAAAATCAATGTTTAGTAGATATACCCCTAATGAATACATGCATGAATTATTGATGCATGTATTCATTGGGGGAATATCTTGAAAGAGCTTGCAAAGGCTGCAGATCTTATAAACTGAAGTCTTAGCAAGTCCTCCCTTTTTTTCCCAGAAGTTCAGTTTCTTCATAGGGAAATATCAATCAGAAGCTTCTCATTGAGAAGTCTCTAAATTGGTGCCCATGTGCACATTGCGCGCTGGCTCGTGCTTGCGCGCATTTCTGGTCTGAAATCTGCAGGAGCTGAGTGAGCTGGTCTGAGGTTTCTTATAGAAATCAGCACTTTTATAAACTGGGGTTAAACTAGTATACTCCTCACCCAACGGTTCACGAACGGTTCGCCACGAATGGTTCGCCGCGGACTCATCATAGAGTAAACTTTGACCCTGTACCTCAGAGTCAGCAGACACATTCCAGCCGATCAGCAGCAGACCCTCCCTCCCAGACCCTCACACCTCCTGGACAGTATCCATTTTACATTCATTGTGAAGCTGCATTCTTAGTGAGCTGTCCAGGAGGCGGGAGGGTCTGGGAGGGAGGGTCTGCTGCTGATTGGCTGGCATGTGTCTGCTGACTGTGAGGTACAGGGTCAAAGTTTACTCAATGATGAGTCCGTGGCGAACCGTTCGTGGCGAACCATTCGCGAACCGTTCGGCAAACCGTTCGGGACATCACTACCCACAAAGCATTTCAGCAAGCTAAAGGTGAAGGTTTTTTTTCAGTCCTTTGAGAATACTGGTGTTTAAACAAAAGAAGTTGATTAAAGAGAGTTAATGTAGGTAAATATTAAGAAAATTTATTATATTTTCACTTTTATTGCTCCAGAAAGTTGGCATTATTATATCAAACAGGGGCTATCCATAAGTTCATTCTAATAAGTTAGTGTTTTTTGGTTTTTTTATCAGACAGGAGGCTTCATGTTTAGTGCATTATATGCTTATGGAACTTGGTTTGAATATTATCTGAAATCGGATTGGGTGAAAGCACTAAACAGCAAAAGAGATTTTTTTTCTTCTAAAAGATGTGTTAGAATTATAAGCTATGTTTATTTCTATGTAGTCGTATCGTAAATGGACATTAGGTTTATACAGAGCTAATAGGTGAGTGGCATTTTAAAAGTTTAGATATGTTTTATGTCAATTAAAAATAAAAAAAGTTAAAATGAATTAAAATGCCATGCACTTAATAATACAAATGCCATTATAGCCTGTAAAGGTAACTTTCATACATTCGTGTAAATTAGTGTAAAACAGGGGTGCCCAAAAGTTAGATCCCCAGATGTTTTAAAACTACAGCTTCCATGATGATTTGGCATGCAAAGGCATGCAAAGCATCATGGGAGTTGTAGTTCTACAACATCTGGGAATCTAACTTTTGGGAACCCCTGCTGTAAATCATCCTAGCTAGACCATATTATTATTAATATTTACATTTATATAGCATCAACTTATACCGCAGTGCTTTACAATATTATGAAGGGGAAATTTAACAGATGAGACTATTACAAAAAAACTGTTACAGAAATAATAGGTTGATGAGGACCTAACTAAGTCCCCTGTATTTATTAATTAAGAAAACTGCCACATCCAGTTACTGCTCTTTATTATATGGATATGCTATAACACTGAAATGTTTCCCTTTCTTAAATAAAAGTATAGTTAAAACATCTATTTTGTGTCCCTTTAAGTATTTTGTACTTAAAAATTTAAGATTTTAGAGGGACAAACACATTTAAAATTGTTCAAAAATTTCTTTCTCTAATCCACAGCTTGCAAGAATGTGAAAGCCGATATTTTGTTTCTGATTGACAGCTCTGGAAGTATTCATCCTGATGATTTTGCAAAGATGAAGACATTCATGAATTCCTTGGTGAACCAAGTTGAAGTTGGGCCTAGCCAAGTCCAATTTGGGCTAATTCAGTTTAGTGATGGAGCACAAGAGGAGTTTGCACTGAATAGGTACACAAAGAAGAGTGATGTAAAAGCTGCCATATCAAGAATACAGCAAATCGGTGAAGGAACACTTACAGGGGCAGCACTAACATTTTTGTCGCCATATTTTGATGCTGCAAAGGGAGGGCGCCGAAGCTCAAACCAATACCTTATTGTAATCACAGATGGTGAATCTTATGATGCTGTGGCAAAACCGGCTGCTGCTATCAGGGCTAAAGGTGTTACCACTTATGCAATTGGTGTTGTCAACGCTAATGGTACACAGCTTCAAGAGATTGCAAGCAAGCCGAGTCTAGTTTACATTGAAGAAAATTTTGATGCCTTGGAATTCTTGAACAAGCAAATTTTGTTTGAGATCTGCAATCCCGTTGATCGTGAGTGATTCTTTTGTATCTTGTATTGTGTATATATCCTCCTGGGAACTGAGGAAAAAAATGTCTTCCAATTAGTTTTTTGTGTAATATCCTACCTATTTAAGTTCCCAGCATTCCAGTTTATCACATAACATATCACTGGAAAGCCCAGGATGTCCTCTTTACAATACAGCAGGGATTGATAGAGTAGCTAAAAAGAATAAAAAGAGATGCATGTGATCGAAATGTCCAGTACAGAGGGCACAAGTTAATGGACTGGGTCTCAGGAGGATATATATATTTGGGGTTGGAACATGCCTCAAATTCACGCCCTTCTACAATAATTTACTAATGTAGGGCAATGATAGATAATGTATGGCTTAGTTCTATGTTCAAGGTTGGTTATCTAATGTAACCTTAACAAAGATGATATTATAGTATCTATACTATCTATTTTAGACTTTTTAAAGTCCAGCTTAGTTTTAATTAATCTTAGTCTTAGAAAATAAATACAATTTGCTATACATTCCCGAAAGGAGAATAAACTGAACTTCACATGTGTAGACATTTATCGCACAGACACGTTTAAATGCATTCACTAATACTAAACATCCGGCACCCACAAACACTAAAACGCATGCACACTGTCACTGCATATACAGAAATTCTCACGAGTGCTTATGTTGTTCATAGACACAGAACATCAGTCTTGCAAACACAGAAATCCAAATGCAATGACACCTACATTAGACACATGACAATGAAAGTCATGTGGACTTTTACACTCTGATCTTATACACAGAATTTCACACACAGTACTAATTATAGAGTTATATGGAATTCAATTCAAGGTATTAATATTGCCCTTTCGGGGTCCAGCATTAATAAATGGTGGAATCCTAACTTGTAGTTCTGCTAATATAAAGTGTGCTTGCTACATGACAGGAAAATGTATAAATCATGGAATAAAATATGCAAACAAGAAAATGTTATAGATGCATGAGTAAGAATTAGGAGACAAGTAAAATTAAACTAAAACAAAGACAGTTTTGTGTTATGAGAAGAATAATATAGGGCTGAGGAAAAAATGTTTTGTATAATAATAAAATAATAATAAAATAGTGAGCAAAAAAATAGTTAGAAAATTGGGCAGACTAGATGGGCCAAATGGGTCTTATCTGCCGTCACATTCTATGTTTCTAAAAAGTCTGACCAAGATACTAGGGACAACAGAGATTGTCGTGATAAGGAAGCTATGAAGATCAAAACATGGACTAGTTACTAGAGCAAATGGAATGAGAAAGACTTGAAAAAAAAAAATATATATATTAGTCACCAATACAACTTTAGCTTACTGAAGCAGTTTTGGTGTATAGATCATGCTTCTGAAGTTTCACAGCTCAATTCAATGCTATTTAGGAGTTAAATCACTTTTGTTTCTGTTTATGCAGCCGTAGCCATACCTCCTCTGGCTGTCACTGACGAAGGCTGCATGAAAACAAAATGGTTTACTTTTCAATCAGATGTAACATACCTTAAATTTGTGTTATCTTCTGCTCTGTAAATTGAACTTTAATTGCATCCAGGAGGTTCCTGCAGGGTCTAGCAAGCTATTAACAGATCTGGAGAAAATACATTCTAAATTAAACAGAATTTGCAATAAAGGAAGTGTAAAGATTAGATGACTCTTTACAGGAAGTATTAAGGAAGGCTGTGCAAGTCACATGCAGGGAGGTATGACTAAGGCTGCATACAAATTGATGTAACTCCTAAATGGCAGAGAAATGAGCAGTGAGACTGCAGGGGCATAATCTATACACCAAAACTGCTTCATTAAGCTACAGTTCTTTAAGTGACTATAGTATCCCTTTAATTATAAACCACTTGTATTTACTTTGTCTTAATACTTTGTTATCATTTGTTATTTTACAGCTTGCAAGAGGACAGAGATAGCTGACATTATCTTTTTAGTAGATTCGTCAATCAGCATTACATCTTCCCAGTATACCAATATGAAGAGGTTCATGAATGCCGTAGTTAATGACTCCATGGTAGGAAAAGACCATGTCCAGTTTGGTGTAGTAATTTATAGCACCACTCCTGAACAACAGTTTCCTCTTAATAAATATACATCCAAAAATGATGTAAGAGAGGCTATAAATGGCTTAGTTCGTATGAATGGATATACATACACAGCAACGGCACTGGAATACACGCAGAAAAGGTTCGAATCTGTTTACGGAGGCAGAAATGGTGTTCCACGCATAATAATTCTTATAACTGATGGACAAACTACACGGGAGGACCGTCCAAAGTTAGAACCAGTTTCAAAATCTTTGAGGGACAATGGAATCATTGTCTTTGCCGTTGGAGTTGGAGGGGCCAAAATGCAAGAGCTTGAGCTAATTGCTGGACAACCTGATAGATGGTTCTTAGTCCAGAATTATACCTCTCTCGAAGGCTTACATGAAAATATTACACATGTTGTCTGTGAGGAATCACATCAACGTAAGTTTCTAACATTTGTTGTCAGTGGCGGAACTAATGTAATAAGGTCCCTTGTGCAAGAATTTATTGGGCCCCCTGTAGCACAATGTGGAGGAACATTTGGAATTAGTATTGGTATATAAATGAAGGCGTGTGTTTCTATATAACTTTAGTGTTTGACTACAGGGGATATGTTTGTATGTAATGTTTGCATTTCAGTGCAAGGGTGTGTTTGATGTAGTGTGGGTGTGTTGATTGCTGGCATATATGCACATATACACATACACTGCCACATACATATTTACACAGCTACACATACACATTGACACACACAGATACACACACTGACACATATGTACACACTGATACACCCTGATGAATGCACACTCAGACACACACATATACGCACAGTGACATACGCACTGACACACACAGAAATATACACAAACACACAGATACACACACATAAACACACTTACACACACATAGATACATACACTGGCACATACACACACACACTGATAAATACATACATAGGTACACATACATGTCATAATTGTTATATTTTTAACTGTAAACAAAACTTTTTGTGTGCGGGACGTTGGCCTTTTTGAGTTCTGCTGCTGGCAGAGGCTGATGGGAGTGTGGAGCAGGAGCAGATCTCTCCTTCCTCTCTGCCTCCCTCCTGTGTCTCCCTCTCATGCGGCTCTCACTGTATCTGGGAGGGAGTGATAGGCAGGGCCGTCTTTAATATTGACCGGACACTGGGCAACCATTTGCTTGGGGCCCCTGGACTCTGCCCCCTGCCAGACATACTAACACACATACACAGAGACATACACTGACACACACGCTGACACACACATATTGACAGACATACTGACACACACACAGAAACATACACTACAGACATACTGACATATGCAGACACATATACTGACACACATACACAAAGACATACAATGACAGACATACTGACACATACAGACACATACAATAACAGACATACTGACATACACAGACACATACAATAACAGACATACTGACATACACAGACAGACATACTGACACATACACCGACAGAAATATTGACACAAGCACAGACACATACACTAACAGACATACTGACATAAACATACACTGACAGACATACTGACACAAACACAGACAGACATACTGACATAAACATACACTGACATACATACTGACACAAACACATACACTGACAGACATACTGACAAACATACACTGACAGACATACTGACAAACATACACTAAAAGACATACTGACACAAACACAGACAGACATACTGACATAAACATACACTGACATACATACTGACACAAACACAGACAGACATACTGACATAAACATACACTGACAGACATACTGACAAACATACACTAAAAGACATACTGACACAAACACAGACAGACATACTGACATAAACATACACTGACAGACATACTGACAAACATACACTGAAAGACATACTAACACAAACACAGACAGACATACTGACACAAAACATACACTGACATACATACTGACACAAACACATACACTGACAGACATACTGACAAACATACACTGAAAGACATACTGACACAAACACAGACAGACATACTGACATAAACATACACTGACATACATACTGACACAAACACATACACTGACAGACATACTGACATAAACATACACTGACAGACATACTGACAAACATACACTGAAAGACATACTGACACAAACACATACACTGACAGACATACTGACATAAACATACAATGACATACATACTGACACAAACACATACACTGCCAGACATACTGACATAAACATACACTGACAGACATACTGACAAACATACACTGAAAGACATACTGACACAAACACGTACACTGACAGACATACTGACATAAACATACAATGACATACATACTGACACAAACACATACACTGACAGACATACTGACATAAACATACACTGACAGACATACTGACAAACATACACTGAAAGACATACTGACACAAACACATACACTGACAGACATACTGACAAACATACACTGAAAGACATACTGACACAAACACATACACTGACAGACATACTGACATAAACATACAATGACAGACATACTGACACAAACACATACACTGACAGACATACTGACATAAACATACAATGACAGACATACTGACACAAACACATACACTGACAGACATACTGACATAAACATACAATGACATACATACTGACACATACACATACACAGACAGACATACTGACATAAACATACAATGACATACATACTGACACAAACACAGACAGACATACTGACATAAATTTACACTTTTAAACCCACCCACAAGTTTCCTACCTTGGAAGGTGGTTCCCCAGGTGTCCAGACTGAAGGCTGTTGGGATCTGCCTCTCCTGGTAAAGGCTCCCTCCTTCGTCTCCCGCGCGGCTCCTCTCCTTAGTGGGAGGAAGTGACTCGCAGCCGTCACTTCCTCCCAGCGCTGCCGAAAAGCAAAGGGCCCGGCCGTGCTGTTAAAGTGCTACAGTGTGTGACCGGGCCCCTGCTTACAATACCCACCCGGTGGCTTGCTTAATGTGGGGGCCGGCGGCCCCATGGGAGAAACAATTGTTGAGGGCAGCGGGGCCCACGGGGAAGCTGCCTTGGGCCCCCCAAGAGTAACTGGGCCCGGGGCAGCTGCCCCGTTTGCCCCGCATTAAAGACGGCCCTGGTGATAGGCACTCACTTCCTCCCTCTGTTGGAGATAGTGAGTGCCTGTCACTGATGGAGAAAGTGAGTGCCTGTCAATGATGGAAATTTTATTCCATCAATTATACATTTTCCTGACAGGGACCCGGCCATGCTGTTAAATGGCTGCGGCGCACTGTTAGCAAATGATAGTTGAAAAGGTATTCTGCCGTACATTAATTTATCATTTTATAGTAATCATTGTAATAAGTGACCAGCAGGCATCCCAAAACACTTAGCATGAACCCACACATTAGGAATTGTAGATGTTGATTATATAATTTGGGGGCAGACTGTTTGCATGAGCAGCTGCTCAGTAAGGACCTGCATGTTTATTTAGGAGTAAGACGACCTTCAAGCAGTGGCTGCTCTATACTTTGTGAGACCTTAGCAAAACTCAAACATGAGGCCCCCACTAACACCCAAAGTGAAAACAAAATAGGGGTTGCATTGTGTGTATAAGGAGCTGTAGTTATTTTGAAGGGTGGGCTTGTAGCGCTGGATACAGATAACTAGTCTCTGTATTCATTGCTCAGAGGCTTGCTGTGTCACGGCTGTTGCTGCATTGCAGTAGTTATGACATAATTAGAAAACTAAATTAATATGCAATGAACAAATTTTACTTGCAGTTATGCTAATTATTTATACACCATTGCAGGGTATAATTGCATAGCCGGATAGTTGGGTATACTGTACATAAGTGTCAGTGTGAAAAAAAATTACATTTGGATTGAGCAAAAAAAGCTTTTAAAATTAATTTACCAAATAATATAGTTACAGATAAGAAAAGTGTCATAGACATTTTCTCACATATTCTATAATACTTTCACATGTATATTATCCTATATAATATATATGTGTTGTCCCATGTATTGTATATGTATGTATATTATATATATGTTATATGTTTCCACTTTACCTTTGCATTGCCCATATCATACCAACCATACATTGCAGCCATAGATAAAAACACACTAATACTTGCACACCTATATATACTCTGATACACTCACCTGCACACACACACACACACAAGCGCGCGCACACACACACAAACACACAGATGCACAGTGACACCCAAATTGACAAATACAGACATACAGTCACAATGTATATCTGGCTGAGTGTATTTCTGAGTGTGTCTGGATTCATCTACCTGTGTATGTGCATGAGAGTGAGTGTCTGATAGAGTATCCTTGTGTGGGAATGTATGTCTCGGTGAGCATGTGTATGTGTGTATTGGACCATATGTGTGTGGCGTAGCTGTCTGTGGCCTTTGTGACATTGTGTATATGATGAATGTCTTCAGCTGGTGATTGTAACAGTGAGTTAAGAGGTAACTGTGGCAGGCTGAGTGTGACATGGCGAGGGCAGTCAATGAAGCAGGAGCGGGGTGAGTGTGACATGGTTAGAGGATGGTGCATGGCAGAACAAGGGGAATGGAGTGTGACAGGACTAGGGGTTTAATGAGACAGGAAGAGGGAGTGTGACAGGGAGAGAGAAGGTGAGTGTGCCAGGATTATGCAAAGTTTATGTGACAGACTGAGTATGGCAGCGTGTGACTGGATCAGAGGCGTTAGTGTGACAGAGTGAGAGTGGCAGGGTTGGGGGGAGAGTGTGACAGAGTTGGGAGTGAGTGTGGCATGATTGGAGAGCAGGATTGGAGGAAGAAATTGATGGGGTGAGTGTAGCAGATGAAGTGGGTGAGTGGGACAAAGTGATAGAGAATGAGTCTATCAAGGTTGGGGGTGAGTGTGAGAAGATTTGGCAGGTAATGTAATAGGGTGAGTGTGGTAGTGCGAGGGCACGTTAGTTTGTTATAGTTGGAGGGATAGAGAGTGACAGGAGTAGGAAGGGTTAATTTGAGTGTGGCTTGGTAAAGAGGGCTGACCGTGTGTGGGGGATGACAGTGTGTGTGGGGTTACATTGTGTGGGAGGGGATGACAGTGTGTGGGGGATGACAATGTGTGAAAGGAGGGTGACGGTGTGTGAGGGGTGACAGTGTGTAAGACATTGTGTGGGGATGACAGTGTGTGTGAGGAGGTTAACTGTGTGTGGGATGTGACGGTGTGTTGGAGTAAGGTGACAGTGGGTTACCGTATATGGGAGCAGGATGGCAGTGTGTGGGGAAGTGACAGTGTCTGGGAGGAGGCTGAGAGTGTTTGTGGGAGTGACAATGCATGTGGGAGGTAAGTGACACAACAGTGTGGGCGGAACTGTATTTCAGTGGCAAGCCTCCCCACATTGAAATACATTTCTCTAAAGTTTTACTTCCCTGGTGGTCTAGTGGTCTCTCTTCCTGGTGGTCTAGTGGTCCCTCTCCCTTGTGGTCAGTTTGTCTCCCTCTCTTGTGGTCCAGTGGCCTTGATATCCGGTTTGCCATGTGGTAGAGGTCTAGTGAGTTCCGGAAGTGTCAGAGCATTTCCCTAGTAAACAGTGGCAATGCTCTGATTGGACCAGAGATAGTGAGACACTTACCACATGGTCTGCAGCTCTGAGGGGAGAGGCCCTACACCTAGCAGCATACAGGGCAAGCTGCCAGGCTATCTCCCGGTGTCAGGCCATTGGAGGACCCACTGAGGACCTGACAGCTTAGTCTGCCCTTAAGCATATATAAGTTAATATACCAGAGATTGTGCCACATAAAGTATTGACTAAATATAAACCTACCTAAATTAGTTTACTGAAGTGCTTTATGTGTGAAGGGTGTGTCGTTTTTTCATTTTGCAAAAAGTGCAGATTTCAATATAAATTGGCACTTTTATAAAGTACCCTTGTTACACCTCCCCATGCTATCAATCACACAACTGGTCCTGTTAAAATGGATCCCTTTGAATAAACATTGGATTATTCATTAGCAGGATCCAGAAAAGGGATCTTCTATCTTGCATAGCAATACCATTATCAATAAGCATTATCAATATGTTCATAGTTTTAACATTGTTATTTAGACATGTGCGTGTCGTGAAAATTCTACTAGGCTTAACCATTTTCCCCAAAAATTTTAAATATTTTTGCACATCTGAATTTCACCCATATTTCGGTTTGACTCAGCAGAATATTGGTACCAAAAAACTAATCTGGCAACCGAATCAGACAAGCCAGAAGGGTACACAAATAGACCAATAAGAGTAGCAAAATATATACAAAGAAAATATATGCCTAATATAATATAACAGAATTAACATTTTCCTGCAGTTTGGTTCACAGATCAAGTTAGAAAAAATAACCAATAATGAGAAAGAACAGGAGGAGCAGAAAGAATAATATATATATATATATATATATATATATATATATATATACAACAAACAGGGTTTCCTTGCACTCACGCTTGTAGACTGTTGTAGGCGGGGTGCTTGTAATCCAGGGAAAAAATGCATAAAGTGAAGTAGTGATCAGCACTCTCGGGCTTTTGTGAATTAAAACTTACAGTTTATTGAATTTCCATTTAAAAGATCAACGTTTCAGTTCCTGTCTGGAACTTTCATCAGGATCAAACATATGAAACAAGGAAGAACAAAACCTTTATATACCTCAAGTATTAGTGAAATTAGACAAAAAATGACTTACCCCTGTGCTCAAAGTGATGGGTGTGGTGCCCATGGCGTCTACCTTGCCTCCGTGCGCATGCGCGGACGTAGCCCCGCCCCTACGTATCGTGATGACGTCATGCGTTGCCGCGGCTACGCTAGAGTCACATGGGGGGAAAAAAACAGGAAGTGACTGGTGGTGAATGACCTGTATCTCCGGTTGCTATGGCAACCCGGCTACATAACTAAAGCGTTTTAAATTCAATAGACATTCCCAAATACTAATCCAGTCATCCTGTTAATGGGAGATATTGGAAGTAAAGATCTATGTAGATATAAAGTGATACTGGTGTATATAAAGAGTGCATAGAAAACTATGTGTACTCAATGATATTAATTAATACCCTTATATTAGCAAGTGAATACTGGCTTTAAAGTGCCAATGTGAAATAAAGTGCTGAAGACCAGTACAGTCTATACTGGAATTGAAGTGTATATAGAAAAGTGCTGTAGTGATAATAAAGTGCAAACAGTGATATAATTATTGCTTAAAATATAAAAAGTGCTTACCAGTGCAAATATAATTGAATAACAATTCTATATTAATAAATTATTCCCTGATATACAAATGTACCAAAACATTAAGTGCTTAAAGGTATAAACTTACACATAATAAAAAACATCATAAAAAAAGTATCATAAAAATCATCATAAAAACAAAATTCCTATTGCTTTTGGGGTCATAATTAAAGAAATGAATGATAAGAAAGCATCTCATTTAGTCCTCCAGGTGCAATCGTGTTCAATTGGAAGATCCACACTGATACACTGCACTTTACAACAGATGAAGCTAAAGCTATTTTATGGGAGCAGACGGGTTTAGATCTACCTCATAATTTGTCCACTAAAGACATTTATTTTCAATTATTGCGGTTGCACCAGAAACAGATAGACCTGGAACTTCATGGAATGTTTTTATCAGACTATTACAAGGCTAAGAGGATCCCTAGGGGGTTCAGGATTATGAATGTACCCACTATAGGCAGAGGTAAGCCCAAAGTCTGCAAAGACTGGACATGTGTCCTCAACAAGGCGTCTCTAGATTTAATTTTGATCATTATCCAAGACGTCAGGAGTGATTTATCTGATGTTACACAAAAAATTGAAGCTTTGGAAACTCAACATGCAGTACTCTTGGACTCCCAGGAGGGGGCCAAGTTACAATTGAAATTAAAACAAGAACTTAACAGCTATCGGAATGAATTAATCAAGTTTAAGAAGCTCAAGTTTGAGCGTGTACGCCAGGACTACCAGGACCACCGGGTATATAAATGGCTTTTGGGTGACAAAACAAGGAGGCCACCCAGAATATGCAAACGTATTACTCGCCCTAGAGTCCCAACGGTAGATGTTACTTCGGGAGAATCGGCTTCAGACAGTGAAGCACTAAGGGAACAGGCAATTTTTTTAGGGAACGCAGAAGTGGGTATTACCACGAGGAGCCAAGGGAGAGGCGCAGTAGGAGGAGAACAAGACGTGGACAGAAGGGTAAAGCGAAATCCACGTGGCAAACCTCCAATGAGAAAGTAACACCCATTTTCAATTTATCACACAGGGTGTTAGATAAACAAGAAATATCTATTTTGGAACATGGCCTTTCTTTTGTACCCACGGCGGCCCCTAATATGTTTAAATGGAATGTGGAGTTATTTAAATTTGGGAGAAATATGCGCCTTAAGGAATATTACCACAAACCAGGAGAACAAGGACTACCACAGATTCCAGTGAATATTGATACATCGAATCAACAAATGAAAATATTTAAACCTAAATCGAATTTTGACCCACAGAACTATAAAGCTTCAATAAAGACCTATCTCTCTACAGTGCAACGACTTACACAGGAGGCTATCCGCAACCATAAAGTACTTAGGAGAAATGTCTCTATATCACAGATGAAAATCATTAAAAACTTAGCTGAGGACCCTACGATTGTCATTAGATCTGCTGACAAAGGGGGAGGCATTGTAATCATGGACTACAAGGATTATGCTGGGGAAATCAGACGGCAATTACAAGATGCTACAGTATATTCACATTTACAAGGTGATCCAACTAATAAAATAGCAACAATTATAGAGAATACTCTTTTTATGGGACTGGAAGCAGGATACATAGATCTTCAACTTTATAACTACCTATTGAAAAAGAATCCCATGACTCCAATTTTATACACTATACCAAAGATACATAAGAATCCCGTCAGCGAAATGGCTGGATTCCCTATTCCAAGCACCAATAGCTGAGATACAGACTTGCATCAAGGATACACCGACATTGATAAGGAAATTGGACTCATTAGACTTTGTCGAGGAACCCATCATCCTAATCACCATGGATGTGAGCAATCTATATACAATTATTCCACACCAGGAGGGGATTGAAGCCATGAGACAAACTTTATGCATGGCCACTTCATATGAGGGACCCCCAATCGAATTTGTCTTGGAATTATTATCCCTAACCCTCCAACAAAATTATTTTAGGTTTGAGGACGATTGGTTCCTACAAATGGCGGGCACCTCTATGGGGGCAGCGATGGCCCCTATGTATGCCAATTCCTATATGCATATATACGAGAAACAATACATCTTTTCCAAATTTAATCATCTTATCACGGCTTATTTTCGTTACATTGACGATTTGTTGATCCTTTGGAAAGGCACTGAATTGGAAGCACAGCATATGGTTCATTATTTGAATGAACTCAACACTCCAGTCAGGTTTACGTCCAACATTAGTACAAGTATGATTCAATTTTTGGATGTAGAGATATCTGTTGAAGAACATGGAGTATCTTACTGTTTATATAGGAAAGACACCGATCGGAATACATTGTTGCACAACAAAAGTGCACATCCAAAAATGTTGAAAAAATCGCTTCCCAAGGCACAATTCTTAAGAGTTATACGCAACAATTCAGATCAACACAAAATGCAACAACAGTTGGAGGAGATGAACAAAAAATTCCTCGAAAGAGACTATTAGAGACAGGAATTGTTAAAAGCACAACATGATGCGCAAATGGCCAATACCGCCATACGAACTAAAAAGCCACCAGCCTTGGTGTTTCCAATGGCTTACAATGACGCTTCACCCAAAATAGTTAAAATCATCAAACAAAATTGGAAGATGCTTGCAACGGACGACACTTTGCCTAAAGTTTTTAAAGAATATCCGTTAATTTGTTTCAAGAGAAACAAAACATTAAAGGACATGTTGGTACACACAGATCCTATAAATAGTTATAATCAGGGAACTGATATTCAACATCGAGGCAGTGTCCGATGCTTAGGATGCGTCACTTGCAGCCATATGACTCCAGCTAAATCCTTTCAACATCCACATAATAATAAGGTGTTTAAGATAAAACACACAATTACATGCAAAACACCATTTGTGATCTACAAATTAACCTGTCCATGCGGGTTAGCCTACATTGGCAAAACTGAAACTCCACTATGTGAGAGAATACGGGGACACAGATCAGCAATACGGGTGGCTTTTAGGGATGGACATTCAGAACAACCTGTGGCACAACACTTTCTTAAAATGAAACATCCACTTTCCTCTTTGAAGTTTGTCGCAATAGACCATATCCCAATACCCAGGCGAGGAGGGGATCGCGGTAAAATACTCCTTAATAGAGAGACAGAGTGGATCTTCCAATTGAACACGATTGCACCTGGAGGACTCAATGAGATGCTTTCTTATCATTCATTTCTTTAATTATGACCCCAAAAGCAATAGGAATTTTGTTTTTATGATGATTTTTATGATACTTTTTTTATGATGTTTTTTATTATGTGTAAGTTTATACCTTTAAGCACTTAATGTTTTGGTACATTTGTATATCAGGGAATAATTTATGAATATAGAATTGTTATTCAATTATATTTGCACTGGTAAGCACTTTTTATATTTTAAGCAATAATTATATCACTGTTTGCACTTTATTATCACTACAGCACTTTTCTATATACACTTTAATTCCAGTATAGACTGTACTGGTCTTCAGCACTTTATTTCACATTGGCACTTTAAAGCCAGTATTCACTTGCTAATATAAGGGTATTAATTAATATCATTGAGTACACATAGTTTTCTATGCACTCTTTATATACACCAGTATCACTTTATATCTACATAGATCTTTACTTCCAATATCTCCCATTAACAGGATGACTGGATTAGTATTTGGGAATGTCTATTGAATTTAAAACGCTTTAGTTATGTAGCCGGGTTGCCATAGCAACCGGAGATACAGGTCATTCACCACCAGTCACTTCCTGGTTTTTCCCCCCCATGTGACTCTAGCGTTGCCGCGGCAACGCGTGACGTCATCACGATATGTAGGGGCGGGGCTACGTCCGCGCAATGCGCACGGAGGCATGGTAGACGCCATGGGCACCACACCCATCACTTTGAGCACAGGGGTAAGTCATTTTTTGTCTAATTTCAATAATACTTGAGGTATATAAATGTTTTGTTCTTCCTTGTTTCATATGTTTGATCCTGATGAAAGTTCCAGACAGGAACTGAAACGTTGATCTTTTAAATGGAAATTCAATAAACTGTAAGTTTTAATTCACAAAAGCCCGAGAGTGCTGATCACTACTTCACTTTATATATATATATATATATATATATATATATATGTATGTATGTATTAAGGCAATTTGGCCTGGATTTGTGGGAGGTGCTTGGTATCCACTCATAGCCTACTTAAGGCACATCCCTTACCTTGCTCCTTACCGTTCGAGGTCAGCGTTGAATGACCCTCCCACCACACCACATTTTAACATTATTTCCTTTCTATTTCTTTTTCCTGGGTAGGCCCTCTTCTTTCTCAGGCCTACCTCATCGTCGGTTCTGGCACACCACAGCCAACTTGCCCTTTTTACTATCCTACATTTAATTATGGTATTTTTACTCTGTACTATCATGAGCACCTAACATAAATATATATACGAAATGGCCCGTATGAAGCCTGATGGTTTTGCCCAATTCAGACTTTACTGAATAACTCTGTATGTCAAAGAACAAATTGTGAAAGACCAAGACAAAAGAGAGTGTCTTTCATATCACGGAAGGAAGAAGTACACGAAGGAAAGGTATCCCATATCCCATAAGCGGGGATTAAACCGCTGTACGCCTTCTACACCAGAGCAGGCTCTAGTTTTTTCAAATGTGAGTTTGCAATCAAGATTTACATTTCTACTTCCTCTACTATAATAAATATACTACACTATTTGGTTCTGTATTTTTTATCTTTTCCATATGAAACGATCTACAAGGAAGATATAAATAAAGACTATTGTTCTGGACCAAGTACCATCATACAATACGATTCCAACAGACGCTTCCAGATAAGACTTTCTCTTTTTATCCATTTATTTTATTTGGACTATCCGTATTATTCAGAGTTTTATCCTAGCGCAGCCCTTTCTTGTATTTTTTACCTTTTTGTGTTTTAACTAAGGGTTTTTGAGGGATTCCCTTATAGGGTTGCTGCTATTTTGTGTTATTTAGCACTTTCTCACTGTTCTGTTTATATATATATATATATATATATATATATATATATATATATGTATATATATATATTAGAAAAAGAATCTTGTACTCCATTTATCCAGGTACTTGCCCGGTGCTTGTCAAGCCAAATACATAGAAGAACTTGTCAAAAAAAATCAAAACTTAGCTGTTAATTAGCTTCACATAAAAAAATTCAACGTTTCAGTTTGTTATACACAAACTTTTATCAGGACTCCAAACTGACAAACTGAAACGTTAATTTTATTATGTGAAGCTAATTAAAAGCTAAGTTTGGACAAGTCCTGGGAGTGCTATCTGGAATATATATATATATATATATGCAGGTGATACTCGAAAAATTAGAATATCGTACAAAGTTCATTTATTTCAGTAATGCAATGTAAAAGGGGAAACTAATATATTAGATAGACGCATTACATGCAAAGCAAGATAGTTCAAGCCGTGATTTGTCATAAGTGCAATGATTATGGCTCACAGCTCATGAAAACCCCAAATCCACAATCTAAGTAAATTAGAATATTACATCAATAAAACAAGGAGTGTACATAGAACAATATCGGACCTCTGAAAAGTATAAGCATGCATATGGACTCAGTACTTGGTTTGGGCCCCTTTTGCAGCAATTACTGCCTCAATGCGGCGTGGCATGGAAGCTATCAGCCTGTGGCACTGCTGAGGTGTTATGGAAGACCAGGATGCTTCAATAGCGGCCTTCAGCTCTTCTGCATTGTTTGGTCTCATGTCTCTCATCTTTCTCTTGGCAATGACCCATAGAATCTATATGGGGTTCAGGTCAGGCGAGTTTGCTGGTCAATCAAGCACAGTAATCCCACGGTCATTGAACCAGGCTTTGGTGCTTTTGGCAGTGTGGGCAGGTGCTGGAAAATGAAGTCAGCATCCCTATAAAGCTCGTCTGCAGAAGGAAGCACGAAGTACTCCAAAATCTCCTGGTAGATGGCTGCGTTGACCCTGGACTTAAAGCGGCACTGTCATGCCGAACTTACCTTTCCTCAATCTCTTCCTCTTCTCCCCCTCTCTCAGGATCTGTTATTCTTTTCTTCCTGTCTTCTTTAGTTTTCTTTAAAATCATAAGACAAAGTAGGGACTCTTTGCCTTATGGAGGATTCCTCCGCTTAACCAGCTCTGACCAGCTCTGACCAGCGGAGGAACAAAGTGTGCTTCATTTCCGCTGTTCAGAGCAATTTTCCCATGATCCTTACCTTCCCTCTGTGTTCCCACAATGCTTCCTGTCATTTTACACAAAACTGCCGAATTGCGTTCTAACTGAATGAGAACAGTATGTTCGTTTCTTTTAGAACGCAATTCGGCACTTTATTCGGATCGGAATTTCATTCTAATGAATGAAACTCCGATCCTACTCATTGCCGTGGCTACATCTTGCAGCCGCTTAGTAGATAACTCCCTAATTCCCACGGTATCAGGGAGTTATCTACTAAAAGGCTGAAACACCTAAATTGGTCTTTCAGCCACATTTACTAATACTAAGTAAAGATTACTTAGTATTAGTAAATAATATGCCCCTACTCGCTATATCGCGGTGGGTGGGGGCCCTAATAAAACAATAAGGGTGGGGGACCTACTGTCCTCCCCCCCTGGCCCCCACCCCTGCGCGGTGGGTGGGGCCCTAATAAAACAATAAGGGGGGGGACATACTGTCCTCCCCCCCTAGCCCCCACCCCTGCGTGGTGATTGGGGGCCCTAATAAAACAATAAGGGGGGGACCTACTGTCCTCCCCCCCTGGCCCCCACCCCTGAGCGGTGGGTGGGGGCCCTAAATGAAACACACCCCCCCCCCCAATCAAGGTGACTAGGGGTCCCAAGCCCCCCTTTTTTTTCGCTCGTTTTTTTTTTTTTTTTTAAAGTGCGACGGGTATGATGGATTTTTATTTGGCCTTTTTGGGGGCTGAAGAAAGAAGATTTTAGAAAAAAGAAGACGTCAAATGGTAAGTTTATTTATTTTTATTTTTTTACAGGTTAGTTATTTTATTCTCCCCTCACTATTTTTAGGGTGAGGGGGGTAGGTAGGGGATAGTTTTTTTTGGGTGGGGGGGGTGACCTAGTCACCTTGATTGGGGGGGGTTTCATTTAGGGCCCCCACCCACCGCTCAGGGGTGGGGGCCAGGGAGGGAGGACAGTAGGTCCCCCCCCCTTATTGTTTTATTAGGGCCCCCACCCACCACGCAGGGGCCAGGGGGGGAGGACAGTAGGTCCCCCCCTTATTGTTTTATTGGGGCCCCCACCCACCGCTTGGGGGTGAGGACAGTAGGTCCCCCCCTTATTGTTTTATTAGGGCCCCCACACCCACCACCGCGCAGGGGTGGGGGCCGGGGGGGGCCAGAAGTTCCCCCCCCATATCTTTATTTAGGGCCCCCACCCACCGCTCAGAGGTGGGGGCCGGGGGGGAGGACAGTAGGTCCCCCCCTTATTGTTTTATTAGGGCCCCCACCCACCGCTCAGGGGTGGGGGCCAGGGGGGGAGGACAGTAGCCCCCCCCTATTGTTTTATTAGGGCCCCCACCCACCGCTCAGGGGTGAGGGCCAGGGGGGGAGGACAGTAGGTCCCCCTCCCTTATTGTTTTATTAGGGCCCCCACCCACCATGCAGGGGTGGGGGCCGGGGGGGGACAGAAGTTCCCCCCCTTATTGTTTTATTAGGGCCCCCACCCACCGCTCAGGCGTGGGTGCCAGGGGGGGAGGACAGTAGGTCCCCCCCTTATTGTTTTATTAGGGCCCCCACCCACCGTGCAGGGGTGGGGGCCAGGAGGGGAGGACAGTAGGTCCCCCCCCCTTATTGTTTTATTAGGGCCCCCACCCACCGCGCAGGGGTGGGGGCCGGGGGGGGACAGACGTTCCCCCCCATATCTTTATTTAGGGCCCCCACCCACTGCTAAGGGGTAGGGGCCAGGGGGGGAGGACAGTAGGTCCCCCCCCCTTATTGTTTTATAAGGGCCCCCACCCACCGCGCAGGGGTAGGGGCCAGGGGGGGAGGACAGTAGGTCCCCCCTTATTGTTTTATAAGGGCCCCACCCACCGCGCAGGGGTGGGGGCCAGGGGGGGAGGACAGTAGGTCCCCCCCACCTTATTGTTTTATAAGGGCCCCCACCCACCGCGCAGGGGTGGGGGCCAGGGGGGAGGACAGAAGGTCCCCCCCCCTCATTATCTTCATGGCCCCCATCCGTCGCTCAGGGTGGGGGAGGGGGTGAGGACAATAGGTCCGCCCCCCCTTATTGTAATTTATGTAATAAATTATGTAATTTATGTAACTTTTGTATGTAACCATAGGCTGCTCACTGTTTAGTAGACATGCCCCTACTCGCGGTATAGCGAATAGGGGCATTTGGGAGATTTTAATCCCCCTTGTGCTATTATGGGGGTCATATTGACCCCCATAGAGTGGGAGGGGGACTTGGGGGGGCTTATGAAGTGGTGGGGGCACTGCTCCCTGCCGCTTCTATCGTTACATATTACAAGGAGGGAGCTGCACACCGGTAGCTCCCTCCTTGTAATAAACTGAACGAACAAACTAACACTGATACATTGTGCTTGTTTGTTCGGCTGACATTTCTATTCACTCATTCGTCTGTCTGATGAATGAATGAATAGATGAAATTCCCGTTCGCATGTCCAGGTGTTTCACTGGGCATGTGCGGGAATCTCACAGTCTGTCTAGTGAGGGCTGATGACGTGTCCCACAGGGACTTCACCTACCCACACAAAGATGGCGGCGCCCTAGATATAGATCGGGCAGAAAATAAGGATTAAAAAATAGGTAATGTGGGGGGCTTAGGGGCATTTGGGGGTGACTAGTGGGTCAATTGGATGTAGTGGAGGCGGGAGGGGGGTTAAAAAAAACGGGATTCGGCATGACAGTGCCGCTTTAATGAAGCACAGTAGACCAACACCAGCAGATGACATGGCTCCCCAAATCAACACAGACTGTGGAAACTTCACACTGGACTTCAAGCATCTTGCAGTGTGTGCCTCTCCTTTCTTCCTCCACACTCTGGGCCCTTGGTTTCCAAATGAGATGCAAAAGTTGCTCTCATCAGAAAAGACGACTTTGGACCACTGAGCAACAGACCAGGTCTGTTTTTCTTTAGCCCAGGTAAGACGCTTTTGAAGTTGTTTGTTATTCAGGAGCGGCTTGACAAGAGAAATACGACATCTGAAGCCCATGTCCAGGATCCGTATGTGTGTGGTGGCTCTTGATGCACTGACTCCAGCCTCAGCCCACTCCTTGTGAAAGTCCCCAATACATTTGCATGGCCTTTTCCTGACCATCTTCTCCAGGCTGCGGTCATCCCTGCTGATTGTGCACCTTATTTCTTCCACACTTTTCCCTTCCACATAACTTTCTATTAATGTGCTTTGATACAGCACTTTGGGAACATCCAACTTCCTTTGCAAATACCTTTTGAGGCTTTCCCACACCTGGAGGGTGTCAATGATGGTTTTCTGCACAACTGTCAGGTCAGCAGTCTTCCCCATGATTGTGATTCCTACTGAACCAGACTGAGAGACCATGTAAAGGCTCAGAAACCCTTTGCAGGTGTTATGGCTTACATAGCTGATTAGAGTGGGACACGGTGAGCTTAGAATATTGCACCTTTTCACAATATTCTAATTTACTGAGATTGTGGATTTGGGGTTTTCTTGAGCTAAAAGCCATAATCATCACATTTATGACAAATCACGGCTTGAACTATCGTGCTTTGCATGTAATGCGTCTATCTCATATATTAGTTTCCCATTTTACGTTGCATTACTGAAATAACTTTTGCACGATATTCAAATTTTTTTCCGTATCACCTGTGTATATAGATATATTTTTAGCTTCTCTCTTCCCTCTTGCTCACTTCTCTTGATCTGTGAATAAAATCTAAATTTAGCAAGTTTCCAAGTGACCATTTATCCTTTTTCCAGCCATTTTTATTGGTTCATGACTCAAGTACATCTCAGCTTTTGAGTTTGAGAATTTGAACGATTACCTGATCAGCTCAAATTTGGACAAACTGTAGTTCAGACCACTGTTATTCACTAAACTGAGATTTGTGGAAAATTGACAAAGGAATTGCAATAATTTTAGGTCAAAATTGATGAAATGCAAACATTATCCAATTATTAGCTTAGCTACTTTGAATTTCTTCAGATGTATCCCCTAACATGTTACTTTAGGCATTTTGTAAGGCATCTGTAGTATTTGTACCTCCGGGTAAAATGTATATTTGGTGCTATGCATTACAACATTGCTCAGGCTCAAAAATAGTTTAATATAGCTTGCTACAAAGATTTTGGACAAAGTTATAAACTTGTAGGCATCATATTTAACGTTATGGAAACTACAATACTTGCTGTCATTAACTTTATAAGTAACAAACAAATTCTTATAGTTAAATGTATATTTATTTTTCAGCTTGTTCGCATGATCAGCTTGATCTTGTTTTCCTGATTGATGGATCTGCGAGTATCACTCAGAGCAACTTCACAACTATGAAAACCTTTATGAAGGAGATTGTACAGAGTTTCACTGTTGCAGAGGACAGAGTGCGTATCGGAGTGGCCCAATACAGTGCAAATCCCAAGAAAGAGTTCTTTTTAAACGAGATCTATTCCAGTACTGTCATGGAAAATAAAATTAATTCAATCTCCCAGCTCAAAGCTACAACTTACACTGGTAAAGGACTGACGTTTGTAAGGCAGTTTTTTGAGCCTGTCAACGGAGGTCGCAAAAATCAAAGAGTTCCGCAATATCTAATAGTTATCACAGATGGTAATTCAAACGATACTGTGGAGGAGGCTGCCTCTGTATTGAGGGGTGATGGGGTTACCATCTTTTCAATTGGTATTGGCCTTCTTAACAATTTTGAGCTGGTTCAGATTGCTGGTAAGAAAGAAAATGTATTCGTGGTGCAGAACTTTGAAGCTCTAGATTCTATCAAGAGACAGATTAGGAAACACGTTTGTGATCCAAGCGATGAACCTATAACTGGTAAGTTTTTTATTTGCATCATTATTTGTATATATGAAGCACTATCCTTTGTGTGATTAATACACTCTGGACTAAATGAATCAAGGCAAAACAAAAGTGCTGTCTTTAACATCTACGGAGCCTCTCGTACACCCAAATAAAGATTTAGCTTCTTTTCTGATAACCCTTACTATATGTATTTGTAAAATCCAGGCAGAAGTCCCAGACTGCTATTGCGCTTCGTGCTCAGAATTAGACTCTGTTGTGCCCTCCTCTGTCATTGTGAATGTGTGTTTCACTCTACGGATATCAGAGTTTAGCGGAGCATGATGGGATTTGTATTTCTCAACAGCTGGAGGGACTGAGACCATACATACTCTGGCATTCTAGCTGATCCTGTAGAACAAAATACTGTAATAATAATATAATGCAATCATATAAAAATTTATATAAAAGCAATTAAGAGTACGAATTGTATATATACAGGTTATTTATTGAAGTGAGAATTCAACGTGAATTTAACATTTTAGACCAGAGTAGCCAATCTGAAAGCATAGCCGAGTTAGAGAATGCTTTCAGTTTGGCTATTTTGATCTTCAATCTGTGATTCACTTCGAACTCTCTATAGTAAATAACCATGATACTCTTTATCTGTACTCAAAATAATAATTATTTGATAGAAAATAGTCTACTGCTAACTGGCATTTATGTATGCCGTATTTTCATTTATTTCAGCAGCTTTCAGTTACTGCCATTCTGTCAGAGGATCTGGGCCAAGTGAATCCTTTTGTGTCAGCAGCTCTTCTCCTTGTATATTATTAATGGGAGAGTGGATGAATTATTAGCCAAAGGTGTATCTACCACTCGTTTCAAGCAGACTTTAACATTTAATGTATATACAAACAAGTAAAAACGGAGCTAATAACGTATTCATTATAAAATAAAATTAATAAAAAAAGCTGCACCTTACACTGTTGTAAGCCTATAAAAACACTTAATTACCTAAAAAAAAGAAACAAAAAAGTGTGATATAAAATCACTATAAATCCAGTATACCAAGTGCACTATGCAGCATCAGACAGAAAAAGTGCATGTGCTTTATCACACGAATCAAGTATAATATGCAAGATAAACACTTTTAGATAAAGACATTAATGTGTACATACCAGTTCTGACCTAAGATCCCATTTGCAAAATTAAAAAATAAATATTATTTTGTGTAATTCCCCTCCTTTAACATTGACATTATTATGTCAGACTTACTGTACTTACTGATAGAACAGATTTAGCTATGATATTTTCCTGACACATTTAGAAAACTAACTCTGTTAATCATCCTATTAAGCCTTCCAGTAATAGAACAGCTCACATTATATTGGACATAAGAAGACTGTTTTTAAATTAGAAATTATTCCTAGCTTAGGAATTACAGGAATCACCAATTGTGAAATAATTGTGTAACATTTTAGATCAAAATAGCCAAAAAAAATCTCTTCCTCCTGTGTTTTTCCATAATGGCTGTTTGAACCTAGAATGATGACTCTGAACCTGTTTTGCCAGGAACCTGAAACATGCACACGGCATTAGCCTGGTAAAATGAACTTGGTGACCCATTGTTCAAGTGTCATAAATTAACATTAATATATGTTTTGCAGATCCCCTTAAAGGGCAATTGTTATGAGGTGCAATTACAGTTTTCAAAGAGAAACCTTTAAATAGAACGTTTAACTGGATCAGAGCGCATGCACAAATTGAACAAATAGAACCAACATTGGATTTTTCCAGTGGATTTTATCAGTAGTTCATCTTCAAAGGGTATTCCCTCCAAGTGATATCTTTTATTAAAAAGTTATCTTTTTATTAAAAACATTTTGATGATTTTTCATGAAAGATACAACCATAGTGGGTTTGTTTTTAGTTTTTTTTATTCTTGATGCTGTTGTTGTTTTTTGGTATCACCATACCACCCAGTGGTGAATTTGGTTATTTTTTTGTGACTTATTTTCATTGAACACAGTTTTGTAGAGTTAACAGACAAAGGAAACCATAAAGTAGGAAATTAATTACGCATGTTTAACTAACTACTTAGAAAAGTCAGTTATAAAAGTGGAGCTTAGACATAACAAACTTCTTCAAGAACATAAAAAAATTAAAAACACACACAAAAAAAAACACAACTCCATTGTATCTTGATGACTATTCATATTCTAAGAATGTGAACACAGTAACATTTTCTGGTCAAAAATGGGTTTAGAAAACAAAGTACAACTATTTAACAGAAAAAAAAAACAGAAAGAGCAATTAATTGTCATGTTAAAGTGTTACAAAATAGTTAAAAAAACAGAGCATCCAAAGTAACAATTTATTCAAAAAAGTAACATATTGTCAACATGTGTGTGAATCTCATGAACAATATTAATTTAACACACTACCATAGCATTACATCACCATAAAAAACTGCCCCCCACTGTTTCATCTTAGGGACCCCACCCGCAGTTCATGGGTAGGGGCCACGGGAGGACAATACGTCCTTCCCAATTGTCACTAGGGCCCCTACCCGCCGCTCATGGGTGGAGCCGGGAAAATAGGTCCCCCCACGTGATTTAATCTTAGGGCCCCGTCTGCCACTCATGGATGGGGGCCGGGGGATACACTATGTCCCCCATTTAGTTTAGTGGCCCCCACTCTTGGTGCATGAGTGGGGACTCGGGGGGATGACACAATGTCCCCCCGTTAATAGTTATAGGTACCCCAGTAAGGGGCAGTTTATTAGAGGCATGAGGGGGTCTTTTTTACAACAGTGAGCAGCCACTGGCTGCTCACTGTTTAGTAGACATTTATAACTTGCGGCATAGCGAGTAGGGGAAGATTAATTACTAATACTAAGTAATTTTTACTTGGTATTAGTAAAGTTGTCTGAAAGTCCAGTTTTGGTCTTTCAGCCTTGTAGTAGATAGCTCCCTAATACCGTGGGAATTAGGGAGCAATTTACTATGCGGCTGCAAGATGCAGTCATGGCACAAATAGGATCGCAATATCATTAATTCGAATGAAATTCTGATCCGAACAGAAACTACTGAATGCCATTCTAACACGAATGAACAAACTGTTCATTCTGTTAGGATGGAATTCGGTAGTTTTGCTGGTGTCCTATCCATATGACAGGATTTTGGGGAATAGTGAAAGGAGGCATCGCAAAATCAGGTGAGAATGGTGGGAAAATTCCTTTGACTGTGAGAAGTGGGTCAATGCTGGTCAAGCGTAGGAAACCTCCATAAGACAAAGTAATCACTACTTTGTCTTATGAGTAGTCCCTACTTTGTCTTATGTTTTAAAGAAAACTAGAGCAGACAGGAAGAAAAGAATAGATCCTGAGAGAGGGAGAAAAGTGGAAGCGATTGGGGAAAGATAAGTTCGGCATGACAGTGCCACTTTAATATAAGCAGACATCTCCAAAGTAATTCTCCTTTTTAAAAATTTTGTATTTATAAATACATGCCAAAGAATTTGCATGATGGGGGAATCTCTGCAGTTGGCAACAGGGCCTGGGGTATAGAGTATTTTCTTCATGAAGGTCAGATCCTGGGCGGGTCATAGGACACCCAGATGCCAGGGAGCTGAGGCAGAATGGGAGCACTGAGCGATGTGGGCACCAACAGGAGCAAGCGCTGAAAAACTTAAAATGATCAGTGGTGATCCGTCCTGTCTTCATTCTTATTCTTATTATTTTATTATTTATAAAGCGCCAGCAAATTCCGTAGCGCTGTACAATGGGATGTTTTATTTTATTTCAGAGAGCCTCTTCTCAAAGAAGCTGCCTATTATAAAAACAAGGATTAGAAATATAGTGCTACTTATGAGGAGTAGGTGGTTTTGGGGAACAGAACTTTGCTCCACACCACTGTCTTAATTAGGCAGCATAGTGGTATCCCTTAGAATATCTGGCTGTGCAACATGTGTTTGGTTTCAGTTATGATTTTATTGTAAGATTCTGGAGAGCATCAACAGCATGCTGTTCATGGGTAGAGAGGAGAGGGCATAATATAGAAATAATATATGTCATGACATATTCCCACCTAACTGTTAGTGTAGGAGTCATCAAGTTTTCTTATGAGCTCAAGCCTCAGAAGTTTCCAAAACTTTTAAACACAATATTTATTTCTAAATAAGTTTTTTAGTATATCTCTCAACTTTTTTTTTTTAACAAACTTCTTTTTTTAAAAACTGTCAAACAAACACATTCGAAGTTGTTCATTCCGAAAATTTTAATTTCTTTAAATCGCTGTGTTTAGTTGGAATAATCCTTTTTTTTTTTACAATCAAATTGAAGAATCAGTCCAAAGGTAGGTAATAGTGGCTGGACATGAGGAAAGTCAAGTCCAATGTTTTTCAGAAAGGGTTTGAGTATTGTAGAGACCTACCTTTGTGTCCTGATGCCATATATTTGAGACATGTAAACCATCTCGGGACAGGGAGTGCCAAGTCTTTGTCTTATCCATCTGCCTACACACATTGCATACATATATAGAGTGCCTAGTTTCTAACTTTTTAAATTAAAAAGTATTAACCAAAACATTATTTTTCAGGAGAATGCAACGTTGATATTACAATAGCAGTTGACTTTTCAAGAAGAAGATCAAATACGGCTGTTCAGCAAAAACTGGAGTTCTACCTCTCAGAAGTGATGCAACGTGTGTCTACCTTGAACAATTTCAGCTGTGTCTCTGGGTCTCAGATTAACATTCAGTTCAGATATGTTGTTCCAGGTCAGGATGGCAAATTGCTATTTGATTCTGATTTTGAGAATTACAATGAAGATGTCATCAAAAAGTTCGTTGCTAAACAGTCTGAAGTTGATACCAATCTAAATGTGAAATTCATTGAATCCATGTGGACCAGAATGAAAGGTTTACCCTCTCAAAAGACAAAAGTAAGTATATTTAATATTATATAATAACATTTATTCCAATATTGTTTGCGTAGTTGTCTCATAGGAAAAAAGTCCAAGACACTATGGGTCAATGCTTGTTGGTTGTTCAAATTTGGAACAATCTAGTCCTGATTGTATCCAAAGACTTTGTTTTATTCAGATGTAAAATAATTATATTTTATTTCATTGAAGATGTAAAACAGGCAACATATTTGTCTTTAGACTATTATCAAGAGACACTTGTTTGTAGTAGATAGAGTTTATCCAACACACTTATTTCTGGTGAAACACTAACGTTTGAGTTGTACTCATTTTGTAACTGCCTGTAACTGTAAAGCCTGTTGCAAACTCCATTGTTTGGTTCAACTAAAGTTAGGTGGGGATAGAAAAATAGGTCAATATATAAAATTAAGTATACCAAATGCATTAATCCAATGACTTGTAGCCAATTTGTCTAAACTAGCTCCCTGTAGCGCACTGTCTAGAAAGATAAAACATTTGAGTTAAAAATATGGTTATATCAAAAAAGAGAATGCACACTAGAAACACTAGAGAAAGTTATGCCAATACTTTAATAGACCAACAATTGGTACAATAAGCATAAAACAAAAATACAAAGTGACAATGTAAAGGCATGATAAAATAAACAATAATAATTACCACAATTCTCACAAGCCTATAGTGGCAGAAACACGAGTCCCCATTAGCCCCAACGTTTTTGCACCTACTGGCTGCCTTTTTCAAGCTCTATTTCCTGACCACCAAATGAACAACGTTTGGGAGATATGAACTACCGAACAGGGGGAGCATTTGTATGCTGAAATGAAAAGATTCCCTTGCATGGTGTTTGCACAGGAACCTCAGAAACAGAGACCGGCCATGGCAGTCCCTAGTAGTTTTAAATGACAGCGAGCAGCCAGTTTAGGCGATATGCCCCTACTCGTGGCGTGCGGGAGCATTTAACCTTCCTTTTATTAATATGGGGGTCATAATGACCCTTACAGGTTTTAATGTGTGTGTGGGGGGGTTGTTAGGAATTGTTAATATTTATAATTTATAACAAGGAGAGAGCTGGTAGTGCTCCCGGCTCCCTACTTGCTTTTTTGGGGGGGCGCATGCGCAGAGTTATTTTCGTTCTAATAGACGAAAACAAATTATTTTTTACCGAATTTCGTCTGAAAAACAAATGTTTTATGGACAAAATTCAGAATGGAAGAATTACATTTTTATTTAGTATGAATAACAAAAATTTCACTGGTGCACATGTCTAAAAATAATATTTATTGGTAAGTCTATTGTCACGTAACTAAAATCTCCATTAATATCGGGGATAGTGGTTTTGTACTAATAGTACAATTTTGTCATTATAGGTAATCGTGGTATTTACAGATGGACTGGATGAAGCTGTGGAAACTCTCAAGACTACGTCTATGGCTCTTCGGATTGACGGTACATTTAATTAAATAGTGAATTATCTTTACATTGCCTTTTGGAAGAGATTGAAAACAATGAAATTGCTTGGAGATGGGAAAAGTAGGCCACTTTTAATACATTTCTGTCAATGTTTCGAAAACAATTAGTGCCTAGCATTTACCATCTAGGTGTTTGTGTGTCGACTTTGTCACAATTTAGTGTGATTTCCCAAGCTGTTTTATTAATTATGCTGCAGTGGTTATTAGACTTATTGTGAATTTATTTTAGTCCAAATTTTAGGAAATGTGTTAATTTGTAAGAATCACAAATTAATGCATTGCATTTATAATGAAATCAATGAAAAAACAAATTGCTTGTTGGACCAAAAATTGTCAGTGCAATTCGTTTTTTGTTTTTTTATAATTACAAGGAGGCATAGGTAAGCCTATATGTAAAGGCACCCCCGCGCTCTCAGAGCCCAATTTGCGGCAAGCCCTCCATGGGTACGGGTTAATTTTATTGCAGCAAGGTTTTCTGATGATAAGTATATATATTTTTTTAAAACAGTTTTTAGATTTATTGTTCCCACTAACTATTATTAGGTTGAGTGGAGGTAGGTAGGTGTTGTTTTTTTTTAGGTGGGGGTGGCTAGGGAATTGGGAAACGGGGAGGCACATACTACTATTTGGGGGTGGACAAGATCATGCCCCTTCCCTTTTCCCCCTTCCCCCTTACACATTATGGCCCCCACCTGTTGCCCATTGGTATATTGGGGATATATCTAAAATAAGCTTGCAATACCTACAGTTCTCTTGTCTGCTGCCTTGGCAAGCTCTCCCCTTCTAACCAAGCCCAGACTTTATGTGACTGTTGAATCACAGACTTCCCAATGCAGCTCAATGAGAAGTCTTTGTAAGTCATGTGCTCTGGGCAACTGCTGCCTCTTGAGGTGAGCTGGATTGAGCTTACAAAACCAGGACGTGAGATTACTATTGTCTGCTTGAACGCCAATGGGGTGTAACCAGGTTAATTTATAAAAGAGTCAGTTTCTTCACACATACATCTTTTTTTAGCAGGCTAAAGTTGCTTAGAGATCTGAAATGTCTCTTTAAGAAACATCCATTAGCTGATCCAGAGTATGTATCTTTGATGAATATTCTATATAACAGAACAGATTTTATAATCTTTCTTTGAGCAATGGCTTCATATTTAAATGAAGAACACATTTGGAGCATGTGTGACTGTTTCATATTTAAAACAATACGTTGCAAAATATTCTACACGGACAGTGTAATCTGCAACTTATTAGAACTGTCAAGTGTAGAACATGGAGCTTTACACTTCACTCTTTATTTTAATTTTATTACACAGGACTGGATGCTTTGTTGTTAATTGGCCTTGAGAGTGCCCAGAATTTGAACGAATTGCAAGAAATCCAGTTTGGAAGAGGATTTTCTTACTACGAACCCCTCAGCATTGGACTTAATGATTTGCCAAACAGAATGAGAAAAGAAATTGTAAGATGAATTAGTGAAACCATTTATATCTATATGGGAGCAATTGTCAGCCAGGGTGCAATGCTTTAAGTATATGGCAGACAAAGGCATTTCTGACCATTCACACGTTTGTACTCCATAAACTATTCTGTTTAGAAAACCAATATGGGAAATCAAATGATTTAGCCAGAAAAAGTGTTCTTTGGGCAAACCAGGTTAAATGTCCATAACCTGTGATTGGAGCTTGTAGCTAACACAAATAATTAAGTAAAATCTATTGCTTTATTAATCAATAAAACAGAAATCAGTTGGGCAACATGCTATGCCTCAAAAGGATCATTTTATTATAGTGCTGTGACGCTTCATCTTGAATAGACATTTCGGCAAGCATACAGACAATAACAATATTCACTTCAGTCATTTTTGCCCCCAAGATAAGACCCGCATTCTGTCCAAATAGGGCATTTTTTGATGACAGTGACTTAGAGAATGTATAGGTGTTTTTATTTTGTTAGTTATAATGTTTTAATGGTTTATAATGTGAAAATGTTTAAGCTCATGTGCAAAATGTGACAAAAGCATTTTATTCCATTTCTGGCCCTGGTGGTTTTTGGAATAAAGTTTAGCCACAAAGCTCCACACAAATAAATTTATGTTGCTATAACAAAATGATTACTTGGATTGAAGTATAATAAACAGTAACTAAAGTTTTTAATTAATGATCTACCTTTTAGTGCAAGAGTGCCAGTTAGTGGCTAGTGGAATTTTTACAACCTGGTCTACAGCCATAGTGCCACCAGCCTTCACTCCAGATTATTATAGCATTGATGGCTAACTTTGCTTTTTAAGCCTATAATTAGTTAGTCCTCTTCACATAAAGAAAAAGACACAAGAAACAACATTCCAAGGGGCTTTATGGTGAATGTATATGTTTAAGAATTATTTTAAAATAGAGAGTAGAATTTACACCCTGCACCCTTAATTCTTTAAATGCATTGGACTAGACACAACAAAAATAAAAATAAAACTTAAAGATACTGGCTTTTTTTTACAAATACCCATGCCTTGCAGCATCTTTGGTGGGTTCTCAAAAAACATTTAAGCAGCTAAAACATCAATACCGGTGCTCTAGTGGCTGTCTGTGGGAGTATTGTACATATCCTATAAACTTCTGCACACTATGGCTTTATGGGATTTATAGGTCAGCTGTGAGCATTCTTTTGAAATTTAGTGTAAGCAAGTAAAAACAGGACATAAATGTAAGCACTCGTGGGTTTTTTTCGGTGGATCGGTTGTTAGAAGTACAGCCTTTTCTTTTACAGACAAACAGTGCATGGTAGGCCTGGATACAATTAGATGCATTCTTAAAAACCAAGGAATTAAATATTTGTCTGATGTAGTACACACCAGAAGTAATTTGCTTGTCTGCTGCCCCATTCATATGATTTCTAGAAATTAAGTTTATGTAACATTTGTTATAATGTGCTAATGGCAACCTACACAGCAGATGTTAGATGTTAATCCAATATGCAGAGAATTAAATACAGTTAACCAGCACTGAAAAAGTAGACTGAAAGCGAGTCAACAAAAATAAAGCACACAGACTGACTAGAGGCAAAGGAAGATAAAACTAAAACCAACAAAATTAAAATAAAGCAGGAAAAGAAGTAGCGCTCAAATAAAAGGATGTGGGAAATAGTATTCTAGTATGAAAATACTTTTAGGGGGTAAAAAAAAATCAGATACCCAATAGTGCTCATAGAAAATCAGTACAGTGTAACAGTCACAGTGTTACATTCATAGCTACAGTGTAAAAGGTACATTCCTAAAACCATAACCACTACAATCGGATGTTGTGGTTATGGTGACAAGAGTATCTGCATGCCATCTCATGATAATTGTTTAACTTTTTAGTTTGTATATGCATAGATGACAAACAGTGGTTGTTATGTATGTTCAATCCCATAAATGCTAGTTTGATCTGTATAATATTTTATTTCAACATGCTAAAACTATGAATCTACCATAGGTAACTTTAGTTTTATAAAGGATTTTTTTTAAGAAAACAAACAATTTCTAAAAGTTTGTTTTCATAAGTTCTAAACCTTCTGACACATTTTTTGGTAGGTTCGACAATTACTACAATGCCAGTGTTTAGCCTGTTGTGTTTAGTGTGTACATTATTATTCATAATGTTGGATTGGGTTTATTTTTCTTGCTTCTGATTGTTTAAGTTGGTAAAATAGGTATTGGAGATATTGGAGTACATGCATTTCTCAGGAGTGGTGTTACTATAAAGACCAAAATATATACAAAATACAGATTAAGGAAATAATGCAAACATAAAAGGCTACATACCAGATATGTGGATTTACACAGGGAAAAGGGTGATTGCGGGACAAACACATTAAATCCATTTCTCAGCAGCAATTCTGTTCAAGTTTGTTGGACATCTCTTCAAAACTATAGTTTTGAAGAGATGTCCTTTAGATGATTTATCAGCATCCCACTACTCTCTTAAAGTCTCATTGGTCTTTGAATAATGCATTCTGCATGGCTTTTCTCGGCACTGTGGACATCATGTTCAGCTTCCATTTACCTTCCATCAACAGAATGTGTTTGTAGCAACATATATGTATTCAGTGTTTTATTTTCAACTAACATATGTCATTATAAAATACAAAAATAAAAATGTTTGGCATTTATTTTAGGACACTGTTGCGGAAAGGAAGTGCTGTAATGTGCTTTGTAAATGCTTAGGATATGAAGGCCTGCGTGGCTCTCCTGGATCTCCAGGACCAAAGGTATGCGCATAGCTAAGTTTAAAGAGAAAATATATATGTCTACTAAATAACTTACAATAGATAAAAATAGTGAATCAGTAAGAAATTCCAAGCTAGTCAATGTATAATATACATAAAAGACAGGAATTACAGAAAAATCTGCAAAACTGAACAATATTAAAAGGACAATGTAATGTAATCAAAGCTTTGAGAATATGTCACCCGGTCCCATTATAGCGAAGAAGCATGTGGACTGCACCTCAGATGGGTGCAGATCACAGTGAGCACTCCCACATTAATAGGAGTGCAGGAGGCTGAGCCTTAATGGCTTGGAGTGTCTGTGCCACTGTACCAGATCTCTGAATCATTCACTCTAAATCATCTGTCATGGTCACCACTAGAACAGGCACAAACTGTAAAAAGGTGTACACCGCAGCTTCTACCTACTGGGCCACACTAATTGTGATAACTTTTATTGTAGATTGTTTTGTGTTACATTGGTCTAAAGATATGTTTGTCAATTGCATAGATCACTGAAATTATAACGATTTCTCATATATTGAACATATTGTTGATTTTTAAAGGACCGTAAGGATCTAAGGTATAGCACTTAGAAGGTTACTGCTATTGTATACATCGTATTAAGTATTTAAAATATTTTTAGCGCCATTAAGTCACTTGATTTATTTATTTTTTCATTTTTTTTTTACACATTATACCACAATATTTTATGTATTGCATGGTAAAAAATAGATCTTCTCTCTCTCCTGCCACATCCTTTTACAGTTAGTGATGAAATGGCACACAATTAACTTATTAACAAGTTCCTTCTTTCTTTTAGGGAAATACTGGTGCAAAAGGCTCACCGGGCCATCCTGGTGAAGAGGGTGGTACCGTAAGTAATATTCTTATTTTTTTAAATTAATTATTTAAAAGATCTATGTATATATATATTTTTTTTTCATTAATTTTTTTTATTTTATATTTTTTATTGAAATCATCCAGTTACTAAATTTCACTCTAGCAGGTGATACAGAGTCAGACTTTTGAATGTAATTATAAAGCGCAGGAAGCAAATTGCATTAGGTCAGACATTTCATTATGGAAATGTAAACCCATGGCCCATGTATTGCCCATAGACAGGCTCCCAGTAATGCAGAAGTCAAGTAGGAAACACAGCAAAGGGATGTATTGCAGGGTAATATAATACTTGCAAAATTATATTTATTTCTATACAAACGATGCTTCCAGAGATGTTCTTTTACTGCCTTTAGACAGCGTACAACTATTTGAAAGATTAAAAAAAGTTATAAATATGTTCTTGTGGAAGAGAGTAAAGACTGCCAACGTTTTACTTTTCAACTTCCAAGTGAGATTTTTCTTTTGAATATGAGATAATTCTGAGCTGTAATCACCAGTGTTCTCATGATCTCACTTTATCTTATCCGTCAAGAAAGCAGCAATATATTTTGTGTTGCTGGGTAACATAATACCTACAAAATGACATTCATGGTATTAATCAGACAAGCATTGATGCTCCCAGGACAAATATATTTTGGGTTTATTTACTATGCCATATCATTGAAACTGATACAATTTTGCCATTTGTGTTTATTGTTTTACATCTTCACTGGAAAAGAGGCTTGTAAAGTGTCTAAATAAACATGGTTGTAATTAAATAGGCTTTCCAACGTGTGATATTCATTTTCCATATTGACATTGTTTAATAAAAAAAAAGGAATAAAATCAAACCTATTAGTTATTGCTTTAATCCTTTTATTAAAATGAAGGTAATTATTGTTTACTCTGTTAGCCCATATAAATTTTTTGCAGTGCTGCGGCAGATTGGTAGTGCTAGGGTTAAATTTAGTTACAAAGCAGATTAGGGCAGCTAGCTTTTTAATGTTCTGATAGCTTTAGGTAATTGGTTATATGCAGCGTAAAATGGCACTCAAATTGAGTATAGAATTGTAGCCTATAATTCTTGCTAGTTGGGAAAGTGCCTCAGATTATAACTAGGCTGAGCTATTAATCATTGCCCCCATCATCACAGCCACTCCATATTTAAATGTGTTAAAGCTTAACATTTTTTAGAAATTAATGAAAATAAAATAAGAATTTGTGCCTTTTTATCGTTGGTTGTAGTGTTAGATGAGATTATTCCCTTTATTCTTGAAAAGAGGATAGATTCAAGGAAGAAGTGTTAGTTGGAAAGGCAGCCAAGCTAATTCTGGCTCACTGGCTTTGAGCTATTTCATGGTTTAATTTAATTTTCTATTTACTATGCTATTTGTTACGTAAGTTATTTATGATTTAAGTGTATATACGTTGTAACTATTAATAAATACAACACTGATTTTAAGCAAATGCTATTTATTGGGTCACATGTCTTTATTTAGTTTAATGTTTTCATTTAAAACATCACAGCATATATTAGATATGTTACTGCAATACTTGTGGCTTTTTGTTTTTATTTTATAATTTTTTTTACCAAAGTCGCTGCCTTCTGGTTTGACTTTCGTTTAACTTCCCTTCCTTGTTTTTTTATTTATTTTATGAATCATGTTTCAATATATCTCATTATATTACACAACCAAATCATCAATAAGTCATATCTAAGACAAAATATTAAATATGAGATATTTTATTAGCAGTACTGGTAAGACCCTGCATGTATAACGTTTGACGATTGTCCTTACTCATATCTCTATTTCTTTAGGGAGAGCGAGGGCCACGTGGACTTAATGGGACACGGGGAGATAATGGTTGCCCTGGTCTCAGGGGACAAAAGGTAGGTACTACAAATCTGTTACTTATGGCTAGCTTAGATTAAGCTTAGCTTAGATTTATTTTTTATGACACACATAGCTCAAAGTTTTGGGGGAGTAATAATACACCTTCAACTATTTATAGCAATCCCCAGTTTAAATCAGATTTTATGCGAAGTCCCCCAAAATTGACAGATCTGGTGTGGGTCATTAGGCGATTATGGTGCAGGGGAGGTGAGTTTTACTTACCTCCAGTTGTCCTTCATGGCCACCGTCATCTTCATGCTGCAGATTTCTTCAGATCCTATAGCTGCCAGGAGCCATGTCAATGCTGTACTCTTGTGCATGTGCGAAAGTAAAACCACAGGACCCTCCATAGACAAAGCCTGAGCCCCCCAGCCGTCATTTGTGACAGCTGCTGGGATTGGACAAAAGTTGGTATATGCTTTACCTTGAGACAAAGTAGTCCTTGCTTTGCCTTATGATATCTTTGGATTGCACAGTCTTAATCAGTATCTTATAAATATCTTATCTTTATGAATTGCTGGAGAGTGACAGATTCACTTTAAAGATCAATAAGTCCATACATACTGACTGTCAGGAGATTTTGCTGGGGAACAGCCTTTACTGCACAGCCCATTACGAGCTAGGCAGTGGGACAGGAATGCCATTGAGATTTCAGAGAGCATCAGCAGCACACACTTTATGGGTAGAGAGGAAGGATCATAACATAGAGAAGCCTGGATGTGTCATGATATATTCCTACCTCGCTGTTAGTACAGGGTCGAGCTTTCTTTTGGTCTATACTCGTAGAGGTAGGCAACCTGTGGCATTCCAGATGTTGAGAACTACATCTCCTATAATGCTCTTACAGCCATAATGCAACATTTGGAGTGACCTTTCTCTAGTGACAGATTGGATATTCCTAGTCTATATAAACTGAATAATATCCTAAACATAAACGACAATATAATAAGAATAACCACATAAAGTTTATCCAAACTGCAGCAGCAGCCATGGTTTTGGTTTTAAAGGGAAACTATAGTCACCAGAACAACTATAGCTTATTTAATTTTTTCTGGTGAGTAGAATCATTACCTTCAGGCTTTTTGCTGTAAACACTGTCTTTTCAGAAAAAATGCAGTGTTTACATAACAGCCTAGAGATAACTTCACTGGCCACTCCTCAGATGGCTGTAAGAGAACCTTCCTGGGTCATGGCTGCCTAAAATGCATCCACACATTCAGTATCTCCTCCCTCTGCATGCAGACACTGAACTTTTCTCATAGAGATTCATTGATTCAGTTCATCTCTATGAGGAGATGCTGATTGGCCAGGGCTGTGTTTGAATCATGCTGGCTCTGCCCCGATCTGCCTCCTTGTCAGTCTCAGCCAATCCTAGGGGGAAGCATTGTGATTGGATCAGGCCACCACTTCTGATGATGTCAGCAGACTGCTTGTTTTTCTGAGGCACACAACATGCAGAGTTACAGCTTCAGGCTTGAATACAGTAAGATGTTGCTATATTTATGGAGGCATGAGGGGTCCAGGGGGGCTAGATGGTGGTTTTAACACTATGGGGTCAGGGATACATGTTTGTGTTCCTGACCCTATAGTGATCCTTTAAAGTGAAACATGCAGATTAACATTGGCTCATGCTATTCTGATGTATGTAATAATGCATATTGTGCATGTGGAGTGATAAATATAACGCTTTATTTCTGTTTCAGGGTGCAAGAGGCTATCGAGGTGACAAGGTTTGTTTCCTAGCTATAAATGTTGCTCACGATCCATTTTAATCCACTTTGTGAGGTTTTATATTTTTACATGGAGAACATTTTATTGTTCATATAGTGTTGTGATGCTAAAATGAGACGTACACAAATATCTGCAAATGTAGCAGCTGACATGACTCAAGAAAGTGTTGATGTTAAGTTCAGAGAATGCAGTAGGACTGTGACTGATGATTTCAGTATATCAGGGAATGTATCACTACTATGGTAGTTCCTGAATATAGAAGAGATAGACATAACTGTAACTAGAAGTGCGTATTTCAAACGATAACACAAGTTCTATTGGTATAATATATCTATCAGGGAATGTGTCTGAAAGGTCCCTTCCGGTCAAACTAGTAGACTGTAGAAAAATATATCACATGTTTAGAATAGACAAGAAAGGGAAGAAGGATTAAAAGAATGACAGACATTCAGCTTATCCACCATTCTCACAGCTACATACCTCCCAACCAGTGGAGGTTGGTCCATAGGGGCATAGGGGTAGGACAGTGCTCCACAAGTTCTTGTAGCAAAAAAAAATCTAATCTATGGGCATTGCAATAACTACTGATAAGTATGTGTGCAAATGCCTAAAGCTAGATATTGTTGTTTACTGGAGTTTCCCTAGAGATGAGGCTAATGGACATGGACATTCCATGCATTTTTAAGTAATTCTATCTATTTAGCCATTTATGTGATGAAGTCATTTATTTACTTGCACAAATTACATTCTTAACACATTTTGTGTAATTTAAACATCGCTGTCAGTATTATTGCAGTTCTGTAATACACATACATACAGAGATTGTCACTCTGGAAGCAGGATGCTAGTGAGAAATGCCTTTAGATGATATAATTATTTTAGAATAGCAGTTGCATGAACCTTCATAACTTCATCTTCTAATAAAGTGACCATTTAAAATGGCATCTAGAGACTTGACTGCATCGAAGTTATCAAACTTACAGACTTCAAACTTTGCAAATTGTAGCTGCTGTAGTAAGTTTGAGCATTTAACCTTTCTCAGTTTATTGCTCTATATAAAATTAAAAAAAACAAAGCAAAAAAGTAGAAGCTAAAGAGAGCACTCGTATAGGGGTTAACCCAAGGACTAAAGAAGTAGTGAAAAAGGAGAGAAATGAGTGCCCTAAATGTAATTAAAATATAACTTTTAATAATGATCTTAAAATCTGTTAGTGTCCATAGTAGGAGTAATGCTCCAAAAGTGATCAACTTAAGTATATACACCCTCTTATTAATAGCGAAGAAGCATTTTGTATCCACCGAGGCTGTATTGCTATTTTGACTTATTATTATATACCAATCTAAATATTTAGACAGACGTTTTTTTCTGTCACAATTTTATGTTACAACTGTGTATTGCAAAACGGTGTTTTTGCACATATGATTAGGCAAAGGTCTCTGAAAACTTATGAACAGGACCCTTTAATGAGTATATATTGACATTTATTTACCAGGCTAGTTTTCTACAATCCTCTCTTTGATCGGCAACTAGCTTTGTTACATTGTTTAGTTACTATTACGTTTATCTTTATATCTAGACACAGATTCAGAGTCTTTATAGATAACGCTACTTTCAAACAGCCACGGAGGATCTCAATTTGTACATACTTTAGTTGTTTATTAGAACTATTTTGTATATACTTTAGTTAATTATTTATTAGGTATATACTTTAGTTGATATAGATTTATATTACTATCCATATCACAGATTATAAATCTAGAGATTTGCAAAATCAATTTCTGCATACATCGCCAGATTAAGGTCTCTGGATACTTTAGAACAGGACCTTTTTTCTTTACTTTGTTTGTGTATATACTTAAGTTGATCACTTTTGGAGCATTACTCCTACTATAGACACTCTTAACAGATTTTAAGCTCATTATTAAAAGTTATATTTTAATTACATTTAGGGCACTAATTTCTCTCTTTTTTAAACTACTTCTATATAAAATTAGTTGCAGAGAGAAACATATGCATTTTAGAGGTTTACTTGCAGTAACTAATAATACTTTATGATGCTTAATATGTAACCATATTGTCAATCTTCCTTCGCCGCTGTCATGATCAATGTCCATATGAAAGTATTTGTGGCCAGTGTAACATTGAATACTGATTTAATTCTTACAGGGAGACGATGGTGAGAATGGAATTGAAGGTGTTACAGGAGAGCAGGTAATGGCACATTTACCTCTTTTATTCTATTGAACTTTTTTAGTTGTGGTTGGGTGAGCTGAAATGTATCTGTAAAAAACCTTTTGGCACATGTCCCTTTTAGAACGTTACTCAAATTTTAACAACAATATATTAAATACAAGTGATGGTCAACTTTGACTCTGCAGATATCTGATAACTATATTATCCAGGATTCTCAGACAGCAGATAGGCAGGCTTAACATCATGGGAAACATGGTCAACATCCTGCAGTACAATGCTTGGCTATTTCTTATCTTATGGCATTTTTTGTAGGTCTCATGTGCACAATGTAAATTTTAGTTCAGAGATTGTAGCAGTCCAAGGAGAGCAAACCACTATATAAAACATAATCATTCTATATTTTGATGTTTACAATGATGTTTCTGAAAGTGCCAATAGTCAATATGTGCAAATATATACACTCTAGGAAGAACAATCGCTTTATTAACTATTTGACCACATTCTTTTTTTTTTCTAGGGAGAACGTGGAGCATCTGGATTAGCAGGGGAAGTTGGAGAGCCTGGACCACAGGTACAACTAATGAATACAATTATATGTTATTTCATCTCTGTGTATGTGTCTCGGGTACATTGGAAATCCCAAGCCGTAATGCGGGAAAAAACAGAATTATTTTACCTAAAATATGTCAGAATGAACATGTCGAGTAGTTTGTATTTGTAATTTTTTAATGGATAGAATAGACTTGTTTTATATGTGGTTTTACAACTATTTTGTACAGTTTATTTTTTTATTTGTGGTTTTACAAGTACTTTCCGCGTTATTACATTTTATTTTTATTTTTTGTTTTCTTAGGGTAGGAAAGGCCCTCGTGGTGAGCCTGGTGAAAGGGGCGAGCGAGGTCTAAGGGGAGACCCTGTAAGTACAAATCTAATGACTGCTGGTATATTTATGTAGTTGCTGTAAAGAATGTATTCTTATAGCTAAATAAAAGCAATCACATTTATTCAATTTTAGGAAATAAAAAAGTTATAATCCTTATCAGCCCAACATAAAAATGGATAAAGCAGGGTTAAACTAATTTCTTACAATAAAATTTGTGATACAAATGATAAAGTGGTTCCTTGAAGAGCCGCCTGACTTGCAAAATGTGCGCCTGGGCTCCATTCTGTGTGTGCTCCAGGATCTCTTGCACACTCGACATTTGTCTTAGTAATTCAAGATTCTTCAATCTGATTTACTACCTTTTACCTTATGAGACTTTTGGGAAACCTGGGATTAATTGCACAAAGCCATAATTCTGTTAACGTTAGTCGTAGCTGCATAGAGTATAGTAACTAGTTATCACTAACAACATAGGTGCCCTGGAAGACACAGTTTAGTTATTTATCTATTTGGATCACGCGGTTTATTCCCAGGTTAACTTGCTTTTATATCTGATTAAACATATATCCTGTGACAGATTATTAACATATTTAATATTACACAGGATGAATCTCACAATATTGATTCATATCTGTGTGTTTCCAATCTCGATCTTAACCTAGAGCTAGTTAATATACTTAGATTATAGCCCATTTCAGGGATATCGCAACACATAGATTTTTTTGTTGCAACTCTTGTTAAATTGTGACAATTTCCTCCAAACAAATTGTATCTTGGAAAGCCTGGCCACCCATCTTTCTTTCCGAGATCCCTTTGTTCAACATAATAGCAGGATACATGTTTTGCTATAATCATTATCTTCATTATTTTTTATACTTCAGTTTATTTATTTTCTTTGATGTGTATCTTTTCACTATATTTTCTATAGATGTGTCTCTTTTGACTGATTACCTTTAGATGTGTACTATCGCTTAATTATTCCATGTATTTTTAACAAATGTTCTTTCTGATACAACAAATCATTTTAATAATAACTATTAAAAGTTAAGTTTTATATATGCACATATATATTCTTTGCTTCAAGTAAGTTTGGCCAATTTCATGAATTTTATTGGTTTTACTTTTAGTATGGTTAAAGAGGTATCCCCCCACGTGGGAGTGTTTGAGCTGCTATTCACTTTATATACATTTGTAAGTGATTGATTAATTATACACTTTACTTTACTCCAAGGAGTTACTAACTGTAATTTTTTACAATATTTGGGGTAATTTAATGAAATCTTACCTTCAAGCTTAACCATTTAGTCCCTCTGAAATGTAAGGATGCGCTGTAAAAAGTTACATACAGTCAAAAGGCTTTATGATGTTGTTATTTCTGTATCACACTCAAAAAAATCAGAGGATTCCTAGCAAATATTCACAAAAGGGCATTTGACATTGTTATGAATATTTTAGTTTTAGCTATAATATATTTAGTAATTAAGAATGATTGTTGTTTCTATTATATAGAATCTTATAAGATATTTTTTTCTGCAATTATATATGAATAAACACAGATTTAAAAGTGTTTAATTTCAAATAATTAAATTTTTAGGTATCATTAAACACCATTCCAGTGACAAAATTACTGTTTTGTTTCATATTTATGTGCCAACTATGCAACCCAAAACAAAATAAATAAGTTTAATAATGCATCTCATACAAATTCATACATATTCTTTTTCTTGCACCTATCCGATCAGTATTGTATAATTAAAACAAAACTAAACTCAACATAAAAAAACACCGGTCAATAAAATGATACTTCAGTTTCCAAATAAAAAAAAAAAAAGGATCACTTTTTAGTAAATAAACCCAAGTGAAAACATGCATACATTTTATTATGCTTTTTCACTGGGTGTATATCTAAAACCAGCTTGCAAAAAGTTTAGGAGATAGTCTGTTATGGGCAAATGCAAATATTACAAGTTTTAGAATGAAATGTATTCCTTAAACTGTGTACTTTGTTTTTAAGAGATATTGCAAACTGACAAGGGGTTAGAAATGGAACATATAGTTTTTCATAACTGTTTCTTTAAGCAATAACCTCAGTGTATAATATGTTTGCGCCATTTTGTCGCAGACGAATTACAATAACAATAATGCATAAACAAGTTTCAAGGCTATGCTACGACTCTTTCAGTACACAATATACTATGGTAACCCCAAGTTAATGGAACTTCCCCAAATCCGGGAATCTCCCACGACTGTGCACTTATGACTTAGTATAAACAACAGATCCAGACTTTAAGATGCCATCTTGAACTAAGTCAGGAAAATTTCCATGACGTATACACCCTTTAGTTATGGCCTTGTATGTTTGCCAAGTTAAGGGAGGTCCTAAATTGAATAAAGTAAAAGAAGTGTTACTTTTTCATATATGAACTACGGTAACCCCAAAATGGAGATACCTAAGGTATAAATAGGTGTACTTTTAAATGTTAAGACACAGAGGAGAGAAAATGACAGAGAGGCTTACATGATTACATGTTCAGAAGGGTATGTTAACCTATTAAATGACCACTCTAGGCACCCAGACCACTTCAGCTTAATGAAGTGGTCTGGGTGCCAGGTCCAGCTAGGGTTAACCCATTTTTTCATAATTATAGCAGTTTCAGAGAAACTGCTATAATTATGAATGGGTTAAGCCTTCCCCCTAATCCTCTAGTGGCTGTCTCATTGACAGCCACTAGAAGCGCTTGCGTGCTTCTCACTGTGATTTTCACAGTGAGAGCACGCAAGCGTCCATAGGAAAGCATTATAAATGCTTTCCTATGCGACGGGCTGAATGCGCGCGCAGCTCTTGCCGCGCGTGCGCATTCAGTCCAGGAGGAGGAGAAGAGGAGGAGAGGAAGCAGAGAGCTCCCCGCCCAGCGCTGGAAAAAGGTAAGTTTTTAACCCTTTCCCCTTTCCAGAGCCGAGCGGGAGGGGGACCCTGAGGGTGGGGGCACCCTCAGGGCACTATAGTGCCAGGAAAACGAGTATGTTTTCCTGGCACTATAGTGGTCCTTTAATGATATTTGCAAGCATGTAATTTAATCTTATAAACTCTGCTATAATGAATTTAATATTTATATTTTTATATAATAAATATCCAAAAAGACAAAACTATTGCTTCCAAGACAATCCTTATTTTATATTGTATTCTCAATTATTTATATATGTTAAATAGAGGATCTCTTACTAACTATATAAAATTATGGCTAAGATATCTGTATGGTTAGAACTACTAAGTTCTATGCTTTAAGACATTATAGTGGTAAATAAGGGAACCACCTGCGGTTACAAGTCAGCGCTCAAGGTCTTTGGAAATATAAAGGTTCTTTATTGTAGATTCCCAATAGTCAACAAACGTTTCATTTCACCAGGAACTTTCATCAGGTCTGAAAGTTCCTGCATGAACTAAAACGTTCATTGACTATTGGGAATCTACAATAAAGAACCTTTATTTTTCCAAAGACCTTGAGTGCTAACTATCTCCTAGACCTTGGTTATATGCAGTGCACTCGAGCACCGGGCGATCAAGACATGAAGCAGGAGTGCTAAGTTTACAAACTATATATATATATAGTATAAAAATACACTTAAAGTAAAATTACCCACGTGTATATAATATATATATATATATAATAACTATATTTATTGTATGTATGTGTATATATATATATAATTATAAAAAATAAATAATAATTAATTAAAAATAAATATATGTAATTTTATTCTAACTGTATTTTGATATTAATATATATATTTATATCAAAATACACTGAGAGTGGACACCAAGGTGAAGAGAAAGACACCTCTCAGACGACGAACCGAGCACAACTCACAATGCGGCCTACAAGCGTGGCAGGCGCAGGGGAGACAGCCGCTCCCCAGCAGCAATGCCATGCCGGGAATCTGATTGTGAGCCCTCGTTTCCCCCCTTTGGACTGGTGGGGGTTATCTTGGTCTACCCCTAACCGACTCCCAGGCAAAGCAATGGGCCAGTATCGGCTCTGTGGAGCCCAAAACCAACTGACCCTGCGGTCTCTAAGATGGCAGGAAATTGAACGGCATCTGGAACAGCTGAACGGCATCTTCGCTACTTTCTGGGAGGGCAGAGGCATGACACAAGGCCCAAGAAAACGGAAGCTAGACGGCGGCGGAGGGTCAAGTACTTGCTTCCCCCTTGCGAGGCAGTGAAGCGGAGGAGCCTGCCGACACCAAGCACCAGACCTCCCCAGACAAGGCAAGTGAAGCGGAGGGGCGCCCTTACCCGACACACAGCTTGGTTGGAGCTACACTCAGCGCTCACAGCAACCCTTCATAGCCCAGGGGATATCAGCTTCCTTGCACCGGGGAGAACACGCAAGGCTGCACCGACTACCGCAAGGGGTACATACTCAGCCCCAACAAGGCATCGGCTGACCCCAAAGGGACTAAGGCTCAAAGCCAGGCATAGTACCAACTGTCACACAGCTCTCTATGCCCCTATTAAACTCTCCCAAATGTATGCTGGAAAATATTGTCTAATTCTTTTTTCTTTCTATTTTCTTTCTGGTCTGATCGCCCAGGGGAGCACGGGGTAGGCAGGTGGGGTAAAAATTGGAGTTAAGCGAATATATAATATGAGTACACATGCTAATATTAGCTAGGATGTAAGCAACTATTGTACTTTTAGTATGTTTAGTTTTACAATCTAATGTTTAAACGCTCCTCTTTCTACTTCAGACCACTAGAAATGTACATATGTACTGATATATCACTGTGTCACTGTGCCTCTTACCTCATTAACTCATGGTTCATAATAGTGCAGTATCATCTTGAGAGAGGGGCCTGCCGACATTTAAAAAATGCTACAGCCTGTTTATATAAAGACTTACATTTATATGAAGACTTACGTCTATCTTCTGTCCGTACTCCCACCTCTGATGCTCGCCTTCAAGATTTCTCGGGGGCTGCACCGTTCCTGTGGAACTCGCTTCCCTCTTCCATTAGATGTTCACCCAGTCTCCACTCTTTCAAAAAATTGTTAAAAACCCACTTCTTCATAAAAGCGTATCAATTAAACTGTTAATAGCTCCTGAATGATTCCTCTTCTGCAACTGTCACTAGTCTAATACTATCCTTACCTTTTTGTGTCATTTTACCCCACTCCCTCTAGCATGTAAGCTCATTGAGCAGGGCCCTCAACCCCTCTGTTCCTGTGTGTCCAACTTGTCTGGTTATAACTACGTCTGTTCGTCCACCCATTGTAGAGCACTGCAGAATTTGATGGCGCTATATAAATACCATAATAATAATAATATATACTGACGTTAAAATTTTGATTGCCTGGAATAAAATATAGGAGTGGGGCTATTATAGCCTGCTCATTTATTATCGTTAAACGCATAATCGGCATAGATTGTACTACAAACGCAAGATGGGACCTAGTACGTCCGCGGCAAATAGGAGCCCTGGACTTACCTGGACCGGCGATCTGTGGCTATCACGGTCGGAAGGTACTGCCGGAGACCCCAGCAGTCCCCCTGCAGCAGCTTCAGCCACCCCAGCCCTCCAGGACCATGTGATCACCATGATAACATCGTCACAATCGGACTCTAGGAGCTTCAAGCAGGGGGACTATCTGAGCTGTCAGGCAGTCCCCCAGGCTGCTAAAAAGTAAAAAAAAAAAAAAATATATATATATTATACATATACAGGTGGTTCTCAATTAGCAACCTACCTGTTTTACGACAGCTGGCACTTACGACCAGGCATAAGTGCAAGCCGTCATGGGGATTCCCTGCTCTGGTGCATTCGTCTATGTTCGGGGAAGTTTCCAAAAAATCTCCAATTATTATTTATTTTTTTTACATTTGGCATAGATTGGTGGTAAAATGGTTGCATGAAAAGAGTCAAAATACCCCAAGTTACCGTAGGTTGTCTTCTTTAAAAAAATAGATACATGTGAAGGGTTATTCAGGGATTCCTGACAGATATCAGTGTTACAATGCAACTTGCATTAATTTTGAAAAAAAAAAAAGGTTTGTAAATAGCAAAGTGCTACTTGTACTTATTGCCCTATAACTTTCCAAAAAAGCTAAGAACATGTTAACATTGGGTATTTCTAAACTCAGGACAAAATTTTGAAACTATTTAGCATGAGTGTTTTTTGGCGGTTGTAGATGCGTAAACGTTTTTTGGAGTCAAAGTTAGAAAAAGTGTGTTTTTTTAAAAAAAATGTCATCATATTTTATAATTATTTTTATAGTAAATTATATGAAATGATTACAATGATGGTATCTTTAGAAAGATCATTTAATGGTGAAAAAGGTATATAATATATGAGGGTACAGTAAATAAGTAAGAGTATAATTACAGCTAAACACAAACACAGCAGAAATGTAAAAAGACGGTAAGCAAAGTGAAAAACTGTTTGCTCACTAAGGGGTTAAATGCCATTGGATTCATACTAAGAAACCTCCAGTTTTTTAAATGTTTGTAGGGAAGTATGCATTATGGGAAGAAGCCAGGTCGACGGGGCAATGCTATTCTCAGGTCTATGTTTTGCTGGTAAACCTTGTGGATGTTACTTTGACATGTACAACCAACACAGAAATTGTTGCAGACCACGTACACACCTTCATGGCAATGCTGTTCTCTGATGGCAGTGTTTGCAATACAAAAAAAAAAGTCAATAAATGCTTTAGAGGTATGCCTGATTTGTTAATGTTTGACTACAAAGTTGGAGATTGCTGTTCCTGTATTGTGTATGTAAAATGTTTGTATGTCTCCCTCTCTGTCTATTATAAGCCCATAATAAACATTTTGGGTACAAAACCTCACAACTGAGGAATACAAATTTCTTTTTCAGGGTGATTCTGGAATTAACAACAACATTGAAGGGCAAAAGGGATTTAAGGGAAATCCAGGACAACAGGTAATATTTTACATTTATGTTATTTTCAAAACTGTTGAAAAATATAAAAGCACTTTTCTCATAATTGTCATGTAATCAGCCATAGTTGAATAAAAAGCACGCCAAGCACCATAATCACTTCAGTGTTCCTTTAAAACTGTTCAATGTATAAAAGTAACAGAACCCTTAAAATCTAGACAGAGACATGAAACCTAAACTTACACCCTGCGGATACTGGGCTTATTTCCATGCGTATTCAATCATTTAACAATGCAAATTGCAAATGCCTCTTATCGTTAGTGATTTCCAAACCTCAAAGAGACAATTATTGACCACAAACCTTGAATATATCCTATAGTAAAAATAAATTGATTCAATATTTGAAGAATAACTGCCAGAAGTTTTATTGCTCTTATTAAATGTTTATTACATTTCATAAAACGTAATGATTTAAAAAGAAATGATATATATTGATTTTTTGAAACATTTTACTTGTTTACTTGGCTGAGCAGCCATGTTGGGTCGGAGTCTACTGTTATCTGACAGACTGCTGCTCAACCTAACTTGCCAGCTGCTGCAGTTACGCAAATAGTAATCACAACAGCTGGCATTTTAATATCTAAAGCCTATCTATGAGCATGGTGTATGTCATTTTAGGAAACTACATGCGGAATGTATTAAGTCAGGTGTAGGAAACACTCAAGACAAGTTGCTCAGACAATTGCAAGTCACGTGTGCATGCGCTGAGTAAACATTTTATAGTGTCCTGGTGGAGTTGCTACTGCATTGACTTGGAAGAATTAATTTTGTATTTTTATTTGCAAAACAGTAAATGCTATATCAATGGAGGCAGACATGAATAGCACCCAAATGCTGGTATTAACAATGCTTCACAGCTGTTTTTTTTAAAAGCAATGAAAACAATTCTTCTACGAGTTATAAGGTTGTATTCTTGCACAATTACTTGGTAGTACGTTTTGTATGTGTTTGTGAACATAATACACCAATGACAATCACAATAAAACAATGCTTTGCGTAGGTTTACCTACATTTTATATTGCTGAGTGCAGGATTAAGTACAATGTATAGATCTGGGTTACATGGCTGAGGTGAGTAGTGTGAATTAGTAGTACTTATACATCTTTTACAACCTAAAAGTAGGAGGGTGTGAGAGGACACTCAGGTTCTTAAGTAAGTTTATTATGTGTTTTATCATGTGCATCGTTTTCTTTCAGGGTGAGCCAGGACAAGATGGTGCTGAAGGAGAGCCTGGAGATAATGGTCTTGAGGTAAATTTAGTTATTCTTTTTCAATACATTATCTGAATAGAGCTGTTAGCTTATCATTTCTGTCAATATCTATTATTGTCAATCATCCTGCAGTAGCCAAGGAATTAAAATATAACTATATTTTCTAGCAATTTTTTTTTTTTTATAATTGTAGTTCATGTTTTTTATTTTTATGTATACTTTTATGTCAAATTTCCACAAGCCCTTCATTGCTTCCTTTTGGACTAATGTGGGACTGTAAACTTTATAGATTAGAACAATGTTGTTCTGTATTGGCTGGCCATGCCAGTTTCCCTAAAATAAAAAAATGGAAAGAATGGTGGGTTTTGGACAACCCAGAGCAACTATTAAAATAATATTCTCAGGAACAATATTGCTCAGATTCTGGAAAAAGTAGGTGTCTCTTACTTGTGTGATAGAGGTTACATTTTCCTGACTGCATTTTCAATTATTCTCTATATAGGGTCCACGAGGCCGAAGAGGACCTCCTGGACTAAAGGTCAGTTGTTGTTTTTAAAATGTAACATACAGTATATACATGCTTGATACTTTAAAATAGGATTGTACATTCGTAATATGTAAACTTATATAATGTTATTTTAAATGTATTATATTTAATATTTTACTACTATACACACTGTTGACACAGTTCAAGTGTGACATTAGCCACGTTCATATAAAATCACGTATAACATTTTAAATTACTGCCTAGGATTTGTGCAGTTTCACCACAACAGTTGAGTTATGGAATACGCTGATTATTTGTTTTATGGCCAACAAGAGTAATATATTTCGGCATACGTAAGTCGCATCAGAGGATCTGTAAAGGCAAGACTCAGCCAGGAAAGATGTGGAGTGAGATTTGTGGAACATCAGTTTTAATTTCTTTTGATGGGTTTTTAACCAGATACTTAATAGTAAAAGAAAAAAAATCCTTCAATTAATACAGAAAAAGAAAAAACATAACAAAACACTAGGCTTCACTACTTTGTTATGACTACAGTTACCAAGGCATAGATATGATGTTCATCATAGAATACATATTAAATAGATGACTCAATTCCTACACTGTAGACATTAAGGTGAGGGTTAATCTACCAAGTAGGTGGCCCTGTGGTTGCCTACGTGCTGTTTTATCCATTCTGTGCTCTGGGATGGAGTATAATTAAATGAATATGGGACCCATACAATAGCGTACACAGCATATATCCTATATTCTATTCTCACACTCAATGTGCAGTGGGACGTGAGTAAAGTTATACATCTGAGAACCACAGTTCTCTTTCCAACCTTCTTTTCCACCACCAGCATATGCACAACAAGCACACCATTGCAATAAGAAAAGCTGTGGGTAAGGGATGAGAGTGCTCATCCTTAGCCAAATGACTTCCCTATGACATCACTTGCTGCTCCAGCCTGGCACAGGTCAGAGTATTTTGGCGGTTGCCATTTTCAAACGGTCTTATTTTAAAAACTATAACTTCTACAGCGAAGATACATAGTATGTCTCTGAAATATTAACAATGAAGGCACAGTCGCAGTTTAGAACTTGCCCTTCAAATTTGAGCTGGCTAGTGTGTAGTTTCAATGAATGTCAATAGATGGCGTGATAGGTCATATTGTGAAAGCTATTAGGACTATGGCTTAGCCGTGGACATTTTTAGTAGCAGCAGGGATAGGTGGGCTTAAAAATGAGGGAGTGGTGACAGTTTAGAAATCATGTCCTGATTTTTCAGCTTTTGACAGCTCCCACTGTAGTTTTGAACATTTTGCCATTCATTCCTATGGGACCAATTTTGCCACAAGAACGACGATATTCCGTGAACCATTTGGCGAAAAATTCCACAAAGTAATAGCAATCCAATCAGGAACAATCCGCACGTTTCGGTATATTACTGTCTATGTAGTGTAAAAACTGTGGGAGGAGTTAGGGTGGTAAATTTGGCTATAATAAGAATAATATATATGTGAGATAACATTAGGTGGTCTTGCTATGCAAGAACACTTAATTATTACTTGGCAACCATTTATTTGCTTCAATAAACCACATAAATCTTAAAATGTTTTTTTTCCACAATATAGAGCTCTGATGTTAAAAGCAGGTGCAAGCAATTTTAATAGTATGATGTAGCAAAATATTAAAGAAGGTTAGTTTTATTCAGGAAAATTAGAATATGGAATGATTGTCAAGGGAATCAGACAATTTTACCAAAATAATCTAATTGGAAAAATATGTTGAATAATATTTTCCAATTAGGCTGTTTTAGACTACTCTTTGCAATTTCTTTTACATAATGCTTAGTTTAGTAGATAAAGCTCTTAGACTATAAATATGCTCCCATTGCACCTAGTAGATGCACCTTTAATGAAGGAACTGGTCAGCTAAGCAGAAAATTAATGTAAACATTAAGCAAAGGACACAGATGTGACTACATTTATCGCCTCCTTTTCCTTGTTGGAAGGAAAATTAGTGTTTTCAAATCATGAAATGAACATTTTTTCCCAAAACACTAGAGAAGGGAAATTTGGAAGCTGCTGAACTTGAAGGATATATAGAACAGTCCAACAAGGATTTTGTGTTGGGTTACAAGGGCTATTTATCATATTTAGTTTTCAGTAAAGACACATTCTAGGCAGTCCATTGCGGCATTTCACTCTGATCTGAGTGCAGGAATGAAGTGGAAACTATGATGATATTCCAGGTCAAGTTACTGTGTAGAACATAATGATGGCAGACTGGAGACAAAGAGACAGAGATAATAAGAACTGGTCTTTGCTGGGGTACTTATGTTGATGTTACAGTTACAGGGCTATTCACTAACGTGGGAATTCAAAAGGAATTTCAAATTCAAGGTCAACACACTGGATTGTTTCTTACTTTAGTGAATAACCAATCACATCTGATCCACTCTCCCTTATCTGCCTAGTTTCTTGCATGTTAATTGGCTCTTTTGGCAAATATAGACAATAGGGAGAGATGGACAAATGAGAATAGGGAGAGATCTACAAAGTTCTATGGTCTCTTAAAGGCTTGTAAAAAAAAAAAAAGGTCAGGCTTTTATTACCCTATTACTCACATTGGATCTCTATATCTCCATTCCTGCAGTAAATGCATACTTAAACTATTCTGCATTATTTACAATATGCAGTTCAGCATTCAGTAAAATAGTCTCTCTTTGTTGCACTTAAAAAAAATAAATACATTATAATGTCACTCCCACATTTGATCACCTACACTCGTTTTTATCATGTTTCTTACTTCTTTAGAGTAATTGTAATACTGATGTCAACCAAGAAAGATAATATCGATGATTTTTTTTTTCTGTTCACTTTTTTTGTGAATAACCCCTGCATGTTTCATGTTTTCCTGAGCTGCAGATTGGGAACACTTGACCCTAGATATATATATTGTGCTTCTAGAACTGTGTATTGGTTTAGTGTCTGTTGTTTCTAAAATAACAGTAAAATAATATTTTGTTTACTTTTGTAATTATAAGGGTGAACGAGGAAATCCTGGAGAACAAGGCAACAGAGGCGAAGGTGGCATTCAAGGCCCACAGGTTGTATTCAGCATTTTTTTTGTTTCGTTTTTAACCATATATATATATATATATATATATATATATAATTTGTAATTTAAAACAATCAATTGTTATTTTATGTGTTTACTATGTTTACTAGTATTATTTATTTATTTATTACAAATCTCCCAACAATGGCTTGTGTCACTGGTGATGCCTAAGTGGGTGAAACCACCAGGAATGAAAAAGGGGCTTTCCACCCAGGCATGATGCATGCTAGTAACAAGAAAAATCGAAACAGGTTGCGCAAAATACAGTGAAGGTAGTAGTAGCAAAATTAATATCACATCTAATACAAATACCAAGAGCCCCAAAGTCTAATGAGGTTGAGCAGCAGCGGGTTTTCGTAAGGTAAGTAAATTTGCCTAGTAATCCAATATTTTCACCAACTCAAATCAGTTCCATAATATGAAATAAAAAATAGGAAATACAAGATAGTATTATTGTATGTGTCAAAGGAGAAAATAAAGGATGATTGAAAATACACTCACAAAAGTGGAGCCATCAATTAGCTCTCAGATGTTACTATTTGACAATACAATCCTTGTCACTGGGTATGGAGTGGATGATCAATCACGGCTTTGTAGTTCTCAGAGGGTGCGCATCTTTCATGGAATATATAAATGTGGAGACAAAAATAGCCAATAGTACAATACAGTAATCGGATCTTAAAATATTTACTAAAATTAAGTAAAATAAACTCACAAGAAAAGAGCTTCAAATTCAGCTTTTAGTACAGGCATAAAGCGGTATATACCGGTTGTAACGGAACTGCTCGCACCCCGACCGGGTACCTTCCGCTGACGGGTACTCCTAGTGCTTTCCGAGGGATCCAAGCACTCCACCTGACACCATAACCACTGCAGACCCCACGAACCGCCGCAGCTTGGTTAGGGTCTCCACGTCTCCACCCACTCTGGACATAAGACCAGGGTCCAGCTTCCAGTAGGTCGACCTCTCTGAATTCCAGAGAGCAGGAACAGGACCAAGCTCTTAGCAGAGCTTAGGGATTATACCCTGGGGAGTGTAGTGATTATAGCAATCCCCAGAGTGTAGTTCTCCAATCCCCCAAACATGAGCCGAAACTTCATGAAGGTACAAGATGATCTGTTTAATGAGCACCAAAAGACTTTCTTTTATACAAGTTTTCCCACAAAGTTACCACCCACGTGGACCTTGTGGTACACAGGACTTAGAGTTACAGCAACCAATCAAACACATTGAAGTACAGTCAGACACTCCCAGCCAAGGTACACAAACCCTCCCCTCTGCCTGTAATATAATTACTAAACACAATGGGCTAACTTAATTATCACAGGCAGAAAATATACAGTTTTACACAATATTCATAACTTCCAAACCATACATGTAATTTCCATAAAATGGAAGTTACATGGAAGTTACATATTCTGAACCAGCATAAGCAGTATACAGACATATTCAAAAATCATACAATTTGGTCCAGTGGTTCAAAAGATAGGTGGAAGTCCTAATTGACCGACTGCAAGCATGACTTTCCTGCCCAAACAGTTCCACTGTGCAGCCGGTCCATCTTCTCCTGTATCCTGGAGATAATTGGCTTAAGTGGGTGTGGTAACTTAATTATCTCCAGGTACAGGGAATATCTCCATTTACAACAACAGTAAAAATACATAAAAGTACATAATTCATATTATACTGAACAGAACCCCCACATTCAACCTATCCCCAGATAGCTTGGATCTGAGTGCTCAATATATCCGAACAGCATTCAGATCCCACGAACAGAATCAAATCGCCATGGGGTTAAAGTTTAGCAAGGGCTGATGAGAGATTGAGGAGGGACAAAGCAGCCAGTTTAAACCGGTCTGGCAGTGTCCCTGGGACAACGCCCTTCTGGAGATACAATAGCGAGGAAAAAGGGGGAGGGGAAGAGGCACATTTTCTCATGGAATTAAAGGGGCAGAAATAGTGTGTTACAATCCAATAGGCCCAAATAATGTTTTTAAAGTGCCATACACCCCAGGGCCATAGTCATAAGGCAGGAAGCTGGCAATCAGGCTCCTCCAAAAGCCAGGGGCAAAGGTCAGTTGGTCACATAAAAAGCCAGTGAAAAAAGGCAGTTTGTCACACCGGTTATACCATACCATCCCATACCTATACTAAGAGTTGAATTTGAAGCTCTTTACTTGTGAGTTTATGTGTGTGTTTGTGTTGTAGTGTTGGTGTTTGAATGTAGTGTAGCAATTTAATGTAGCATTGGAGTTCTATGTAGTGCAACATCTTCAGTTGGGTTCCACTGTTCAGTATGTGTGTGTGCCTACTTACCCACATGTTAAAGGAAATATATAGTTTTGTATAACTGGATGGCATTACAGAAAATTGCATTTTTTTTTATTCTTAAAAACACATTTAAATAATTTTGAACACGTAATATTGTGAGTTTAATTGAAATGCTGCTCTGTGATGTCATTAAACACATCTGCTCCTGATAAAAAGGACCATGTGTAACATTAACACAAATTTAAAGACAAAAAGGTGATCTAAATAAAATGTGCACAGCTGATGGTTTGTTTGAAATTATTTGCCCCCAAATATTTATTTGTGCTGCTGATGTTGAACCTATTGATCAGATTACCATTCAACAACTTTCAATTTTTAGGGTTCACGGGGAGAGCCAGGACCTCCAGGGTTGCAAGGACAGCAAGGTTTACCTGGGCCTCAAGTACGTCACTACATGAATGAATATCTGTTTTATTGAAATTGAATGCAGTGGGGGGGTGGGGGGGGGAGGTGGGGGGGGTGGTGGGCAGGCCTTGTGCTTTGTCATATTTGTTTTCCTGGAACTGCAGGACCCTACAGTGCCCCTCTCCCTCCCACCCCCCATCCCATGTTGCAAAAGGGGTTATTACATTGTTTAAATACTTTTCCAGGGATATCCAACAATGCCCCTGCAGCTTATTTTAACTATGTTACTCAAATAAGAGGTTCAAATAAAACCAGAGGATAATATTTGTCACTCCCTGAACCTGATTTGTGGTTCTGAGCCGCGACCCACACCTGATTGCAGCATCTCTGTAAGTGAGAAAAATATTCATCATTGAACTTTAATTAAATTACTTGATTTAATTATTTGTAATTTAAAATATGGTAAACTGTATTAATGAGGAAATGAGATGCATATCAAAGCTAATGAAGGTCAAGGACATAATCTTTTATGCAGCAAAGCATAAAATAGATGACAAACCAATATAAATGTATACAAATATTTTTACAGTTAAACATCGGAAATTCACAATAATTGGTAACTGTACCATCAGATGCAATTCTTGCGATTTAAAAAAAAAAATCCTGATAAATCTTTGATATTACAGGGTGGTGCTGGAGCTGTGGGTGGTCCCGGTTCAGCTGGAAACCCAGGACTAAAAGGTCAAAAGGTAAATCATGTATGAAAATGCGATAAATGTAAATAAATACTTTTTTTTTAAAAGGCTAATTATATTAAACTTTAAAATTATTTTTTGCTGTTAGATGTGTATTATTCAAATGGCAACTAATTAGGAAAACAGATACTTTTGCAAAAGTGCTATTGCCACATTTTAGGTGCAAAGCAATTTGTGCACCAATGTTTGGAATTGGGTAAACAGGTACAACAGCACCTTTTGGAATTTGGAACTTGTTTTCATTTGCTAGTAAGTAGCCAAGCAGGGTAGCGTTTGTGTAGACAATTTATATCAATATATATATAAAATCTATGAGTATAAAGGGGGAAAATTTATTTTTTTGAAATTCCTTATTTTTGTTAACACATAAAGTATTCAAAAATTGCGCAAAATAAAACAAAAAAGGGTATTTACAAAACAATGAATTGACCAAGAATTAGCAAATTTTAGGTTTTAATAGCTCACATTCTATAATAGCTGAACTGTAGATTTTTTTACCTCAAGGAGTTAAACCATTCTCGAACAGTTTAACCCGTAAGTTGCCTTCGGCACCACTCTCAGCTGTACCCTGGCAGCATCCGTCTTCAGAATTTTCACTTAAAGGAATTGAATGCCCTCTGCCAATCAGTGACTCTCCATTCAATAAACTACTTGGAAAAGTTAAGTTTCTTTCCAAGCCAGTTTTGCAATGGAGAGTCACTAATTGGCTGAGAGCATCAGCCTATCAGCTGAGCTCCTACTGGGTGGCACTTTGTGATTCCTGTAAGCGAAAATTCAGAAGCCGGCTGCCACCAGAGTGGAGATGAGAGAACGGCTTAACCCCTTGAGATAAGAGTGCCTCCTGGCACCATAACAACTTCATTTAGATTAAGTTGTTTTGGTGCCTAGAGTGTCCCTTTCATATTAATATTTATGCTTTTCAGTTCTCCTCTGTTCCATGTTAGTGAATTAAACCAAAATAGGTTATTTGTAAGGCTATGTTTTACGTGGTTCTATATTTGAAGCAATCGCCATGGAAGCAAATGCGATTCTCCTGCTGATTGCTTCACATGTATACAACTTAGAACCCCAGAACTACTATGTATATATTGTTTTATGTGTATAGTCTACTTGGTTTAGTTCCTTAACACCGGGTCATAGAAAAGCTTTTGAACTGTGGGCATGTCACATAAACTAGCACTCAACATGCCTTACATGATTAACATGAATTTGAGGTCAGTACAGGAGATAGAGAACATGTCTTACTGAAATGCCATGTAAAATGCAGCATTCCAAATTGAGCAATGGACTACACATTCTTGTACTATGACATCCCAAATTAAATTACTCTGATCATTTTGATGCAAACAAGGACATGTTCTACTGTATAACTACCGTAGTTGTTAAATAGCTCACAAATAACTTCAACTGGACTCGGAATAGTCAAATTAATTTTATTATGACATGTGATCAGTCCTGTTTATTGTTTTGAAACATTATTACCTGTACATAAACAAAGTAAATGCATATCATTAGCCTATCCCTTTCACTTCTGCCTCTAAATGTAGGGGGAACCAGGAGATCTTGGAGAGAAAGGTGACCCCGGAATCCCAGGTCGTAGGGGCTTGCCAGTAAGTGCCATTTTATGTAAAATGTGTATATTTTAAAATGTTTGTATTTGCCAAACTCTGGCATAATTTCTGCATGTGCCTGGTACATTATATTTTTTACTGTTGTGGTTTGGATATATTTTTGCAATAAAAGTTTTTACAGAATTTTAAATTTGGCTGAAAAAAGAAGCACAGTGACATCAATCCAACAATATAGAAGTGGTAAGGCTAAATGATAAAAAAAATAATAATTATAAGGAGCAAATGAAGGTTATCTGTGTAGAGGCATGCTCGTGGTTTTGGGAAGCACAAGTGGTGTTGTGCTAGTACAAAACAAATAAAATGGGGACACTGGGTGTGGTGGAGAAGAAATCAGACCAAGTAGTTCAAATCGGATCAATATAAGTTCAAAAGACATGTAAAAGGATCTAGAGTATGCTCAGACCAAGTAAGTTGCTTAAAAAAATATGAAAAATATTGAAAATATTTGTTACAAGATCAAGGATGGATTTATTTAGGACGGATCCACCACATGAGTATGAAAAAGTTACTTCTGCACAATGTGGGACCAGGTCTTTGTAACTTTTCTTTGACATTAATTGTAATTATTTAAGTATTGTCAAAACAATGATGAATTATTCAGTTTTTGAATTCCCTCCATCTCAGTCTCTGTATGAACCTAAGTGTAAAAAAAATGAGATTGGAAATGTACCAGTGGAGATAAATAACCTGTGAATTTATGTATGGACACTTCTACTACATAGCAACATAGTAATCAAGGTTACAAAAATACTCATGTTCATCAAGTTCTCTTTCTGCAGTTTAAATGGACACTGTGAGCACTATAAACATTTCATCTTATTGAAGTGATTATAGTGCCTTAATTTCTCTGGTGCTGTCTCCATTCAATGTTACAACATTTTTGAGCAGTTTAACACTAAACAAAGGGTCTGCTGCCTCGAGAAAGTAATTTATTTTAATTTAAAGTCAAAATGAAACATGTAGATACTGATATTTCAGTTAATCCTATATTGGAGAACAAGGAGTGTATGAACGTTTAATTTGAAGTATAAAAGTCACAAAATGAAAATATAATACATACATAATAGTTACACACAGAGGACACTGACACACATACACATTTACATACACTTGACACTGACATACACACTTACACACAAAAGACACTGACACGCACACATTTACACACAGAGGAAACTGACACACACACATACTGACAGATACAAACACTCACTGCAGAAACACTCTCTGATTTGACACACTGACAGACACGCCCTGTGACGGACCGCCTGGCACCCCGACTGGGTGCCTCCGCCAATCACTGCTACCTAGTATCTCTGAGTTCTTCCAAGCACTCCACCAGACACCATCAGCACCGTAGTCCACACTTCCAGCGTTACAGCTTGGCTGGGGTCTCGCCGTCCTCCACCCGCCCTGGACCCAAGACCAGGATTCAGCTTCCAGTGGGCAGACCTTTCCTACTCCAAAGAGCATAGCAGGCTGCTCTTACAAGAGCAAGTGATTATAACCCAGAAGAGTATAGTGATATAGCAATCACCAGAGCAGATACCGCTGTCCCCCCGCACACATGAGATGAGACTCTATGTTGAGGGTAGTCAGGAACTCACTTATTGGCAGCCACAACTGGCCTTAAATGCAGGTCCCCATGCAAGGGGCACTCCCCTCTGGACCTGAGAGTAGACTACAGTAAAAACATATACATGATTACATTGGCTCTCAGGTCCAGGACACTCCCTTACAAAATAGGTCAATCTCTCCCCTGTGCCTGGGAGATAATTACTTGAGTAATAAGCTTGATATAATTAAATTATCTCTCAATACAAGAAACATGCAATACAACACCACCCTGAAAGTACCCCTAAAACACATGGAAACCACACAAAAGACATATTCCATGGTAGCCCCAATCTGGGGGACCAACATATCCAAATATCACCCAGATCAGTTAAGTGGTTTGGGATTTCCATGGAAGTCATAATTTTGACCAACCGTGCACAAGGTCCTATGCCCAAAACAGTTCCAGGGAATTAGGGCCAACGGTCGGTCTCTATTTATGGCGTACAAAAGTACATAAATCCCATATGTTTTTAAAGGGCCCATAGTCCTGGGGCAGGTGGCTGTCTAGCAGGCTTCTCTTAAAGCCTGTGGCGAGGTACTGTTCGCCCACACGCCCACTGACATACACTCTCACAGATTTGATACACACTGACAGCCAACATTTCGGTCTCAGCCAGAGCCCCTCTCAAGCTTGAGAAAAGCGCTTTCTGGAACAGAAAGTTCTGCCTTTGGATTTAACCCTTTGAGTGCCTGGGCAGCTTTCATTTCTATACACTCTATGCATGGGATATGTAGCCTATGCTTAGTGTGTGCAGTCACATTTGTTGTACATTGCTCTAATCTAATTTAGCATTTACATCAGTTGCAATGCAGGGCCATCTTTCCACATGTGCCCAGGCCAACAGGGGAGATCCTTTGGAGAGCCCATGGAGAGCAGGCCCTGTTTTCTTGCAGTGGGTCCTCTTGAGTCGGTGAGGAGATCAGAGATCTCCCTCCTCAGCCCAAAGGCCCTCCGATCACGGAAAGAGATGGAGAAAGGACCCGGAGTCAGAGGGAGGGACCTGAGAGGCAGTTCATCACGTAAGAAGGCTGTGTGGAGTGTTGTGTGTTACCATGGCAACGCTCCACACAGCATTCTGCGTGCGGGAGGACAGGAGACAGCCTGCAGACAGACCAAGGCTGACTGTGTCCCTCCCTCCTTCACCAAATGTAAAAAGTAGGGTGGGGGGGATGAGATTTTGTTAATGCATAGTATAATTTTAAAAAAACAACAACACATTTGCTACCTGCACAGCTCAAAGTCTGCAAAATACACACACACAGCACCCCCCCCCACACACACACAGCACTTCACAAACACACACACAAAAACACACATACACAGCATTCGTCACACACACACACTAATAAATATGAAATTTATTTTATCTATAATTTAAATTTTTATTGCTGTGAGTTATTCTGTAGACAGGACCACAGTGCACTGCTTTGCCCAGGGGCCCATAATATTGTTGAGATGGCACTGTTGCAATGGTGTAACAGAGGAGAAGTGATCCACAGCTGGAATGCCAGAGGCAATCACTGAATGTCCTAGTATTTTAGTTCTGCAAGAATTAGTCCATAAAAACATCTTTGGAACTCCAGCTGTTGTGAACTATATTTGAAAGCTTACCATTCTTCACTGTCCCTGTCTGTTTGATCAGTGGAGAAAGGGACTTTGTATCACTTGTCTTATCACTTAGTTCTTTTGTTTGATGTTTTGAAACCCACAGGGTGTAGATGGTGCTGATGGATATGGATCTGCGGGCTTAAAAGGACAAAAGGTCAGTTATTGTATATTGTTGCAGTTATTGTATGTCTAATAATTATTATTAAACCAAGGATGTTTTTCTTGCTTAATTAGATAAAAAAATAACTTCCATTTTCCTGAATATGTTTACATTTTGAATAAATAAATCAAATGGTAGCCAAAGAAGCACTGTCACTCCGAACTTGCCTTTCTCCTATCGCTTCCTCTTCTCTTCCTCTCTCAGAATATCTTCTTCTTTTCTATATTTCTGATCTAGTTTCTTTAACTCCTACGACAAAGTAGTGACTACTTTGACTTATGTATTCTTTCTTATGCTTGGCTTTCCTTGACCAAAGGAGGCGCTTAAGTCAGCTCCATTTCCAGTGTCAGAGTAAGTACTCACCCATATTGTTCATTTTCTGACTAATGTTTTAAATTATTGTCCTGCTTAGGATACATTAATGTTTTAATCCAAAGATATCTTACTAATTTATAACTGTTATTTTCAGGGTCATTTAGGATTTCCAGGTTATCCTGGTCCTCAGGTAAGAAACCTTTTTCTTTTTTCTTTTTGTAATTCACCAGTCCCCTCCCATTAACGAGATAAATGATGATATTATTATTTGTTTTATGTGATTTACATGGGTGCATTCTTCAAAGCTAGTTTATTATTTCTTAAATGTTCTCAAAATATGGATATCTAGTTCTTTTTTTTTTTCAACTTCTAAAAATATTATAACCTTAACTCAATTTAAGTACATGATTTAGTACATGCCTTCATACTTATACTAAAGGTAATAATGGATACATATATTTTACACAATAATTGCTATTAACATTTGAAAAGAGGTTTGGCTTCCAGTTTGTCTTTGTGTTAGATTGTTTAACTACCAAATTAAATATATATGTTTTTAATTTTATGTATTTTGCTGTGTGAAATCTAGTCCATAAAGCCTCAATAATCCTTATTTATATTCAAGTTATGATTTTCAGCCTATAGAGGATATAATTTCTCTGCCAGAAGCCACTAATCACTGTTATAATGAATGTATGGTTGCTGAAAATAAACTCACTTCTTGCTTTCAAACAGTACAGGAAGTTTAACTTGGTGATAGAATTCTTAAAGTCAGGGAGGAGGAGTGAATGGACTCTATCATTTTCTTGTCAGCACTACATTAGCATTCCAGAGATTTATAAAGATTACTATAGTAATTTTAAGCTTTAAACTGCACTGTTAGTAAGAGACTACTTTATCTTATGTATTTTTCATATATTTGATAATCTTGACAAAGGGTAGAGCTAAAGGCATAATCCTTTGTCAAGATAGTAAAGCTTGCCTTAAAGGGACACTATAGCCACCAAAACAACTTTAGCTCACTCCCCTGCAGTCTCACTGCTCAATTCTCTGCCATTTAGGCGTTAAATCAATTTGTCAATGCAACCCTAGTCAAACTTCCCTGCATGTGACTTACACGGCCTTCCTAAACACTTTCTGTAAAGAGTCATGTAATGTTTACACTTCCTTTATTGCACATTCTGATTAATTTAGAATGTCTTATCTCCTGCTCAGTTAATAGCTTGCAGGAGCCTCCTGTGTATGATAAAGTTTGATTTATAGAGCTAGAGCCGGAGATAAAAACTTTTGTAGTAAGTTACATCTGATTAAAAATGAAACCCTTTGGTTTTTACACAGGCTTTGTGAGTCACAGCCAGATGATGTGTGGCTAGGGCTGCATAATCAGAAACAAAAGTTATTTTGAGGACATAGTCTTAAATTAGAGGGACAAAGGTTTAAAAATAATATCAGGAAGTATTACTTTACTGAGAGGGTAGTGGATGCATGGAATAGCCTTCCAGCTGAAGTGGTAGAGGTTAACACAGTAAAGGAGTTTAAGCATGCATGGGATAGGCATAAGGCTATCCTAACTATAGGATAAGGCTAGGGACTAATGAAAGTTTTTAGAAAATTGGGCAGACTAGATGGGCCGAATGGTTCTTATCTGCCGTCACATTCTATGTTTCTATGTTTCTATGTTTCTATTTAACTCCTAAATGGCTTTGACTTTAACAGTAAAACGTTAGATGCATGATCTATACACAAACACTGCTTCATGAAGATATCATTGTTTTGATGATTATAGTGTTCATTTAAGCTCCACTCTTTGACAAGATTGTCCAGTTTAAGAAAAGAACACACTTGTCTTTACGACATACATTTTGTAAACATGTTGCTTCAGTGTGTTTTATTAGATATTTAATCTGCATTACTAAACCACGATTACCCATATTCAGTCATGGTACATTTTCAACCCAAAGAAATCAATAACAATATTCGTCCCACCTGCTTTTAAAGCATTTCAACTGTCACAGTAGTTATCTATTCTGCTGAAATACATCATGTGTCTGAGATAAGACAATTGGATCCAAAACAAATTGCAAAATCTTATTTAATTATCAGAATTAAATAGTCAGTTTTTGCGAGCTGTTTATAGATATCTTACTCCCCAAGGGGATTAGTTAGCTAAACAATCATCAAATAATTAATAAAATATCCTTGAGTCATATTGATTTTAGAAGCTATATGATGTTCTGTTTTTTTGGAGTCAAGTTATATTTATTAATTTGTATTTTTATTCCTTTTCTCTGTTTGCTTGCATTCCAAAATGCTAAATATCCAACATAATAATCTTTGGTATGGTATTACTCTTTGGGCTTTGTATTTCAATATGCATGGTTTTGTCAAGTCCGGTTTGCACCACTGGATAAGTACCTTGCTATATTTAACAGGGTGAAGATGGAGAACCTGGTAAACCTGGAGATATTGGACCTAAGGGAATTAGAGGGATACGGGTGAGTGCAAAGTACTTAGCCAATTAATTACCATGCATGTAGTGCCTGATACAATTCTGCCTGGTAGTATGCCTGTTACATGGAATAGACTGCAATGTGACTTGTTGTGAGGAATTTTCTACTTGGGACTGAAACCCACATACTCTCAGATTTTCAGCTGCAGCACAGGGGTTGAATTATAGTTACGAGTTTAGAGAGTAAAATTGCAACACACAGAAGTATGTTTCTGAATCACTGCACATCTGAATGTAGCATATATAAGTCAAACAGGAGATGGTCTTAAAGTGACACTGTCAGTTAAGAGTGAGATTACTTACCATGCTGCTCCTCTTCAGCTACTGGCGAGTCAGCGCCAGGAGCCAACATCACTGCTGTACTCTCATGCATGAGCAAGAGTACAGCATGGCGGCCCATGGGGAATCCCGTAAGACCGCCAGATCCTCCATAGATCCAGCCAATATACTGCAGCCGTCACAGCCTGACACAGATACACATACATACACAGACACATACACATATATTCAACTTACCTTTTTTCTTCCTTCAGTGCTGCAGGCTGAGGATGGTGTGCCAGCAGGTGCACACTCCCCGCTGCGCTCCCTCTCCCTCCAGCTTGTGCGCTCTGTCTGGGAGGAAGTACTGACAAGGGTCCGGTGGTGCCTGACCAGACACCTGTTTAGCGATACCCTTCGGGTAGTCCTAAATGCTTGGGCAAATCGCAGCAGAACCTCAATTTTGTTCTAATTGGGAAACACTGGTCTAGATATAGCATAGGCGGTTTTGCAGATTTCCTACCTTGCTCATATGGTGTTGATAGAAGAGAGATTTTCGCTCCTTAGCAGGAGCAAATAACTTGTTAGAGGGTTTAGAAGAAGGGGCTTCCACTTGTGCTGCTTGTATCTTTTCTAACATTGTGGAGGTTAGTTTTACAGTAGTAGCAGCAAAGATCTTGTCTCTAGGTACTATGGGAGAAGTTATATATATATATATATATATATATATATATCTATATATATTTAAATTCTACAAATACATTTATATAATATATTTGCATAATTAAGTCATTTTATTAATTACAATTTGAGGGACCTTCCTGACAACCCAGGCAGAAAGTCCAGAGAATTTGGTTCGCAAGTCCTCTATTTAACCCTGTAACTTTCCAGGACACTACAAAACCTGTACATGGGGGGTACTGTTTTACTTGGAGACCTCACTGGACACAAATATTAGTGTTTCAAAACAGTAAAACGTATCACAACGATAATATCGTCAGTGAAAGTGCCATTTTTTGCATTTTTCACACACAAACGGCACTTTCACTGACAATATCATTGTTGTGATATATTTTACTGTTTTGAAACACTAATATTACTGTTCAGCGAAGTCTCCCGAGTAAAACAGTCCCCCTCATGTAAAGATTTCTTGGTGTTTTCAAAAGTTACTAATATAATTCTTGAATTTCAGTTTTTTCACATTGAAATTTGCCAGATTAGTTATGTTGCCTTTAAGGCCGTATGGTAGCCCAGGAATGAAAATTACTGTAGTGGACCACGGCTAACCTGACTGGTTACCTCTGCTTATTCCCTTCCTTCAGCAGGTCATGGACCATTTAAAGTACAAAGAGACCCAAACTACAGTTATCATGGTTGGGAAGAATAAACATCATTAGAGTATATTTACTCCCAAAATTGGAATATCTTTTCTGTATTATTCCTCTTAGAGTACCGAAGAAGATACTTCAACTATTCCATGGCCTATTTTTTTCTTTTGTTTGGGATAATAAAAAATCCAGGATAGCCATAGGAGTTATGTCAGCCAGAATATCAGACGGAGGTCTATCTTTTCCGAACATATTACACATTCACAACACAGTAATGTTTTCACATTATTTAGAATGGGGAAACAACAATTCAAAATTTAAAGCATGGTATATCTATGAAAATAAATTGTGTGGTACTTTAGACCCGTTTGATTTTTTCTGGGTTGGAAAAAAGTTTTTTTTTAAATCTCCAGATAGATAACCTAATCATATCTCATACCTACCAATCTATTAAACTAATAAAGAAATATTTTTTCTCTCAAAATCAAATTCATATAAACGCCCCTTTGGAAATTTTGAAGCTTTTTATTCAAGATATAAATTTGGTTGAGTGGCAAGCTAGAGATGGAATAAAAATTAAGGAATTATTTAGCGTCTCTGTGATTAATAGCTTCCCATACCTTCAAGAGAAAATAGGACTACTGAATAAAGAATTTTTTACATATTTGAGAATACAAGATTTTCACTATAAGAATTTGGTAGTTAGAGATTCACCCTTAGATAAGATTATTTTTGGTCAGACTAAAATTAAACCCTCAGTAATTAGAAGATCTGTAGAAACTTTAAACCACAAAGTTAAACACATTACCATCTCCAGATGGGAAAGGGATTTCGATAGATCTTTCTCGAGCCAGGAATGGTTGAAATCATTCGATGCTTTGAGAAAAACAATCCACTGCATGGAAAAATGAAAATCCTTCTCTATACTTGACTATACACATATTGATGGCGGTTAAATTATTTATGGCAAGGAAGTGGAAACAGAATATACCTCCTTCTATAATGGAGATCAAATCCCAGATCCACTATCAAGGCCAAATGGAAAAGGCAGTTTACTTTAATGACAACAATATTGGCTCTTACAATAGAATTTGGACAAAATGGTACGACTATTATAAAGAATAAGCTTTCTACACCCTAGTAAATTTATGACCTTGGTATAAACTACCCTTATCTGACATACTATTATAAACTTTCCAAAGAAGGTTCTAATGATTTAACTTATTAAAGAAGCAATATATTCACTGCCCACTTTTCCTATTCTAGACAGTTGATCCTACACCCGTATGCTTGTATGATGTTTGTTTATGTTTCTTTTTATGTAAGTTTATTATACAACTACTTGGAACCAATTTTAACAACCAGGAGTATATCTTAGGTCTATATCTGTAGATTAAAGCTGAAGGATACATATTAGAATTTTAGGCTGTCAACTTGATTTGATATTGTGGTTTATAATATACTAGATTGTGAACGGATGATGGAACTCCGAGTATTGTATACTTGTTAAATGTTTGTCGAATTTGAAAAAATGACAATAACAACTAATTAAAAAATAAATAAAATAAAGTACAAAGAGACGCATTTCCCTCCAGTAACTGGACGACACTGTTGTGGATCCAAATAATGATCTTTGTTATATTCAGAGGAAGCCCAAATTATTATTACAAGTGCACTTGTAGGAGCGCAAATTAGACACCAAACACCTGTTGGTATTCTAAATAAGCCTCTGCCGTTTTATTCATCAGCTGTGTTTTATACATTAAAAAGTAAGTGCTTACGTGCAAATACTCAAAGAACAGTAATAGGAAGGGAGTACCGATAAGACATAGGGATGAACGTCATGTACACATAACAAATAAGTTCCAAGGTAAGAAAGAACAAAAAGATTAGAGAAGAGACATCTCAGGTGGGGGCTCTCTGTTCCCGGAACTAGACATATATGGTCTTACGTGTTGTGTTAAGCATCAAGCATTTCCTGAGTCCAAGTTAGCCAATTTTAACATAGGATATCATTATATGACACCTATAAGCTTGAACCTTGGAATTAAGATAAATTCTATCACAATCCCCTCTTTTGATCCAAGGGTCACCCAAATGTCCAAGGTATTTCCAGGCCTGCTAGCCAAAGCCTGTGGGACTTTCATTTATTGCTTCAGCATGGTTCCCTTGGACTGAGAGACCACCAGAATCAGCGGAGGAGAGTTCCTTCATTTATTAGGCGAGGTAACATCATAAAACTCTTCCAAAGTCGGAGCTGGAATGTAAGTTAAGGTACGACCAACAGTAGGTTTGCTTTTACATAGAGAGGTTAGTAGACATGAGAAAAATCTAAAGGTTAGAAAAATGGACATAATAACAAATATAGCTAATAGCAAAAAGTACTAAATGTTCTTAATTAGTAAAGTCAATGGCTGCTCTCTTCTCAAGGATTGCCTTCTTATTTGCCTGGTTGTCCATGAGTAGCTTTTCAAGGACCTGTGAAGTGGCATTTAAACCCTTTGCCAGGGAACAGGCTACAGCATTAATTACTTGGGTAGATATTTATGGGGTCTATGGGTATGTAGGTACTTCCTCAAGAGTGAGATGAGGGTAGGGACAGCTATAAGACAAGATTCTATGGCGTTTTCAGTACTGAGGAGAGGGTTGAGGCAAAAGGAGATTAAATTAAAAGCCTTTGCTTTCTGCAATTATATATTTCCCTGCTATGCATTATTATCTTCTGGTCTCAAGTCAGAGTAGCATATCTGAACAGAGCATACAATGGTAAAGGATAAGAACAGCTTCATGTCGGTGGATCAGTCGGAGTGACTTGTTTACAGTGACTGGCGTGTATCCACGTTGCTTTTCCTTCTAGATTCACTGAGGTAGCCGTAGTCTAGAGCACTTGGAATGGACTGTCAAAGCGTGGTTTAAGTCCTTTCCTCACATGCCTCTTTATCACCACCCAATCACCAGGCTGCAGTTAGTGAGTTGCAGAATCAGAGTCTGGATCTGGAATAGAATCAAAGACTTGTTTATGCACCCTGCCTAATCTTTGGTGTAGGGCCTTGTACATAGGCAGTCATACTACCATGCTGCATCTGGAAGGTCTGGGGAAAATAGAGGCCTGTCTTTGGGGCACATCCAAACAGTATCTCAAAAGGGAATAGGCCATGTCTAGAATTGGGTCTGAATCTCATAGAAAAGAGTGCTGGGGGAAGGCTTTCAGTCCAGGGCTTCCCTGTGTCTTGCATGGCTTTTGCAATCTTGTTCTTTAAGGTGCCATTTGCCCTTTCTACTTTCCGAATACTCTAGGGATGATAGGGGGTGTGGAAGGCCTGACTGATCCCTAAGGCTTTCATAATTTCTTGCATTATTTCCCCAGTGAAATGGCTACCTCTGTCACTTTCAATCACTTCAGGTACTCCATATCTACATACCAGTTCCTTCAGAAGCTTACTTGCTGTGACCTTCGTTGTGGCTTTCGACACTGGCTAGGCCTCAGGCCAACCTGAAAAGAGATCAATGCACACCAACACATATTCATACACTCCTACCTTAGGCAGTTGAATATCGTCTATCTGCAGTCTTTGAAATGGGTAAAGTGGCCTTGGTGTGCTTACTTGGTGTTTTGACAGCCTGTCCTGGATTGTTTCTAGCACAAATCATGCAAGCTCGGGTGTGTTTAGCTGCTACAACAGTAAATCCGGGTGCTATTCAATGGGCGTTTACTATGCTGTTCATGTGCATCTTGGATAGATGTGTAGGTCCATGGGCAATCTGGGCCATCATGGGATACAATACTCGTGGCAAATACAGTCTTTTACCTTTCCTCCACATTCTGTCATCATCAGGTTCTGCATCTTGTTTCCTCCAGAGGTCATGTTCTTCCTTGCTTGCCTGTCTTTGTAAGCTCAACAGTAAATTGTAGTCAACGGCGTCATCTGTAAGAACAACTTGTTGAAAGGTATTACCTGTAGAGGGATGAGCTTGAATTGCTGCTTGCTTGGCAGCTTTGTCTGCTTTGTGGTTTCCTCTTGAGATTTCATCTGTGATCTTCAAGTGAGCTGGCACCTTGATGATGCCTACTTGAGTAGGTAGCAGGATAGCGTCCATAAGTGCACTCACGGCTTCAGAGTTCTTGATTGGAGTTCCTGCTCAGGTGAGAAAATCACGAGCCCGCCATATAGGGCCAAAATCATGGGCTATACCGAAAGCATAGCGAGAGTCTGTATAAATATTAGAAGTCTTACTAGAAGCCATTTTACACGCTTCAGCAAGTGCCTTCAGCTCTGCCTCCTGTGCAGAGCAGTGAGGAGCGAGTGGTTCAGCTTTTATTACCTCATGTGCAGAGACTACAGCAAATCCAGTGTGGAAATTACCCTTCTCATCAGCATATCTTGAACCATCTGCAAAAAATTCAAAATCTGTATTAGATAATGGAGAATCAATTACATGCAAAAAAACTGTTTCTTGTGCCATTAGTGCTGCACATTCATGGGGTACCTGGGCATCAGCTAACTCATCTGGTGAAAGTGAATTTACAAAAAGATCAGATGTACAAGTACCATTCCCACTATCCCCACTCCCCTCTTTTAAATCCAGGGGAAGTAATGTAGATGGATTAAACACCATACACCTTTTCAGAGTAACATTAGGTGGCATAAGCAAGGCATATTGTCACTGGGTTATCTAAGACAATATCAGTGGCTTTGTCCAGGAGGGCAGTAACAGCCCCACTGCCCTAACACATGAGGGGGCACCCCTGGCAACAGGGTCCAAACTGGTGGAGTAGTACGCTATTGGTATTTGTTTACCATCATGGTCCTGTGTAAGGACATCTGTAACATTTTCTGCTGCATGGGTTAATTTAAAGGGTTTGTTTTTGTTGGCGAGACAATCATACAGGGGCTGCATGTAGATTGCTGTAGAAGCCAAGGTCGTCAGTCTGAATTGTAGCTGGGCTGCGGGAGGGTGTAATATTTTGAACTGCAGTCTGCCTCTGCCAAGAATTTCAGTAAGGAAAGAGTGTTAACAATACAAGTCTCCATATTATCGCAAAATAGGATTAGGTCCTCGATATAGTGCAATAAAATTATATTATTTGGCCTTTGCCACTCTTCAAGAATCTGTGCCATAGCCATGCTGTACATAGTGGGTGAGTTTTGTGCGCCCTGTGGCAATACTGTCCAAGTGTACTGCTTGTGTTAATGTGTAAATGCAAATAAATACTGACTGTCGGGATCCCGGGGGACACTGAAAAATGCATTTGCCAAGTCAATAACAGTAAATAACTTATAGTAAATAACAGTAAATACCTATGTAAGGCACTAATCTAAACACCTATGACCCATTAACAGGCCCTTTTCTGAACCCATAAAAAATAAGCAAGTATTTAGTTCACAAGGCTGGAAAAAAAATACATGTTCATGATTATTTTATTTCTTATGAAATCTGATATAATAATAATCTTACAGCAGTTAATTGGATCCAGATGGTGGTGCGCTAGAGAATCAATATTTCTAATATCATCATGTCTGAGGCTGTTTTCTTATCAGGAATATATTTATACTTTAATATTCTTTTCCAAGTTACATTCTGCAAGATTTCCTGTGTAACGTTACCAATATTTAACCATGTTACATACTCAATATAGAGAAAAACAAAACGCTTCATTAGGAAAAAAGGAATTGGATTCTGGGTTTGTTATATGCATGGCAGTATGTTTATTTTTCAGTGTAGCAGTTATCATTTGAACTGTTCTTTATTGCTGCTAGAACATTTTTAAAGTCATTACATTTGTATTACTCTATGTTCACATTTGATTCAAAGGAAGTCTTAGTAGTAGACTTCTTTCTTTTAATCCACCCCCAAATTAATTGATCAGTCTGGGATTTACCTGTTTGGTCAATATTTAAGACTCCACAGGTAAATCCCAGACAGATCGATTCATTCGGATGTGGATTAAAAAAAAAATATGGTTCCTCCAAGCTGCTCCAACTGAATTTTTGCAAAAGTCTACTCAGCAGCTATGTTCTGCATGCTCCTATTCATTGATTTGGTGGGGACACTGCACATTCGGGCATACAAAACATCACTTTCTCCAAACCTTTTCACCAAGGTTACTCAACTCTTGTTTGTCGTTAATTCTCTGGAACCCAGTTTAAAGCTTTTACTGTAACATACCATTTATGCTTGTCGGGTGGTGAAGTCTGGGTGCTACTAATTTAGAGTCTTTCCCGATTCATCATAATGCTTTGCAAAAAGCAGGACCATGACTGATAGAAATACTACCACCGCTTTATTAGAAATAGTAGTACTAACTTTTAAGTACATCAATTTTAACAACCAGCCATAAGCAAATAATATTAAAATCTATATTTATTAAAAAACATATTTTGTATTGTATATCATTTAGGGCAATGCTGGCCAATCAGGAACACAAGGTGATCCAGGCGAGAGAGGGCCATCTGGGTCGAGGGTAAGGAAGGTTTCCATCTTTTTTTATTTCTTTATCGTTTTCTATTTTGTATACATATATTTTTTTGTAAATAGCAGTATCAGAAAATGAATAAAATGCTATATTGTTATTTTTTAGGGCTCTAAAGGACCACAAGGGACAGTGGCTTTGATGGTAAGGAACCTCATTAAAATTGATAGTTTATGCATAGATAAAATATACTGTGATACTTACATGTTGTATTGTTTTTTACAATATATATGTAGTCGTGGTCTTCAGATTTAAAACATACAGAAACAATTCATTGGTAGAAAAGCACATTTCGTATAGTGAGAAACAATTGATACCATTAATTAACTATATAAACAGCTCTGCTTATTTTGGATGCTGTAAATGCAAAATGTTTATCAGACTTCTTACAGTTGTTAAACAAGTGTTATTTCAGTACTTGCAAAAAAGGCAGATCTGTCATTTTCTCATTATAATATTATTGCAATTATCACTAAAACATTTCCTAAGCTTCGGATATTCCTAAATAATTTAAAAAGGACGGTCAACCTATTCATAGCTAGTGCTCCCTAAAATAAGACAAACATGGAACAGTAAGTGAGATCCTTGAGGCTAGTGACCTAGGATGCAGGATCTATGTTCCTCTACAGTCTGTTCCTCTGTAATGAGTCAGTGTCCATGGATATGATGAAGTACTGTGAAAAACGCAGACAAAAAGAGAGACAGAGAAGACTGAGATAGAAGGCAGACATGGAAGAAAAGAAAAGGAAAATAACAATGTACCTGAGTAAACAATGTAAATATTGGACGATTGTGAGGAAAAATAGACTGTTGAGAGATTACGGAACATAAACTATATGTGAGGGCTTGAGAAAAGAGGGGGGAAAACGTACAAAAGAAAGACCCATGAGAGTCATTTAGACAGAAAATGCATACAAAGGGGACTGAGAAAAAACAAAAAACAAGAATAGACAGTCTTGTGTTAGTATGTAATAGGCATTATTCCCCGGCAAAAGATTCCCTCTTACCTGGATTCTGCCCGGTGGCGAGTCTCCTCTGCAGCAGGCTCTGCAGATGCCGTGTGCTGATTCTGATGCTAATTCATTGGCTGAGTGCACCAGCTGAGCCCTTTTAGCCAGTGAATGAGCATCTGTGCATAGCATGTGCACAGAATTAGCACTACCTAGCCCGTAACTTTTGTTTCGGGCTGGCTAATGATGTACTAATGACACCTCCGGGAGGGAAGTTACATTTGGCAGTATCATTAAATATCTCTGTATGTATAGTGTTTCATACTGAACCACTGCACATTCAGACTACGATCACCATGACCACTTGAAGTCACTGAATTGGTCATGATACTTGATGTAGCTCTTTAATTTTATTTGTTATATTGGCAAAGCTATTTTGCTGTGCATGGAAATCACAATCAAGCAATAAATGCCACAACAGTGATAACACATACGTTAATGAGCTGATAGCAAAAACAGTTGCCTCGCATTCCTAGAAACAGCATATTTTTTGGTTGTAAATGATAGACATAAATTCCATAAGACTAAACAGAGAAAGAATATGAGATTTAACAAGATATAACTGTAGATATTTGTAAGAGGTAAGTACCACTGGGTGGTCAGGTACTTACTCTTTTAAATACATAACTTACTAGTAGTGCAAATGTTTAGGCTTTTCATGAATCTATATTGATTTGCTGTCCATGTGTAGATCATATTTTTTTATATTTGCAAATGTGTGTTGTAAAACTAAGAATGATAATTGCCCAAATTGCCCATAGCATGATGTGTCCCATGGAGTCGAGATTTAAATATATTTTTTGAAATTATTGTGGTTTATAAAATGTTTAACATATGGTCATATTAACATATGTACTGATTAATGTAAAGGATTTAACCTCTTAAGGACCAAACTTCTGGAATAAAAGGGTATCATGACATGTCACACATGTCATGTGTCATTAAGGGGTTAAAAAATATCTGGCATATTTAAAATAACAACTCTAAAAAATTCTAAATATACAAACGATGATTATCGATAATATAATCCAACTTTTTAAAATAGCAGATATTTTAATGAAAAAACTAAACAATATATTTTTTGTAAAGAAAAATTTCAGTAGCTTTGCACAGTACACAATATTCTAAACTGATAATTTAAATAACATTTTTTTTCTAGCCTTGTGAACTTGTCAATTTTACAAGAGATAATTGCCGTAAGTAACAGTCATTTTTTTTTTTTTACATGTTTCTGTATATGTTAGTGTGTTTTACATTTTTTAAGACAAAAAAACTCATAACCCTAAACATGTTTTAATTGGGGAGCTGGTGAAGTGATCTACACACTATGAATAAAACACAGGTGCAGTGAGGGAAAAAAGTATTTGCTCCCCTGCTGATTTTGAACATTTTTATGGTAGGTGTATTTTAACAGTGAGGGACATAATATTTTTTTTTTTTTTAAATCCATAAAACACATGTCAAAAAAGTTATACAGTGATTTGCATGTCAATGAGTGAAATAAGTTTTGATCCCCTATCAATCAGCAAGATTTCTGGCTCCCAGTTGGCTTTTATACAGTTAACAAGCTGAGATTAGGAGAACTCTCTTAAAGGGCTCCTAATCTCAGCTCGCTACCTGTATGAAAGACACCTGTCCACAGAAACAATCAGTCAATCAGATTCCAAACTCTCCACCATGACTAAGACCGAAGAGCTGTCCAAGGTTGTCAGGGACAAGATTGTAGACCTACACAAGGCTGGAATGGGCTACAAGACCATCGCGAAGTAGCTTGGTGAGATGCTGACAACAGATAGTGCGATGATTCACAAAGGGAAGAAACACAAAATAACTGTCAGTCTCCCTCGGTCTGGTGCTCCATGCAAGATCTCATCTCGTGGAGTTTCAAAGATCATGAGAATGGTGAGAAATCAGTCCAGAACTGCACTGGAGGATCGTGTTATTGATCTCAAGGCAGCCATGACCATAGTCACCAAGAAAACAATTAACACGCTATGCCGTGAAGGACTGAAATCCTGCAGCGAGACCAAAATCAAGCTCTTTGGCATCAACTCAACTCGCCGTGTTTGGAGGAGGAGGAATGCTGCCTATCACCCTAAGAACACCATCCCCACTGTCAAACATGGAGGTGGAAACATTATGCTTTGGGGGTGTTTTTTTCTGCTAAGGGGACAGGACAACTGCACCGCATCAAAGGGACGATGTACAGAGGCCATGTACCATCAAATCTTGGGTGAGAACTTCCTTTCCTCAGCCAGGGCATTGAAACTGGGTAGTGGATGGGTATTCCAGCATGGCAATGATCCAAAACACACAGCCAAGGAGTGGCTCAAGAAGAAGCACATTAAAATTCTATAGTGGCCCAGTCTCCAGACCTTAATCCTATAGAAAATCTCGAGTTGCCAAACGTCAGCCTCGAAACCTTAATGACTTGGAGAGGATCTGCAAAGAGGAGTGGGACAAAATCCTTCCTGAGATGTGTGCAAACTTGGTGGCCAACTACAAGAAACATCTGACCTCTGTGATTGCCAACAAGGCTTTTGCCACCAAGTACTAAGTCGAAGAGTTTAAATACTTATTTCACTCATTGATATGCAAATCAACTTATAACTTTTTTGACATGCACTTTTCTGGATTATTGTTTTGTTATTCTGTCTCACTGTTAAAATACACCTACCATTAAAATTATAGACTGATCATTTCTTTGAAAGTGGCCAAACATTCAAAATCAGCAGGGGATCAAATACTTTTTTTTACCTCACTGTAGTTCTACATAAATGTGTATACAAGATATAAAACTTTATTTTCTTCATTTCACAAACTCATTGTTTTCATTACTCAAAAAAAAAAAAATCCTTTCTTATGGGAAAGTTCTAGTGGAAAAATTAAATAAAATATTAAATTAAATAATTATTTATGAAGACATAAAAGATAGGTCAAGTGTCAGTGTATAAATAGAAGCTTAAAAGAGGCTGCTGCTAAAGAATTAAGGATCACAGTTTTGAAATCTATTCAGAACTCTAAAACTAGTGGGTAGGCAAAGTAATCTCCTCCTATAGGTAAGCACTAATGTCAAGTCTTCAGGGGATATATGTCACTTGGTGTATGTAAGAATAAGACACATAAGAAACCAGGCAATTTTGTGAGGTAGAAGTTTAAAAATAATAATGAATGTACACTGACATTATAATGAGCCTATGGAATGTGCCTAATTACTAATTGATTCAGGCAATTACAGGCAGTGCTTATAGTAGCAGTAGTACTAATTCCATTCTGGGATCAATCTTTCATTACCTCGTATTGTGGGAACACATTTGTTAATTTACCATAATGTATGAAATGATTCATTGTGAATACTTTCTCAACAATACAGATACTACCATGCTCAATATAAAACAACATCTATTAGAATTGCTCCCACATTGTAGCTACTTTTATTTAATTTAATATAGTTTAGCAACAAAGATAGTTTTAGACAGGTATACATTCAATTATTTAGGAAATATGATACAAACCAGAGGGTTAGCGAGGTTACTGTTACTGTTATTCTTTGCAAGAAAATACTAGTAAACACTGTGATATATAAGAAGAAATATTTCCAATATACTGGTCAGTAGATTTAGCAAAAAAGTGCTTGTCTATTTTTAAAATATTACTTTTATATCATAAACATAGTGTCTTTGACTTGACTGATATTTGTCTAAAGGATCCTCTATCTTTAATATCTCTGTTTTACTTTAAGCTGGGATATCTGTTAAACATTCAATAAGACATTTTTTTCCCATGAAAAATAGCACTAATATGCAATTTTTGGCAGGATAAAAAGGGGACTTTTTTTTATTAAATTGAATATAGATTTGAATTTAAGATTAAATATACTAAATTGAATCCTACATTGAAAACACAACAAAAGCCTTAAGAGTAACGGTCACTTTTCTGTTAAGTACACTATTAAATTAAATATTGAAACACCTCTATAAGTTATGATAACAATTTTTACGGTTTTCTTTTAAATATATATTAAATATTTAGCAAGTGATATCAGTCCATCAATATTCTTCCTTGAAATGTCAGATTAAAATGAAAGGAAATTAAATATTGTATGTAAAATAGAAATGTAAAGGACCACTAAAGTCACCCAGGCCACACCATTTGAAAGATGTGGCCTGGGTGCATTGGTCCTGTCCATGGAGGTGAGGTTGAAAAGGCATAGGGACAGGGAGACTAAAGTGTTAGGAATACAGGCTTGTATTAAAAAAAAATGTGTTCCAATAAACTATTCATCTTCTTCATGTATTTACTTTATAATAATTGTAACTTATCTCAATCTATTTTTTTTAATTCTCATTTACAGCCTGCTTCTCAGGTAAATATAATTTTCCTATTTATTTAATTCCTGTAATAAATATAAGCTAGCATTTTAAATTTCTATCTATCTATCTATCTATCTATCTGATTGCTCCGGATTATTTAAGGACTGTAGTGTAGATACATATTTTTGTAAACAAAACAATAGTAAATAGTAAAGTCAAACACAGTTCAAAATACCAAGTTTAATAATATCTAATGTGAAAAAGTTGAAAAAAGTTGTTTTTTTCTATCCAAGATTGATCACCTTCCAAATTGAAGTTTAATGGATAAATATCAGTTTAATTTAGTCACAAATAAAGTCAACATTTATCAGTTTACCAATTTTATATATGAATGTTAAAATCACATAAAAAGATATTATAGGCATCAAAACAACTCAAGCTAAATAAACCAGTTTTAGTATATAGATAATGCCCCTTCAGTTTTGCTGCTCAATTCTCTGCTCAATTTCTGCTTATGCAGCCCTAGTCACATTTCCCCTGGCCTGCATGAAAGACATTTTTTTTATTTTCAATCCGACAATACCTTAATTTTTTATCACAAAAAATACAAGGAAAGGGCTGCGCTTAGAAAATAAAAAGGTTGTAAAAGTCCAGATAAAATCAATAAAAAAGGAAGAGGATCTTATCTTGCAGTGTCCGTAGTGATTTGATCCGGAGAAATAATCTTGCTTTCTATCTTCCTTATGGACCATCTCGTATGTAAGAGATGAAAAGAGATACAGAGCCCAAATGGTGTAGTATATCTTAATAGTAAGGAAATTAAAATATAAGACTAAAATGCAAACTCACATTTCCAAGAGCTAGAACCTGCTCTGGTGTAATGGGCGTACAGCGATTTAAATCCCCGCTTATGGGATATGAAGTGCTTATCCTTCACGTGCCTCCTCCTTCCGTAATGTGGGAGATACTCAAATAAAAAGAGACAACTAATAGTGCTCTCTGCATAAAACTTAAAATAGAGTATAAAATAAAAGTAGATACTCACAAGACAGGAGCAGGTCAACTGCTCCTGATATATCGCGTTGGTGGAATAATCCCCACCTAGGATTGCTTGGAGTCCAACGAATAGTGCCAGGTAATAGTAATAAATATATATGTGTAAAAAGATAAGTGGTACAGTAAAAGATTACCAAATATACTTTAATTATAACATTACACAATATATAAAAACCATAAACTCGTTTCGCCAATCGGCGTTATCAATATGGGTAGAGAACCTGATACCTGGCAGTGGATCATTTAAATAGCACATACAGACAATTCAAAAATTGGCGCCAAAATTAGGACAGCCAATCAGATTGCAAGTAAAAGATACATATAATAAAGCACTGTTAAAACAATAAAAGAGAAATACATAAATATAGACATAAGAATAACAGTTCAAAATATATAATTAAGCATTGAAAACGATCATTTTTTTAATAAAATATATTATGTGATGCACGGTCACATGACCGGCAACAATACCAAGGGGGGTAGTGGGATATGTAGTCTGACGCCGGCGGCTGCGCAGCCGCCGGCGTCATATGGAGGGACAGGCAGCTGGCGTCTGCACGCACAGGAGGTTCGGCCAGACGCCAGTAAGCTGAACAATATCTATATATTGAGAGAGATTACATAAAAGGGAACCTATACCTGATACGATTGGTCTTCCAGGTGGAGAGGTTTCACTTTTATGAATTTTCGGAAGGAAATAAATTACAGGTGTTATAGGATATTGATTGTTTAAAAAGTTAAATTCTTGTTTGTTTAAAATACCTTGCTCCACACCTTTATTTAAAAATTCATTAAAAACATTTTGAATTTGTTTTATGGGGTCTGCTGTGAGTTTTTCATATACTTTTACATCATTTAATTGTCTAAGTGCCTCATCTATATACATTTGAGTTGATTGAATGACTATTCCTCCACCTTTGTCCGCTGGTTTGATGACAATATTTTCGTCATTTTGGAGTTCTTTTAAGGCTAGCTTTTCTGAATGAGTTAAATTATGAGGGTCGTATTTGTTGTTTTTTATTTTTTCTAAATCTTTTGTAACAAGTTTTTCAAACATAGTAAGGGGAGCAGATTTGTAGTGAGCAGGATAGAAGGTGGATTTCTTTCTAAGAGAAGTGTTAATAATGTTGTTATTACAGGAAGGTATAGGTTGAGTTTGGATGGCATTCGGTTTTGTCCATAAAACAAATTTATTAACATCAATAAAAGCTTCAAAAGATTTAAAAGTATTAGTGGGGGCGAACTTAAGACCTTTAGTTAAAACCGCTAGATGTGCACTACTTAAAATTTTCTGTGAAAGATTAAAAATGCCTCCATCAGTTCCATTAAGAGAAGGTATTATCTTTCTAGTCTTTCTCTTTTGTTCGCGTCTACCACTTCTTCTTCCTCTGAATTTAAAATCCTTTTTTTGGGGCGTGAAGGGTGAGGTGTTTGGGCTAGTGTGGTATGATTGGTTCGAATTTCTAAAAAATGGTCCTCATTTTCAAATTCAGAGTCTAATGACAGTAATTGAAATCTGTTAGGGTGATTCGGGATCGTTGGTGATTTGGAATAATTGGCATATTCTTTATGATCATTAATATATATATTTTTTTGAATATTTAATCTTTATTTTATAATTTTTTTTTTTTTAAACCTTATTAAATACATATATCATACAAATACAAATATCATACAAATATACATTTATAATACAAAAACAACATAGCAGCAAAATAGGGGAGGGAAGAGAAAAATACATCAAAAAGACTTCCGTAGTAGAGTGGTAATGTCATTTAGATAAGTCTCATAATTATTTACAATGTTCATGGAATTATTCTACTTCTAATTGATCGGCATTATTTTCTACATCAATCATCTCAATACACTTTGACCAAACAGAAATCTTATTGCTTAATCTTTGTTTACTTAGCATCAGCTCCATTCTAATCTGAAACTCGAGTTGAATTTTAACTTTCTTCCAGGGGACTTCTAAATCCCTTTTCCACCATCTCGCAATTACTATTTTAGCCGCTAAAAAAAGATGTATAAGAATTGCTTTTAATTCATATGTCATATGAGGCCAATTCAGATGCAGTAGAACTACCTCTGGAGAAATTATCAACTCGAGTTTTAAATTATTAGATATAAAATGCTGTATTTTCAACCAGAGATTTTTTAATTTGTAACAATCCCACCAAATATGTCTAAAATTGCCTCTAATACTATTACATCTCCAACAAATAGGATTAATTAGAGAGTAAATTTTATTCAATTTAGCTGGTACTAAGTACCACCTATTTAAAACTTTAAAGTGCGTTTCTAATAAATTTAATGAATGTATATTTTTCTTAACATCCATCATTGAAGAACCCCATTGATTCAAATTAATATCGATATTCAAATCTTGTTTCCAAACCTGTATGGCAGTAGGATTTGTATCTTTAACCATTGATTTAATTAATATTAGAGCTTTGGAAAGTGGTTTATTGATTTTTTTTGATGTAAATAATAAATCTATCAAATTGCTCAGGTTAGATTTTGGTATTATAAGGTGTGTATTAATATAACTTTTAAGTCTTAAAAAATTAAACACCTCTTTGGGAGGAAGATTATATATCCCTGTTATTTGAGCAAAGGTTTTGATTGATCCTTCTATCAATAATTGGTCCAAAGTCATTATCCCTACTTTTTTCCAATTATTTAAGTTTAAGTCTTCCACTTGTTTTTCTACAATATCTAACTCTAAATAACTTGGAACTTTTTTTTCTATATTCATTGCTTTTTTAATTTTTAACCAATTTTCCAGTAATTGAGTTAAAATAATACTGGCATACTCTTTTTTCTTTGACATTTTATTTATATTCCAAATTAAACAGTCTAAGCTAGAAACTTCTCCTGCCTTCAATTCCATTTTATACCATCCCTCATCTTTATTTTCTTTCATTTGCATTCTATAAACATGTAGGATAGTAGCTGCTTTAAAATTATTCATTATAAATGGATAATCAAGTCCACCTTTATGTATTTTCTGCACTAATATTGACTGTTTCAATCTTGGCTTCTTGCCTTTCCAAATGTATTGAGTAAAACTTCTTTGTATTAATTGAAGCCAATTGATTGGGATATGGAGAGGTAGCATTTGAAACATATAATTCCACTTTGGTATGACGTATGAATTGATAAAATTTATTCGTCCCCAAAAGGTAATCTCTAAGTTTCTACGATCTTTTAACCATTTATTAAGGTCTAATAATAATGTTAGGAAATTTACTTCCATAATCTTATTTATCTCTCTAGTTATTTTAATTCCTAAGTAATCCATACTTTCTTTAACCCAAATAAAATCATATTTGTTTTTAATCTCTTGTTGTATCTTTTTATTTAGGTTAACATCTAATATCAAAGATTTATTTGTATTTAACTTATAATTTGATATAAGACTGTATCGCTCTATTTCTTGCATTATGTGCTCTAAAGAATTTTTAGGGTTTATGAGAGTAATTAAAATGTCATCAGCATATAAACTAATTTTTTGGTCCTCATCCATTATTTTATAACCGTGGATCTCTTTATTGTTCCTAATATTCTCAGCCAGTGGCTCAATAGTCAGCAAGTAGAGCAATGGTGAAAGGGGACAACCCTGCCGGGTACCATTTCTAAGTTGGAACCATGGGGCGACAATATTAGGTCCAATAGTTCGTGCAACTGGATTTACGTATAATGCCATTATAGCTTTCTTAATCCAGCCTTCCAATCCATAATGTAGTAAAACGGCTTCTAAATATTTCCAGCTGACTCTGTCGAATGCTTTTTCAGCATCAATCGACAGAGTCAGAACTGGAACATCATATCTGTTTGCGTCATCCAAGATATTAATAATTTTCCTTATACTTGTATAGGAATTTCTACCTGGAACATATCCTATTTGATCTTTATGAATGATTAGTGGAAGAAGTTTTTTTATTCTGGCAGCCAAAACCGAAGCGTATAACTTAGTGTCTACATCTATTAAAGATATCGGACGATAATTTTTGATGTCAGTGGGGTTTTTATCGTTTTTTAAAATAGGCAAGATATTAGCTTTAAGCATCTCTGCTGGTAAAAATCCTCTGTTTGCCGCTATGTTAAAAGCAGAGGTCAAATGTGGACATATTAAATCTTTAAATGTTTTATAAAATAGGTTGCTAAACCCATCCGGGCCTGGTGTTTTAGATCTTTCTAAATCATTTATCGCTTTCATAATCTCCTCCATAGTTATAGGTTTATTCAAAAAATCATTTTCAGTGGATGTTAATTGAGGCTTCTTTATATTGTTTAAATAGTTTTTAATATCCTCATCTGTATTAATCTGAGGAATATTATATAGATTGGCATAATATTCATTAAAACACTTTCCAATCTCTCTAGGGGTTAATGCTATTTTTCCATTCTGTATTATTTTATCTACCTTATTTTGTCCTTTTTGTTTTCTAAGTTTTTGGGATAGCATGTTTTCAGCTCGATTACCTTTAGAGTAATATTTAAGTTTTAATCTATCCATATTTTTAGCTATCGTATCCATTCATTTTTGCTTTATTTTTTCTTTAAGTTCTAATATTTTTTCATAATTTTCAGGAGATGGAGATTGTTTATTAATATGAGTCAAATTTCTTAATTCTGTATGTAAATATGCCAAAGTATTATTTTTGTCAAGCTGACTTTGTAGCTTGATAATATGACCTCTTATAACAGCCTTAAAGGCACACCACAAAATAGATGAATCAATATTTTCTGAGATATTTTCTTTAAAATAATTTTTTATATTATCTCTTATATAAGTTTTTTTTGATTCACAACAAAGCAAATTGTCTCTTAACCGCCAAGTATAGGCTTCTCTTTTAAATGTACTAAAAATCATTTCACAAAAAACTCCATTGTGGTCTGTCCAAACTATCTCATCAATCTTTGTTTTTTTGGTCATATCAATAATACTTGGATCGACCCAAATCATGTCTAATCTTGAATAGGAAAAATGCACTTTAGAGAAATGCGTATAGTCTCTCTCATTAGGATTAAAAATTCTCCAAATATCAAATAAATTATATTCGTCTTTAATTTTTTTTAAAGCTTTTGCTTGTTTTATCACCATCTGATTTAAAGTATTTCCTTTCATTAATTTTTTTATCTATCTGAGGGTCCAGTACAGCATTAAAATCCCCTGCCAGTATTAACTTTCCCACTGATCATTAATATATTTTGATCTTTGTGGTTTGGGAGACAAGTGTTTATACTGGGGTCCAGATTTATTGTGATATATTGGTGAGGTATTGTGATAGCTGCGGTGAAAATTGTTTTGATTACGTTGTGGAAAAGGATGATATTGGTGAGTATTGTAATGGTTTGCTCGTTGTGGAGGACCACGAAAGTGGTTATTAGGTGCCCTGTGTGTATACGTATTTTGTGGTGAATGTAATGGTTTGTTAATACTCTGATATTGGTGAGACTGGTATTTAGAATGTTGTCTCTCTGGATTTTCATAAAATTTTTGTTCACGATAAGTATTGGTTTTCGTGAAATTACTTTTTTGTACAGGGTGTTGGGAAGTGTATTTCTTATTTAAGTGGTAGGTTCTGACTTGTTTATTGGAGTAATCTGTTTTGTCTCTAATATATTTTTTGATTTTGATATGTTTTGTTTCGATTTCAACCTTTTCAATTTTGCTTTGAATTAAAATGGAATTTTGTTTGTATGCCTGTGTATCTGTAAATGGCAACAGTTTATCTCGAATATCATTGATTTCTGCATCTAGAACTGACAGTTTTTTGCTTTTTTTTATTATCAGAGTTTCCATGAGACCTAAAGTGCAGAGTTCTAACTTATTATTCCACTCCTCCATAAATTCCAAGTCATCTTGGTCTGAGGTGGGCAATTTAAGTAGTCGTAAACCTCGGGGAGTGATTTGTTCATCGATGTATTTTTTCAGAGTAGCTATTTCCCATTTTAGCTTAATTTCTTTACTTAGGATACTTTCTAATTTAGTAAATAGCTCTTCCGAAGAACCGAAGAAGCCCTAAATTCTTTTATCACCAATCTTAATCTAAATAATAGAGGTATAATCCTCACCCACGAATTTAGTAGAGAAAAAATCAACTTTTTAGACCTTGACATTTTTATAGAAAATGGTAAGGTACATACAAAAACCTTTTTTAAAAAGGTTTGTGTCAACACTGCGATTGATAAAAATAGCTGTCACTACCAACCATGGTTAGACAGCGCCCCAAAAAGTCAAATACTTAGACTTAGGAGGAACTGTTCAGAACTCAGAGACTTTGAGATACAAGCGAACCTCCTAAAAGATAAATTTGTTGAAAAAAATTATTCAAAACTAGAATTAGAAACCACTATCATGGAAATTCAAGAGAAAGATAGAAATGAACTTTTAAAATACAAACCCAAAACCACGAACACAGAAATGCCTCTACCGATCATTTTTAATTTTAATAATAAGAGTAATAATGTTAAAAAAGTTATAAAAAAACATTGGCACCTTCTAAAACAAGATGAATTATTGAATAAAATTATACCTGAACGCCCGAACATCATATTTAGGGGTGCCCAAAATTTTAAATCCATCCTGACCAATAATTTTACAAGAGAGAAAACTTTAAAAAAAAAAAACCCTATATCCTTTTCCCCACAAATTAAAGGGTTCTGCAAGTGTAAAATGTGTATTGTGTGTAAATCTACAAACCCTGATGTTCCTTCTAAAGTAACGGAATTTATATCAAAAAGGACAAACATGGTTTATAAAATAAATGATTTTATTAACTGTTCCACAAAAAATGTGATATATCTGCTCGAATGCTCGTGTGGCCTCCAATATGTTGGAATGACCACAAGGTGCTTAAAAATTTGTTTGAGCGAACACTGCAGGAACATTAAAAATGGATACCTAAATCATTCAGTATCCAAACATTTTATTATACACAATAAAGATCCTAAAATGCTGAAGTGTATTGCTATAGGAAAATGTATGGTCCCATGGAGGGGTGGAAATATTAAAAATATTTTCGGCAAAAAAGAGATGGAATGGGTTTATAAACTCCAAACTCTTGCACCTTATGGTCTGAATGTTGATTTTGACTTGTTTAATTTTTTATAAATATGTGCCTATATTTCTTTGAACCTTCCTTTTTTTTTTTTTTTTAACTGTTTTTATTTCAGTCTTTTCTTTTCACCATTGCTCTGTTTCCTTTTAGCTACTTGCCTGCTCCCACTATTGAGTGGGGCATGCATGGTGTCGTTTTTATGATAACTTTTATGATTTTTATAATTACTTATCATTATATTAATGTTCTTACTTATGTCTTTTTATTTCTTTTATATCATCTTTATTTTCCCTCCAACTCTTCTTTTTTTAGTCGGCTACTATCTGCCGACTTTGTTATTTCCGTTTCCATGACGACGGCTGCAGCATTGTGCTAGCCGTCGTCTATTTACTTCCTGATGACGACGGCCACTGCTGTGTGCGTTCCGCCGTCATCAGGATGTCCGCCCCTCTCTCTGACGTCAGCCGCACCACGTGCGTGCTGACGCCGACTTTTTCAGCTTACTGGCTTCTGGCCGTCACCTCCTGTGCGTGCAGACGCCAGCTGCTTGTCCCTCCATATGACGCCGGCGGCTGCGCAGTGCCGACCGGCGTCAGACTACATATCCCACTACCCCCCTTGGTATTGTTGCCGGTCATGTGACCGTGCATCACATAATATATTTTATTAAAAAAATGATCGTTTTCAATGCTTAATTATATATTTTGAACTGTTATTCTTATGTCTATATTTATGTATTTCTCTTTTATTGTTTTAACAGTGCTTTATTATATGTATCTTTTACTTGCAATCTGATTGGCTGTCCTAATTTTGGCGCCAATTTTTGAATTGTCTGTATGTGCTATTTAAATGATCCACTGCCAGGTATCAGGTTCTCTACCCATATTGATAACGCCGATTGGCGAAACGCGTTTATGGTTTTTATATATTGTGTAATGTTATAATTAAAGTATATTTGGTAATCTTTTACTGTACCACTTATCTTTTTACACATATATATTTATTACTATTACCTGGCACTATTCGTTGGACTCCAAGCAATCCTAGGTGGGGATTATTCCACCAACGCGATATATCAGGAGCAGTTGACCTGCTCCTGTCTTGTGAGTATCTACTTTTATTTTATACTCTATTTTAAGTTTTATGCAGAGAGCACTATTAGTTGTCTCTTTTTATTTGAGTATCTCCCACATTACGGAAGGAGGAGGCACGTGAAGGATAAGCACTTCATATCCCATAAGCGGGGATTTAAATCGCTGTACGCCCATTACACCAGAGCAGGTTCTAGCTCTTGGAAATGTGAGTTTGCATTTTAGTCTTATATTTTAATTTCCTTACTATTAAGATATACTACACCTTTTGGGCTCTGTATCTGTTTTCATCTCTTACATACGAGACGGTCCATAAGGAAGATAGAAAGCAAGATTATTGCTCCGGATCAAATCACTACGGACACTGCAAGATAAGATCCTCTTCCTTTTTTATTGATTTTATCTGGACTTTTACAACCTTTTTATTTTCTAAGCGCAGCCCTTTCCTTGTATTTTTTGTGTTTTATTCTAAGGGTTTTTTGAGGGATTCCCTTATAGGGTTGCTGCTAAGTTGTGTTATTCAGCGCTTACTCATTGTTCTGGTTTTATTCTTAATTTTTTATCGCCTGCTCTGTAACAACACACGGTCTCGAAGGCTATTAACATAGCAGTAGATTTGAAATTCTAGATTAAACAGACAGTGCAATTATTTAGGTTCTTTTTCAGGAAGTGCTTAGGAAGACTGTGTGAGTCACATGCAGGAAGGTGTGACTAGGGCTGTATAAACAAAGTGATTTAACTTATAAATGGCAGAGAATTGAGCAGTGGAACTGCAGGGGAATGATCTATACAGTACAACTTCTTTATTAAGCAAAAGTTGTTTTAGTGTCTATGGTTTGCCCTTCAAAATATGCATAGTAAATCATATTTAACAATACAAAACATATGCTGTCTGATATATTGCATAAAACATCAAAATAATCTTTTTTTTGCTAATCTTAAGGTGTCTTCAAATGTCCTGTCTACCCAACTGAAATAGTGTTTGCTATTGATGCATCTGAAGATGTTCCAGCAGCTGCATTTCAACGAATGAAAAACATTATCATATCCTTGATAGAACCGTTAGAAATAGCAGAAAGTAATTGCCCTAGGGGTGCCCGTGTTGCTGTAGTCTCATATAATAGTAATGTAAAATATCTAATTCGTTTTAATGATTATAAGAAGAAAAGTCTTCTCTTGGATGCCATTCGAAGTATCGCTCCTGAGAGGTCATCTGCTAAACGGAATCTTGGGCAAGCCATGAGATTTGTAGGAAGAAATGTCTTCAAGCGTATCCGTCATGGAATCCTTATGAGGAAAGTTGCTGTGTTCTTTGCTAATGGTCCATCCCAAGATGCTGCATCTCTAAATACTGCTGTATTGGAATTCAGCGCTCTTAATATTGTTCCAGCCGTGATTGCTTTCAATGATGTTCCTAATACCAGAAATGCTTTTTCGGTAAGCTTCCAAGTTATTGAGTTAAAAAAATCCACAAACCAACTAGTCATATTGTCCCTTTGGTTGTTGCCATCTAATTTTAGGGATAAGTTACATGTCCAAGAATGTCCAAAAATACATGTCCCCAATGCAAAAATAATTTTTATTTTCATTTGTGTTATGTGATTAACATTTTTATGTAGTACAGAGGTTCCCAACATGTGATAAGTGTACCTCCAACAAATCATTTTGGTAATGGCGGCCACACAGATTGGGAACCGGCCATTGGGCAAACCGGGGAAATGCCCAGTGAGCCGGAATGGCCATGGGCCGACAGGGGAGATCACAGGATCTCCTCTGCTGGTCCGTGCAGAGCCAGCACTATCCAAGCGCCGGCCCTGCTGTGTGTGCCTTCATGGGTTGGTGGGGAGATTAAAGATCTCCCTCACCGAACCAAAAGCACTGACAGGCGGCATGCAGGAGAGGGAGGGAAGGAGGAGACGGAAGGTTCCTCCCGCAAGCGTTGCTGCGGGTTACCACTACACCGTCAACGCTCCAAGGATCTCGCGGGAGGACTGAACTCTGTCTCCAGCCAAAGGAGCTGCTGGCAGACTAGTGCTGCTTATCTCCACCGGACCATCATTGCAATGTCCTGTTTTATGCTTCATACAACTCATGCAACCACATTCATCTAGGCTGCCTAAAATCCATTACAGGCCAGCAAATATTAAAGAAAACCAAAAGATTACCTCAAAAGACTAGTAAAACTAAGTGAAAATGCAAAGACAAGTGAAATGCAAATAGTCTGTTGGTGTCATGGAGTGTAACCCTAACCCTAACCCTAACGCAGAGTTTAGGATAGCAAGGAACAGACAAAAGGAATATTATCGCCTTACCGGGCCTTAGAGTGGCTGGACTTAACGTTGGACAGAGACAAGCGTAGTCGAAATACGAGCTGAGGTCAGGGTAACAGAGAGACAGCGAAAACGAGAACTATCCAGAGTCAAATACACGGCAATAATCCGAAGAGCAAACAAGATAGGGTTAATGAGAAACTGAGTCAGGAAACAAAGCCAAGGTCAATACCAGAATACAATACAAATCACTAGGAACGCACTAAAGGGTACTGGGAACAGAAACCACAATAGGGCACAGAATCTAGGGCCTGGTAAGTTTTAATATCTTTTTAAAAATTTGATTGGTCCACGCCAAAACGTGCGTAAATGGTTGCGCCAAAATGATGTGGGCCAATGGGAACCGACTGCAAGGTTAGGCTTCCATTCCCCTTTAAGAACATGCTCGCAATGCAAGCAGCATTCTCAATACTGTACGGGCTGGGCTTCTGATCAGAGTGTTTGGCGCACACAGCCCGCATGCAGCAAGGAGCTTCCGAGCCACACGCGGCTGGCCTGGATGCAGGAGTGCTCGAGCTGCATGTGGCTCGATCAGTGGACCCTTGCCGGCTCGCGGACAGAGTAAGTACCATTACAGTAGGTGCTATCTGTCCAGTAGCTGTCCAATCAGTTTCAATTTGGTTCACAAAAATCATGAACTCCCACCGCCTACAGTCCAGTTCCTGGATTGTGGAACAGCACATATAGAAGTGAACTTTAGTCAATTTTCTTTGGATTTGAGTGCTAATGCAACTATAGCTAACCCATCCACAATGCTTTTGACATATTATTGCTATTTAAAGTTGGGTGGGTTGATAGTGAAGTGAGAGCACAGGGAGGAACAGTGGAATAGTTCAATTTTTGTCAAACGGAGACTCCTTTATAGGGAGGGGGCATGCTGGTTTTTGGTAGTCCAGTGGGCTGGTTCTTTAGTATGCATCCTAACAGAGACCAGACCATATCTATTCCTCTTGCAAGCTCTGAGAGTTTAGAGCATGAGTCCTCAAACTTTTTAAACAGTGGGCCAGTTCACGGTCCCTCAGACACTGTTGGGTGCCGGACTATAAAAAATATTAACAAGTTCCTATTAACACACCACACACACGCATAAGGATATAAATACACACACACATACTGACATACATACATAAACAGACAGACACAGACTTACACATACATACACACATACATACATACATACACACACAGACAGACATACATACTGACCTACATACACACAGACAGACAGACATACTGACATACATACACATACAGACACACATACTGACATACATACAGATATACATACATACATACAGATACATACATACATACATACATACACATACATACAGATACATACATACTCACACACACAAACGTGCAGATACATACATACACACACAAACACAGACATACAAGCAGATACATACACACACACTGACATACATGCAGATACATACACACACAGACAGAAATACATACATACTGACATACATACATACACGCACACACATACTGCCACACACACATACTGACATACATACATACACACACACATACATACATACACACATACTGACATACATACATACTGACATACATACACACACACACACACACACACACATACTGACATAAAGACATACTGACATACATACACACACACACACACACACACACACTGACATACAGACATACATAAACACACACACATAATGACATACATGCATACACATACATACAGACATACTGACATACATACACACACATACTGACATAAAGACATACTGACATACATACACACACACACACTGACATACATACATACACACACACACACACTTACTGACATACATACATAGCTAATTTTGCTTACCTTTTTTGCAGGAGGGTGGCTGTGGCTGATGGGAGTCGGCGTGGCTCCTGTGGCCTGGCCCTCTTCCCTCCTGCGCGGAGGGATCTGGGAGGAAGTGACCACCGGCTGTCACTTCCTCCCAGCAGTACTTTGTGGCTGCGATTTTTTTAAATTGCACGACCGCAGTGCTGACCGGCCCTTTTAAAAAAATCGCAGCCACAAAGTACTGCTGGGAGGAAGATATAGGGCCCATCGGGTGGCCCTGAGTGGTTGGGCTGGGTTCTGGACCCTGGCAGGCCGGACCCGGCCCGCGGGCCGTAGTTTAAGGACTGGTTTGGAGCATTGCCAAAGGTCACAGCAGCAACACTCTGATACTATCAGCATTCATGAGAAAGGCAGACAGAGGCTACCTGCTTCCCTTGGATTTAGGGTTCATCGAATGGAACGTAATCTCCCCTTTAACCTGTGAAGGGACACAGGGCCAGTGCTGCCATGCATGATCTGCTGTTCTCCCCTGTTGGCCTTGGCCCGGTCATTGCGGCCCACCGGACATTTGCTTGGTTTTCCTAATGGCCAGTCCCTGAACAAACTAAACAGTATACACATTACACACAAATAATGAACAAATAAAAACAACATTAAATGAGAAAAGATTATTAGAAACACAAAAACCATATGGAAAATATACTCAGTTACAGTTACATAAAGGTTGTCATTTCTAAGTCTGGCCTTGTCAGTTACAACAAATTTCCAGGTGTCTGTATCACAACTTGAAAGTACATCTGTATTTGGCTATGCAGCTGTTGACCTGTGAACATTATCTCTGAAAAGTTGCATGGAAAAAGGAAGTACACATAATTTATATACTACGGGGAAGTAGAATAAATGACTGTAAGTCATATAAAGTGAAAGAGAAAGAAATTACTGATCTTCCCAAAAGGTTAATGTTTACTTCACTTCCTTAGTATGTCCCACCCTGCTGCATTTTATTATAATACAATCAATTATTTAAAACCATTCTAGATGAATGACCTACAGGATAGGAATAGTTTCTTATGGAGAAATAGTCAAATATATTGCTTCCAATATGTATTCAAATCTCATATATTGGCACTTTTTGTTAATTTCAAGGGTAAAATTCTTTTTAATGAAAATTACACTTTGCTACCTTAAATTATTAATAACAAATATGTAATATGGAAAATTATAATAAAGCTTAATGCCAGTGTAATTTTTTTTTCCTTATACAATCCTATGCCATTTCTTTCAGTCTGCCAGTAGTTTTGGAGTTGTCTGGTAGTATATTTGTAAAATATGTATACTTCATTTGGGATTGGGAATTAAACAGCAAATTCCATTTAAGCATGAATGTAAAATTATTTTTCAGTATAAGACATTTTAGGTGCTAACACACAGAATCCTTATTTATAATTAGATGGATGAAAGCCGAAGGTTCCAGTTATTTGTTTGGAGGAGAGTGCAAGATCAGAGGTTTGAAGTCATTTCACAATGCTCCCTTTGTTATGGTAAGGAATTTTAATTTTACTCATGATTGTATGAAGATTCTTTTAAAATATTTGAATGTATTGGTAGCTTGAAAAAGCAAATACTACCAAAATTTTGGATGAACCCCATTTGGTTTGCTTTCCTATTATACATTTATTTAAAACACACATTTTATAAGTTGCATGTCGAATAATGAAAAGATGTTGGTAAGAACATGTAAAATGTTAAATTCAGATATTATTATAAAAAAATATGTTCTTTTCATTGATCCATTTTAGACATATTGATGGACATAATGCATTGTAGAATATACAGATTCTATTATCTTGCAATGTTCCTACAAGTTTCAAAAGAATGAAAGTATATCAAAATTAAAATATTACAAATGTAATTGCATAGAGTTAGTCAAAGTTCTTAAAATTGTTAGAGAACGCAGATACCAAAACTGCAAGTGATGCAATACACAGTACATACAGTTCCTGTGAACAAAATGGCAGTTTATATTGCACTGAATGACAGTCTGTCATTTCAGGTTTGATGCAGAGCTCTCAAATTCTTTCTCCCATTCTCATTCCATGCTCTTGTTCCCTCCAGATACAGTTACCATATGCTTAGGTTAGGTAGAATCTAGAGTTATAAGGAACACAAATATATTCAAGTTTAGAAGGTGTCTTGCCCTGCTCTGTCTGAAAAAAATATATTTTGTTAATTGTTTCAAAATAGCATGGTTAATTGATTCTGAAATGTTCTGTTTCATTATTATTTTTAAGATAAATGCAGGCCTAATGAGGAATGTGAGCTGGATCCAACTCCTCCATCTGATGTGGACATGGACATTGCTTTTCTATTAGACAGCTCACGCAGTATTTCAAGTGATGACTTTGAACGGGAAAAACTCTTTGTGAGCAACATGCTTGATCATTTCCTTATATCCTCCCAGCCGAGAGTGTCGGACACAGGTGCTAGAGTGGCCTTGCTCCAACAAACAGCACCAAACTTCTTGCCAAACAGAAATATAAGTCCCGTTAAGAACGAGTTTGACCTTGTCAGTTATGACAGTAGAAATCTTATGAAGAGGCACATACAAGAATCTGTATCACAACTGGAAGGTCCCTCAGCAGTTGGCTATGCAGTCCAGTGGACTGTCAATAATATCTTTGCGAAAGTTCCCAAGGCAAGAAAACACAAAGTACTCTTTATACTCATCGGCAGCAAAACTAGTTACTGGGACAGAGAAATGCTGCGAGAGATATCCCGCAGAGCAAAATGCGATAAATTTACATTGTTTGTCCTGGCATTTGGAACAGAGATAAATAACAGTGAATTGACTGAGCTTTCCAGCATTCCTCATGAGCAACATTCACTGCACTTGCTTAGCCTGACCAAAAACGAGATGATGTATGCAGAAAGGTTCAGCCATACTTTCTTCAATCTTCTTAATCGTAAGCAGAACATTATAAATTATGCATTAATCAGAGAATTGCTTGGTATTACTATTTTTGCCTATTCCTTGATTCAAGAGTCTTTTTATTTGCAAATTATTCTCCTCTGTAAAGTTGGACACTTTTTCCACTTGGATATTTTTGTTTAATATGTAATGCTGTCTCGCGGCAGAATTAGTATAGCCTCCATTGCAGTGAATTCAAGTTACTGTCAAATTTTGGGTTACCAGCAACATTGAAATATTTAGGAAAGGTAACTATAATTTGAGTTAGTGCTTCATTTATAAGTGGCTGATTATAATAAATACATACTATGAAGCTGCAATATAGTCAGTGCTTCCTCATAAAATGCATGTTTTTATTAGAATGCTAATTGCTTAAGAATCAAACCTTTGCACACAATGTGAGGCAGTAACATTTTAAACAACTGAACATTTGCCACCCATTCAGTATTCACATGTTATTTTTAATTTTATATTATATTTCCATGTCTTTTCTTAGCAGCCACAACATTTTGGAATGTATTTAATGGTGTTATTAAACTCTGATCTTCAGGTGAAATGAACAGTTACCCACCGTTAGCAATGCAAGGAGAGTGTGAGGGGCGTGGAGACACTGTGTTTGCACTGCAGTCAAGGTGAGTATTTATGAGAGCTGGCTACATAGAGCAAGAAATCAATAATGAGCTAGATTTCAGCTCCGATGCGAATAGTAGAATTGTCAAAATGATCTTATTTCCCTGCCCCACCCGTGCACATTGGGTGGAGGACTTAATGCTGACTTAATTATAGAAGAATGGACAGATTACTGTTCTCCCCCCATCCCTACTCGTGGCCAGCGGGTGGAGACATTTAATACAATAAAAAGAAGGGAGGACTGTTTATTTGATTAAATATCCCTCCCTGCTGCCCACTTACTTACTTATTTTAAAGTCCCCACTCAATGCTCTCTCTATTATTTCACATGGGATGGGCCTTTCTAGTGACTGGAAAGCAATGGCTACCTAGTCACTAGTTTTAGGAACTTAGCAGACATACCCATCCCTGCTGTATGACTCCCATAGTCTGCTGCATGACTCCCGTAGTCTGCTTATTTACACTGAACAAAATTATAAACGCAACAATTTAGTTTTTGCCCCCATTTTCCATGAGCTGAACTCAAAGATCTGGTCACACCAGATACTGACTGGTTTTCGGACCTCCCCTGGACTCCCCCAATAAAAAGCCACGTTTTAGAGTGGCTTTTTATTGTGGCCAGCCTAAGGCACACCTGTGCAAAAACTATGATGTCTAATCAGCATCTTGATATGCCACACCTGTGAGGTGGATGGATTATCGGCAAAGGACAAGTGCTCACTAACACAGATTTAGACAGATTTGTGAACAATATTTGAGAGAAATAGTCCTTTTGTGTACATAGAAAAAGTCTTAGATCTTTGAGCTCAGCTCATGAAAAATGGGGGCAAAAACAAAACTGTTGCGTTTATAATTTTGTACAGTGTATTAACTAATTTATTTATTTATTCACTTTTTAATGTGGTTGCTGACTAGCAAGTGCTGGTAAGAGTTTTTTAAATATTTAAATAGTATTTAAAATCATCATTTGCAAGTATTCGGTTCCTATTCGTTTTAAAAAAAGATGCTTTGTGATTCTTCCAATTCCTATACTTTGTATTGGATTCAGAAGCAAAAGCACTGATTTCAATCTGGACATCGACTGCATCTGGGAAATTGTTGCAGACTCACTCTAGCCGACCGGATTTGTTAATTTTAACCATAAATCAGTGAATAACCCTGATAAAGTCATGTTTAGATATGATAAAATTAATATAAAATTAAAATGTTCCTTTACACTTTTACAACATTTAGCCAAATGAAGGGTGTATAGACTTTAGTAAAGAAATCCAATAAAGTCCAAGCGGATAAACAGAACAAAAATTCAGTAAGTCAGAAGAATGATTATAAAATGCTTAAAATGTCCTAAAGGTAAAATGCATGAAAAGATTATGCGATATTAAAGGAACACTATAGTGTCAGGAACACAAACATGTATTCCTGACCCTATAGTGTTAAAACCACCATCTAGTCCCCCTGGGCCCCTCTTCACTCCCTAAATATAGTAAAATCTTACTTGTATTCAAGCCTGAAGCTGCTGGCTTTGTCCCTGTTTCCTTTTGACCTGCCCACTGCCTGCTGACATCATCAGCAGTGGTGGTCTGATCCAATCACAATGCTTCCCCATAGGAGTGGCTGAGATTGACAAGGAGGCAGATCAGGGGCAGAGCCAGAACAATTCTAACACAGGCCTGGCCAATCAGCATCTCCTCATAGAGATGAATTTAATCCGTTCACCTCTATGAGGAAAGTTCAGTGTCTGCATGCAGAGGGTGGAGCCAATGAATGGTTGGAGGCATTTTAGGCAGCAATGACCCAGGAGGGATCTCTAACAGCCATCTGAGAAGTGGCCAGTGAAGTTATCACTAATGTAATGTGAACACTGCATTTTCTCTGAAAAGACAGTGTTTACAGCAAAAAGCCTGAAGGTAATGATACTACTCACCAGAACAAATTCAGTAAGCTTTAGTTCTTCTGGTAACTATAGTGTCCCTTTAATTATACTGGTAAATGCAAGCAAGCTGTTCAAATTCTAAAAATGCCCTTATGAAAAGATAACATTTACATTAAACTATATTATTACTTAAATGTCATAATTTAGGCCTAGCTACATAATACATTAATTCATTAATTTGGTTAAGATGACAATATAACACATTGGAATTTATAGAACTAGGAGTACCATATATACTCAAGTATAAGTCTAGTTTTTCAGCACATTATTTGTGCTGAAAACCCCCCACTCGACTTATACTCGAATCAGTGTCTGTATTAAGGCAACTTACATTGCCATAATACAGACCAGGACCGCCGGGCTCATTACAAGCGGTCCTGTTGGGGGCTGGCAGATAGCTGTTACTTACCTTCCTGCAGCTCCTGTCAGCTCCCTTCTCCTCCACTGTAAGTCTTGCGGTGTGACTGCCACGCTGAGCATTGCCACGGTAACCCGTGGCAACGCTCTGACCCCGCGGCTCTCGCGAGACTTACAGTGGAGCTGACCGGACCAGAGGAGAAGGGAGCTGACAGGAGCTGCAGGAAAGGTAAGTAACAGCTCTCTGCCAGCTCCCCTCCTACACAGCCCATCCACTGGGGAATGAGAGCCCCCCTCCCTGGCCAGCTAACAAGCAGGGAGAGGGGATGAAAATAAAAATTAAATAATAATAAAAAAATTACAATAAAAAAATTAAAATATTAAAATTTAAAAAGTAAATAATAAAATAAAAAATAATACTAAAATTAAAATATTAAAATTAAAAATAATAAAAATGCCCTCCCCCACCCAGTTCACACACAAACACACACTCATACAAACACACCCTCTGCATTGTATATACACACACACACTGCATTATATACACACACTCATACAAACACACACTTTGCATTATATACACACACACTCTGCATTCACACAAACACACACTCTGCAATATATATTGCAGAGTGTGTGTTTGTATGAGTGTCCATATATAATGCAGAGTGTGTGTTTGTATGTGTGTGTGTGTGTATAATGCAGATTGTTTGTATGAGAGTGTGTGTGTATAATGCAGAGTGTGTGTTTGTATGAGTGTGTGTGTATATAATGCAGTGTGTTTTTGTATGAGTGTGTGTGTATAATGCAGATTGTTTGTATGAGTGTGTGTGTATAATGTAGAGTGTGTGTATGAGTGTGTGTGTGTGTAATGCAGAGTGTGTGTATGAGTGTGTGTGTATAATGCAGAGTGTGTGTTTGTATAAGTGTGTGTGTGTGTATATATTTGCAGTGTGTGTGTTTGTATGAGTGTGTGTGTATATAATTGTAAAAATCACAGAATTTCATAGCCCCAAGTTTTACCTTCGACTTATACACGAGGCATAGCATATTTCACAATTGTTGGTCACAAAACTGCACTCGACTTATACATGAGATCGACTTATACACCAGTATATACGGTAGTTTAAAGGTAATGGTGAACTGAGGTCATACTCTGCCGTACTCTCACTTATTTCTAAAACATTTGATGGCTGGGTAGTGGATACACAGTAAATGTTTAAAAAATAAAATACAAACACACACAAGCAAACAAACAAAAGCTAGAGTACTGTTTATTTTTTCTGATAACTTATCAGGCTAGTGGTGTCATAAAACACCACTAAGAATATCTCTTCCACACGTCTTTTCTCCTATGAACATTTTCTCGTATTACTAGATTGCATTGTCCATATGATAGTGTTGTTCTGCATAGACCAATATGTAGTGTAACTCAAATAACATCCATTCATTGATTATTTGTTCCTGCAGTAAACTGGAAGTAGTCACTCTAGAAGAAGATGAAACAGTATACGAGGAAGAAGTTTTAGAAGAGGAGACTGAATACGAGGAGTTAGAGACTTACAGTGACGTCAGAACAGTCGAAGAGACGGTGGGGGGAAAAGTGGAGACAAAATTCATAAGCACTGGTGTGTACTCATAACATTAGTTATGTTAACAATTTACAGATTTACAACTATTATCATGGTTAGTAATGACATATTATAACAAGGTGCACATTTATTATTATTATTATTTTTTTTAAATTAAACTTTGGAGATGTTACAGCTTATTTAAAGAGAAATTGACTTTTGACTCTAAACAGAAAAAAATTACTGCTAATTACTGATGATGCTATCCAGAGAATGGCTTTTCCGGGATACTGACGATAGAGGCTCAATTGCACGTTAAAGACAAAAATCTTTATCTTGGTATTCACTACAAATAGTAGAGCAGTGGGAGGGAAGGGACAATACACCTTACACACTTTTTAACATCCCATAGGTCTATGAATTTGCCAATTGCACTTGCCTTGATACTATCATTCCTATAAGAGGAAAATAACTTTCTTTAATCCAGAATTTGTTCATGTCATGCAGTACTAGATTGCATACGACAATTACTAAAACTAGATTCTCATCCTGACAGCCCCTTGCTAGAAGAGAACTATAAGTAGTAAATGTGTAAAATGTGTCACAAATCTAGAATGTTTAACTGGTACTACATATACACTAAATATATAAGAACTGTTTGTCAGGATTACAGAATGATCCAGCACGTAGAACTGTGTAACACAGAGGACTGATAGGTAACGTATACCGGACCTTAGAATGGCCGGACTAACGTACCAAAGAATAGTCAGGAATAGCCGAGGTCAAGGGATACAGAAAGAGACACAACGATAAGGAAAAGCCAGGGGTCAGGGATGCCAGAAAACAGGGAAGTCAAAAACAATGCCAAAGTCAAATAACCAGAATAACCAGAATAACCAGAATCAATAACACGCTCTCGGACAACCACAAGGGAAACCACGACAGGGCACTGAGCAGGATGAGAACTGGGCCTAAATACCCCTCCTCTAGGTCTGATAACCACATTTTTGTAAGCGGATGAATATGTGACACTGTTGTGCTGGAGATAAAAAATAAAATTTCTGAGCTTTTAATAGTGCCACCATTTTAGAATTACTAAGAAAAACTTCTGACTCAAGTTTATTCTCTATTACAATCGTTGGAATATGAAACCAAAAACAAACAAATGAGGGATCATTATTCTAGTAGGAAAATTTGTACTTGTAGGTAGGTCCTCCAACTCGGCTGTTTCATATTTTTCTTCTCCCACATTCTTTTCCCTCTGATACTTGTTTATCATAATGTGTTCAACTCATTTCTCACTCCTGTGTCACAGATTTCCCTCTTCAGTTTGTACAGTAAATAATGGAATTTTTAGTGCTCATCCCCACATCAATCCTCTTAACCTGGTGGTCAATATATGTTTGGCTTAAACTCTCACTTCTAGGAGGATAGGTTAAGTGCAGTGTTTGCTCGGATTCCTTTATAAAAATATTATATAGCATCATACCCACGGGAAGTGCTCTAGTTTAGACCTTTAGAGAGCAGGAAAGGCATTTTGTATATGCAGGAGGTGCAAACCACCTTCTCTCATATAGCTCTTAGAGGTTAATTTACTTAAATCTGAATGGCTCCTTACCAATTGGGGCAAAACCATCCGACTGCATACCAGGACCACTGGACTGCAAATACGAACATTGTTCATGCAACCTTGCCTGAATTTGGTACAGATTTCAGCCTGACTGAACTCCACTGGGCAGCTGAAATCCAAATCCAATGCTGCAACACAAGGCTTGGAGGCTTCAAATCTGGACCTGGATTCTAAAACAAATCTAAACTGTTTGACCTCTTGCAGCTTTCACAAAATGTATTCAAATAGTTAAAACAACCCTCGGTGGCATGAGGATTAATTATGTGGTGACTGGCCAGCACATGGGATTGGAGGCGAGGTGGCCTAGCCAAGTAGCAAATGAATACCTTAGCTATACCCGTAGAAAACATTAGTGTCTTACCTTCCCGTCTCACCCTCATAATAGTGAGCAGGGAAAGTTGTTTTTTATTACAGCAAATTGGGTTTGTTTGTTTTTTCATTAGTTGTGTTGGGAATTATGGATTTTTATTTGTCCTTTTTTGGGGCTGAAGAACAAAATAATTAAAAGAAATAAGACTTCGGATGGTAAGTATATTTTTTTCATAGGTGTTTTATAGGTTATTGTTGCTAAATATGCTGGTTATTGACACAGACCTCTATAAAAATAAATATAAAAAGGCATATTATGTTGTAGTATGAATGACAGCATACAGACGGTCTATCCAAATGAAACACTCACTCTTTCTAGAGCTTATTAGGAGTATAAACTGCAAAGGCACGAGTTACAATTTTTATCAGCCAGATCAAAAAGCCACCTTCCGGTTTTTATCCATTCTATGGAACTTATCAGAAACCAATAAATAGGCAAAAATGAATTTATTGAAATAAAAGAAGCATAGACACAAACAAGAATAAAATACAAGTAAGGCACAATGCTTTTTTGACATTTCTGGGTCTTCCTCAAGTCCATAATGTCTTCAAGATTAAATAACAGTCTTGATCTGTCCAAAAAGGTGCTAAGCAAGGCAATTACGCCCTCAATATCTGTTTCCATTATATTATTTTATTTCCAGCTTCCCCACATTGAACTCAAGTGTTCTATAGATCACTTCTAGTTTACTATAACGATACATCATATCTGGTTCTATTCCAGATAGGCATTCCCCTTGGCAGCCATATTAGAGGTAGGCAAAAAGTGGAAAATAACAAGAAGTTATAATTACAAGCTAAAACATTTTCCATAGATACCATTATGATAAGGTTCAAGTCAATATGGGTATTTCTAGTCTAATACAATGTTTAAAACCTCTACATTAAACATAGTGAGATTAATATCATACAAAATATATAATAGATTCTCTAATACCTACTACGAATAATCTATAAGGTGAGAAAATGTATCCCATCAGATCAACAAAATAAAAAAATCTATCTGTTCTATCTATCTATTGATCGATCGATAGAACAGATTTACTTTATAAGTGATATTAAGACCTTCAGGGACCATAGTTTGTAACTCTAAGATCAACTTCATCTCATTTTTGCTTAGGTCTCCAGACAGATCACCCCCCTCTTCAATCTCTGGTCACTTTATTAATTACAATAAAATTTCATTTTTTTGTATCTGGGTCATGTTCTTCTTGGGAGGGTAAAAAAAAAAGTATTGCAAATTCTAGCTAGCCAGACACCACACCGCTTTGCCAAGGGTTTTTTCTTAAATATTTGCCCGCTGGCTGCTAGCACTGCCAGTGGGAAAATATTACTTTAAATTATTATTCACTTGCTTTCATGCTTTTTATATTTTGTGAATGTGCCTTCTGCTGAATGCATTTATTCCTGAATTTTAGTAAAACCAGTGCTTTGTGACTCTTCCAAATCCTATACTTTTTATAGAAAGCACTGTGAAAGCACTAATTTTAACAGCGATTGCTGCAGATTTGCCCAGGCTGACCGAATTCTGATTGCAGTTGGCTTTAGTAAATATGAGCACTGCCCATGTGGGCAAAATCCAGTGTTCAGAGAATAACTATGTGAAAGTACAGTTGATAACTGCCCTCGATCTTTATGTGGCTGACATAGAGTATCTCTATTCCTGTTACAGGTGTCCTTTGCTACATTTTATAGATATAATTTACACGTTAACATATTTTCAGGAAAAATTTTCAGTTCTTTGGACATGTAATAAACAGCTGTCATTCTTTAAACAAAACAAGAAATTACATTGCAACGATACATCATTCCTGGAGTTAGAAGTAAAACCACATGAGGGAGCCTGTGATCTCTCTCTACATTAAATATACACAGATTTAATGTCATTGCTTGTATCGCTCTTCTAAAATATATATTAGATTTATACATTCAGGGTTATTAAACAGATTGTCTAAAATCGACCAAAGAATTTCAGATTTTAGGACAAAATAGCTAAGTGGAATTACTTTTTTAGCTATTTGGTCTAAAATCTTCACTTTCCAGTGAATAAGACTGCCTATGCCTAGTTTGTGCATAGTGTGTGCAAAAGAGCTTCTTTATCCTTAGCATAATACCACTTACTCAATTCTAATACTATGTCCATGTCTTTAAAGTCATTCCGTTCACCAAGTTGCAAGTTTCAAGGTAAAGTAAACACAATGGATTATTCTGAAAAAACATGACTGCTGAACAGTCCCCAAATCCCGTTGCCCCTAACAAAAACACATGAAACCAGAATTATGGGCAAGGCCTCCCGTCAGAGCTTTACTAACTTCATTGACTTTTCCAACTTTTTAACGGACCAGCATCCAACAGTCAGTTGTTAGGTCACTTCCAAAACCAGACAGATCCTACTTCCTTGTCCAGAGTTCGTATCAGCCTGCCTACGACCATCAACCCATGGCAGGTGGTGAACCCCCAAGCCGACTCATCGTTTCCCTTCACTTTCCATTTTGCTTGTCACAAGCAATACTGGAGCTGTTACAACGAGAAAAAACAAAAACCAGAACCATGAACAAACACCAGAAACAACCAACCATCTCAACAAGAAACACAGGGAGCGTGGGCGGGAAAGACTCAGGGCCCCCTACACTCCTTCTGGATGACTGGTGAGTCCCCTCCCCTGTTCCTCTTTTTTATTTACCTCCAACTTTGCAACAATATTAATACTTTTTGCCAACCCCCTTACTTCTGGGCAGCAGCCATGTCTTCCCTTCCTTCAGTCCAGGGAAGTACTGGATCAGATCATTACAAATAATTAATTTATTACAGGACAATAGACCCAATACATGTGTGCAGATTGAATAAGTACAATATTAACTGTAAATCTCTCATATATTAAGTATAGATACATGGTTCTATAAATTATTTATAAACAATTGCGGTAGTGACTAGAGAGCATTGGATGTGTTGGCTTTTACCCAGAGGCCATAACATGTGGAGTAAGGTCTAACAATGAATAGTTTCAAGCCCCTCCATGCTAAGCTAAATTGTGCTGCTCTATAGTGGACAAGCAGGAGACCTATACTTTTTCTATATATATATATGTGTTTCACTACAAAAACGACAAGGTTCCTACCTGCTTCTTGTTTCAGTTTTGTGTCTCATTATCTGGTGGAACCTGACTATATTCCATAGTATACATAAGCTTGGCTGTCAAAGAGCAAGTGTGATATTTTGTGACAAATATATGCTTGACTCCAGGAAGCTGAACATCTACATATTGTATGAGTACTCAGATATCAGTAAATGTATCTTCTTTTAGCGTGGGTTCTACAAACATTAACTTTTTTAATGCCTTTATAAAATGTGTAAGAGAACAGCAGAACTTTATATTACCCAGATAAAATACTTAGGTGAATTGTTGCAAGAACCAAATACATTAAATTATTAGCCTTTTAAACCAATGGGACAGTAGGGGTATGTTTACTTGGACAAATTACCTGCAATCGTAAAAGAGCTATAAAGATAACTAGTTTGCGGGTAATAGACACAATGAAGTTGCTTGTATTTTTCTTTACTTTTCATAACACTTTTCATAAATGAAGGAGGAAGTGTCACTTGTACACGTATTTGACCCCAAATTATTGTTTTCATATGAAATTAAATTACTAAACATATTTTAATTTAGTGTTATAATATAGCTGATTTCGGTTGCTTCTAAGTAAAAATGTTAAGATACAAATTGAGAACATCTTTTTATCACTTGTTTCAGTTCCAGACATTTGCTTACTGGATGTGAACTATGGCACTCCATGCAGGGACTATCAACGCATGTGGCATTTTATAAAAGATATTGATGCATGCTCCCAGTTCTGGTATGGAGGGTGTAATGGGAATGAAAACAGATTTAGCTCTGAGTATGAATGTCTACAAACTTGTTCTTCCAAACGTAAGTTTTTGTTATAAAAGAATCTTCGGAAACTATTGAACTTGTGAGAATGTAGAATACTGCTTGGCTGTGTTCGACTGTTGAAACTTTAGCTAACCCCTTGGCATAAATAAGAGAAAATACAATATTATTGTTCTTGTTATAGCAATGCATGTTTTTAATATCCATTTACATGTCCACTTTGGAATTTTCTCTAGAAGAAGAAATTAAGAAGTCTGTAAATGAAAAAAAATTATCTTGAATAAAATTACAAACAGCCAATTTATCATTAGTTTTCATTTACAAAGAATAAATCCCTTGTTAGTTTGGGCAAAGCAAAATCTAAAATGTTTAACTCTTTTTGTGTGAATGCAATGTTTTTCTTATTTATCTTAGATGTTCTCCCTGCATGATCTCCTTGGGGATCTAAGAGCGATAATTGAGATTGTTTTGAGAGTCTAAAAGCAAATACATTACTTAACCCTAGAATAACTGTCTGGAAAACAAATCTCTTGTTATTCACTAAAGCTCAATGAAAAGTCATGTTTTACTTAACTAACCAATATTGCTGAAGCTAGTTTAATTTAAACATGTCTTGAAATATTCTTGATTGGCTGTTACAAAACTGAGCTGGGTCAGTTGTTCTTTACGGTTGGATTTTCCTTATGTCGTGACCTAGACCACCAGTTCTCAATACAATCCTCAATACACACCTGTAGTCCAGGGTTTAGGCGTTCATAATTAGTGATGTCACGAATATAAAATTTTCGGTTTGCGAACGGCGAACGCGAACTTCCGCAAATGTTTGCGAACGGGCGAACCGGGAGAACCGCCATCGACTTCAATAGGCAGTCGAATTTTAAAACCCACAGGGACTCTTTCTGGCCACAATAGTGATGGAAAAGTTGTTTCAAGGGGACTAACACCTGGACTATGGCATGCCGGAGGGGGATCCATGGCAAAACTCCCATGGAAAATTACATAGTTGATGCAGAGTCTGGTTCTAATCCATAAAGAGCATAAATTGTTTGGAATAACGTGCTTTAAAACATCAGGTATGATGTTGTATCGATCAGGTAGTGTAAGTGTTACGCCCGCTTCACAGTGACAGACCAAACTCCCCGTTTAACGCACCGCAAACAACCGCAAACAGAGGCGGCTCTCTAATTAGGCGGTTTAGGCGGCCGCCTAAGGCCTCGCGCTGGCTGGGGCCTCGTGGCCACCTAAACCGCCTTATGGCAGACTGTGTCAGGTCCTCGGTCAGTGACCGAGGACCTGACACCAGGAGGGGGCCCGGCGGCTTGCCCGGTATGCCGCCGGGCGCGAGGCCCCTCCTGGCTGCCCGGCCACCATCGCAGACACAGGTCTGCAGCTCCGCAGTGAGCAGAGCTGCAGACCATGTGTCTCGCGAGAATTGGCCAATCAGAGCGTTGCCACGGGTTACCACGGCAACGCTCTGATGGTCTCGCGATATTACACGGTCTGCAGCTCTGCGGAGCTGCAGACCGGAAGAAGTGGCCACTGGACCACCAGGGAAGAGAAGGTAGGCTCCCTCACCACCCCACCAGCCTCACCACCCTCAGCCTCCCCCACCAGCCTCACCACCCTCAGCCTCCCCCCCACCAGCCTCACCACCCTCAGCCTCTCCCACCAGCCTCCCCACCCCCCACCAGTCTCACCACCCTCAGCCTTCCCACCCCCCCACCAGCCTCACCACCCTCAGCCTCACCACCCTCAGCCTTCCCACCCTCAGTTCCTACCCTCACTCAGCCTCACCACCCCTTCAGCCTCCCTCCTCAGTTTCTCCCACCCCACCAGCCTCACCACCACACCAGTTCTTCCCACCCCCCACCAGCCTCACCACCACCCTCAGCCTTCCAACCCCCCCACCAGCCTCACCACCACCCTCAGCCTCCCCACCCGAAGTTAAGCTGTAGGAGGATGGTGCGTCAAGGTTCCGAGCGGAAGCTGTAGAAGATTGGATGTCCTGTGTTAGCCAGTCAACTATGTCCTCAGACCTTTTCGAGTTCAGGGTACGTGGCCTCTGAACACTGGGCATTATTCTAGGGCCAAAGGGAATCACAGCACCACGACCACGACGGCCCCTGCGGGGTGGCCTGCCTCTGCCTGTCATTTTTTTTTCGATTAGTGGTACTATGCGTGCAAGCTACTGTGACAACAGATATGAGTTGCACTGTGCAGTGGCAGAAGTTGGCAGAGTAGACGCTGTAGGCCTGACACACACACTTGCAGACAACTAACTGCTATTCAATCTATTACAGTCAAAAAATTTTTTTTTTTTTTAAATGTACACTACTGTTACACCAGATATGAGTTGCACTGGTGTGACACTGTGCCCTGGCAGGCCCTGAAACGCACACGCGTTAAGGAAACTGACTGCTATTATATTACAGTCCAAAAAGTTTTGTTTTTTTTAAATGCAAGCTATTGGGACACCAGTAAGTGAGTGGTGGCACTGGGCAGGCCCTGAAATGCACACTTGTGAAGGAAACTGACTGCTATTATATTACAGTCAAAAAAGTTTTTTGTTTTTTTTAAATGCAAGCTATTGGGACACCCAGAGGCGGCTCTAGACTTTATGAGGCCTTAGGCAAAACTCAAACATGAGGCCCCACTAACAAAAAAGTGTCACATATACACATTGATGCACAGTTTACCTGTGTATGTGCCTGAGAGTGTGTCTGACAGAGAGTATCCTTGTGTGTGAATGTATGTCTCTGTGAGCATGTTTGGGTTTTTGTCTGAGACCCTATGTGTATGGGGTAGCTGCTTGAAGTGTGTTGTGTGTATGGGGGGGGTGATGGTGAGAAGGAGAGGCGGGTGATGGTGAGAGGCGGGTGATGGTGACAGGGAGGTGATGGTGACAGGGAGGTGATGGCGTGGGGGACGATGGTAATGTGAGAGTGAGGGGGTAACGTGAGAAGGAGGAGGGGGGTAATGTGAGAAGGAGGAGGGGAGGTAATGTGAGAAGGAGGAGGGGAGGTAATGTG
>OW240915.1:85035571-85108800 GCA_933207985.1 Pelobates cultripes
GTGAGGCTGAGGGTGTGGGAGGTAGTGAGGCTAAGGGTGGTGTGGGGGGTAGTGAGGCTGGGGTGGTGAGGCTGAGGGTGGTGTGGGGGGGTAGTGAGGCTGGGGGTGGTGTGGGGGTAGTGAGGCTGAGGGTGTGGGGGTAGTGAGGTCAGAGAGATCAGATGAGTCCTTCAGGACTGTAGTGGACACTGAATACACTAGCCTAGCTATCAATTTCCCTATCAAATCAGCAGCAGCTACACTGTCCCTCCTCTCACTAAGAATGCAGCTTCACAATGAATGTAAAATGGATGCTGTCCAGGAGGTGGGAGGGTCAGGGAGGGAGGGTCTGCTGCTGATTGGCTGGAATGTGTCTGCTGACTGTGAGGTACAGGGTCAATGTTTATTAAATGATGACGAATAGGGGGCGGACCGAACAGCGCATATGTTTGCCATCGGCGGCAAACGCGAACAAGCGATGTTCGCCAGGAACTATTCGCCGGCGAACCATTTGGGACATCACTATTAATAATTAATTTTCCTATAGGAAAAATTGCAAAACTGAATTATGTACCTTCAGTATTGTGTTGGGAACCTGTGACACGGATAACAATTCAATGATAAGTCTAAATGGGGATTGGGGTATGAAAGGAAGGAAGCACGCATGTATATAAAATACATGGGAATTAAATTACCGCATCAATTTTCGATTTTCATTTCCCACATATTTTACTCAGTGTATACCTTTCTAAAATGGTTTATGTTCCCTGTGTCCCCGGCAAAGTGATATTTATAACACAGTTATACCCGCTCTAGGAATTATCTTTCTTTAAATAATATTTATTAAAACTTTCTCAATTAAATTAAGGCCTCGCTGTAGTAAGCTTTTCAAATAATTGAATTCTGTCAGAAAACGTTCCAAGTGATTTATCTACAGAAATCACCATTAAAGTATATGGGAATGTTTGTAGATAAATCATATAAAAAGTTCTTCTGATATCATTTAGAAAGCGTTTTAAAGGATCACTCCACTATCCAAATAATAATAAGTAAAAATCACTGTTTAGCAAATAAACATGCATGCATTTAATTATGCATTTGGATATATGTAAAAAAACAGCTTGCAATAGCTGCAGATGTCGTCTGAAACATTTGCAAGTCCTCCACCTCTAACCCAAATCAGACTTTCTGTGGCTGTCAATTAACAGAATTCTTAATGCATCTCAACAAGAAGTCTTTGCAAGGCAGGTACTCTGAGCACCTGTCCCTTGTATTCATCCCAACTGAGCTAAGCAACCAGAAAGTAACAGGACCTGTTGTCTGATTTACAGCTGGGGTATGTTAAAAGGTTAATTTATAAAAGTGCCAATTTCTATTAAAATCTCCACTTTTTGTAAAATGAAAAAAAGAGGACATGTTCTTCACTCATAAAGCACTTCAGCGAGATTAAGTGCTTTAAGGGTGTGTTGGTCCCTTTAAATCAAGGCCTAAGGTAATATTTGTGGCAATAAGCAAAACACAATGATTAGCCTAAATAAACTGCATCAGCCTCATTGCAATGGAAGATTTCATTTCCCTTAAATCCTTACTTATAGCTTTATGACCATCCTCAGGTTGGTAAACAGATGTGAACACTTTTACAGGTATCACCATGGATTCTATCTTTGTGTTTCGTCCTTCAAATTCCTTACTTAAATCTTGGAAATGCAGAAAAACTTTTGTTGACTGGCCCCATAAAGACACAAAGATCAGCAAGGTCACTTTAAAGGATTTCCAAACATTTTTACTTTAAAAAAATAGTATGTTTTTATGAACATTCTAATTTCAAATCATTACTGGTTTTGAAAGGCTTTACTTGATTCGCATTTTCATTTGTGGGCCCTTTCATTGCTTATGACTTACCCAGAAATCATGAAAAATAGCAAAACCCTAGATAAACTAACGCTAACTCAACCATCAAAACCTTAGACCCCATCCATTATATATCAAACAAATGGTACAATCTAAGATCTAGATTTGGAGAATATAATTTTCCCTTGGTTAAGTAATATCTCTTTTTATTAGTAAACATGTTCTACTAGCCTACTTATACTCCATCAAGATCATGACAAGAAAGGTCCTTAAAATGTATACCACTATGCCTGTTATCTAGTACACTGAGTATTACCCATTCTTAAAATTGCTCAGAAGGCCATGCACCACATGCCCCTAAATGCATTAATCTGGGAATGGGTTTGTGACTTTACTTTCATTCAAGTTTTTACTCCCTTCCCCTAATCATGCAATTTGTGGCATCCTGTTTTAGTGGATTGGTCTATTATGGTAAATCCAAAATTAATTAAATTAGGCAAAACATCTTATCACACAGTAGCAACATTTGATACCCAGCAACTCTCTATACCCACTGTCACACCAAAGGCAATCTGCAATCTGATCTGAATTGCCCCTCTATTGCCTGTTCCCTCTCCAAGTAATCATGAAAACCTCTACTAGACACATTTACACCTTGTATCATTCATCCTTTGTTTCCCAACTCTGCTACTCTATACACTGGCTGAGCATCAAGTGCAGAATATATCCCAAGTTTCTGATCCCTGTCTACTGACCTCTAATTAAGACGGAACCTCCCACTTTGCATATCTCCAAAGACTGCCCTACCTGTCCTTTTATTTTTACCAGGATTTGCACATCTCCTCTCCTTACTTCTTCCCACTCCCATCTCCATTACGTCTCCTTTGCTACATCTTTCTGTTAAAATGACTTAACTCTCTCTCTGTCTAGCTCTGCCCCACATTAAACAGCTTTAAACATTCTGTGAAAAAGGTTTTTCTCCACTGTAATTTTTCATACAGATTATACAAATTACCAAGTCTGTCTTACTTCCACCACTTTCCTTTCATTTATTTCTGCTCACAATCCAAATTCCTCTTCCATGTTATTTGCTCAACTTCTGTCTCTGTTAGGCTCACCAAGTGCAAGATTGTGAGCTCACAATGTCAGGGCCTTCTATATGTCTGTACCATAATCCAAATGTATGTATGTTATACTTAATATAATGTTTGTGTAATGTACATTGTCCGTAACCGTGTATGTATGTGAATGGAGCCTCGAACCATAGAGCAGGTCATCTCCTAATGCATATTGGATTTCCAATACTATTTATCTCATTATCCCAGAGCTCTCTACACTAGTTACCTTTCATAGACAGACAGACTCATCCCTTTTCTACTCATTTGCCTGTCCATTTCTATCCTGAACATTGGGCAGGAACGATTGGTAGGTATGTACATCAGAGTTGGCAATATAGAAACGTTGAGTTTTCAATAAATAATCTCCTTTTGATAAAATGATATCCCTGATGCACACTTTAAGGAAATGAGCTATACACAGAGAGATTGTTTTTTTAAATTGTATTACTTGTGTGTGTTCAAATATCAAAACAGATATAAAAACAAAAAGATGTTGATGCTTTTTTTGTTTTTTCACCCTAGGAGCAAAAACTTTTTTTTTCTTTTGTTAGAAATTAACGGAAAGTATTGAGTTTTGTATATTGTTTTTTTGTTTGAAAGAATTTTTATCAATATTCCGTTTCTGAGGGGGAGATGAATACTTTCAGATTATTACATGAACCCATTAATCAGGTTTAAACTGTATTGAAATTTTCACTCTGAACTTTTACTTTCAGCTGTCCTATTCCCTGGTGTCACAAATACTGATACATTGTTGTTTTACTAGTGTAATATGGATAAATATGAGTTGTTAACTATCAATTGGAATAGCTGTTGTAGACATATTTCACATTTATTTCTTCACCTCAAAGAAATCAAGCCCAGAAAAAATGGTTTCAATATGTGTTAAATGTTTCAAGTATTTCCATGTTTTGTTTGTGAGAGTAAATCACGATATTTCTGTCTATATTTTATGTCCTACAGGACAACCCATTATTGAGGGGGAGGAGATTCTTTCTAAAGGTATGTTAATGGTGTATCCAAGGCATAATACATTGAACATTTTTCTATTTGTTTGAAGTATATTTGCTGTAAAGATGTGTTTTATAATGCAGTCAAATAATACATGCTATGTTTATTCTGCTTGTTATGTACATTGTTTAGCTCTAAGGGCCATGTCTTCATCATATAAGCATATATTCTATAATAGACAAATAAATACATTTTATATATATATAAACTACCTCTATACTTACTATACCTACCACTAATCAAAACCCTAATATATATGAAGCCTCCATATGGAAGTCTAGGCCAACTCCCTGGTTTTGCCCCCCTCCATGTCACAGGTGCCTCATTCCAGGGCCCTATTTAACCTTGTACTTCAGAGACCCCCAGATGGAAGTTTTTTTCCCAAGTAAGTGGGTTAATCTCAGAATTAGACATTAGACTTTTAGAGTAGGACCTGCCAAAAGTAGGGTACATTGTAACTAAACTCCAAGTATTTTTGCCTAGATTAGGTGTTTTTTAAAACACTAATACAATCTGTAAGTTGCTATTTAGTGGATAAGTGAGTGCGCTGGATTTTGTGTATTGTAACCCATATATATATATATATATATATATATATATATATATATATATATATAGTGTTAAACACAAATCTGCACACCAGTCAAGCCATAAGACTTGCTTTTCCCACAAAAATCCCAAAACTGCAGCGATGTTACAACCGCAAAGGATTCTGGGTGGGCATATGCAAATTAGTTTAAGAAAAAAATCTAATTTTTGCCTAATTCCATTTTAAACATGGATTTATTTTAATCTGTGTTTGCTGTATACAACAGCTTGAAACACAATATAGGAAAAGATGCAAAACCAGTGAACCACTCATGGACAGCTGTTTCGTTGTTAATGCAAATCATCAGCATGAGGTTGGTTACTGGTTTGCTTATTGAGGCTTGGCAGTGCTTGGGAAGCAAAATCCAAATAGGTTATGGTGGGGAAAAATTGTGATTGAAAACCCCTTCCACCTGAAGTCTGTGGATAGTTAATACAATGTTAAACAAAAATCTGCACACCAGTCAAGCCATAAGACTTGCTTTTCCCGCAGAAATCCCAAAACTGCAGTGATGTTACAACCGCAAAGCAAAGGGGTTTTCAATCATAATTTTTCCCCACCATAACCTATTTGCATATGCCCACCCAGAATCCTTTGCGGTTGTAACATCGCTGCAGTTTTGTGATTTTTGTGGGAAAAGCAAGTCTTATGGCTTGACTGGTGTGCAAATTATTGTTTAACATTGTATTAACTATCCACAGACTTCAGGTGGAAGGGGTTTTCAATCATAATTTTTCCCCACCATAACCTTTATATATATATATAATTTTTTTTAACATAAGTGTGAGGGACCGCCTGGCACCCCGATCAGAACCTCCGCCAGTCAATGCTCCTAGTGCTCACTGAGGACTCCAAAAGCAATGTAGACCCCACAAACCGCTGCAGCTTGGTTGATGTCTTGCCGTTCTCCACCCACCCTGGACCCAAGACCAGGATCCAGCTTCCAGTGGGTGAACCTCTCCTACTCCAGAGAGTATAGCAGGAACAGCTCTTATAAGAGCTAGTGATTAGAACCCAAGGAAGTATAATGAGTATAGCAATCCCCAGAGTGAATATAGCTGTCCCCTCCACACGTGAGACGAGGCTCTATGTTGAGGGTGAAGAGGAACTGATTTTAATGGTGCCACCCTTGGCCTTATATGACAATCCCCATGCAATGGGTATGCCCACATGGACCTACTGGTAGACTGATTTACAACGTCACAGACCAATAACAAGAAGGGTACAAGGCACAACACTCCCACACACAGCACACAATCCATCCCCTCTGCCTGGGAGATAATTGAGTCAGATACTGTATTAACTCAATTATCTCCAGGCAGAAAAAACACGTTTCTATAAAACCCCAAAAGTACTGAAAAACATATAATATCCCCACAAATGTTACATCCCCTGGTAGCTCTGATATGGGTGACCAACATATCCAAAAATCACCCAGATCAGTTCAAGGGTTCAGGTATGGAAGTCATTCCATGCCCAAAACAGTTCCAGAGAATCAGGGCTTGCAGACGGTCTAGTTTGGTAGTTTGAAAACAAACAACAAAACAAAGAGACAATCTTACCCTGGAGCTTGTTCCCCTCATCCAGGTGAATGATTTTACTGAACAGTGCCCTTCTAAGTTGTATAGAAACAAATGCAGGCGATGATAGAAGTCCAGCAGTGTTCGGGAGTTTCTGTATCTGATTTCAGTTCCATGATATTCATGCCCAAACACCGCTGCCTGTGTTCATGCGATCAAGATGGCCATCAGCTCATGGTTGTCCATAGGAATTGCGGCCACACAGACGAACAATTAGAACACTGCGGTGAGAAATGTTCCAAGTTGTTAATAGGTGTGAACAAGCTCCAGGGTGGTCTCTGGTTCGTGCAGTTGTTCGGGAGTTTGAAGTGCCATTCGAAATGTAGCCATACATAGTAAAATAAAGGCACAAACAGTGGTTTCAACCAGGGTTTAACACAGGGGCCATAGTCACAGGGTAGGAGGCTGGCAAACACCTCCTTACAGCTAAACATATAAGCTAAAAATATAAAGGCACCCAGGTAAATTAGTGGTTAGTAAGCAGTCAAAACATTTATTCAGAGATTGAGATGGTGATTTTTTTTAGAGTTCACTGATGTCTCTATCTCATCACAACTCACCATTTGAATGTGAGCAGATCCCCCTGCATACTTTTGTAACCGCAGCTGCTTCCCCTGTTTCCCCTCAAAAAGCATTTGCCCATAACACTGTCTCTGTATATACAGTATCTCACAAAAGTGAGCACACCCCTCACAAGTATTTTTTTTATATCTTTTCATGTGAAAACACTGAAGAAATTACACTCTGCTACAATGTAAAGTAGTAAGTGTACAGCCTGTATAACAGTGTAAATGTGCCATCCCCTCAAAATAACTAAACACACAGCCATTAATGTCTAAATCGTTGGCAAAAAAAAAGGGTGTACAACCCAGAGTGGAAATGTCCAAATTGGGCCCAATTAGTAATTTTCCCTCCCCGGTGTCATGTGACTAGTGTTACAAGGTCTCAGGTGTGAATGAGGAGCAGGTGTGTTAAATTTGGTGTTTTCGCTCTCACTCTCTCATACTGGTCACTGGAAGTTCAACATGGCACCTCATGGCAAAGAACTGTGAGGATCTGTAAAAAGAATTGTTGCTCTATATAAAGATGGCCTAGGCTATAAGAAAATTGCCAAGACCCTGAAACTGAGCTGCAGCAAGGTGGGCAAGACCATACTGCGGTTTCACAGGACAGGTTCCACTCAGAACAGGCCTCGCCATGGTCGACCAAAGAAGTTGAGTGCACGTGTTCAGCGTCATATCAAGAGGTTGTCTTTGGGAAATAGATGTATGAGTGCTGCCAGCATTGCTGCAGAGGTTGAAGGGGTGGGTGGGGTGCTCAGACGTGACGTGCTCAGACAAGAACGCCACACACTGCATCAAATTGGTTTGCATGGCTGTCGTTCCAGAAGGAAGCCTCTTTTAAAGATGATGCACAAGAAAGCATGCAAACAGTTTGCTGAAGAAAAGCAGACCAAGGACATGGATTACTGGAACCATGTCCTGTTGTCCGATAAGATCAAGATAAACTTATTTGGTTTAGATGGTGCCAAGCGTGTGGCGGCAACTAAGTGAGGAGTACAAAGACAAGTGTTTCTTGTTTACAGTCAAGCATGGCGGTGGAAGTGTCATGGTCAGAGTCTGCCTGAGCGCTGCCGGCACTGGGGAACTACAGCTCATTGAGGGAACCGTGAATGCCAATATGTACTGTGACATACTGAAGCAGAGCATGATCCCCTCTCTTCAGAGACTGGGCCGCACGGCAGTATTCCAACATGATAACAACCCCAAACACACCTCCAAGACGACCACTGCCTTGCTAGAGAAGCTGAAGGTAAGGGTGACGGACTGGCCAAGCATTTCTCTAGACCTAAACCCTATTGAGCACCTGTGGAGCATCCTCAAATGGAAGGGGGGGAGCGCAAGGTCTCTAAAATCCATCAGTTCTGTGATGTCGTCATGGAGGAGTGGAAGAGGACTCCAGTGGCAACCTGTGAAGCTCTGGTGAACTCCATGCCCATGAGGGATAAGGCAGTGCTTGAAAATAATGGTGGCCACACAAAATATTGACACTTTGGGCCCAACTTAGACATTTCCATTTAGGGGTGTACTCACTTTTGTTGTCAATGGTTTAGAGATTAATGGCTGTGTGTTGAGTTATTTTGAGGGGACAGCCAATTTACACTGTATATACAGGCTGTACACTTACTACTTTACATTGTAGCAGAGTGTCATTTCTTCAGTGTTGTCACATGAAAAGATATAATAAAATATTTTTTTTTAAATGTGAGGGGTGTACTCACTTTTGTGAGATACTGTATACGCTAAATAGTGCAAGGGTTCCTCACAATTGCAAAGAATGTAATGTAATGAGTGCAATAAAAACAGTTCAAAAATCATGTGTAGAAGAATATTTATAACCATGCCCTTTCAAATCTATAATTAAACATTGTTGAACATGTGTTTTCTTTCAAAGAAAGTTCAAGACATAGCCTACAGAGACATATGTAATGCAACGCAGAATGATACTTGAACAGAATCTGACAACATTCATATTCTTTTGGCACAGAAACAGACATTCCCTATTAGAGTCCCGAAAGCCAGAACAATGTTATATGCATTTATTTGAGGTAGATATTTGCGAGTTATGAAAAGTATGGAGAATAAAATAAATAAATTCTGCAGCCTTGATGTGGAACATAAAATATACTCCACAGAAGATAATGTGCTGGATTTGTAGTTCTTAAATTGTATGCAATTAGAAAATCTATTTCTAATGTATAGAAAATAAATGTCAATTTGCAAGGTAAATAGATTTAACAAACCAATTATATCACAAAACAGCCGAGACAACAAAAAATAATTTGCAAGTAACAACAAGCATGCAGACATATCTAAATATAGACATATGGGAAGGCTGAGTATGTAGGCAGAGCCTGTACTTGTGGGAAGGCTTATCCTGCCTATAAATACCCAGGCCTCCCCCTCCTCTGGGCCAGTGCTTGCTGGTTCAGTACAAAGGTCATCAACACAAACTATTTGAACTGCAAACAAACTGGTCTTGGCCTTGTACGGCCTACGCAAGTATTAATTTTACCTCACTCTAGTAAACAAAAAACAGTCGCCTCAAAACTCATGGGGCATGGCCGCATCCGGCCCAGCCACAGCTTTCCCTGTTGATGTTCTTGCATTATTTTACAACAAAACTGTAAGTGTGTTTGTTAAGCCCACGGTGGGCCATGCTATCACTGACATTCAGCATGTTTGCGTACCACATTCAGCCTTCTACTAACTATGGTGGTTTAACAGTTTAATACTTTAATATGTGTTGACATTATGGAACCAATACTTTAAATACCTGGCTTAATTACCTCTCCAGTTAAACTTTTTGCACTCTTTTCAGAAGCCTGTGCGAACGTCGGTCCAGGACACCTCAACCGACTTACACCACCATTACTTAACTCGGCTTATTGTCCCTGACCACAAATGGGCAAGCTGAGCATGTAGTCAGAGCCTAAAGTTGTGGGAAGGGTTACCCGGCCTTTAAATAGACAGATCTTTCCTTCCTTTGGGCTGATTCTTCCTGGTTCAATCCACCCACCACTCCCTTTATCAAGCCATTCAATTTTGGTGGGCCCTTGGCTTATTGTCCCTGACCAGAAATATAACACAAGTACACAAATATAATGGAATTTAACGTTAGCTGCATAAAAAAAAATCTACCTTTTACATATAGTTACAATTTAATTTCAATACCCCATCTCCCCCTACCAGTAAAAGCAATTAGTTGTTTCTGAAGGTAGTATGATTCTATAAGATCTGAATGCCTGGTACTGTGAATACAATGGACACAAGGCCTTGTCTCTCTTCTGAATGAATAGAGTTAAGAAAATAAAAATTGTGTCTGTCGTTTACCTTCTGGCAGCAAGATGGAGCCACAATTGCTAAACTGTGAATAACAGTATAGCATTAACTTCAACCACAAAAACACTTTCTGAATTCCTCCGGTACAATTCCTGATAAAAAAAATCTTGAAAGATTAAAAACAGAGGTTCACTTATTTCTAAAACGGTTCCTGACGGTACATACCGTCAGGCCATGAAGCTTTGTTTATATTAACCTTCTTTAGTTGCTTCAGCACCTTGTCTTAAGTCATCCAATCAAAGTTATTCTGCAAGTTTTTTTGCAGCAACCATTTGCATATCTTTAGCCATTGGTTATTCCTTAATAAATATGAAAGAAAAATAGTTATTTAAAATGTCTGCCTTTTCCTGGTCTTCATTAACTAACATCCCCAGCCTGGTTTTCAGTGTACCTACACTTTCTTTTATTTTTTATTTTTTTAAATAAATTTATGTACTTAAAAAAAATGCTTTGGGGTTGGTTTTGCTCAATTGGGCTATCACTTCCTCATTTTGTCGTTTAGCGAATCCAATCTCCTTTTTGCATGCATTAAAAAGCATTTGCAAGTAAAAACAAGCTTGCAGACATAATTATATATACACCTATATAATGCATGAACACAAAATATACTTTACATTTTAATTTTTTATTATTATTATTATTATTTTTTGGCGCAAAAGATTATGAGAAGCATAGGAGGAGAGGTTGTATGATGACTAAAGTTGGGGTTGGCATTAGTGGTAGTTCTAGAGTAAAGGTTAGCTTTAGTGATAATGGTAGGACTAGAGATAGTGTTAGTGGTAGGACTAGAGATAGGGTTAGTGGTAGATATGGGGTTAGTGGTAGGTCTAGAGTTAGGGTTAGTAGTAAGGCTAAGGTTAGTGGTATGGGCTAAAGTTAGGGTTAGGACTAGAGTTAGGAATAGAGCTAGTGAAAGATTTAGGGAAGTTTAATAATAGGACTTGCTTTCTGCGTTCTTTTGGTTATTGTGCCTTTTAAGAATAACATTACTTTGCTATGTCACCATGCAAATCATAATACACACAATTTCCCCAATGCCTTTAATTGTTAACTTGCTTCATTTTCAGATATCTGTACATTGAGACAAGAGGAAGGAGACTGCGAAAACTACAAATTGAAGTGGTGGTATGACTCAGACTTGAAAGAGTGTGTACAGTTCTGGTATGGCGGCTGTAATGGAAACAAGAATCGCTTTGAAACTAAGGAGCAGTGTGAAATTCTGTGCTCTTCATCCTAAATATTAATGATATGCAATTAGTGCACATGATGGAGTTTTTACCATATGTTCTGTAAAAAAGAAAAACAGGACAGGAGAGCTTTCATAGGAGGAAGTAACCCTGCCCTCACTTAAGTCTCTGCTCCTTGATTGACCAAAATGGCTTCCATAGCAACATTAACAAATAAAAGATCTGTTAAAACATGACTTGTAATAGTAATTAAATAGGAAGGTACTTGCCTACAGGTGTCAATTAATTAAAATATAACATTTAATAAATTAGTTTAAAAGCTTGTCGTTGAAAATCAGCAAATAAACCAAACATTATTATTACATTCTAAAACTATTAATAGTATAGAGCAAAAGACAAAAAACAAATGTATAAAGAAAAGGGAAACTGATACTATAGTATACTAAACTATAGTTAGTGGTTATATTTTACTCTATTGATACTTTGTGTCTCTTAGTATTGCCAATTTCATTTTCACTGTCATTTCTAAATCTAAACTACTAATTGCTTACACTTGGACTCATGCTATAATCTCAGAAAAAATTAGGATTATTCTATATTAGTTCTTTTTCCATTTTCTTTATACATTTTTTTTTTGCTCTATACTATTAATAGTTTTATAATAATGTTTGGTTTATTTGCTGATTTTCAATGGCAAGCTTTTAAACAAATGTATTAAATGTTATGTTTTAATTAATTGACACCTGTAGGCAAGCACCTTCCTATTTAAATACTTCATACCTAGGGTTACCCCTTTCTCTTGCCACAGCTTTCATGACACTCTGAGTTCCTATTCCTTTCCCCATCAAAATGACTTGTAATAGAACTTTCACTACTGTGTGAGAAACATCTAAGGATCCTGTAATATTTTGTTCCAACTCTGTACAAAGTATGTTGACCTTCTCCTTTGGAGCATTGCACTTAAACATACTCTGACTCAAATCATTTAGGCCACTGGTAAGAGTTTATTAAAAAAATTTTTTTATATTAAGTGCAATTTGTATTCTGGTAAAATGACCGCATAAACCATTGCAAGGAGATTTGCCCTTAATATTTTTTTTTTTCCATGGATCCATTCTGTACCACCTCTCCTTCCATTATTTTAAACAATCAATTTATTTTGTTAATGTTGGAGTGGAATAGCAGCCATACTGATTTAATTTGGGATGTATGTGCACCAGATTTGTTTAGTACCCAGTGATGCTCAATTAGTTGAAAAGTTATTTACTTAAATGATAATTGTTGGAAATTCAAAGTGAATTTCAAACAGGGTTTGGGCTTTCATTATAATGGTATAGGGTGAGCACCTAATGTCCCTACTGGCCTTCACCCATGAGCGACTTGTGGGGCCCCTATTAATAATAACTGGTGCTGTCTGCACACATGGGCGGTGGGTACAGGCAATAAGTAATTATAAAATATGGGTCAGGGGGGTTGAAATGCCATTGAAATTCATTTTGAATTCCCAACAATTCTTACTTTAATAAATACCTTTGTGCATGTTTAGTTATTGCCCCAAGTTTACCCGACAGCCATTACATATCAAGTAAAATGGCTGTCCCATCAGCATATGTATAAGTAATGCTGTTATAACATTCTCTACAAAAAAGAATAAATAGAAAATGCACTAGCCATTTAGCCATTTACTTATTTGGGGCGTAACTGAATATGTAATGGCTTCTCATTGAAATACCAGGTTAGTGACAATTCTCTTGTGATACATTAATAAATGTATTGGTTTTTAATACATTGTGGGAACATTTTAATAGGGTGTACACGATTCTTAAAGCTCTACTCATCTAGTCATTATTAAATCGGTATAAATTAAATGTACAGCATTGGCCAAAAATAATAAATTAAAATGTTTCTCTCACTGGCATGAAAGGTCTAGTACCAGTCACTTCTCACTTGCTGGTTACTGTAGTGTTGTGTGTCTTGTGCTTACTGCGCGCGCACGAGGTCATGAAATGATGGACAGTAAGTTAAAGTTTACCACAAAAAAACTGGGCATTTATTTACAAAACAGTAACTTGTAGTGAATAGTTTAAAAAACAACCAGCATTTAAAACTAAATAGCTATTTTTGAAAAATTCTGAAACTGAATTAATTTAAAGATCATTTTTTCAAATTCAGACATTTTTGATCAAACTTAGCAAGTAGGTTTACAGTTTACCTAAGCTCACTGTTTAACAGATAAACACTCTAACTAAGCTACTTGTCATTTTAAATTACAATTTAGACACTTTTGAAGGAAAAGTATGACACTTTAATGAACCTTTTTTTAATGCAGTCAGAAAAAAAACAAACACTTGATTAATTGTTGCGTCATAAACTGCACTTTTCTTGAGCCACAAAAAAATACCTCAACAGAATTGTTCATTAAAACAAATACGCATAACAGTATTTTCTGACATAACCACATAAGGAGTCAATAACTTAAGTACTAGTGTTCTGATTAATTTGGTTGAAATGGTGCTCAAATAAAATGGCAAGTTAATGCTTGTTATAAGTAGAAAAAAAATGCAATTTGTTTTTGTATTTTCTGTTCATTTTATGCTGGTGTAAATAAAATCATTCATTGTAAGTATTTTGGTGTTGGTGTCTTGGAAAACATTTTGGATGACAGATATTAGTTGGCCTGAGTACACGATAGTCAATATTTATAGCCAACCTTAGTTACTGTTTTCCAAGTAAAGAATGGAGAACGTTGAGAAAGATCATTATGCTCAGCAGAGAAAAATGTTTTATAAAACATCTAAATTCATTACATTAATCTGGAATCTACCTTATATACATTGTGCTTAGTAACAAGTCTACAAGGGTATACACTCCTCTACGCAAGTCTGCAATCGTCCTACTGCCTTCTGTGAATATATCAATACATCCTTTCTTCAGCCGTAACTCAAAAATGACACATTGATAGTTCCTTACTTGACCACCTCCCTAAACTCAATGCTTCTTCCAAAAGGAGCATGCATTACATTGAGATCATTTTTTCATTCAAAAGCTTTAGTTGTTAGCTATTTTTAAGTAGTATCGTTAATACGCTGGTCATAGTAGCTTGTATAGGGATAGGTATCACATGGTCAAAGTTATTGCTAGAGGCAATAATTATAGACCCTTGGGATATTGACCCTGAGTCTATAACTGATAGCCTCTAGCAATAACTTTGACCATGTGATACCTATCCCTATACAAGCTACTACGACCAGCGTATTAACGATACTACTTAGTTGATATACCATAGAAGCTAGCCCCTCCCCACTCCCCCCCCCCTTTCCCTCCTTTTAAATCACCTACACTTTTTGGTTTCATTTATATAAGTTTTTGATATCGGTGCTAAGTAGTCTATATGACTAGAACAGACATAATTTAATAAAGATTGTTCTTTTATTCACTTCTCTATCTCATATTTACCTATATTTCCACTACTTACCTCAGATTTTATGAGTTAACATTATTCTCCGTGAGTATACCTCTGGAGTCTTTTTTGATAGAAAGGGCTTTATGCCTTTTTCCCTCTTGATTACCCTGAGGCATCTTTTCTCTTTTATAATCATTTGGGTACATGTCCGTCTATACCCATTCTGTCCTGTTTTGAACTGTGGGATTCGGCTTGTCCTGATTCCACTGTTTCACTTTTTCAGAAGCCTATACAGCATCGCCAATCTCAGCGGCACGATCCGGATGTGAGCCAGTCACTCACTGGGCCAAGGTTCATAATGGGACATCCCATGCCCGTAGCTCGCACCCGTGGAAGGCTCTTACTCAGTGAACACTGCAGAAGTCTGTTACTCAGATCCGAAATCAAGCCAAGTTGGCTGAACAAAAATGGACCTGGGATACAAGTATCTTGGATGGTCTTTTGGCTCAGGGTAGGGGGTTTGCAGTTAGGCCAGGCCCCGACGAGGCCAGGTCACTGTACATTATATGATAGGTATAGGCTGAGCTTGTCGATAACCAAAAGCAGCTCCCCCTGTACAGAGGTGTGAACTAACTGATCTTCTACGATGTATACTCATACCCAGTGATCTTTATTTTCTGTTACTTATCAACTTGTCAGTTAATGTAGCTTACTTTGTCTCTAATCTTTTGTTATAAACTTAACCATATCTCAACATGTCTAGATTACACAGACGCGTACTTAAACTTGGATATGCTCCCTGTTTAGCTATTTGAGCTCTTAACTCTTGTAATGTCCATATTCTATAAGCTCATAGAGTAAAGAATAGAGCGCACGTAGCATGTGTCAGACCTACGTACGAGGCCTCTCATAGCAACTTAGCATAGCCATACACTTTGTTGTATTTGAATATATATGTGTATTGCAGTAAGTTCATGACAAGTTTGTACTCTCTTGATATACTTTAACAAAAATGTGCAGTGTCATCAAATGCTAGCAATTGTTTTCCTATGTCCCTTGAATAAGTTCGCAATAGCTGCTGTGGCTTTGCAAACACACGTCTAACCATGCACAACTAAAATATAGAATTTAAAAAATAAAAATAAAATGATACAAGAGGCAACAAATAATGTCACTAGGTGGGACAGTTGTGGAGGTCTTTGATGAAGAATACCTGTTCAAATTCAATCACCATATAAACCAAATATGTTTATGATTTGGGTCATGCTAGAAATAATAGTGTGGCATTTTTTCCCCTAGATTCCTCAAACCCATGTGTTGTTCCTACAACACAATTCTCAAGATCATCAATGTGGTGGTACAGTAGGGTAATTGTAATGCATGATCCCCTAAAAGTGAATATACATTAGTCATCCAGTCATGTGTTTGGCTCTGCTCTTCTTGCAGTGTGACCACCCTGTTTCCCACCAGTATTAGATCTTGGCATAGTCTTTTGAGTTCTTCCATGAAGATAGATGCATTTGATTGCTTCATTTAGGTTCCTGCACATTGGGAAGTCATAATGGAGGCTTCATATCTGTCATATCACTATTTGGTCTGGAAAAGTCTTATTTTTGCTTTGGACATGCTAAAGTGCTAAAGAATATGTAAGCATTGCGGTCATTGCCAGCCCCCTATAATGGATGTTTTATCAGTGTCTAAATGGTACATTATGTACACATGGAGACATTTTGAACCATTTTAAGCAAGAGATTAAGTTGTGGGTTATGGGTGGATGACTAAAATAGGAGTACATATACAAGGTTTGAGTGCAAGGAGAGAGAGATGAAATTCTAAAGAGAGGGAAAGAGAAAAAGGGTTGAAAAAGGAAGTAAGGGGTGAGAGGAGATGTAAATGTCTTGAGAGTAGTGGTCTAAAAAGCTTGAAGACCAAGGAATACAAAACCATGTAAAGGCTTATAAAGGTAGTAGTTTTGATTTCAGCTTAAAAATTAACACAATAATTTTCTCTATATTTATATTTAAACCCAGATTTGTGTTGTATTTTTAAGCAAAGTCACCTTTTTTTCGTATAGGTAATACAGTTAAAGGGACAGTGCACGCACAAACAAAAGTACAGCTTTACATTTAACAGGGCTACTTAAAATCACCTATCTTAGCAAATAAATATGGGGTTTCAGTTCCACCATATGGCCATATTGTGTTAAGCCCACCACTATGTCACAGTACCCCAATATCGGTGGGTCCTTCACTAATTTTAACATGGGAGATTTATATGCTTACTTGCAATATTTCCATGCAGTATGAAGTGTATTTCATATACGTACCAGTTTCCAAACAACTGTCAATGTATTAAGCAAGATAATTGAGAATGAATAAATTATTCCTTACAGAGTTTAGTTTTCTATTTGAATGAATTTAGAATGTCTTAAAACTGAAACAGAGTTTACTGTTTGTATGTCTTAACAACACATTTATCATTCTTTATAAATTGCCAGTGGGGTTCTGGTGGCAGGGGAGGGGGCAGGCAAAGGTGAGTTTAACTTATTTAAACCTGTCCCTTGCAGAAGCTGAGACCAACTTCTGGCCAGTCATCTTCTTCTCCTGGCGCTTCTGCATGTGTGAGAGTACAGTATTTAGGTGTATGGAGGATCCCTTGAGATCACTGGATCCACCATAGATAGAGCCAATTCCCTGCAGCCATAACTAGTGATTGCTAGGGGTTGACACTTCTTGATGGTGATACCTCTGCCAAGTGTCAAGAAGCATAGGAAAAATACCAAGACAATGTAGTCCCTTATTTGTCTCGTGTATATCTTTTGACTGAGTTGGAATTACAGTTAAACTCCAGCACAATCCATATGAGTATTTCATAAAGATTTTTTCTTTATGAAATACTCAATTTGCATAAAGTCTGTGCCGATCAGCATATTAGTACCGATCCGTGATCTGCATGCCTTTTATCAGGAAAACCTTCCTCTGGGCATCTCCCCGCTTGAATTCAGACAAAGAGAAAGCAATGCCTGCAAGGGGAAGTAGGGAGAAGAGGCAGTCTCTATTTCAGATGAGCATTAACATCAGCACAGAGAGAGCAGAGAACAGCTGGAATTACTTATTACAGTAAGTTTTATTTATATAAAGTTTTGGGGACGTTTAACCTGTTATGGGAAGCAAGTCTGTGCTTCTCAAAAAGGGGTATGGAGGAGAGTCATGGTTTACAAAAAGTGTAGCACTTACTGAACACAAATGCTTTGAGCAGGAGACAGGGGGTTATGGAAACATATTAAAATATGAGTTTTAACACTACCAGTGACCACCAGGGTAAGTGTAACTAGAGCTGAAACAAAAGTGATTTAACTTCTAAATGGCAGTGAATTGGGCAATGAAACTTCAGAGAAGGGACCTATACACAAAAACGGCTTCATTAAAGGAACACTGTAGGCACCCAGACCACTTCAGATCATTAGAGTGGTATGGGTACAGTGTCCCTACTGCCCTTAGTGCTGCAATGTTAAACATTGCAATTCCAGAGAAACTGCAATGTTTACATTGCAGCACTAAGTCAGCCTCTAGTGGCTGTCTAGCACTAGTGGACAGCCACTAGAGGGCTTCCTGGATTGAAACGGACCCTTGTTCTGGTATCTGACGCTGGACATCCTCACGCTCTGCATGAGGACCTCCAGCGTCAGATTTTTCAATGTTTACCTATGGGGAATGCGCATGTGGGACGGAGGAGCTTTGACCAAGCGCAGAGGGACATCGGCGTTGGCATAAGGTAAGTAAGGCAGGGGGAGTGATAGTGCCAGGAATACAGTTAAGCTAACGTTGTTTTGATGATTTTAGTGTCCCTTTAAAAAAAGAATGTAACGTAAAATATATACAGTGCTGAAGTATGTATTAGAAGAAAGCAATGCCTTCAAATAAGCTTTATTACACCCAATATATAACTGACAATTCCCAAATATTACAATAAAGACTAGTATACAAAAAATACAAAACATAAGAGATAAGGACTGCAAATGCATTATGTTAATTCATAAAATGTCTTCAGTCTAGTATCACATATCAACAAAGATGATCATTACATGCCTAAACTGATAAAAAGTGGACATGGGGTCACATTCATTGGGAAATTATCCCAAATAAGCTACACTGCAACAACATCCTTTTCATCAGCCAAACTGAATACAAATATAATAAATACACATAATTAGTGATCAAGAATAATAAAATGCAGAGAACTCAAATGAACAACACTCCCCTTGGTGCACATACATAGTAATCTGCACTTTTGTGTTAGGAGTTCAGAGTTGCCTAATGTCAATGCTTTGTGAAAAATTGTGCCTGTTGGCTGCTTGCCGAGCACACTGGCAACAGATATACTGAGCTTTTCCCTTGCAGACAGCGTGCCTGCAAATTATACTTCAGTGTCCCTCCTTCCCTATGTGCGCTCTGTCTAGTGAGTTATTAGAATTATTTTTTTAACCCCCTCAACCCATACCTCCCTCCCATGTCCACTCCTCCACCCAGCTCTGAGCAAACATTTGTGCTCTGAGCCAGTAGAATAGTCTAATTTGATTGGACTTTTAACAAAGCACCTCAAGATGTATAGTTTCAACAGAAAATTGGAACCCAAATACATTGGGCCCTTTCGGATCTCATTCTTTGTTTCATAGTACCCTTTCAACTTTCTGACCGACTACATATTCATCCAGAAATCCCTGTATCCTTTCTGAAGAAACTCTCTGTTATAAACCACCTTTCAGGATGTCAAAAACCACCCTCTGCAGTCTGCACCCAAACAGATCAATGGATCCAGAAGATCTTAGATTACCGTATAAGATGAGGAACTCTTGGATACCTTAGCTTTGGAAAGGATATGGATCTGAAGAGCATTGCTGGGATCGAGCATCTAACGTTCATGCAACTGTTTGGATTTGTGCCTTTCCCGAGAAGCCTACTTCTCCACATCTTTGTTTTGTGTCTTACAAGGGAAGTCTACCTCCAGGTGGCCACCGCTCCTCCTCTGAATCTGCCGTTATGTCAGTGGAGTGGGAGCTGCAGTGTATGTGTTAGCCCAGGGATGTGTCTGCCTACCACCCCCTTCTGGGGATTGCAATTTCAACTTCTCCTGGACAAACGGATACACCAGGAAGATATGCGTACTCAGGCCGGGTTGAGAGGTCACCAAGGGGACATAGTTAGGAAGCAAACCCTGAGGTATCATTGCTCAGTTGTTCTGTCTTTACTGTAAACCCAGATACTCTTGTGCTTCACTGTCTTATGGTTTCTAACCCTTGGCTTCTGGGGCAATGGAATCATTCTGTCTCCGCAATTCTTCTCCTTATATATTTGTTATGAGAGAGTGACTGTATTAAGGACAGCAGACTAAAATGGCCATTGGCATTTGTAACTACCACTGCTTTCACGCAAACTGTAGTATGTGCTGCCCTACAATATCATAGCTTTAAATAAAATGTTTCATCTGAGACTAGTTATATCATTTATTTATTTTAATTCCCCTTTCACATTCACATGGAAGATATTATGAAATACTTACTGTAGAGGGAGCCAGTATTTCACTGATAAAACATATTTTACTATGATGTTTTACAGGCACATTTAGAAAACTAACTCTGTTAATCATCCAATTAAGTCTTGCTGCAACAAAGCAGCTCACAATTCACTGAAATCAGGAGACTGATTTTATTAGGGTATATCCCTGCCTTATGAATGAAAGGAATCACCTATTGTTTAATTTTAGACCAAAACAGCTAAATTGGAAAAAAAATCTCTTCTTCTCAGCTGTTTTTTTCAGAATGGGAGAATTTGCATTTCTATTGCCCACCTACATATTTTAGAATGGAGGTTCTGAACTTGTTTTGGCAGGGAACATATATATATATATCAGACCTCTTAATAAGTCATAAGGAGTTTCTGTTACAGTGGGGAAACAACTTGAACTTGTTGACTAACTTGATGAATACTTGTTCCAACCACTGGGTATTCATGTTAGAGGGAGTGAGATATAGAAATACAAAAGGTAAGGGTAGTATAGAAAGTAATATTCACTGAGAACTTAGTGTGTGTATATATACATGTGTGTGTATACATATATATATATATATATATATATATATATATATTTTTTTTTTTTTTATTATTTTTTTTTTTTGTTTATGGCAGTTGCAGTAGAGGAATCAAGGTACAGAGAGGAAAGCTATTAACAGTTTAATTGATATGCTTTCCTGAAGAGGTGAGTTTTCAATGACATTTTTGAGCAATGGAGACTGGGTGAGAGTCTAACAGTGTCATGATCTTGTGCAGGTCAGGTAGGAGACGATTGCCAGGGTTAACATCAGGATCTTTATTGCTGGATTTGGACATTATAAAATAAACAGTATATCCGATAATTTAATTAATAGGAAAGAGTGAGCAACAGATCTGAATAACCGAATTTATAGGTAAGGATAACTAGGTTATGAAAATAAAGGGTTTAGACAAACAGGTCAAAGTGGAAATAAGGTAACAGGTAAACCTATAAATTAAGTGATAGGTTGGAGATAATATACCTGATAGACATCAAATAAACCACCAAATAAAGATGGAAATGTTTATCCCGACAAGTTATAACAAAAAACTAAAATATAATGGTTTTCGGGATGAAACAATAAATGCAATAAATTCTGTATAATATAAAAATACATAAATTCATGGGAAGTCTATATGAATGCACCTTGCCTTTCCCCTTCCTCTCTCTCAGCTTCCTAGGACCAAGATAAAAAAAATTTTGTATTTGTTTGTTTGTTTGTTGTTTTTTTTTGCTATAATGTTTTGTGTCTCGTGTTAATAAGATGTAGGCAGATTAATTGGTACACATGTTAGTAAGATTTTCTTTTTGATATCTTTAATTTTAAGAATATATATTTTGTAATGCTTATACATATGCATCAAGAAGAAGAGAAGAAAGGAATGAGAGAGAAGAAGGAAGGAAGAAAAGGGGGAGGAAAAAAGAAAAAAAAGAGAACGACAAGAACAACAGCTCCATTATATACTATTTTAATGAATTAATATAATTGAATTAGACATCAGCTGTAAATGGGTCTCCTTTTCCTATTAGCAAATGTCCAAATTAACTGTCTTTTTGTATTTGTTTTTAAATTTGTGTGAAAAAAAAATGAAATAAAAATTATATTGAAAGGAAAAAAAAAAGAATAACCTAGAAGAGAAATTATAGGTAAGTATGTTTAAGGTAAATCGAGAACAGGAGTTAGGCAATATGCCCCAAATAGAATACATTTAGGAATCGAAGTATATACTAAGAAAACCTATAGTTAAAAGTATAGCTTACATAGAAGGACAGAATAATAAGGTTGCAGGAAAAGCAGAACGTAAGTTAATAAGCCCCCTTTAGGAATAAGATTTGCTTAAATAGGAAAATAACACCATGTAGTTATTTTGAGGCAGAGTCCAGAGTGGTGTTATGAGGCAGGTATACAGCAGAGAGGTTGTTTGGATTTGAGTAGGTAAAATTCAGGATGGTTGGATAAAGCTGGCAAGTTGTTAAGTTCAGGTTGGTATTTTGTAGGTTTGAAGTCAAACAGGAATGCAGAGTAGTTCAGGCTAGTATTGAGCAGGTTTGAAAGCAAGTAGTTCAGTTGGTATTAAGCAGGGTTGGAAGTAAATAGTTCTGAAGCAAATAAGATAAGTTCACAGGAGCCAGGATGTGAAGTGTTTCAGGCAGATCAACAACTTCAATGCAAAGGCCATGAGGTGAGTTGGGTGTTACCTTTTGTAGGAACCAAATTAGTCCAGGCAGGTGAGGATGATAAGGTGAGTGTCCAGAACTAGAGGCAATGGAGGCCACTAGTGGTAAAACATAATCCATGCAGGAACTTTTTACAGGAACAGTGTCAACGGAAAAAAAAGTCTTGCTTGTAAGGTTAGGATCCTGACAAACGGAGAAGGGAAGGGAGGTCCACAGGAATTGTGCAATCCTAGAGAAATCTTGAAGGCAAACATCAGAGGAGGGAGTACAAATAGAGGATAGATGTAGGTTTTCGGCAGAGCGTAGGGGACTAGATCAACATGCTTGTATATTAGTGAAATAGGAGTTATGTAGAAATTTGTAAGTAGTACAATTTTAAATTGAGCCCTATATCTTAAGAGAAGCTAATGTAGGGACTGACAGAGGGAGGAGGCGTGGGAGGTGTGGGTGGTCAGAAAGATGAGCCTCACTGCCTCATTCATTGTATACTATAATGGGCCGAGTTGGGAATACGTAATACGTAAAACCAATAGGAAGCAGATTGCAGTAGTCAAGGGGAGAGAGGATAGTGGCATGGACCAGCACCTTTGTCACGTCCAGCGTTTAATAGGGGCAGATGCGCACATGTTTTTGAGATGAAAGTGGCAGGATTTGGTGAACAACTGGACATGGGGGGTGAAGGAGAGGTTCGAGTCGAGGAGAACACCTAGGCAGCGAGCCTGCGAATTACAGCTGATGGCCATTTACTTGGATAGAAACAGAAATAGGAGTAGCATCAATTGAGAAAGGAAAAACAAAGTTCTACACGGTTTTATGCTGTTTAAGTTTAAGTGAGCAACCATCCAGGTAGAAATAGCAGATAGATTTGTAGAGGATAGACATATTTGCATGCCATCTGCATAGAAATAATATTGGAAGCCAAAGGAACGAACGAGTTTACCAAGGGAGGCAGTATAGATGGAGAACGGTTGTATCCAAGGACAGAACCATAGGGAAGACCAACAGAGAGGGGTTGGGGAAAAGATGCACAGTCAGAGAAAGAAACACTAAAAGAGCACTGGGAGAGGTAGACAAAGCTCTTGGAGAGAGCAGTATCTTGTAGACCAAGATTATGGAGGAAGCTGTTGATGATCAACAGTGTCAAAAGCAGCAGAAAGGTCAAGGAGAATAAGGATAGAATAGTGACTACGAAATTGTGCAGTGATTAAATCATTGGATACTTTGGTCAGAGTCATTTTGACAGATTGATGAGCGCAGAATCCAAACTGAAGTGGATCAAGCAGAGAGTTGATTTGAGGAAGATGATCAATCTCGAGTACACAAGTCTCTCAAGGATCATAGAGGTAAACGGTAGTAGTGAAATAGGGTGGCAGTTGGATGGGGAGATAAGGTCAAGGTTGGGGTTTCTCAGAATCAGGGGAAATGGTTGCATGTTTGAAGGGTGAAGGAAATATTCCAGAGGAGAGATTGTATATTTTAGTGAGAGGCAGAGCAAGAGAAAGAGACAGAGTCCGAATAAGTTACGAGGGAATGAAACGAGGGTAATGGTCGTGTAGCGGGAGGACCAGAGAAGAGCAAAAAGCTCCACTGTCTTGACCCACAACAATGTTCCACCAACCTCCAAACTCTTCTTTTGCCTATCTCAAACCTCAGCTGCCTTAACTCTGCATCCTCCATCTACAGCTTCACTCTCTCCTCACCAATAGATAATGTGACACCTCCTACATTTAAACATAGCAAGTGTGCCCAATTACAACCTTGGCACACCAATCTGACACAATACCTCCAAAAATGATCCAGATCTGCTGAACGCTGATGGAGAAAGTCTCATTCTGCATCTGACTTCCTTCATTATAAATTTATGCTACGTTCATACAGCTTGCGCCATGTTGCTACTCCTCCTCCTACCAACAATAGATTTTGAGTTGTACTCATTTTGCAACTGACTTACACAGTAAAATGTGTTGCAGACTCACGAAGATCCATTGTTTGTTTCAACTAATGTTAAATGGGATAGAAAAATGTATTTATTAGCTTAACTTATGAAATCAAGCATATCAAATTCAGTCAGTGACTTGCAGCCAATTTGTCTAATGTAGCTTCATGTAGTGCACTGTCTGTGAAGATGAAACGTATAAAGTAAAAATGTGATTGAACAGTTAGATTTTAGTGAATATACATAATTTTCTTTCTTTTTTTTAACCATAATCAAATAGCTCAATTTAATGCAATTTGTTTCATTCCGAATGTACATTCGTATGTATTTCATGCCATTTGGACATTCGGATACTTACAAATGTCCAGTTGCCGAAGTTCCGAAGTGACGACGTTCGGCCAAACCGAACCGAATGCCATTGGTCCGAATTGCCGAGGCAGACAAATTTTTTTACTTACCCACATTTCCAAACCGGATTTTTTGCCTATGCACATCCCTAACATACACTGCCTTCTTATCTTTTGTGTGCTTGGTATTCACTAAAGAAAAGTCCATTAACTCCTTCAATATCAAAATTGAGTATAAACATTTTTATTTTCATGTATTTTGATGTGTCAAATATTGTTCATGAAGGCTCATTTACCCTCATTTGCACTCTAGTTATATAGAAAAAAAGAATACATATACAGTGATAATCACAAGCTTTAAATATCCCAAAAACAAAGTGCAAGGGTTATACAAAGTAAAATAAAACTTTCCTTAGGCAGAGTCCACCCTGAAGATTTCCTCAGATCTTCAAAGCAAATGCAGAACATATGGGACTGATTCTGCTAGGGAGAATAAAAAGGGCACAATATAGTACTTATTAACTGTGTACATATAAAAGTAAATATATGGTTCAATTGACCACTATGACTTTTATTGCAAAATTCAAGCCTTCAGAAAATGCTAAAGATATCATTCAATGTCTTCAGATGCTGTTCAGTCTCAGTTATTATGGACCATATGTATTAAAAGCAAATAAAGTGCAAAAATTGGAGTGCAAATACAAGGTAAAGTGCAAGATAATTGTATTCACTTACATAGGTTTAAAACAGCAGATGTGGCAGCAAAAATATAATCTAATACCATTCCTTCATGTTTCAGGACTTCTTCAGGGTCAATACTGCTTGCCTGCAAGACCAACAGTCCACGTTTCTATTTTATGCCCCAGTTTTAAAAGATATTACAGAACTAGAAAAAGTGCAAAGGTGAGCTCCAAAAATAATAAGGAGGATGGAAAAAAAGTTACGAAGAATGGCTCAAAAAACTGCATTTGTTTAGAAAGAAAGTTGTCCCAGAGGCAAACACACAATGCAAATCTATACAGGGACAGTATAAACCACTAGGTGCTAACCTGTTCATTAACACGAATATACAACAGAGAAGAGGTCACCTGTTGAGAGAGACTGTAAGAAAGGAGTCCCAGGAGAGGCAAGGGTTCTTTTCAGGAAAAAAAAAATTCTCTACATCTAAAAAGGTTGGCATCAAATTCTGTAGATACTTTTGTAAAAAAAACACAAGTTTAAAATTTTAATTTTTTAATTTTTTTAAATACAATATTTATGCATGTAATTATTATGAGTTTGTTTCCAACATAGATGACTATGCAACATGTAACTTATATCACAGGTTCCCTGAAAGTAGTTATCTAGCTGTTACACAGTTACACTCTCATGATCATGATGCTTTGTCAGCCTTACAGCTGATAAACCAACAAAGGAGTTGCTTTAGCTTTTTCACACTATGCTACAGTATTTTCTAAACCGCATTTCCATTTCACGCATCTAAAATACACGTGTTTATGACTCATTATTATTATTTATATTTTTTATTTATTTTACCAAATTTTTCATCAACAAGAATATAATTTATTTTATTTATTGCTAAGCTTTAATCCGTTACAGATGCAATGTTCTAAAAGTTCTTCACTGTAGAATGAAAGTAGAAATTAAGATATATTTTCTCATTCTTATTTTCCTTTTTGCGTTCTAATTAATCTAGCTTGTGGAAAGAATTGTGGCCAAATGCAATGTTTCTTTGGAAGTTCAGAAAACTAAAATTTATAGTTTATATTTCGTTTTACATCTTTAGTTTTTTACTATGCTGCAGATGTTCCACAGATGTGTGTTATCACTACTTAAGTTTTCTAAAACAAGTAATTTATTTTTTATTTTTAGCACAGTTTAAAATAACATTTTCGGCAGGACAGTTAACTTCAGTGTAAAAGAGCAATATATGTGTATGGTGATCGTAGACTTGTATTGTTTATTGATTTTGTACAATTGTTAACAATAAATGTAATTGAAAATGTTGAATACACTAATTAGAGTTGGTGTCTTAATTCTTTTGGCTGTGTAATATACATTCAGAGTTGGCTATTAGCTAAAAGACAAAGACTCATAAATTATAGAATCCAGTTATGAGTATTGATAAATGAAAGGGACACTGTAGGCACTTTTGAAACTTCATATTTTGTAGAAGTATTTTTTTATTTTCCATTTAGCAAAGATTGACACAACTGATATAAAGATATAAGGTTCACAAAACATTGTGTATACAAATTTAGAGTGAGAAGAACTGCTGTTAGAGCAAATTGGGAAAGCTGCAAATCGGGGTAACACGTTAATTATTGGAGATTTTAATTACCCGGACATAAATTGGGATAGAGGGACTAGTACTTCAGCAAGGGGAATACGGTTTTTGAATGTGTTAAATCACACCTTTATGTCACAACTGGTACAATCACCAACTAGAAAGGATGCTTGTCTGGATCTCGTTATAATAAACTATGTTGATCTTTTAACCAACATTCAAGTAGGGGAGCGTTTGGGAAATAGTGATCACAATATGGAAACTTTTGAAATAAACTCTAAAAAGCAAAAGCATGTGGGGTATATTAAAATGTATGATTTAAAAAAAGCAAATTTTAATAAGATTAGGGCAGCTCTACAACATATTGACTGGCATAAACTCCTTAGTGATAAACACTGAGGAAAAATGGAAACTATTCAAACAAATATTTGAAAGGTACATCTCACAGTATGTACCATTGGGTAATAAATATAAAAGAAACAAATTAAAACCAATGTAGCTTAGTGGAGCAGTAAAAAAGAGATTAAAAATAAGAAAAGGGCATTTAAAGCATTTAAATCGGACAAATCAGAGGCATCCTATATAAGATATAAGGAAGCCAATAATACTTGCAAAAAGACAACTAAAGTGGCTAAACTAGAAAATGAGAGATTGATAGCCAAAGAATGCAAAACCAAGCCCAAAAATGTTTTCAAGTACATCAATTCTAAAAAAACAAAAAATGAAAGTGTAGGTACACTGAAAACAGAGATGGGTCTGTTAGTTAATGAAGACCAGCAAAAGGCAGAAATTTTAAATAACTATTTTTTTGTTATAGACAACAAATTAGGCAGCAATATGCAATGTCAATCTGCCGTTGCTAAGGCCAGTAAGGTTTTGTCATGTATAAATAGGGGCATAAATTCTCGAGATGAAAATATAATTTTGCCTCTTTATAAATCGCTGGTAAGACCACACCTTGAAAATGCTGTGCAATTTTGGCCACCTGTTCTAAAGAAAGATATCATGACACTAGAAAAAGTGCAGAGACGAGCTACAAAATTGATAAAAGGAATGGAGCATTTTAGTTATGAAGAAAGGTTAAAAAATTTAAATCTCTTTAGTTTGGAAAAACAGCGCCTGAGAGGGGATATGATAACATTATACAAATATATTCAGGGCCAGTACAAACCATTATCTGGAAATCTATTCATAAACAGGGCTATACATAGGACACAAGGTCACACATTTAGGCTGGAAGAAAGGAGATTTCATCTAAGGCAAAGAAAAGATTTTTTACAGTAAGAGCAATAAGGATATGGAATTCTCTGCCTGAAGAGGTGGGTTTGTCAGAGTCTATACAGATGTTTAAACTGCAATTGGATAAATACTTGCAAAAACATAACATACAGGGATATAATTTCCAATTCATGGGGTAATAGCTGCTTTATCCAAGGAGACATCTGACTGCTATTTTGGGGTCAATAATTTTTTCCTAGTTTGTGGCAAAATTGGAAGCGCTTCAGACTGGGTTTTTTGCCTTCTTTTGGATCAACAGCAAAAACATATGTGAGGAAGGCTGAACTTGATGGACGCAAGTCTCTTTTCAGCTATGTAACTATGTAACTATGTAACTATGTAAGTTGTATCAGACAATATTTCCTCTTTATAAATCTTAGGCTCTCTTAGTCCTAGAAGATGCTACTCTTGGATCATAAAGAGCCCAGGACATTAGAGTTCAAAACAGCATCAAATAAAAAATTACACATAAAACAAATACCTCATAACAGACAAAAAAATGAGAAAACCAATGGAAGGAGAGATGTAGTGATCTTGCCCCTCCTTCCTTCTAAAAGGATTGGAGAAAGGGGTGCATCTCTATGTAAAATGGGGCCGTACTATAACGATTTACTTACATACTTATCCCAGGGTTTTAGAGAGTTTATAGGGTAAGGTATATAGTTACAGTATTCAAACCAGACATACCAATATTTTGTATATTTCTCAATTTCCCTGTTATTAAAGCAAATAGTTTTTTAAATTTCTGTCATGCTATGAATTTCTTCTTTTTTTCCAATAGCCAGAGATACAAAGTTTTGCAGCCATCAGAATATGGATAATCACGTACAAGAGTACAAGAGTAGACTTAAATATCTCAGGAAACTCAAGATAAAAAATGTTTTTTTCAGGAGTTAGATCAGGTATATTAAATTTGAGATCCCTGAACAATTGTAAAATAATGATCTTAAAATCTGAAAGAAGAGAGCAATACCACCACATGTGTTTTAGGGTTCCTATGTCTTTTTTACATCTCCAACATAAATTACAGGAGTTTGGTTGATATTTACATAATTTAATGGGAACAAGATACCATCTATTAAGAAGGTTATAAAATTACTCTTGTATGTTTAAACAGTGTATTCTTTTCTTTAATAGTTCAAAAGATTTTAACCAAGAACACAGAGGGAAAGTCTTACCCATACCTTCCCATTTTATAATAGTTTTTATCTTAGTATTCATAATATTTCTATTAATATTCTCTCCGATCTTTGTTGGTTTTCCTGATTAAAGTCCATAAAAGATTGAATCCAAAGGGTTTTTTTTGCTTTAAAAGTAAGCAGTCTCAAATATGAAAAAAAATATCTGCCTGACAATGCATGTGTAAGGCCTTAAAGGTTTTATAGTCTACCCAAAATAGGTGGAAGGGGCTAATATTCACACACACTTTTTTTTTTCATAAATATACCAAGATTTATTCAAAGAATTCCTATACCCCATTCTAAAAAATGGGGTATAGGAGAAATGTGAGAAATGTGAGAAATAAAAAAGACATTCGGGCAAGCTAAGCCACCTTCTGTCCTCCTTGCTGTCATGATTTTAAATGTAATTCTTGAATTCTTACCATTCTAAACAAAAGAATAAAATTATCTATGAAACACAGTTAATTGTTTCTTTGGTACTCTTATAGTGAGGTATTCCAATTTAGGTAATATGGATGCTTTCAGAATGTTTATTCTACCCACCACAATATATGAAATTTACTCAATTTCTTAATTATCTCTCTTAGTTCTTGAAAAAAATTACCATAGTTCTTTTCTGTCCAGGAATTTGTGTCAAATTAATTTCTATTCCCAAGTATTTAATTGTTTTGTTAGTCCAATAAAAATAATGGTTTTGAACCAAGGATTTCCGCTTGGATGTTTCTAAGATTAGCAGAAATAATCTGTGTTTTTTGTATATTAATTTTATAGTTTGAAAAGTAACTGAAGTCATTGATACAGGATAAGATTTCGAGAATTGAAATCTCTGGACGAGAAATGGTTATAATTATGTAATCTGTGTATAATGTTATTTTATGTTCCTGATTGCCTAGAAAGATTCCTGATATTTTAGTTCCTAATATATGCTGCTAATGGTTTGATTCAAAGGATATACAGCAGGGGTGACAGTGGGTAACCCTGCCGCGTACCATTTTTAATATCGAACCAGTCTGAGTTTAGCCCATTCCCATAAATTTTTGGCTTGGGACAAGAATAGAGAGGCATTGACAGATCTTTAAAAGGCCCTTCTATTCCAAAGGCTGATAAGGTTTCTGCTAGGTAAGTCCAATTAACTCTGTCAAACGCTTTTTCAGTGTTGACAGCAATGAGGATAGAAGGGAGTTGCTCTTTATTTATCTTCAATATCATATTTAAGATTTTCCGTACATTGTCGCTGCCCCATCTTGCTTTGACAAATCCAGGTTGATCATTATGAATTAAGTAAGGAATAACCAGACCAAGTATTTTTGATAACATTTTTATATCCGGATTTATCAGCGAGATCGGGCTGTACTTACTTGGAGTTAAGATCCTTCCCGAGCTCAGGGATAGGGGAGATTGTATCACCCAACAACTCTGATGACAATTTCTTAGATTGGGTTAATTCACTAAAAAGTTTGCATAATAATGGAGTAATAATTGATTCGAAAGATTTATAAAAGACAGTATATCCGTCAGGGCCATAATTGCTTTATTTATTTCTTTACTGGTTATAGATTTATTTAGTTCAATACGTTTTTCAGGTTTAATAGAGGGAAGGGTGAGTTTTGCAAAAAATTATTTGAGTTCTATTTGCGTAAATTTAGTTTAAGGAAGGATTATATAAAGAAGTGTAATAGTTTGCGAAGGCGTTGCTTATTTGATGGGGAGAAAGATGAATATTTTCTCCTTTAATGGTTTTCTTTATATTCTATATTTTTTATCTGGTCTGTTTGAAAGAAGGCTACCTGCTTTATTATTACTGCTATACCAATTTTGATTAAATTTTGTAATCATCTTTTTAACTCTCTTTTCAAGTGTTTGGTTGATCTGTAACTGAACTGTACTAATTTGGTTTACAATTAAATTTAAAGTGTTCTTTATATTACTTTTGTTCTAATTTTGCTAGTTTCACATATAAGTCTGGTAAATTGGCATTGGTTCTAGCTACCAATTTGATCAAGTTACCTCTCATAACACATTTAAATGTTGACCAAAGAGTTTCTGTTGAAACATTTCCCTTATCATTTAAAAGAAGAAACTCTTTGCCCTTTTGAGCCAAATTATTTCTCTGTGATATTAGAATTGATTTATCTAGTCTCCATTGAGGTTTGATTTTATAATCTGGATAATTGTTGATCGAGGTCTCTATAGGGGCATAGTCAGACCAAGTAGTAATACCTATATGTGAGGTTAGAAAACTAGTCAAATTTACTGAGTCTGTCAAGAAGAGAGAAACTCATGAATTGTATCTTTTCCATTAGGGTGTTGCACCCTCCATATGTCAAAAAGGTTATGCATCATTAGGATATCCTGAAACCAATCAGATCTTCTTTTATAGACTTTTTTTTTGTTTATCATATATTACAGTGTTCCAGTCTCCCCCAATAAGTAAAATTTAAGTTTATTAACTTTGATTAAAAAAAAACTTTTATAGAAGCTCTCATTTGGGGCATATACATTTGCCAAAGTATGTATTACATTATCTAATTTACACACTACAAGTACAAAACGCCCTAATGGATCTTTTTCTATATGTGTTAATTCAAATTTAATTTTGGACGAACATATAATAGCAACTCTTCTTTTTTTTCTGGTAGATTTGCAGATAATAGTTTAGGGAAGCGAGAAAATTTCCATAATATCTTGCTTTTATTTTTTTCAGTGTGTTTCCTGAATAAAGCAAATGTCTATTTTATCTTCTAATAACATTCTATATAGTAACCCTCTTTTCATTGGGGTATTTAAACCCTGGGCATTAATAGACTCTATTTAAATTGACATGGTTTGATCTGTTCATATCGTTCATAACAGTCCCAAACTTTCTGATCAGTTATAATACCTCCATCCCTCCAAGGTGTCTCCATTGCATAAGAAAACACTATATATTATAATGAAAAATAAAATTACAAATATAAATACATATATAACATACAATAGGCCACCTAAGGCTCATTAACCATTTGACGACTGCCCTGAAACAAAATTCTCCAAAGAGAGAACAGTAGAAAAATACCAAATATATAAAAAAAAAAAATAAGAAAAAATAAAAATCAAATTCAGGGAGAACATATCGCTGGTGGTTGTAACAATGAATTATTGTATAATTTTAAGTAGATTTTTAGTAGTGAGTATCATTTATAAGATTCTTCATTTTTCTTTAAGATTGTCCAGGAGAGATAATTTATTGAACATATCAACTGATAATAAAAACTAATTGATAAAAATAATATTTTCATTAATAAGTTCACTATTTAACTACTTAGTGGAGTTGTCCATTTTAATAGTTTATAGAGTTTAAAATATATGCTACATGTATACTAATGTTATTCGTGCTAATGTCAAAAAATCAACAAACACTGACTCAATTTCCCCTACCTCTCCTTCACCTCCCTCTTTCCACCACTGTCTCCTCTCCTCATATCCTCCTTATCTTATCTCCTCTCCATTAAAGTACCAATGAGTTTTTCCCCCTATTTCTTCCCTTTCCTTCTTTCTATTTGTTGAAATATATCAAGTATAATTGTGCTAATATAAAAATAATTACTGTGTCTGAGTGTTTTTTTGTTGTTGCTTTTTTCCCCTTTCTTTTTCTTTTCTTCCATTTGGAATCTCGTTTATATTTATATGTGTATAATATCGTGATTTAGTTTCCTGTAGTTAATCAAACAATATTTATAAAAAAAAAATGTAATTTCTGTGTGTCAAGTTTAAACTATTATATGTATCACATTTATTAATACATGCATTTATATTCTACCAATATTAAGTCTCAGGAGGAGAAGAGGAGAGTAAAATAAATGATCCTAATTCTAATTTTTTTTTTAAAATACTTTATTTTTGACGTGAGAGTCTTATACAAAACATAAAATACAGTATAGGTGTTCTGTTGTACATTGACGCCAATGACAGCAAATTCATTTTCAAGTACATATAGCATTGACAATTATTTCTTGTGAGGCAATTTGTCAAGACTTGTCACGTTTTGTAGTGTTAACCAATAACTTGTGCCTTAAACAGGTTTATAAAATGTTATAAAACTGCTTATACTGTATAGTCATATTTAGCTATCTATTTGTTTCCCTGGAGGAGAATTGTATGTCCCATCCCTGTTGCGTGGATGTAATTTTTCCTTCGGGGCTTAGCATGTGTTACCTTATTGGTCTCGTGCCACCTTCCCCTCCAGGGTGTAGGGAAAAGAGGGATAGGGGAAAAGAAAATAATGTGAGAGTAGAGAAAGAAGAGGTAGAAACGTCCTGGTCAGGTGGGTGGGTCATTAACAGCGGTGCTACTGCATGTTCTCAGACTAGAAAGGTAACTTACCGGGTATCATGTCGGGGAGGGGGAGGGGGGTAGGCCAGGCAGCCCCACGCCACCCTCTCGGGCAGCAAGTTCTATTATGAGGACCTATTGGTTACTCAGTCTGCCAAGTCACTGTTTATCCATGGTTCCCAAAGTTTTTCCAATTGTTTGATGGGCCCTCTGACCCTAGCAGTCAGGTTTTCCATTAGATAGGCCTCTTTTACATTGTTAATTACGATCTGCTTAGGGGGTATTTCCGGTTTGAGCCATGACTGGGCTAACAATCTCCTGGCCGCCGCTAGTGTGATCTTGTGGAATAATTTTTGTTCCCTTTTGGGCCATTCCTCTAGGGGCCTGTTCAGCAGGAATGTCCACGGGTCCATGTCCGGCGCACTTTGGAAGACCTGAGATAATATATCCCATATCCCCCTCCAGAAAGCCTGCACCCCAGGTGGGCTCTCTGGTTCAGGTCATCGAATGGGACTATCCTACTGTTTTCAAACATGTGGGAAATTCTTTGTAGTCCTTTCTAAGTTTTTGAAATTTCTAGATTCTAGTCCGGGGCACACACACACACACACACACTCTGTTTTGCAATAGTGGGCGAAGTGGTGATGGGTAAGATGCTAACCTATATTTTTGTCCCAAAGCATCCTAGATTTGCAGAGATTTTAAAATTGCTGGGCAGGTCATTCGTAGGATCGTCCTTTCCTCACTGGGCACCCACATATCGTATTGGGGGAGATCTGCTCCTGTGAGCAGAGACTCAAGGTCTACCCATCTCCTCTCCTGCAAGGGTATGTGCCACATTGCCACCTGAGCAAGTTGTGCTGCTAAAAAATAGAAGTAGAGGTGAGGAAGACCCAGGCCCCCTCTCTGTTTTGTCTATAGAGGATGTTGAGGATGTTTCTTGATATTCCATGTCTTCTATTTTGCCATATGAAGGCACCTATTGCCTTTTGTAAGGGCGCTAAATCTGATTTGGTGACCCTGAGGGGCAGGGCTTAAAATAAGAATAAGATACGGGGCAGTATATTCATTTTTATGCACCCGATCCATGAGATAGGTTTGTCCATCTTAATTAAACTTTTAAATGATTATCAGATGTGGTTCTGTTATATTTCAAGTTGTTTACAAAATGTCTACAGCACTCAGAATTGCTTCTAGCTAGGGAGAGGAGAGGAGGGGAAGAAAAATTAAGTATCCATTTTAATCATGTGATATACAAACTAACAACTCTCCTTAAAGTGAATACATATTTATATATCATAATCGTTTTTATGGAGGCAAAAGAAATCAAGCCATATTCCAATGATACTAAATTACCAACTGATTTTGTTATTCAAGAATACCAAGTTCTTTTAGTTTAGAAAGATCTAATTGGTCTTTCATAGTAACAGTTTTCCCATTGTGGAGTATGAGTAGTTTTGTTGGGATAACCCCATCGATAGATTATATTTTTGTGCGAAGTTGTTTAGTTTTTATCCAGAATTACAGTCAATATTTCTGGTGTTAGGGTAATAAGATGACCTTAAAATGTCTTGAGTAATATTGTGATTAGAACAATTTTATTTTTTGTTAAACCATTAATGGAGAAAGTGTAGACTATGTCCCAAAGATTGTGAGACTATGTAACAAAAATGTTACTTATCTTAAGAAGACTGACTGTTCTAACAGGATGACTAGAATTTTCTTCTGTAATTTAACAGGCTTTCTCCCAAAGGGTAGGTCCAGGCATTAGCAGGACAGGGTCAATATTCCCCTGTGGACTGCAATATTTCCCAGTGGACCGCGTCTTTGATTAACTCCCTTGGAGTGAGCTCAGCATTGGCTCAACTTGGTAGAGGCTCACATACCATTCGTATTCTCCAGTTCTCAGTGTTCACAACAGCGTCCTATGTCTTTAACTGGTGATCTTGGCTCCCACAGGACTGCTTCCCTTTTGCAACTTCATATTGATGAAGTTGTCATAGTGTCTGCAGTCCTGTAACCCTTGCCTTCCCCAAAAGCCCTCTAGTTAACTAATTAGCCTTCTGGGTATGAATCTTACTTCACAGTTCTCATACCGTAGCATACCAAGACATCATGCACACATGAGCAGTGCCGTCATGGTTGGCCATAGAAGAGCATTGGATTGGCTTGGATTGGCCTGTCTTCCTCGAGACATGAATCCAGGATGATATCAATGAAGGATTAGGTTGCGCCAGCGCCGAGCGAGATTAAAATTAATTATTTCATTTAAAAAAAAAAAAGATTTTAAGATTACCTACTTGGACATGGGCACCAGGGCTGTTGTGTTAGCAGTGAGACTGCAGGGACATAATCAATACACCAAAACTACTTAATTATGCTAAATTTGTTTTTTTGCGACTATAGTGTCCCTTTAATTTCATTCTACTATTAGGTAGCAGATAGCAAAAACTAAATGGAAACAGAGAAGTATAAAAAAGTGTGAGAAATCAACTAACTAATCAATTACACAGGCAGAGATGTGGTCATGTGGTAGTTTATATGAATATTTGGCAAAGGTTTTAACTGGCTTCTGGCAGGAGTACGTGCATTACTGGAAAGAAAAAACTAAGTAGCTTAGAATTGAAATTGGTGGCAGAAAACTGACACATCGTAACACATTACAGCTTTAGGATGAATGGGAAAAGATGATTTAACCTTGTTTGAAATTTGTACTTATTATATGTATTTACATTTCTATGCAGTTTATTACATAGATGTTACTATATCTCAGCAATCATACTTTAATGGTAGCAGGTACAGACCGATAAGAAGGGTTAAATTCCTTTTACAATGATCTATCGTGTAGTAGCTATTTTGTACTGTAAAGCAGTGATCTCATATCCGGCCCCACAAATGTTGATAGCCTACAACTCCCACAATTCTTTGAATGCAATCGGAGGCCTGATAATTGTGGGTGTTGTAGTTCATCAACATGTGGGGACCATAGTTTGAGATACCTGCTAGACATGTGCAATTCGTTTCGGGACGAATATGTATTTGGACGAATTTCGGGAAATTCGGACATTCGGGTACTTCAGAATGTCTAGCTGAAATGCCGAATTACCGAAATTTCCGAAGTGTCGAAGTGTCGAAGCACAGTATTGCCTAAGTACTAATATACTTACCCAGTGGAAGAAGAAGAATGTTACACTGTATACAATTTTAAATAACAAACGTAGCCAGGATTCAGCTGTAAGCATTTGCAACACTTACAACAATCAAGTAACACACATTCATATAAAATGCAAGTTACTTGGCCAGTCAATGTAATGACAGGAATGAATAAGTAGATAACTCCCTAATTCCCACAGTATTAGGGAGCTATCTACTAAAAGGCTGAAAGACCTGAATTGGTCTTTCAGCCAAATTTACTAATACTACATTACTTAGTATTAGTAAATTCAGCCCCTACTCGCTATACCTGTGGCTGCTCACTGTAAAAAAAACCCCCCAAAAAACCTATTATCCCCGGCCCCCACCCTTGAACAGCAGGTGGGGGCCCTAAAGTAAAATAAGGGGGGGACCTATTGTCCTCCCCCCGGTCCCCACCCATGAGCGGTGGGTGGGGGCCCTAAAGTAAAGTAATAGGGGGGACCTATTGTCCTCCCCCCCGGCCCCCACCCCTGAGCGGTGGGTGGGGGCCCTAAATTAGAATGAGGGGGGGAACCTAATGTCCTCCCCCCTGGCCTCCACCCCTGAGCGGTGGGTGGGGGCCCTAAATACTAATTGGGGGGGACCTAATGTCCTCCCTCTGGCCCCCACCCCTGAGCGGCGGGTGGGGGGCCTAAATTAGAATGAGGGGGGAGGACCTAATGTCCTCCCCCCTGGCCCCCACCCCTGAGCGGTGGGTGGGGGCCCTAAATACTAATTAGGGGGGAACTTAATGAGCCCCCACCCCTGAGCCCTAAATAAAAATATAATTTCCCCTCCCCCGGGTGACTAGGGGTCCCCAAATCCCACCCAAAAAATTAACCCCTACCTACCCCCTTCACCCTAAAAATAATGAGGGGGGACCATTTAACTAAGTACCTAAAAATAAAAAAAATAAAAATAAAAAAAACTTACCATTTGATGTTTTCTTTCTTCTAAAATCTTCTTTTTTCAGCCCCAAAAAAGGCCAAATAAAAAGCCATAATAACCGATGCACTTAAAAAAAAAAAAAACGAGAGCAAAAAAAAAAAAAATCCATCTTTACCCGGCGAGGGCTCTGCGCAGACTGAGCAGTGCAGGGCGGGGGAAGCCCTGCAAGTAGGCTCAGAGCACTCTGATTGGTGGGTTTAAGCCATGCAATCAGAATGCTCTGACAGGTAAATTAAGAGACTGACAGGTAAGTCTCTACATTTACCTGTCACAGCACTCTGATTGGTTGGTTTGAAATCCACCAATCAGAGTGCTCTGTGGCATTTTACACAGCGTGGGAAAGTTCTTTGGAATTTTCCCACGCTGTGTAATTTGACTCATAACTCTCTGATTGGTTACTTTTTTTATTTAGGGCCCCCACCCGTCGCTCAGGGGTGGAGGCAAGGGGGAGGACTTTAGGTCCCCCCCAATTAGTATTTAGGGCCCCCACCGTTCAGGGATGGGAGCCAGGATTGAGGACATCAGGTCCTCCCCCCTCATTCTAATTTAGGGCCCCCACCCACCGCTCAGGGGTGGGGGCGAGGGGGGAGGACATTAGGTCCCCCCCTCATTCTAATTTAGGGCCCCCACCCACCGCTCAGGGGTGGGGACCAGAAGGGAGGACATTAGGTCCTCCCCCCTTATTCTAATTTAGGGCCCCCACCCGCCGCTCAGGCAATAGGCCCCCCTTATGTTTAAAAGCCCCCACTCATGTGGGGGCTCGGAAGGGGGGATCCTTTTTTTTAAAAAAAAAAATTTTTAACAGTGAGCAGCCACTGGCTTCTCACTGTTTAATAGACATGCCCCTACTCGCGGGACTCAATGATGAGGCCGCGGCGAACCGTTCGCAAACCGTTCGGCGAACCGTTCGGGACATCACTACTCCCTAATACCGTGGGAATTAGGGAGTTATCTACCAAGCGGCTGCAAGAAAAGTTCCGAAATTCCGAAGTGCCGAAGTGTCGAAGCGCCGAAGTGCCGAAGTTGCCGAAGTTCCGAAGTGTCGAAGTGCCGAATTGCTGAAGTTTCTAAATTACCGAATTTCTGAAGTATCAAAGTTCCGAAATGTCCAAATGCCGAATTGCCGATGTTTCGAAATTACCGAATTTCCGAAGTGTCGAAGTGCCGAAGTGTCAAAGTGACGAAGTGTTGAAGTGCTGAATTGCCGAAGTCCCGAATTTCGGAATGCCGAACCAAACTAATAAATTTTCCCATGCACATGCCTAATACCTGCTAAAGCCTTTCTATAAAAATAGAAGCTTTTTAAAACAGAATTGAGGGAACAACACGGTTATGCTTGATATGTTTTTGGAATAAGATTTTCAACAACTAGGGGACCACATATTTTAGGTCACTTGTACAAATTACTGTATGGTTTTGAGGAGAGGATATGTATTATCTGATTTAATTTGAATCAATGGTAATTGAATGGAGGGGAAAAAAAAATATTGCTTAACCAATTGAATTAATTGGTTTAATTCAATGGAACCTGTTTTTAATGATACTTTATTTTTAGTATTTTTAGCCACTAAAGGCTGACCTGGCTATGTACTATTCCATTTTGGACTTTATCAAGCTTGATAAAGACCAACACAGGTTGAATCACAGCTAGATCCCCATTGGGTCATTATAGTAAAGGCGCAATAAAATATCAAAATTAATTCTTTCTATTATTTGGGAATTAGAAGTGTATATATAATGCCATAGCATAGTGACCAGATCTTGGAACATGATACCTATAGCATCTAGTGGTATGATAAATCTCATTTCCATCTCAGATAGCAGCCAATAAGTCAGTTGGATTTATAAAACACTATGCTAATGGAAGAATCAACATCAGTTTCTCTCCAAATAAAATATAGCTTCTTAAGATTATCTGGAAATAATGGGACTGCAAATTGCTAATATTTAGGCCTAATGTTACTGCACAGTCAATACTACAAGAAATTCTGACATGCAATATTTGTCTTCCAGTTCGGATTGTTTATACATTATCATATGTCTCTGGGTGATCTTACTTTTACTTGGTGATTTAAGTATTTTATGGATTCGAGCCTGTGAACAGGTTCCATTTTACATCCCTCCTGGTGGGCTCTTACATACACTGAACAAATTTATAAGCGCAACACTTTTGTTTTTGCTCCCATTTTTCATGAGCTGAACTCATTAGTTAAAACTCAATGGGTTAAAACTCACCTTATTTTCAGCTCTCCATGGGTCTGCCGGCACTGGCCCGCCCCCTTGGTGACATCATCAAAATTCCCATGGGGAAAGCATTGGATTGGCTAAAATCAGCAAGGGGACGGGGCCACATGCTGTTTTGGCCAATCAGCACCTCCTCATAGAGATGCATCGAATCAATGAGGAAAATTCATCATCCCAATACAGAATGTGAGGACGCTATGGAGTTATCGTGGTTAGGAAGAATTGCCTCCATAAAAATGTCAATCCTCCCAAAAATCTTGTACTATTTTAGAACTATCCCCTTATCTGTTCCAATGTCCTTCTTTAACAAAGAACATTGAATAATGCTAAAATTTATTTGGAACAACAAACCCAACAGAATTAAGCTTACATCCCTGCAGTACCAAAAACTTCATGGGGCATTGGTGTCCCTAATTTCAGAAAGTACTACTTTGCAACTAACGCTGCGGCGGTTGTAAGCTTTAATAGTCAAAAAAATAGGTCGAGATGGATGGAAATGGAGGAATCTAGCATTCTCCCCTTTCAACTCAGGGAATTACCCTGACTAAGGAGACCTGGAGTAACTAAAATGTTTATGACCACTAAGACCACACTTAACCCATTAAGGACAGAGCTTCAGAAGCTTGTCTTTCACTTAATGACAACAGCATTTTTTGCTGTTTACGTTCAACTGCAGTTTGCATTTTACTAATTTATTGCACCGACACATATTATATACCTTTTTTAAAGGACAGAAAGGGCTTTAATTTGATGTAACATGTAAATATATATAAATGCTTATTTATTATAAAAAAAATACAGTTTTTGCAATAATAATGTGTGCATAATTAGTGTAGGTTAAGGAAAGTAATTAAAAATAAATTCATTTAGTTGTTCTGATTTACAGAATATATAATGTGTCTGGGATTTTAAGTTTTTTTTGGTAGTTACAGGTCACAAAGCACAAGGAGTAAAATAAACTTTTAATGTGGAGCAATTTTAGAATTTGGTATGTTTGTCTTGTAAGCTTAATAGCCATAAAAGAAAACAAAATTGCCACACAAAAGTATATATTTATATAAAGTAGACATCATGGGCTATTTACCTAAGGTTGTTTTGACACTTTCTACGTAGCCATTTCACCGCCAACCTCTGCTAAATATTGGAGTAAAATTATTTTTTTTTTTGGTTTTTGGCACACAAACTTATAACAAAGAAATTCTCATGTGTATTTTGTAAAAATGGTGTGTGCTATTCCTGTACAAAGTTTTATTTTGTGTTCAGTTACATCTGCTGAGGAAACCCCCCCTCCACCCCCATTGTATGTCTTTGACACTATTTCGTGAAGTTACAGTGCCATATAGGAGACCTGTCCTTTTCAGTATTCACAGTAGAATTTTGAGAGATGGATTTAATGAGCCTTTGCTTCCATTTGGGGTATTATAACAGTTTGACTGTTCAAAAAAACCCCACAAAGGCCTACCATTTGTAAAATTAGACACTCCAGGATATCTCATAAGGTGCATATTGTGCCTTAACAGGCCCCCATTTTTTCACCAATATATGCCAAAGTATGTGGTAAAAAATAATTTTGTGCATTTTTTACATACGGATTGCATTTTTGCTGGGCATTTTGTATATTTCATATGTGCCACTAAGTTCAAACCCCCCAAATTATGCTCAGCTAAGTCTTCTGAGTAAAAAGACACCCCCAATGAATGTCCTTGGCACTATTTCGTGAAGCAACAGTGCCATATAGGAGACCAAGCCATATCAGTTTTTACCGAACTTTGAATTTTGACGCTGGGCCTATGTGCAATTTCCAAGCATCTTCGCAGGTTTTAAATTCAAACTACCCCACAAAGACCTACCATTTCTTAAAGTAGACAGAGTTTGCACAGTATATTTTGCAAACCTTATGTGTGCTACGACTGTATAATACTTCATATGTTGCTCAGCTATGTGGTCTGAGTACAGCAATACCCCCGTATGTACCTTTGCCAGGTACATGTGGATGTTGAAGGGGCATATTTGAGATGCAGCCATTCAGTTTATTTCTAACTTTGAAGTTTTACGCTGTGTCCATGTTCCAATTTGGAGTAGTTTAGATGGTTGGTTATTGAAACTTCCCCACAAACACATACTATTTATTAAAGAATATACCCTGGGGTAATTCAAAAAGCATATTTTGAACCTTGGCGCGGGATCATTTTTTCTCTAGTTTGTTCCAGGTGTAGTGGTAATGAGCGTTTTTAAATTTTTTTTTTTACTTTTTTACTTTTAAAAACTAGTTTTTTTAAAACTTTTGTTTTGCGTATTAATTTTTTTAAACTTTCCTAAACTTTCTTAAAACTTTTTTTTACAGATTTAACATTTTTCTAAGCATTTTTTTTACCGTTAACTAGCAGTAAGCAGCACTAACAGCAAATTCTCAATTTTCCCATAACTCCCACCCACCCCATCTAGCAAAATATATAATTATACAATATTTAAATTAGTTAATTAAATAAATTGAACCCCTGAGGGTTAAAAAATAAATAAAAGTTAATTGTCAGGGGTTAAAAAAAATTAGATCACAGTATAATACTGTGATCTGTATTTTGATCACTGTAGGCAGTGATCGACTGGCAGGCAAGGGGTTAATTTTTATTTGGACTGGCTAAAGGGGCGTGGTTTTTTATTTTTTACTTAAACATTATTAAAACTTTTTTTAACTTAATTTTGAACTTTTTAAAGCTTATTTTAAAACTTTTTTTAACGTTAACCCCTAGTTAGCCTAATACCAAATCCCCCAATTCCCCACTAACTTCCACCCACCCCAGCTAGCTAAATTTATAATTTTAAAATACTTAAATTAATTAATAAAATAAATTTAACCCCTGAGGGTTAAAAAAAAGAATTAACCCTCAGGGGTTAAAAAAAAAAATCAGATCATAGTAAAATGTAATCCCTGCCAATTGATCACTGTAGTCAGTGATCAATTGGCAGGGATTACATTTTACTATGATCTGATTTTTTTTTTTTTAACCCCTGAGGGTTAATTTTTTTTTTTTAACCCTCAGGGGTTAAATTTATTTTATTAATTAATTTAAGTATTTTAGTCAGTGATCAATTGGCAGGGTAGGGGTTAATATTTTATTAAAATGGGTAAAGGGGGGTGGGATTTTAAATAAACTTTATTTTTATTTTTTAACAGGGGGCAGGATCAGCACTGTTCCGGCTCCCTGCACTTCACACAGAACCAGGAAGTGCAGGGAGGCGGAAGGTAAGTATACTGAGCACATGTGCTGGGGCAGCCTGATCTAGTGCTCCCGGTCTGCCTCTAATACAGAAGCAGACCGGAGCACCATTAACCCCGTGATGGCCGCGATCACGGCGATCTGGGGTTAATTTTACTGCGTGACGGACAAGGTCCATCATTCGTTGTTAAGGGTTTCCCCTGAGTGACGGACCTCGTCCGTCACTCGTCATTAAGGGGTTAAAGCCTGGGATATAGTATTTAAAAGCAACTGTCACTTAACAAACCTATATAGAGCCATGCCAATTGAATCTTTAAAATACTACATCCCGACCCTAAACTCATCATTACTTAAAGAACACCGACTGTATCATATAGACAACTTTTTCCATGGAAACTCTATTCTGTCGTATGAAAGATTACAATTTAAGAATAGACTGGCGACCGAATGTAAGGATGAATGTGAGTTGGTGATTGAGAAATTAAAAGAAATATACAAAATACCAGAAACCAACAAAAATTATAAAGCACTAGATATATCACAACTAGAAAAGCTAATTTTACATGACCCGAATAGGAAGGGCATTATATCTATCTGTTATATGTTACATAACGATAAACCATCAATTAAACTGAAGCATATGTTATCCTGGAAGATGGAGCTGGGTTCCCAATATAAGTTGGAGGATTGGTTCAGTTTTTATCAGCTCTGAAGGGCCTATCTTTCTGCTCCAACCATCACGAAAACCACTTTAAAATTCTGTATCGATGGTATGTGGCCCCATCTATTTGCATAATATGACTAGATACTGGAAAATGATACATGACTTAATTATTAAGGTGAACAATAACATAGGTAGCTTCACATCTGAACTGACTCTATTTAAAAAATTCCCTGAATCCATCAGTAAAATTGATAGAATTATAGTAGGTCACATTCTGATAGCTGCAACCACATGCCTACCTAGATATTGGAAATCTAAAAACACACCCTCAGTTAAAGAAGTACTAACACTAACACTAGAAAACAAATTATACGAACTATCACATAGAAATAACACACATATTTGCACAATTGAAATACCACTGGGATCAATGGGAAACCGATGTCAAAAAAACATATAACCTTTAATAACATGTTATGGAATGTTTTTCAACTTAAGTGCCTTGTACATTAACATACTTACCATTATAATGGATGGATACCCCATTTTCCCACTTCCAAGTTTTCCCTTCCTTTCCCCTCCCCTAATATATTGTTTTTTTATTACTTGTAAAATCGGCAAAATCTTTCAATAAAAAATATTTGAAAAGAATGTGAGGACGCTGAATGGCAGGGCTGCTTACTGTGCAGCCCTGAGCCAGGAAGCCCCTCCAGTGGCCATCTAAGGAGTGGCCACTTGGAGGTGTCCCAAGGGGCAATGTAAACACTGCCTTTTCTATGAAAAGACAGTGTTTACATGAAAAAGCTGAAGGGAGCTATTATACCCACCAGAACAACTACATTAAGCTGCAGTTGTTCTGGTGACTGTAGTGTCCCTTTAACTCATGCTAAGTTTTTTACTATCCGGCCTGATGTCCTAGTTTTATTTAAGAGTCTCCACCCATGTATTGCTAAGCCGTCTTCTTCTTTAGTATGTCCACTACTCTAGTTATGTCAATGGGGCTTTATTTATATATGTACCAGCCTTCCATATTTCTTGTGGTAATTCTTCCACTTTTTTATTCATTTTTTTTTCTAATTGTCATAATGTAAAATGGGATGTTTTACATTGGCTTTTTTTTGCATAGATTTTGTCTATCTCATGGATGTCTGCTGCATTGTATTTTGCTGTGTACCTCCAGCAATAAATAAAACAATATAAAAACAGATTGCTTGGAATCTATTGGAACTTGCATTATAAACTATATTGTCTTTAAAGCTATTATTTTTTTATTTTTTAAAAATGTTTTTGTATTTTTTTGATCTGCTGGTTCTCGATATCCTATGTGCGTAATTAGGCTTTGATTTAATATTGTTGAATAAATATATATGTATTAAATATTTTTTTATATTACTTAAAGTGTTAAAAGTTTATCATAAACTTTTATCATCTGGCTGCTTTCAGCCTATTGCAGCCACATATTGCTTGTATAAATTGATATGGCTAAAGAAGCGTACAGTCTCTGGCTTAGCCACACCTTCAGTAGTGGCCGGACTGTGGGCAGCCTGAGACTCTCAATAAGTGTTAAATTGATTAAAAGTGGTTTAACATAGGGACAGTGCCAGGGGACTCCAAGCACTATAACCAAATCAGTGAGATGAATGATGTTTATAGTGCCTGCACAGTTTCCCTGTGTCTTCTTTAAATCTTACCAGAATATATATATATTTTAATCTTATTTTTACTTTATTATAATTTTTACATGTAACTTATTTTTATTTGTACAATGTGACTTTTGTCTGCTTTATATCAGTTTTACCTCTGTTCATTGTGTGACTTGTCCGGTCCGAAATGCAGTCATTATTCTTAACTAATGTTTTGTTTTTATTTATTTATTTATTGTGATTATCTTTGACTCACTTTCTTGAAAAGAAGAGGAGACTGTGTCTCATTATCCTACTAGAAGAAGCTGCAATCCAAGTTTGTGTCAAAACACTGTGGAAACTGTTAACAAAATGTTTAAACATCACCCAAACGGCCTCATAAAGTCTGTAATAAATGTTTCTACTCAAGCTTCATTTACTTATTAATTGATGTCTGCATTATTTCCTTGGCTTATATTTTCTGGTTGTAAAGGAATTTGTGTATATTTTTTTAACAATAAAACATTTATGTTACCTAAATATCTGTGGACATTTCAGTTGGAATTGGCACCAAATCAAAGTAATAATATTTTACCACTTAACCATAAACATCTGACGTGGAATATTTAAAACAGGATACAGTTCTGTAGAATAACGCAAAAGAGCATAAACATATACCAAATATATACAAGGATGTGCACAAATGCTTTGTAATGCTTAGTTTAAAATATTTATTTTATGTAAATGTACACATCTAATGATCTAATGGCAGTCAAATTTGCAGCACAGCTATTCCAATAAATGTGTATACACAAGATAAAAAAGAGTATGCAAAATAATAAAAAAAACATGCAAATGACTGCCATTTCCTCTTCTTGTTACAGCGCTATAAACACATGCATAATATCTTAAACTACTTTACTGCTGAAGCAAACTTAGACATCTACAGTTGCAAGAAAAAGTGTGTGAACCCTTTGGAACGATATGGATTTCTGCACAAATTGGTCATAAAATGTGATCTGATCATCATCTAAGTCACAACAATAGACAACCACAGTCTGCTTAAACTAATAACACACAAAGAATGAAATGTTGCCATGTTTTTATTCAACACACCTAAACATTCACAGTGCAGGTGGAAAAAGTATGTGAACCCCTAGACTAATGACATCTGCAAGAGCTAATTGGAGTGAGATGTCAGCCAACTATAGTCCAATCAATGAGATGAGATTGGAGGTGTTGGTTACAGCTGCCCTGCCCTATAAAAAACACACACCAGTTCTGGGTTTGCTTTTCACAAGAAGCATTGCCTGATGTGAATTAGGTCTCGCACAAAAGAGCTCTCAGAAGAACTACGATTAAGAATTGTTGACTTGCATAAAGCTGGAAAGGGTTATAAAAGTATCTCCAAAAGCCTTGCTGTTCATCAGTCCATGGTAAGACAAATTGTCTATAAATGGAGAAATTTCAGCACTGCTGCTACTCTCCCTAGGAGTGGCCGTCCTGTAAAGATGACTGCAAGAGGACAGCACAGACTGCTCAATGAGGTGAAGAAGAATCCTAGAGTTTCAGCTAAAGACTTACAAAAGTCACTGGCAAATGCTAACATCCCTGTTAGCGAATCTACAATACGTAAAACACTAAACAAGAATGGATTTCATGGAAGGATACCACAGAGGAAGCCACTGCTGTCCAAACAAAACATTGCTGCACGTTTACAGTTTGCACAAGAGCACCTGGATGTTCCACAGCAGTACTGGCAAAATATTCTGTGGACAGATGAAACCAAAGTTGAGTTGCTTGGAAGAAACACACAACACTATGTGTGGTGAAAAAAAGGCACAGCACACCAACATCAAAACCTCATCCCAACTGTGAAGTATGGTGGTGGGGGCATCATGGTTTGGGGCTGCTTTGCTGCATCAGGGCCTGGACGGATTGCTATCATCGAAGGAAAAATGAATTCCCAAGTTTATCAAGACATTTTGCAGGAGAACTTAAGGGTATCTGTCTACCAGCTGAAGCTCAACAGAAGATTGGTGTTGCAACAGGACAATGACCCAAAGCATAAAAGTAAATCAACAACAGAATGGCTTAAACAGAAGAAAATATGCCTTCTGAAGTGGCCCAGTCAGAGTCCTGACCTCAACCCGATTGAGATGCTGTGGCATGACCTCAAGAAAGCGATTCACACCAGACATCCCAAGAATATTGCTGAACTGAATCAGTTCTGTAAAGAGGAATGGTCAAGAATTATTCCTGACCGCTGTGCACGTCTGATCTGCAACTACAGGAAACGTTTGGTTGAAGTTATTGCTGCCAAAGGACGTTCAACCAGTTATTAAATCCAAGGGTTCACATACTTTTTCCACCTGCACTGTGAATGTTTACATGGTGTGTTCAAAAAAACCATGGCAACATTTCATTCTTTGTGTGTTATTAGTTTAAGCAGACTGTGATTGTCTATTGTTGTGACTTAGATCAGTGTTTCCCAACCCAGTCCTCAAGGCACACCTACCAGTCCAGGATTTAGGGATTACCCAGTTGTGTCTAAGGTGTTTTTTTTCTTCTTTGTAAAAACACCTTAGACACAACTGGGTAATCCCTAAATCCTGGACTGGTAGGTGTGCCTTGAGGACTGGGTTGGGAAACACTGACTTAGATGATGATCAGATCACATTTTATGACCAATTTGTCCATATCATTCCAAAGGGTTCACATACTTTTTCTTGCAACTGTAAGTCAATATGTCCAAAATTGGGGAAAAACGTGAATAATTTAAAAGCATATAAACTACAAACATAGTTTTTAAACAAACAAAAAAAAATGTTTAGTACAAAATCTGAATAAGATAAAATAAACAGATTACCATATTGAACACTTCCTCAAACAACGTCCCATTTACCAAAAAAATATAGAATAGTTAAAGGTTTACTCCAAACATCATAACCATTACAGCCTACTAAAGTGGATATTATTATTATTATTATTATTTTTATTATTATTGATAAAGGGCCAACTAACATGGGTGGACTAACATACAGAAACAGATGGTGTTGAGGGCCCTGCTCACATGAGCTTACAGCTAGATGGTTATGGCTAGATGGTAAGTAGTACACAGGCTGCAATCACTGGTAGTGGGGCAAAATATTTTGTAAACATTTGTCCTCGTTTTTTTGGTCCTGCCAGTCCCAGAGGCCAGCGATGCATATTCGCCATTTGCAGAAGCCAGATGCTGATCCTGCTGGTCATTACTTGGCTAAGAGCATTGACTCAGAGGTTTCAGCCAATGAATGACCTTCTGTGCATAATATATGCACAGAATTTACATTAGCCAGCCTGAATCTCTTGTTCCAGGCTGCATAATGGTATACTTATAACTCTGCCAAAAGCTTCACCTCCAGCAACATCATTACATGTCTCTCTCTATGTGCAACGTTTCACGGTGAAACACTACACATAAGCACTATGCCCACTTCAAATCACTGAAATGGTCATGGTGCTTGAAAAAACCATCAAACAATATATATAAAAATCACATATTTAGTTTTACTATATATATGTATATAGTACACATGTGTGTGTGTATGTATATATAATATGTGTGATTTCTTTAAATATTTTACCAACCAATCAAAGTGCTAATTTACAGGGGTAAATACCATCTTCTTTTGCATAAATTACTTATTAAGGCTTGCTGTCTATATAAATAACAAAAACATCTCTTACTCCACTGCTTAATACAAATATTGTATGACATTTGTTTCTACTTATTTACTTTGTTATGCATTTGTCATGCACTGTGATCATTATTTTGTCCTAGCATTGTCAGGTTAAAATGTGTTGTCTGTTTTTTGGGGTTTTTTTACATTTAGGATTAACCAGAATAATTTTTTTGTTCAACATCGTTGTATGTTCTGGCAGGAATTGGGGTTCTTTAATCAAATGAGCATGATGGTGGCTGTGCGATTTAATGCTCTCACAGGTCACCCCCTACAGAGGTGGCTGTGCGATTTAATGCTCTCACAGGTCACCCCCTACAGTACCTGCAGCCAGGATTCTACCATAGAAATATGGGGCCCTGAGATATAACAATCAAGTGCTTTTGCATCAATATGGTTGAATGCACATCATGTCAAGGGCCCAGGTTTCATAAATTGGTTATATTGGCTGGATTTCTGGGAGAAAGAACAGGACTAACATACAATGGAATGCCAGTCCCAATGAAACTGCACTCTTTTTGGATTTGATTTTGAATAACACCAGAAATGACTTAACTAAGAGTTCCCACTGATCTATTGTAAGATCATCAGGGATGCTTGTATAAATGTAGATTCTGAGTATAGTTAGGTCCCATTTTATATCCCATAGTATATAGTATATATACCCCATATATATATAGTATATAGTATAGTATAGGCTATTATACCCCAGTATAGCTCAAAAAGATACAGTAATGGGAAAGTATACCGTCTTTGAATTCTACAGTTTTACATATCAGGACATAACAATCATCTGTTCCTGGTCTTAAAATTAGGTAAATACAGAATCAGACGAACAACAACACACAACATATCACATCATGTCATGATTTACTTAACAAAAATGAAGCCATAATGTAAAATCCATGTATGAAAAACTCAGTACACCCATACCACTTCCATAGAAATTAAGAGGCTAAGTAGCAGACAGGTGCTGCTATTCAAATGCCATTAATTGACAACCTCGGAAAAAAACAAGTTTTTGCTGCAATGAAATGGCACACAATTGAGTTTCTTCTCCCTTGTAGGGGAATCTTAGTGCAAAAGGCTCACTGGGCGATCCTGGTGAAGAGTGTACTATTGTAAGCAATAGTCTTGTTTTTGTTTTTTTTTATAAATTAATTAAGAGTAATAAATATATATATATATATAAATAAAAATCATCCAATTACTAAATTACACTAGGTTGGTGATATAAATTCACAACTTATCATCAATTTTGGATGTATTTTTAACGGGTAGGAACCAAGATATATTGGAAAAGACATTATGGAAATGTGAAATCATTTATTGCTTTTGGACAGGCTCCCATTATTGCAGAAGTCAAGTAGGAAACATAGCAAATGGATGCCAAGAGAAAGAAAATGCTACTGATTAGAGGCCTACTTAGGTTATTTGGCAACAGATTTGGGAAACTCTGTTTGCACCCACCAATATGTAAAATGTTTTGTGTATTGCACTACCACTCATTGTGTGTCTCTGCAGTCTCTTGTCTGCTTTTGTGTGCCTCCTAACTCCTCTTATTCTAATGTGTTTCTTTTCTAAACCCTAGTGTGTCTCTTATTCCTCTTTTTACCCATTGGCTTTTTAAATATCGAATTTTGTGTAGATGGAAATCCAGTGAAAATAACCATATTTCAACTGTATTGGCTTTTCTCATATTTACTAAAGCTAAATGTGGCCAGAATTTAGTCAACCAGAAAAAATCTACAGCAACCACCCAGATCAGTGAGTGTCCGGATTGAAATTGGTGATTCCACATCTGAGTTCAGGATCAAATGCATTACTGTCCACCACCTGTCCCAACCCAAGACCATCATAAGGGGATATATAAAAAAATGAAGAGGGAGTGGGGAATTTTAATGCCCTTCCGGCCCCCACCTGTGCTCAGCAGGTGGGAGCTACTATAACATTCAGGGGGAGGACCTTGTGCCCCCCCGACTCCCACCAATTTGCAGTCAATGGGGGCAGGGCCGCCATCAGAAATTGTGGGGCCCCTAACACAGCTCAAGGTCTGGGCCCCCGGGTGCCCGGCTTCACCTCTAAATCCCGCCCACAGAAATACACACACAGAGACACAAAAGGACACAGACACAGAAAGATACACACATACTAACAGACACAAATACTGAAACAGACATACACACATACACATGCATAAGGAGATACAGATAGACACAGACACACATACTGACATACTGACACACACACATACTCACATACAAACTGACATACAGACATGCAAACATACACATAAATACATACTGACATACATACAAACACATACATACTGATATACATACACACACACACACACATAGATATATACATACACAGATACATACAGACATACATACTGATATATATATACAAACTGACAGACACATACATACATACACAGATACATACAGACATACTGACATACATACACATACTCATAGATAGATATATACATACATACACACATACATACTGACATACACACACATACATACATACTGAAACACACAGACATGTATATACTGACATAACACACATACTGACATGCACACACACACACACAGATAGATATGTACACAGATACATACAGACATACTGACATACATACACACATACATGCATGCTGACACATACATACTGATAGATACATACACACAGACATATATACATACTGCTATACACACACAGACATACACACAGACATACTGACATACATACTGACACACACAGACATATATACATACTGACATATACACAGACATACACACATACATACTGACATACACACACACACACACATACACAGATACATACAGACATACACACACACATACATACAGACATACACACACACATACATACATACACACAGACATATATACATACTGACATACATACAGACATATATACATACTGACATACACACACATATACTGACATACAAATACACACACACACCTCATTTATCAGCCACCCTCCTCTTACCTTTAAGTTGCAGGAGAGTGGCTGGGGATGATGGGAGGGAATGCCTGTCCTGTCCTCTCCTCTCCTGTGCTCTGCTCTCCCTCTCCCCCCGCGTGGAGTAGGCTGGGAGGAAGTGACCCGCTGTCACTTCCTCCCAGCAGCACTTGCTGTGTAGCCGCAATTTTTTTTTTTAAAGGGGCCCGGTTGCGCTCTTACATGGCTGCAGTGCTGACCGGGCCCCTGAAGATGTAGGGCCCATCGGGTGGCCCTAAATGCTTGGGCCACCTGATGGGCCCTGGTGCAGGTGCACCTGCCGCAGTTTCGCCGCTCCACGTGGGGCCCGGACGGCCGAGCCCGTGACAACCATCATGGTTGTCACCCCCTGATGGTGGCCCTGAATGGGTGCCCTCATAATAATTATTACCAAAGAGGATCTATTGCAGCGAGAGGGGGCTTTAATCAAATAAGATCAAAAAGGTATGTCCACTCCCATTATTTAATTTTAAGTTTCACTCAATGTGTACTGATTGGGGCCTTTCTAGCTAATGGGCAGCAATGGCTACCTAGTCACTGGTTTCTATATATAGTTCACAAGCACACACATGCAGCATGGAAGTTGGGTGCATAATGTAGGGGAGCATATTAACTCCCATGTGCCCTTTTTTTTTCTTTTACTTATTAATGTGGCGGCTTGCTAACAAATGCTGGCCACCAGCCACATAAATAACCCTTGCACTGTTTTTAACTATTTGCCCATTGGCTGTTAGTACTGACAAGTAAAAAGCAAGTGAATAATAATTTGTGAATGTGCATCCTGATATTTTGGTGTTTTTTTCATTGGTGTTTTATAAATAGGGGAATTTTTTTCCAGACAAAATCTAGTGTTTAGTAGACATGTGCAATTTGTTTCACTCCAAATGTAAATTCGGTCGAATTTCGGCAATCCGGCCGAATTTCCGAATTAGCCAATTTCCAAAGTGCCGAACCGAAATGCCGAAGTGCCGAATTTCTGAAGTGCCAAAGTGCTTCGTATTTCTGAAGTGTGGCAAAACAAGAGAGGGAGGGAAAATTACGGGAATAATGACAGGAATCTAGCCTTACCCCTAACCCCTAAGCCTACCTCTAACCCCAACTTCAACCCTAACTCTACCCCTTTTCCTACCCCTAACCCTAATCCTACCACTAACCCTACCCATAACCCCTACCCCTAACCCTATCCCTAACTCTACCTCTAACCATACGCCTAGCCCCACCCCTACCCCTAACCCTATGTGTGTAAGTGGTTGTGGTGGTTAGGGGTTAGGGCTAGGGTAAGGGTTAGGTGTAGGGTTAGGGTTGGGGTAGTGTTAGTGGTAGGGGCAGGGTTAAGGGTAGGGGTAGGAGTATGGGAATTGCCAAAATCCCGAAGTCCTGAATTGCTGAGGTCCAGAATTTTGGAAGTGCCGAACCAAACTGAAGAGCCGAAATCCCGAATTGCCGAAGTCCTGAATTTCAGAAGTGCCGAACTGAATATTTTTCCCATTCACATGCCTAGCGTTATGAATAGAAAACCAAAAAAGAGAACATTTAACAAATACACACAGTTGCTTGAAGCAGGATTGGTGTTGGCTGCACTGGGAAGTACTTTATGGGCAGAGTTAATTAGGAATTCTATAGACATTATAAACCGTGAAAATGCTAAATTTTACTTGAAAACATGATTAACCCATTGAAATAAAAAATAAAATCTACTAGATATAAAACCTACTTAGTATAATATACCAAACCAACTTTTGAAGCTAGCTGAACTGCAAACAAAATTGAAAAAAAAATAATGATTTTGAAGCTTACATATTGCATATTTTAAGAAATAGTTCATATACTTTGTTGTATACATTCAGATGTTCATTTACTGCCTTTAGACAGCGTACAAGTATTTGAAAGTTTTTTTTATTAATTGTATAAATATTTTCTTGTCGAACTTTTTTCTTTTTAACTTCCAAGTGAGATTTTTCTTTTGATTATGAGATATTTCTGAGCTGTAATCACCAGTGTTTTCATGATCTCACTTACTACAATCGTATCTGTCAAGAGATTAACAATATATTTTGTGTTGCAGAGTAACATAATACCTGCAAAATGTTATATATGTTATTCATCATACAAGCAAGGATGCTCCCTGTGCAAATATATTTTGGATATATTTACTATGTTGTAATCGTGGAAGCTGATGGTATTTTTTTTATTGTTTTTCCTTTTTTATTGGAAAAGAGATTTGTAAAGTAACTAAAACATGGTTGTAGTTAAATCAGCTTTCCAAAGGGTGTCACTAATTTTCCATATTGGCATAGCTAAATTTAAAAAGTCCATTAGGAATAACTTTTTGTTTATAGTGTGATAGATTGCCCAGTCACTTTTCTCAACTGGCGCTAGACTCCACTCACCTCCTCGACAAGAATTATTTTTCACAGTACCAACCACTTCCTGCTGTGCCCCCCAGCTAGAGAGCTAAGCAACTGCCCAAAAACTCACAGGGACTCACAAAAAGCTTTCTCAGGTACAGTGCGCCCGATTGGTTGCTACCCAGAAACTTTATGAAACTGTGACTCGGATCTTGGGAGTGTCACAGTCCGGTAAAACTTTGTTGAGGTTGCACACGGTCCCAGGACCACCAAACAGGGCATTGTTTGTAAGGGAGATAAAGGAGGTGATGAGGCGTCCAGCAACACCAAGGACTTGTAGGGGCTCCCTTCCCGGGCGCTTGGAGAAGCAATGAACAATAACTGGGATTTAGCTGCAAATATTCTGGAACTATGAATCGGATCAGAGGATGTTTGCAGTCCACTTAAACTTTAATCCATGATTACTCAGGCATAACACCTTTGACCCAAGGCCTTTTTACACTGTTTGTACCCCTTGATCAGAGTTTATATAACAAATGTAGGGGTAACTATAGGGGAACATATGTTTCTAGGATTATTATTGTTAGATGCCCTGGTGTCTGGTAGCTGATCAAATTATCTTCTCCTGAGTCAGCTATGTCCAAGACACCAAGGCGCCCAGGTTGTGCAATGTCTATTGTTTTCATAATAACCACCTGCCAGGAATGTGTATTTATACCTGTGTGTTTTTCCAATATATTTAGACCTGTTTTACCATTTATCAAGCCTTGACTGATGTTTGGGAAGATCTACAATTGGGTATAAACGGGGAAGTGTAGCCTATAATTCTTGCTAGTTGTAGAAGTGTGGCATATTACCGAGGGTCTGAGCTATTATTCATTGCTCCTGTCGATCCAGTCACTCCTTATTTAAAAGTGTTATTGCATGAAAAAAGTTGATTATTTTCTTATGAATAAAATAAGAAGAAATAGTGTATTTTTGCTGTGGTGTTGTATTAGGGATGAGATCATTCCCTTTGTTCTTACATTGAGGAAATATTCAAGGAAAAAGTGTTAGTTGGAAAGGCAGTCAAGCTAATTCTAAATCTCAGGTGCCTTAAGCTATTTCATGGTGATATTTTTTTGGTGATTTAATTTTCTATTTATTATGCTATTTATTACATAGATTATTTACATTATAAAGCGTATATAGGTTGTAACTATTAATAAATACAACACTGACTTTAAACAGATGCGGGGACTTTCTCTCCACTGGATCACCCAATAGTAAAATCAGTTACAAGAAAACACCAAATAGATATCCCCCCTCCCCCCACCAACTGGATGACACACAGTTCTGGCAGTACAACTGGTTTTATTCCTGCCACACACAGCTTTTACACGTTGCCCCTATCATTCACAATTACAGGGCTTTTCTTTCCAAGATCCTCTGTGTCTGAGAGATAATAGCATGAGAAAAAACTATAACTTAATAATCTCTAAGGTACAGAAAAATCCACAATATTTTAAAACAGTCATATCACCAAATAGCTTGGATCTGAGCGCACACTTTTCCAAAATATCACTCAGATCCCTTTGGTGGTTCGGGAACACCATCTGAATGAAGTTTTGACCGGTCGGCCACGAGGTGATGCCCCAAAACAGTTCCAGAGAAAACAAAGCAACGACTGGTCATTTTTTGGGGGTTTTCACACAAACACTGGTGAATCCATTCCCTGGCTGTTAGGGTACAAATGCTCCCCCTGTTCGGTATCTTATGCCTCCCGAACACCATTCTCCTAACTGTTCAGAAAGTTTCATGGGGAAGTAGTACCAGTTTCCCGGGTGTTCATGGGTCGCATATCCGAAAATCATTCCATGCCGCTGCCGACCATGTACCGCTGCCCTCGTTCGGGAGACAAAATGGCTGCCAAATGGTTGAACACTTGGTTGTGCACTTGATCATATGAATGGCGACCACACTTGTACTAACAATTTGTGGCTAACAGCCAGGGGTGGTCGGTGATTATGAAGGTAAACAAACGGGGCATAGGACAGCCAAACAAAAAGGGAATAAAAGTATATTGGAGTTCTCCATTCTGCTACAGCCAGTACACAATACACACCCAGCCAGTGCGTTCACACACATACGATCAGTATAAATCTAGCGCATATATCACACTTCTGGTGCAACACAGGGAGAGACAATGGGTGCAGAGGTTAAGATGCTATGCCCAGGGCTCTAGGCAGGGACTTCAACCTTTATTTCAATCACAGAAATAGAGCCCAGGGTTCTAGAAGGGAAGCCCCAATGTGACACTCTGCCTAGGGCCTTGGAAAACCTTAATTCGACTCTGGTTTTATGTAGAGCATTTTATTGTTTATTTAGCAGTGTCATGCAAAAATGAGATGTACACAAATATCTTCAAATGTAGCAGCTGACATGACTCAAGTTCAGAGAATTCAGTAGGAGTGTGATGAATGATGATTTCAGCATATCAGGGAATATAATACCACTATAGTAGTTCCTGAATATAGTAGCCAGAGTAGCAGGGTTATTAGCCTGCCAGGAGAGGCACATGTTCTGGTAGTGCTAACTGTAATTATAAGTGAACGTTAGCACATTTGAGACTATAGAATAAGAGCTGCTTGTATAATATATCTTGCAGAGAATGTCTGTCTGAAATTTCCCATCCAGTCAAACTAGTAGACTGCAGAAAAATAAATCATATGTTTAGAGTAAAAAAAGAAAGAGGGGTGAGGGGGGAGGGAGATTTATCAAAAGAATAACATTCAACTTGTCTATCATTCTCATAGCTACATACCTCTCAAGGTTGGTCCAATAGGGTCCATGGGCATTGTATTGATAAGTATGTGTCCAAAAAAGAGGGATATTTGTGTTTTTTTTAAGTGTCTCTAGAGATGAGGCTAAAGGGCATGAACATTCCATTAAGTAAGTCCATTCATGACTACTTAGTCATTTATGTGATGAAGTAATGTATTTACAAATTACATTCTTAGCACATTTAGTGCAAGTTAAACATCCATCGATGTCAGTATTATAGCAGTGGAGTTCTGTAATACACATACATACAGAGATTGTCACTCTGGAAGCAGGATGCTAGCGAGGAATGCCTTTAGATGATATAATTATTTTAGAATAGCAGTTGCATGAACCTTCGTAAATTCATCTTGGAATGAAGTGACCATTTAAAATGGCATCTAAAAAGGAAGACTTGACTGCATCGTAGTTATCAAACTTACAGACTTCAAACTTTGCAAATTGTAGCTGCTGTAGTAAGTTTGAGCATTTAACCTTTCTCAGTTTATTACTCTATATAAAATGAATTGCAGAGAGAAACATATGCACTTTAGAGGTTTACTTGCAGTGAAGAATAAAGATTTATGATGCTTACTATGTCAATATATCATTGCAGTTTCCAAGATGAATGTCCATGTGAAAGTTTATGTGGCCAGTTCAACATTGAATACTGATTTAATTCTTACAGAGAGACAATGGTCAAAGTGAAAGAAAAAAAAATTCCTGGGAAATATCACATTGACATAAGTATTCAGATCCATTGCTATGACAAATGAAATTCAGCTCAGATGCATCCGGTTTCTCTGGATCATCTTTGAGATGTTTCTATGCTTTTATTGGAATCCACCTCTGGCTAATTCAATTGACAGGATATGATTTGGAAAGGCACACACCTGTCTATAAAAGGTCCCGCAGATGTAAATGCAAATTGAGACACCTGTTTATATATCCAGACATTGTTACATATGGTGAACAATGTCTGCTAAAGGTCTCCTAACAATTAAAGGAACACTATAGTTAAACTCTGTGAAACAGCAGGAAGCGCCTCTAGTGGCTGTCTGGCTGTAGGGGCTGTTATATATGAGCTATTTTATTAACAGTAGAGGTAAGCCACTACATTTATAAAGTTTGAAGATTGTCCTTACTCATATATATATATTTTAGCAATAGAGACAGCCACTAGAGGCAGTCTTATCACTGAAATGTAAACATTGCAGTTTCTCTAAAACGGCAATTTTTTACCTTGCAGGTTTAAGGGTACAGGGACACTGCCCGGGTCCACTTCAATGAGATGAAATGCTTTTAATAATTATTTTTTGGATTTGCTACCACCCTGGTTGCTAAGATAACAAATTACATAAATTTTCAGACCGCAAATAAAGATCAGGCCCTGCCAAATCTTCAAAATTCTCATTCAGAAAAATTCAATTTTAGACCTGTGCCTGTTAGTGTAGTTAATAAATATCTTACTTAATTAAAAATAAAAAAACAGTATGCACCAGATCAAATCCCAGCAATGCTACTGAAGTTCAGTGCGCCAGCAACTGCTAAACCTGTCACTACCCTTATCAATGAATCCCTGGTGTCAGGATACATACCCAAACTTTGGAAGACTGCAAAAGTTGTACCGATCTATAAAAGTGGTGACAATACTTTGGTATCTAACTAATTGCCTGATATTATTGCTCCCAGTATTTTCAAAAATTTTGGAAAAATGCATCCACACGCAACTATGTGAATATTATCAACGATCAAATTATCTGACCTCTGATCAATAAGGCTTTTGTCCAAATCATTCAACTTCGTACTGCCCTCTTAAAAGTTTGCAATGACATCCAAATTGGCCTGGAACAAGGAGACTTAACTGGAGCTATTTTCCTTGATTTTGCCAAGGCCTTTGACACAGAAGACCGTGGCATTTTTTTGCAAAAACTTAAAAACTCAGGCATTGGTGATCGTCTGCTAACCTAGTTTTGATCGTATGTTTAAGACCGATTGCAATATGTGTCCATTTCTGATTGCGCTTCCCTCCCTCTTCCAGTCACGTGTGGTGTTCCCCAAGGCTCCTTACTCTGCCACCTGCTATTTACATTATTTATAAATGATCTGCCTAACGGCTGCAAATCCTCAACTGTACACATGTATGCAGACGACACTGTAATCTATGCTAGTAATCCCAAGCTACTGCAGCTTGTGGCTGTGCTCCAAAACCAATTCACAGAGGTAGAAATGTGGATAGCGGATAACAAACTCTTCCTAAACATTGACAAAACTGTTACAATGATCTTTGGAACTGTACCTAAATTACATAAACTACAAAATCAACAATTGTGAACAGAATCAGAACAAATTCAAATAGCACACTGACAGCAGTCTGCCCTTTTAAATATCTAGGTATGTTGCTAGACCCAAATCTATCCTTTGGCCTTCACATTGAAAAATCTCTTCAAAACTTTACCCACAACTAGGTGCCCTGTACAGAAACAAATCCTGCCTAAGCTCTACAGTAAGGTAACAAATGCTAATGCCAGTCATTGATTATTGGGATGTAGTGTATGCACCCGCACCACAGACCCACCTTAATAAACAATACGTTATATAATTCATTCTGCCGCTTTGTACTAGAATGTAATTACTTTATCCACTGCTATGACATGTTAAAAGAGCTAAACTATCTGTCACTGCAATTCTGCCGCACTCTTCATCTTTCCAGCCTTGTGCATAAGAGCATTTCTGGGAAGCTCCCACCCTACCTGAGTAGAATGCTCTCCCCAGCTGTAACCACCTCCGATCCAGTACTAGCATGATATTTAGCATACCGCAATACAAAAATAAAATAAAGTAGCTCGATCCTCCTTTTCCCACAGAGCACCGCAATTATGGAATAACCTCAGGGACACAGTCAAACCTTTATTCAATCTAAAATCTTTTACGAGATCTATGGCAATATACCTCAGCACAGAATGTACCTGTCATGGTTGAATATATTTATTACCTGTTATGTATTAACTTTATATATGTGTGTGTATATATATATATATATATATATATATATATAGTTTGTATATTGTATTTTTGTAATATTGTATGCTATTGTAACAATGCAATGTTTTGTGGACAAAGACCCAGGACATACTTGAAAACGAGAGAAATCTCATTGTATCCATCCTGGTAAAATATTTCATAAATAAATAAATAAAGAGGTTTGGGTGCCTACAGTGTCCCTTTAATGTTCCTTATTACGTAAAAGTGTACGCAATAGATTATCTTCAAAATACTGAAAATGAAAGTCTTTACCTGTACAAAGAAGGCAAAATGTAACTATATTTTCTAGCATGTTTTATAAATACTTTCCAGAATGAACCGGCTTTATTTAAATATCAGGTTTTCTGGATACTCTGTAGTTAATATGTTGTATTTTTATGTAGCCTTGTTAAATTTCCACCATCTCTCCATTGCTTCCTTTGGACTAACGAGAGGCCGTAAACTTTATGGATTAGAGCAGATTTGTTCTGTATTGGCTGTCCATGCTGGTTTCCCTAGAACAAAACAACGGAAAGAATGGTGGGATTTGTACAACCCAGAGTAACAATTAAGATGATATTCCCAGGAACAATATTGTTTAGATTCTGGAAAAAGTAGGCTTCTATAATGACTCTCCATAAGTTTAAAGGGTAATCCAGACGTGGACCCCTTGCTCAGGGTGCCTAGAGAGATATCAGCTATGCCTCACTGATGATGCCTAACAAGGCTGAAACGATCATCTGGGGTTGCTATGTCTCTCGTGCAGAGAGAACTTGCTGGCATTTAGGATCTGGACTGCCCGTATGGGTGGGACCAGTCTGATATGCTTCAGATATGTTCTCTCTGTAATGGCACAAGATGAGCTAAAACCAGCTTGAGTTCTGAGTGGGGACCCACCGAAGGGCAGGCTATTTCAGCTGCTGTCCGTTCTCAGAATACTCTTGCGACTCGTTTTTTGCTTTCTATAATGAAGTTACTCCTGTGATAGAAGTTACATTTTCCTGACTTCATTTTCAATGATTCACTATTTTTGGTCCACAAGGCCGAAGAGGACCTCCTGGCTTAAAGGTCAGTTGCTGTTTTTAAAATATAATAAAATGGCCATAGGCTTGATACTTTTACTTTAATATATTAGTGCATTGTACATTAAGAAAATGCAAACTTATATAAACTTTTTAAATGTGTTCTGTTTAATATAAACATGTGTGTGTATATATATATATATATGTATATATATATATATAAAACTACTTTACACACTGTTGATACAGTTCAATTGTGACACTAACCATGTTTGTCATAAAAATTCCCGTTTAACATTTTAATTTGCTTTCCTTGGCAAAAGGAAGAAAAGATCATTGCCTAGGATCTGTGCAGTTTCAGCTCAACAGTGGAGCTAGTGGAATATGCTGCTTGTTTGTTTTATGGCCAACAATTATATTTTTTGGCTTATGTGAGTCACATCAGAGAATCTGTGAAGGCGAGGTTCTGGAAAGCTGTGGAGTGAGATTTGTGGAACGTCAGTTTTAATTCATTTTGACCAGATGCTTAGTAGTAAGAGAAAAATAATTCTTCCATTAAAGGGAAACTCTAGTGCTAGGAATACAATGTTGTAGATAGCCGCTAGATGTGGAGTTAACCCCGCAAGGTAATGATTGTAGTTTATCAATAATTACAAATGCAGGGTTAAACTGACAGGGGCAGTGCACCCTGACCACTTCAATAAGCTGAAGTGGTCTGGGTGCCTATAGTGTCCCTTTAATACAGCAACAAAAAACAAAATACTAGATTGTTATGACTGCAGTTACCAAGGCATGTTAATAATATAATGAATACATACAAAATATCAGAACATTTTGATGAAAATACTATAACTGAAAAAAATATGTTGAATTTGAGAATGCTTTCTAATTAAGATGTTTTAGACTACCATTTGCAATTCCTTTCCCATAATGCGTAGTTTAGTGGCTAAAGCTCATTGTCTATGAATATACTCCCATACCATCTTGCAGATGCACTTAAAGAAAGAACTTCTCAGCTAAGCAGAGAAGTCATATAAATAACAATTAAAAAAAAGACAGATGTGAATACATTTCTTTCCTCCTTTTTCTCGTTTGAAGGAAAATGAGTGTGTTTTACAATGATGAAATTAATAGTTACTTTCCAAATCACAAGAGAGGGGTTACTTGGAAGCTGCGCACATTCAAGGATACTGCACAGTCCAATAAGTTTGAGACATTCTAAATATTTGATAGTGTGTTGTATTCGTTTACAAGGAGTATTTCTCATATTTAGTTTTCTATCAAGACACTTTCTAGGCAGATCATTGCATCTTTTCTTCTTCTGCTTGATCTGAGTGACATGTGGTACATGATATTCGAACAGGAGAATCTCTGGAGAACATATTATCCATGATATTCGAACAGGAGAATCTCTGGAGAACATATTATCCATGATATTCGAACAGGAGAATCTCTGGAGAACATATTATCCATGATATTCGAACAGGAGAATCTCTGGAGAACATATCGGTCAAAATCAGGAGACAAATAGACAGAGATAATGAGATCTGGTCTCTACTGGGGCACTTGTATTCAAGTTACAGTTGCAGGGCTATTCAATGAGGTGGGAATTCAACATGAGTTCAAATTCAAGGTATTTCAAAATAGCCAAACTGGAAATTCTCACTTTATGAATTACATCTGATCCACTGTCACTTAACCCCCTTGTTTCTTGCATGTTGATTGGATATACTGGTGAATAGAGACAAGAGGGGGTTATAGTTAAATGGAAGATTTGTAAATACAAAAAATCTAAACCAATCTCAATCATTTCTTACCCTATTACTACTATTGTATATTGTAATGTATATTGCAACAATCCTGCTGTAAATAGATACTTATACTGTTCAATATTTAAAATATTCAGTTCAGAATTTAGTAAAATAGTCTATTATTTTAGTACTTTTTTTTCATCTCGGCTTAAAAACAAAATTATCTTGTCACTCCCACGTTTTATTACGCACACTTTCTTTTCATCATGTTGCTAACATCTAAAGACTAAATGCAATGAGAATGGTGTCACTCAAGAAAGATGATATCTATGATAAATTTGCGCTATGCGTCTTAAAGGGACGTGTATCACTTGACAATTATTGTTTTAAACCAACATTTAAACACTTCTATATTCACACAAAAAAGAGCAAGAAAAACATTAAAGTATGTAATAAACGTTTATAAACTTATAACAAACTTGGTCAGATTACATTATTTGGCACACCTCTCAGCTCAGCTTCAGCCTCTGCCCTTCTCCCAGTTTTAGACCTGTTCTCTAATGCTATAGCACAGAAGAATTTACATGTAAGGGAGAAAAAAAGGTCCCACTAGGCTGCTACAGGAAGGGAAGGTGTGGGTACACATGAAAGTGGCACTGTCGTGCCAAACTTACCTTTCCACAATAGCTTTCTCTCAGGATCTGTTCTTCATTTCTTACTCTCTGCTCTAGTTTTCTTTAAAAGATAAGACAAAGTAAGGACTATTTTGTCCTATGTTTTTTCCTACACTTGACCCGCTCTGACCCAGGGGAGGAGCAAAGTCTGCTACATTTCCTGTGGTCAAAGCAATTTTCCCACAGTTCTCACCTTCATCCTGCTGCTTCATTCAGCGTTCAAACGCCGGTAAAACTACCGAATTTCGTCTTAATAGAATGAGAACAGTTTGTCCATTCGTGGTAGGGCGCAATTCGGGACTTTTTTTTTGATCGGAATTTCATTCCCACGGTTACTTAGTATTAGTAATTAATCTACCCCTACTCGCTATACCGCGAGTAGGGGCATGTCTACTAAACAGTGAGCAGCCAGTGGCTGGGCACTGTTGTAAAAAAAACTCCCCACTACTTTAATAAAGTGCCCCTTAGTGGGGCACCTATAAAAATAACAGGGTGGGACAAAGTGTCTCCCCGAGCACCCACTCGTGCACCAAGAGTTGGGGTCACTAAACTAAACTGGGGACCTAGTGTCCTTCCCCGGCCCCCACCTATGAGTGGCAGGTGGGGTCCCCAAGATACAATGGGGGGGGGGATCTACTGCCTCCCCCACGCTCATGGGTAGGGGCCGGGGGATGGACAATAGGTCCCCCCCCATTCAGGGCTGGTGCAATGATTTTTGCCTCTCTAGGCAAAAGAAAAATATACCCCCCCCATGTGACATCACAATAAAGGCACACCCCTAACTCACTGAGCTTGCTCACATTACTTGAAAGCAGCCTCTATTAAGTAGATGTGACGAGACCAATCTCGCCACATTGCATTGGAGAAGCCTGGTTGCTCACCTGCTACCTTTGGACTATGGCCCCCTGTTAAAAAAACATCTTTTTTACCTGCAGAAAAGCTTCATTCGTGCTTTTCTGCCTGGGGTTCGGTAGATTTGTTTGAATGTGTTATACCCCAGATAGGAATCCCATGGAGCCCATTCGTATGAAACTGACTGTAAAGACTTTGGCTCCATGGCGATTAAACTGTATTCGTGTGGTCTGAGCGCCATTCACTTAATAATGTGCGCTCAGACCTGAGCTATCTGGGGATATGTTAAATGTCTGTGTGTTATGTAACAAATGTGACTTTATGTATTTTAAAGTGTTTTACTGTCTTTGTGTCACCATGTGCATAATGGAGTCTTGTCCCTGTCCTGGGAGATAATTGAATTACTTCTCACTTATCTCCAGGGCAGAGGAGAGGAAGCCAGGATGCATTGTGGTAAAAGGTATGTGTATTGGGTTACCTCTGAGGATAAGGGGGAGGGAATCTGTGGGTTGTAACTAATATGTTACTGGATATTTTATACCTCCCTGTGGGCGGTCCTGTATTTGCAAGACTGTAATAAAAACCAGGCTGGGTGTGCCAGCACCTCAGACCACTGCTTGACCCTCAACACGGAGCTCTGTCTCGTCTTTGGGGGGATTTACTGTATGCTGCTAAGGACTGATTGCCAGGAGTGTAAGCCGCTTGGGAGCTTTTCCTGTTCGTCTGGTAGCAGCAATTCGTATGGTTCCTGTTCGTGTATTTGGAGTGCTACCTTATTCCCTTGTATGCCGTTCGGGAGTTTGGAGCATTCACTTGTATTCAGTTCGTGAGTTTTGGTGATTCTACAGTAGCTGTGCCTGTCTCTGAAAGGGGATTATCGTCTAAGCGTTTTTTTCCCTTTTTGTGCAAAACGGTCCGTTACAGTAGACTCTTTCAAGTAGGAGTTAGAAAACCAGGAGTTACTTGGAGTGGTTTGTATACTGTGGAGAGTGGTTTGTATACTGTGGAGAGTGGTTTGTATTTTATTTTTGTTTAATCTTTAAAGTTGGTAAGGTTTAAAAAAAAAAAAAAAAATTGTTTTTTAAATTTACTTTTTTTTTTTTTGTGTTCTGGTTTTCCCCCCTTTTTTTGTGCTGCTGCTTGATTGATTGGGGGAGTGTTCATTAATTACACCTGTGTGGGATTTGTATCCCCATAAAGGCACACCCCTAACTCACTGAGCTTGCTCACATTATTTGAAAGCAGCCTCTATTAAGCAGACTCTTTCAAGTAGGAGTTAGAAAACCAGGAGTTACAACAAACAAGGGGTTCAAACTATCAAGGTAATTGTTTTTATTTACTGTTTAAAGGGGAAATGAGTGTTAGCAAGATTGCTGGTTTAACTCAATGTACATCTTGTTGCATGTATGGATGCCTGGATGTACCCGTCCAGGGTCCATACCTCTGTGATGGTTGTGTGCGAGTGGCTTCTCTGGAAGCTCAGATTGGAGATCTCGAGAAGCAAATCGCAACATTGAGGGAGATTGACAATCTTGAGAGGAGTCTACTGCTCACTGAGCAGAGTTTAGTGGGGACAGGTAGTGGAGAGGGAGGAGATAAGACAGATGGGGAACAGGCATGTAGCTGGGTGACAGTGGGGCGAGGAAGCAGGGGGGGAGGGAAGAGGAAAGGGCTAGCTAGTCCTGATTTGGTGCAACCTAGCAGATTTGCCCGTTTGAGGGAAGATGTTGGGAGCATCAGCTCAGGAGTAGCTGTATTAGAGGAAGCTGTTACTTCTAACAGCCGAGCTAACAGCCCCCCTAGTACGGGTGGGGATCAAAATGTAAGGAAGGCAAGACAGGTTGTGGTGGTAGGGGACTCTATCATTAGGAGAGCAGATAGGGCAATCTGCCGCTCTGATCGGCTCAACCGGACAGTTTGCTGTCTCCCGGGTGCTCGGGTCCGGCATGTTGCTGACAGAGTGGATGGATTATTGGGAGGGGCTGGGGATGACCCAGCGGTCATGGTCCATGTTGGTACCAATGACAAAGTAAGAGGAAGATGGAAGGTCCTAAAGAATGATTTCAGGGAATTAGGTAGCAAACTTAAGAAAAGGACCTCCAAGGTGGTATTCTCTGAGATATTACCTGTGCCACGCGCTACAGTGGAAAGGCAGCGGGAGATTAGAGAGGTCAATGCGTGGCTTAAGTCTTGGTGCAGGAAGGAGGGTTTTGGGTTTTTAGAGCACTGGGCCGACTTTGCGATTGGGTACAACCTTTATAGTGGTGATGGATTGCACCTAAACGGGAGAGGGTCTGCAGTGCTGGGGGATAGGATGGCTAGAAGGTTGGAGGAGATTTTAAACTAGTAGTAGGGGGGGAGGGTCATAGCAATCTACAAAATGGAGATAGGACAGAAAGGAGATGGGCTTTAGCACAGTATAAGGGGGGTGGAAACGGGGGGAGGGGCAAGCTCAGAACAGAGAAGCTGTGTAATGTTGAAAATTCACAAAATATACAAGTGACGCATAATATTAAATGTATGCTTACTAATGCAAGGAGCCTAAATAACAAAATGGGGGAACTAGAGGCATTAGCATACACTAAACAATATGATATAATAGGCATAACTGAAACATGGTGGGATGAGACACATGACTGGGCAGCTAACTTAAATGGGTACATGTTATTTAGGAAGGATAGGAAAAACAAGAAGGGTGGTGGGGTATGTTTGTATGTCAAACATGATTTAAAGCCAAATGTTAAGCAAATGGAATGCGAGGAGGATAATGTGGAAGCTTTATGGGTAAATATCTGCTTGGGGGAAAAGAAGGGAAACCAACTATTGGTTGGGATATGTTATAAACCACCTAATGTTAATATTGAGAAAGCTGACTGGGATTGGAGATTTTAATTACCCGGATATAAAACAGAGGGACTAGTGCCTCAGCAAAGGGAATTAGGTTTTTAAACTTGTTAAATGACACCTTCATGTCACAACTTGTACAAGCACCAACTAGAATGGATGCTTGTCTGGACCTGGTTTTAACAAACAACGCTGATCTTTTGACCAACATTCAAGTAGGTGAGCACTTGGGAAATAGTGATCACAATATAATGTCCTTTGAAATAAACTCAAAAAAACAAAAGCACATGGGGAATACTAAAACATATAATTTTAAAAAGGCCAATTTCAATAAGTTAAGGGAAGCTTTACAATATATTGACTGGCATAAACTCTTTAGTGAAAAGAACACTGAGGATAAATGGATCATCTTCCAACAAATATTACAAAGGTACATTTCTCAGTATGTACCGTTGGGAAATAAATATAAAAGAAACAAATTAAAACCAATGTGGCTTAGTAGAGAAGTAAAACAAGAGATTGCAACTAAGAGAAGGGCATTTAAAGCATTTAAATCGGACAAATCAGATGCATCTTATAAAAGATATAAGGATGCAAATAATGCGTGCAAAAAGGCAATTAGACTTGCTAAACTTCAAAATGAAATAATGATAGCTGAAGAGAGCAAAACCAACCCCAAAGCATTTTTTAAGTACATAAATTCTAAAAAAAAACAAAATGAAAGTGTAGGTACACTAAAAACTGAAACGGGGGTGTTAATTAATGAAGACCAGGAAAAGGCAGGAATTTTAAATAACTATTTCTCCTCCGTATATATTAAGGAAGAACCCATGGCAATAGATGTGCAAATGATTGCTACTAAAAACTTGCAGAATAATTGTAATTGGTTAACTCAAGACAAGGTGCTGCAGCAACTAAAGAAAGTTAATATAAACAAAGCTCCAGGGCCTGATGGTATCCATCCACGTGTACTTAAGGAACTAAGTGCAGAAATAAGTGAACCTCTGTTTTTAATCTTTCAAGATTCTTTTCTTTCAGGAAGTGTTCCGGAGGATTGGAGGAAGGCAGATATGGTTCCTATATTCAAAAAGGGTTCAAAATCCTTGCCTGGAAATTATAGACCTGTGAGCTTAACTTCTGTGGCTGGTAAAATATTTGAAAGGTTATTAAGGGATAATATTCAAGAATTCCTTGAGAAGAACATGGTTATCAGCAAAAATCAGCATGGTTTTATGAAGCACAGGTCATGTCAAACTAACTTGATTGCGTTCTACGAAGAAGTAAGTAGAAGTATAGATCAGGGTGTTGCCGTGGATGTGATCTATTTGGATTTTGCCAAGGCATTTGATACAGTTCCACACAATAGATTAGTGTTCAAACTCAAGGAAATCGGTCTAGATGAAAATGCTTGTTCTTGGGTAGAACATTGGCTTAAAAACAGAGTACAAAGAGTTGTCATTAATGGTAAATTTTCAAGCTGGACAGAGGTGGCAAGTGGTGTCCCTCAGGGGTCTGTTCTGGGACCCCTTCTATTTAACATGTTTATAAATGATCTTGAAGACTGCATTGAAAGTCATGTTTCAGTGTTTGCAGATGACACCAAACTTTGTAAAACAATACAATGTGAGCAAGATATTACTTTGCTGCAGAGGGATTTAGATAGACTGGGGACTGGGCACTCAAATGGCAGATGAAATTTAATGTTGAAAAATGCAAAGTTATGCACTTCGGCGTAAAGAATACACAAGCAACGCATACCCTTAATGGAAGCGAATTAGGGATAACAACACACGAAAAGGACTTGGGAATTGTTATAGACAACAAACTATGCAACAATGTGCAATGTCAATCAGCAGCGGCCAAGGCCAGTAAGGTATTGTCATGCATGAAAAAGGGCATTCATTCTCGGGACAAGAATATAATTTTTCCTCTTTATAAATCACTGGTAAGACCCCATATTGAATATGCTGTGCAATTTTGGGCACCTGTTCTAAAGAAGGATATTATGGCACTAGAAAAAGTGCAGAGGCGGCTACAAAATTAATAAAAGGAATGGAACATATCGGCTATGAAGAAAGGTTAACAAATTTAAACCTATTTAGTTTAGAAAAACGTCGCCTGAGAGGGGATATGATAACATTATACAAATATATTCGGGGCCAATAAAAACCATTGTGTGGAAATCTATTCACAAACCGGACTTTACATAGGACACAAGGCCATGCGTTTAGACTGGAAGAAAGAAGATTTCGTCTAAGGCAAAGGGAAGGTTTTTTTACTGTAAGAACAATCAGGATGTGGAATTCTCTGCCTGAAGAAGTGGTTTTATCAGAGTCCATACAGATGTTCAAACGGCTACTAGATGCATGCTTGCAAGAACAGAATATTCAAGGATATAATCTTTCAATGTAGGGTAATAACTGCTTGATCCAAGGATAAATCTGACTGCCATTCTGGGGTCAAGAAGGAATTTTTTTCCCAGCTTGTTGCAAAATTGTGCTTCAAACTGGGTTTTTTTGCCTTCTTTTGGATCAACAGCAAAAAACAAATGTGAGGTAGGCTGAACTTGATGGACGCAAGTCTCTTTTCAGCTATGTAACTATGTAACAATGCCCCACCCATATGATCTGCCATATGAACTAATGCCAGTGCTGCTCACAGTGTGTGTTTACATTAAAAAGCCTGCATAGACAGGCTATAGACACCAGGACCCCTCCATTAAGCTGCAGTGGTTCTGGTGACTATATTGTCCCTTTAATGTGAGGTAAATTAGAGATTAGTGCCACAAATAATATACTAGATTGCCTACTAACAACCAGATGAGGATTATGATGTGCTGTGGTCTGGTGTAGAACATGCTCTCTGGCGGCTGTTTGTAATGGTGGTCACAAAAGTCAATGTTCTGGGGGAACTTAAAGCAGCTCCATTGCACAGCTCAAGGTCTGGGTCCCCAGGGCCTGACGGTAAGTATGCCCATAAGGCCCACTCATAAGTCCATCTACATGTTCCACCCATGAGTTCTTGGAAAAAAATACCAGCCTTAATCATTTGTATAATTAATTAGTTATGTGTGACATCACATGATGTAAATCACAAGGAGTGACATAAGAGAAAATTCTGTAAAATCACCAACAAACTACTCACAGTTTGATTCTGCAGTATAGATGAATTGCTCCCAGTGTCTCCCTGTCTTCCAGTCTCACAAGTCACCCAGTGTCTCAGTGTCCTTATGTATCACAGTGTCATTGTCCTCATGTAGCCCAGTCCCCTAGTCTCCCAGTGTCTCAGTGTCCCCTTTTCTCCCAGTGTCCCCATGTCTCAGTGTGTCCCCATGTCACTAGGATACTAGGGGACACAGTGAGACATAGGGACACTGAGAAACCCAGGGACACTGGGAGACATGAGGGCATTGAGACCCTTGGGAACACTGGGAGACATGGGGGCACTTGTGAATACAGACATGGGGATACTACGTAAACATGAAGACACTGGGAGACATGGGGGCACTGAGACATTTGGGGACACTGGGAGACATTGGGACACTGAAACAGTTGGGGAAACTAAGACACTAGACACTGAGAGACATGGGAACACAGACAGTTGGAGGCTAGGGGACACTGGGAGACTAGGGGACACTGAGACACTAGGGACACTGGCTGGGAGACAGGCACATGGGGACACAGACATTTGGGGACACAGAGACATGGGGACACTGAGAGACATAGGGACACAGACACTGGGAAACTAGGTGACACTGGGAGAAATGGGGACACTGAGGACACTGGCTGGGAGACATAGGGACGCTGGGAGACATGGGGACTCTGAGTCACTAGGGACACAGAGACATGGGGACACAGACACTGGGAGACTAGGGGAAACAGGGAGCCATGGGGACATTGAGCCACTAGGGACACTGGCTGGGGGACATGGGGACACTGTGTCCCTAGTGTCTCCGTGTACCAATGTCTCAGTGTCTCCCAATGTCCCTATGTCTCACAGCATCCCCATGTGTCTCAGCGTCCCCATGTCTCACAGTGTCCCCTATTGTCTGTGTCCCCATGTTTTCCAGTGTCCCTAAGTATCTCAGTGTCCCCAGGTCTCCCAGTGTCCCCTAGTGTCTGTGTCCCCATGTGTCCCCTAGTGTCTCAGTGTCCCCATGTCTCCCTGCTGCATTTCCCCCCATTTACCCATCCCTCACTTACCTGAGCTGTAGAGCTGCTGTCTGGACTTTCTGTGCTGTGTAGAAGCTCCACCACGGATCAGTGAGTAGTAGAGAGAGGTAGGGATATGCTGTAACTTTCTATCCCTGCCTCTCTCCACACAAAGTGACCCCTACTGGCCGGTGCTGGTATTGCAGAGTAATCTCCGTTTATACTGAGAAAAATGCCTGCATTTGTATTTCCAGTATTACTGCAATACCGGCACGGCCAGGCAGCCTCAAATACCGGATGTGCCAGTAAAATACCAGTCAGGTAGCAAACCTAAGAGTAGTGTGTGTAAAAAAAAAAAAAAAAAAGTACTTTTTTTTTTTTAAATGGGCCTGGGCCTGGAGCTGCAGCTCCATCAGCCCCCATGTTAATCTGGCCCTGTCTGTATCCCTCGACCTCGGCAAGTATCCTGACTATTCTTTGGTGCTTTAAGTCTGGCCATTCTAAGGCCCGGTAATACGTTACCTTCTAGTCCAAGTTGTGATACAATTCTACGTGCTGGATCAATTAGTAATCCTGACACTTTTATCCTGTGAGGTCGAACACCTGACGATCACATCACGTACTGTGGTAGAGATGATGATGGTAGATTTTTGTGTGCAGTAGGGTGACTCCTCAGGTTCAGTTGATCTGGCTGCAGCAGTTGTTAGCCAAGTATGTGGCTGGGCAGGCTCTTTTCCCACTCCTCTCTACCACTGTGTGGCTTTCTGGTGATCTGGGAGGAAGTGGCCTGCACAAATTTCCTCCAAGCAGACCACAGTTGTGACAGCCCAGTTGTGCTGTTAAAGGGCCGAATGGGCACTGACAGAGATGCCCGTATGGCTTCCCTAAGTGCTGCACTGCTGGTAGTTCCACCCTTGCTGGACTCTTGTGACACAATGAACACCTAGGGCTCCAGCAGTTCAGGAATGGCCATATTGCAGCAGGAGTTGCATTTTAAGTTTGCATGGGAGAGCCAAATTTGTGATGGACGAGTACGTGTAACAATTGTGATGCTTGTTTAAAGTGAGGGGAGTGCTTTTTAACATGTAATATTGTGAGTTTAATTGAAATGCTGCTCTGCGATGTCTTTAAACACATCTGGACAAAAAGACAATTTTTTGCATGATCATAAATATAAAGGCAAAAAGGGTTTGAAGTGATCTTATTAAAATGTGCACAGCAGATGGTTTGTTTGAAATTGCTTGTCCCCAAATATTTATTTGTGCTGCATATGTTGGTGTTACTATACTGTATAGAGTATTGCCTGCATTGTTAAAAATCACATTTAGGTATTGAATTCTAATTAACATCCACCATGTTCTATTTTAGGTTTCTCAGAGATAGTTGGGATTGCGTGTACAGTGTTCACC
>OW240915.1:85114490-85129548 GCA_933207985.1 Pelobates cultripes
GGCCAACTAACATGGGTGGACTAACATACAGAAACAGATGGTGTTGAGGGCCCTGCTCAAATGAGCTTACAGCTAGATGGTTATGGCTAGATGGTAAGTAGTACACAAGCTGCAATCACTGGTAGTGGGGCAAAATATTTTGTAAACATTTGTCCTCGTTTTTTTGGTCCTGCCAGTCCCAGAGGCCAGCGATGCATATTCACCATTTGCAGAAGCCAGATGCTGATCCTGCTGGTCATTACTTGGCTAAGAGCATTGACTCAGAGGTTTCAGCCAATGAATGATCTTCTGTGCATAATTTATGCACAGAATTTACATTAGCCAGCCTGAATCTCTTGTTCAAGGCTGCCTAATGGTATACTTATAACTCTGCCAAAAGCTTCACCTCCAGCAACATCATTACATGTCTCTCTCTATGTGCAACGTTTCACGGTGAAACACTACACATAAGCTCCATGCCCACTTCAAATCACTGAAATGGTCATGGTGCTTGGAATAACCATCAAACAATATATACAAAAATCACATATTTAGTTTTACTATATATATGTATATAATACACATGTGTGTGTATATATGTGTGATTTCTTTAAATAGTTTACCAACCAATCAAAGTGCTAATTTACAGGGGTAAATACCGTCTTCTTTTGCATAAATTACTTATTAAGGCTTGCTGTCTATATAAATAACACAAACATCTCTTACTCCACTGCTTAATACAAATATTGTATGACATTTGTTTCTACTTATTTACTTTGTTATGCATTTGTCATGCACAGTGATCATTATTTTGTCCTAGCATTGTCAGGTTAAAATGTGCTGTCTGTTTTTTTTTTTGTTTTTTTTTTACATTTAGGATTAACCAGAATTATTTTTTTGTTCAACATCGTCGTATGTTCTGGCAGGAATTGGGGTTCTTTAATCAAATGAGCATGATGGTGGCTGTGTGATCTAATGCTCTCACAGGTCACCCCCTACAGAGGTGGCTGTGCGATTTAATGCTCTCACAGGTCACCCCCTACAGTACCTGCAGCCAGGATTCTACCATAGAAATATGGGGCCCTGAGATATAACAATCAAGTGCTTTTGAATCAATAGGGTTGAATGCACATCATGTCAAGGGCCCAGGTTTCATAAATTGGTTATATTGGCTGGATTTCTGGGAGAAAGAACAAGACTAACATACAATGGAATGCCAGTCCCAATGAAACTGCACTCTTTTTGGATTTGATTTTGAATAACACCAGAAATGACTTAACTAAGAGTTCCCACTGATCTATTGTAAGATCATCAGGGATGCTTGTAGAAATGTAGATTCTGAGTATAGTTAGGTCCCATTTTGTATCCCATAGTATATAGTATATATACCCCATATATATATAGTATATAGTATAGTATAGGCTATTATACCCAGTATAGCTCAAAAAGATACAGTAATGGGAAAAAGTATACCCTCTTTGAATTCTACAGTTTTACATATCAGGACATAACAATCATCTGTTCCTGGTCTTAAAATTAGGTAAATACAGAATCAGACGAACAACAACACACAAGATATCACATCATGTCATGATTTATTTAACAAAAATGAAGCCATAATGTAAAATCCATGTATGAAAAACTCAGTACACACATACCACTTCCATAGAAATTAAGAGGCTAAGTAGCAGACAGGTGCTGCTATTCAAATGCCATTAATTGACAACCTCAGAAAAAAACAAGTTTTTGCTGCAATGAAATGGCACACAATTGAGTTTCTTCTCTCTTGTAGGGGAATCCTAGTGCAAAAGGCTCACTGGGCGATCCTGGTGAAGAGTGTACTATTGTAAGCAATCTTCTTTTTTTTTTTTTTTATAAATTATTTAAGAGTAATATATATAAAAAATCATCCAATTACTAAATTACACTAGGTTGGTGATATAAATTCACAACTTATCATCAATTTTGGATGTATTTTTAACGAGCAGGAACCAAGATATATTGGAAAATACATTATGGAAATGTGAAATCATTTATTGCTTTTGGACAGGCTCCCATTATTGCAGAAGTCAAGTAGGAAACATAGCAAATGGATGCCAAGAGAAAGAAAATGCTACTGATTAGAGGCCTACTTAGGTTATTTGGCAACAGATTTGGGAAACTCTGTTTGCACCCACCAATATGTAAAATGTTTTGTGTATTGCACCACCACTCGTGATGTGTCTCTGCAGTCTCTTGTCTGTATTTGTGTGCCTCCTAACGCCTCTTATTCTAGTGTGTTTCTTTTCTAAACCCTAGTGTGTCTCTTATTCCCCTTTTTACCCATTGACTTTTTAAATACTGAATTTTGTGTAGATGGAAATCCAGTGAAAATAACCATATTTCAACTGCATTGGCTTTTCTCATATTCACTAAAGCTAAATGTGGCCAGAATTTAGTCAACCAGAAAAAATCTACAGCAACCACCCAAATCAGTCAGTGTCCGGATTGAAATTGGTGATTCCACATCTGAAGATTCACAAACCACTGGTTTTAATAAAGTTCAGGATCAAATCCATCTGTCAGGATTACTGTCCACCACCTGTCCCAACCCAAGACCATGATAAGGGGATATATAAAAAAATGAAGAGGGAGTGGGGAATTTTAATGCCCTTCCGGCCCCCACCTGTGCTCAGCAGGTGGGAGCTACTATAACATTCAGGGGGAGGACCTTGTGCCCCCCCGACTCCCACCAATTTGCAGTCAATGGGGGCAGGGCCGCCATCAGAAATTGTGGGGCCCCTAACACAGCTCAAGGTCTGGGCCCCCGGCTGCCTGGCTTCAAGCCCCACCTCTAAATCCCGCCCACAGAAATACACACACAGAGACACAAAAGGACACAGACACAGACCAAGGTGCCGAAGTCCCGAAGTGCCGAAATCCCGAAGTCCTGAATTGCTGAGGTCCAGAATTTTGGAAGTGCTGAACCAAACCGAAGAGCCGAAATCCCCAATTGCCAAACAAATTTTTTCCCATTCACATGCCTAGCGTTATGAATAGAAAACCAAAAAAGAGAACTTTTAACAAATACACACAGTTGCTTGAAGCAGGATTGGTGTTGGCTGCACTGGGAAGTACTTTTCTGGCTCTGCCTAAGAGTTATGGGCAGAGTTAATTAGGAATTCTATAGACATTCTAAACCGTGAAAATGCTAAATTTTACTTGAAAACATGATTAACCCATTGAAATAAAAAATAAAATCTACTAGATATAAAACCTACTTAGTACAGTATAATATACCAAACCAACTTTTGAAGCTAGCTGAACTGCAAACAAAATTGAAAAAAATTAATGATTTTGAAGCTTACATATTGCATATTTTAAGAAATAGTTCATATACTTTGTTGTATACATTCAGATGTTCTTTTACTGCCTTTAGACAGCGTACAAGTATTTGAAAGTTTTTTTTATTAATTGTATAAATATTTTCTTGTCGAACAGAGTAAAGACTGCCAACTTTTTTCTTTTTAACTTCCAAGTGAGATTTTTCTTTTGATTATGAGATATTTCTGAGCTGTAATCACCGGTGTTTTCATGATCTCACTTACTACAATCTTATCTGTCAAGAGATTAACAATATATTTTGTGTTGCAGAGTAACATAATACCTGCAAAATGTTATATATGTTATTCATCATACAAGCAAGGATGCTCCCTGTGCAAATATATTTTGGATATATTTACTATGTTGTAATCGTGGAAGCTGATGGTATTTTTTTTATTGTTTTTCCTTTTTTATTGGAAAAGAGATTTGTAAAGTAACTAAAACATGGTTGTGGTTAAATCAGCTTTCCAAAGGGTGTCACTAATTTTCCATATTGGCATAGCTAAATTTAAAAAGTCCATTAGGAATAACTTTTTGTTTATAGTGTGATAGATTGCCCAGTCACTTTTCTCAACTGGCGCTAGACTCCACTCACCTCCTCGACAAGAATTATTTTTCACAGTACCAACCACTTCCTGCTGTGCCCCCCAGCTTGAGAGCTAAGCAACTGCCCAAAAACTCACAGGGACCCACAAAAAGCTTTCTCAGGTACAGTGCGCCCGATTGGTTGCTACCCAGAAACTTTATGAAACTGTGACTCGAATCTTGGGAGTGTCACAGTCCGGTAAAACTTTGTTGAGGTTGCACACGGTCCCAGGACCACCAAACAGGGCATTGTTTGTAAGGAAGATAAAGGAGGTGATGAGGTGTCCAGCAACACCAAGGACTTGTAGGGGCTCCCTTCCCGGGCGCTTGGAGAAGCAATGAACAATAACCGGGATTTAGCTGAAAATATTTTGGAACTATGAATCGGATCAGAGGATGGTTGCAGACCACTTAAACTTTAATCCATGATTACTCAGGCTTAACACCTTTTGACCCAAGGCCTTTTTACACTGTTTGTACCCCTTGATCAGAGTTTATATAACAAACGTAGGGGTAACTATAGGGAAACATATGTTTCTAGGATTATTATTGTTAGATGCCCTGGTGTCTGGTAGCTAATCAAATTATCTTCTCCTGAGTCAGCTATGTCCAAGACACCAAGGCGCCCAGGTTGTGCAATGTCTATTGTTTTCATAATAACCACCTGCCAGGAATGTGTATTTATACCTGTGTGTTTTTCCAATTTATTTAGACCTGTTTTACCATTTATCAAGCCTTGACTGATGTTTGGGAAGATCTACAATTGGGTATAAACGGGGAAGTGTAGCCTATAATTCTTGCTAGTTGTAGAAGTGTGGCAGATTACCGAGGGTCTGAGCTATTATTCATTGCTCCTGTCGATCCAGTCACTCCTTATTTAAAAGTGTTATTACATGAAAGTTAATTATTTTCTTATGAATAAAATAAGAAGAAATAGTGTATTTTTGCTGTGGTGTTGTATTAGGGGTGAGATCATTCCCTTTGTTCTTACATTGAGGAAATATTCAAGGAAAAAGTGTTAGTTGGAAAGGCAGTCAAGCTAATTCTAAATCTCAGGTGCCTTAAGCTATTTCATGGTGATATTTTTTTGGTGATTTAATTTTCTATTTATTATGCTATTTATTACTGTGGCGAAACCAACCTCGCCACTGTGAACTGGAGAAGCCTGGTTGCTCGCCTGCTCCCTTTGGACTATGGCCCTGCAGGTTAAACCGTTTATTTCCCCTGCAGAAAGGCTTATTTGTGTGATCTGAGTGCCATTCATCTAATAATGTGCACTCAGATCCCAGCTATCTGGGGATATGGGAAATGTCTGTGTGTTATGTGTAAATGTGACTTTATGTATTTTAAAGTGTTTTGTGTCTTTTTGCAACCATGTGCTTAATGGAGTCTTGTGTCTGTCCTGGGAGATAATTGAATTACTCTCCAGGATAGAAGACTCTGAAACTGGTTTGAGCCAGAAAGCCATGCTTCATTTAGTCACAAAGGACTTTCCCTTAACTTTTGAACCCCTGGTCTGATTCGTGCCATTTTTTAATATGTTGTTCCCCTGAATGGATTGATTGTGAATATGTAATTTTATGTGAATGTGATGTATGGTTTTAGAGTTATGAAAGTTGGGTAGAAAGTATGTTTTTAACTGTATGTGTAATTGAGTTTCCTCTCAGGATAAGGGGAGGGAATATGTGGGATGTAACTGATATGTGATTGGTTGTTTTGTAACGCCCTGTGGGCTGTACTATGTTTGTGGATTGGGAATAAAAGAGACTGTATGTGACCGTACAGAGAGTTCCTGTTTTAACCCTCAAAGTGAAGTGTCGTCTCATTATTGGGGGAAGGATTTATTGTATGCTGTTTCAGTTTGACTGCTAGGAGAGTAAACCTATTCGTATGGTTCCTATTCAACTGTCTACAGCATTCATATGCTTGAGAGGATTCACAAGCTTCTCCGGTTCGGTGGTTGTGGTGTCTGCTGCAGTGCTTGGAGTCCTCAGGAAGCGCTAGGAGCATCCTTTAACGGAGGTACCCAGTCGGGGTGCCAGGTGATCCGTTACATTGGTGGCAGCGGTGGGATGGCGTCCTAGTGCGAGGTAAAGCAGCTCAGAGACACAGTTCGTTTGGAGTTACAATTTGAGGGCAACGCTAGTATTCGTACAGCGCCTCTGGTCACAGCAAACATGACCTATCGCTTTGAGGGCGATGCATACCGGGATGAGGTCATGAGACGGTTAACCAGATATGGCCCGAATCCTTCAACAGAGGCAGTTATGGCAACCGTGCGCAAGTTGGATGCGGAGAATCGAGCGGCATGGGAATGTGAGTGCCGATTGCGGAGATTGGGGCTGTGGCCAATTGGTCTCTCTGCCCAGCGGCAGTGTGAGTTACAGGGAGCTGAAGGTGCCGTCCTTGCTCCCCAGCGGCAGTGTGTGTTACAGGGAACTGAAGGTGCAGTCCTTCCTCCCCAGCGGCAGTGTGTACCCCAGGGAGCTGAAGGTGCAGTCCTTGCTCCCCAGGGGCAGTGTGTGTTACAGGGAGCTGAAGGTGCAGTCCTTCCTCCCCAGCGGCAGAGTGTCCTGCAGGGAGCAGAGACCGTCAGTCTCGCACCCCAACCACAGGACAAAATAATGAAAGGGGAGACAGCTGGTCCCCCTCTCCACCAGCAGAGAGAGTGTCAGGGAGAGGAGCCTGATACCCCCTCTCCCCAGCGGCAGTTTACAGTTCAGAGAGAGGAGCTTGTTACACCCTCTCTCCAGCGGCAGCCTAACCCAGCAAGGGGAGATGTTACACCCCCCAACAGTGCAGATGTCTCTGCACTTACAGCACAAGGAGTAGGGACAGTCGGTCCTGTTCCCCAGCCACAGAGCGCTGTATCCAGAGGGGAGACAGTCGGTCTCTCCCTCCCACAACCAGGCTCCCACCAGGCTACTTCCGTGGTAGCACTGGCATCAGGGCAGAGTACCGCTGGTCTCTGCCCACTCAGCAACCCACCAAGGCAGCCTAACAGTTGCCCACACAGTCGTGGTGAGGCACCTGGACATGGACAAAGTTCTCCTCTACCCAGGTGTAGTAACCAGTTATTGTGGGTGGGCTGTACTGCTGTTTCTGTTTTGTGGGTGGGTTGCTGGACTAACCAGGGCACTGACCGGCAGGAGGTCAGATACCCTGTTAGTCTAGTTGGTAAAGGGGAGAAGTGTGGCGAAACCAACCTCGCCACTGTGAACTGGAGAAGCCTGGTTGCTCGCCTGCTCCCTTTGGACTATGGCCCTGCAGGTTAAACCGTTTATTTCCCCTGCAGAAAGGCTTATTTGTGTGATCTGAGTGCCATTCATCTAATAATGTGCACTCAGATCCCAGCTATCTGGGGATATGTGAAATGTCTGTGTGTTATGTGTAAATGTGACTTTATGTATTTTAAAGTGTTTTGTGTCTTTTTGCAACCATGTGCTTAATGGAGTCTTGTGTCTATCCTGGGAGATAATTGAATTACTTATCTCCAGGATAGAAGACTCTGAAACTGGTTTGGGCCAGAAAGCCATGCTTCATTTAGTCACAAAGGACTTTTTACTAACTTTTGAACCCCTTGTCTGATTTGTGCCATTTTTTGAATATGTTGTTCCCCTGAATGGATTGATTGTGAATATGTAATTTTATGTGAATGTGATGTATGGTTTTAGAGTTATGAAAGTTGGGTAGAAAGTATGTTTTAACTGTATGTGTAATTGAGTTTCCTCTCAGGATAAGGGGAGGGAATATGTGGGATGTAACTGTGATGTGATTGGTTGTTTTGTAACGCCCTGTGGGCTGTACTATGTTTGTGGATTGGGAATAAAAGAGACTGTATGTGACAGTACAGGGAGTTCCTGTTTTAACCCTCAAAGTGAAGTGTCGTCTCATTATTGGGGGAAGGATTTATTGTATGCTGTTCCAGTTTGACTGCTAGGAGAGTAAACCTATTCGTATGGTTCCTATTCAACTGTCTACAGCATTCATATGCTTGAGAGGATTCATATGCTTCTCCGGTTCGGTGGTTGTGGTGTCTGCTGCAGTGCTTGGAGTCCTCAGGAAGCGCTAGGAGCATCTTTCAACGGAGGTACCCAGTCGGGGTGCCAGGCGATCCGTTACAATTACATAGATTATTTACATTATAAAGCGTATATAGGTTGTAACTATTAATAAATACAACACTGACTTTAAACAGATGCGGGGACTTTCTCTCCACTGGATCACCCAATAGTAAAATCAGTTACAAGAAAACACCAAATAGATATCCCCCCTCCCCCCACCAACTGGATGACACACAGTTCTGGGAGTACAACTGGTTTTATTCCTGCCACACACAGCTTTTACACGTTGCCCCTATCATTCACAATTACAGGGCTTTTCTTTCCAAGATCCTCTGTGTCTGAGAGATAATAGCATGAGAAAAAACTATAACTTAATAATCTCTAAGGTACAGAAAAATCCACAATATTTTAAAACAGTCGTATCACCAAATAGCTTGGATCTGAGCGCACACTTTTCCAAAATATCACTCAGATCCCTTTGGTGGTTCGGGAACACCATCTGAAAGAAGTTTTGACCGGTCGGCCACGAGGTGATGCCCCAAAACAGTTCCAGAGAAAACAAAGCAACGACTGGTCATTTTTTGGGGGTTTTCACACAAACACTGGTGAATCCATTCCCTGGCTGTTAGGGTACGAATGCTCCCCCTGTTCGGTATCTTATGCCTCCCGAACACCATTCTCCTAACTGTTCAGAAAGTTTCATGGGGAAGTAGTACCAGTTTCCCGGGAGTTCATGGGTCGCATATCCGAAAATCATTCCATGCCGCTGCCGACCATGTACCGCTGCCCTCGTTCGGGAGACAAAATGGCTGCCAAATGGTTGAACACTTGGTTGTGCACTTGATCATATGAATGGCGACCACACTTGTACTAACAATTTGTGGCTAACAGCCAGGGGTGGTCGGTGATTATGAAGGTAAACAAACGGGGCATAGGACAGCCAAACAAAAAGGGAATAAAAGTATATTGGAGTTCTCCATTCTGCTACAGCCAGTACACAATACACACCCAGCCAGTGCGTTCACACACATACGATCAGTATAAATCTAGCGCATATATCACACTTCAGGTGCAACACAGGGAGAGACAATGGGTGCAGAGGTTAAGATGCTATGCCCAGGGCTCTAGGCAGGGACTTCAACCTTTATTTCAATCACAGAAATAGAGCCCAGGGTTCTAGAAGGGAAGCCCCAATGTGACACTCTGGCTAGGGCCTTGGAAAACCTTAATTCGACTCTGGTTTTATGTAGAGCATTTTATTGTTTATTTAGCAGTGTCATGCAAAAATGAGATGTACACAAATATCTTCAAATGTAGCAGCTGACATGACTCAAGTTCAGAGAATTCAGTAGGAGTGTGATGAATGATGATTTCAGCATATCAGAGAATATAATACCACTATAGTAGTTCCTGAATATAGTAGCCAGAGTAGCAGGGTTATTAGCCTGCCAGGAGAGGCACATGTTCTGATAGTGCTAACTGTAATTATAAGTGAACGTTAGCACATTTGAGACTATAGAATAAGAGCTGCTTGTATAATATATCTTGCAGAGAATGTCTGTCTGAAATTTCCCATCCAGTCAAACTAGTAGACTGCAGAAAAATAAATCATTTTTTTAGAGTAAAAAAAGAAAGAGGGGTGAGGGAGATTTATCAAAAGAATAACATTCAACTTGTCTATCATTCTCATAGCTACATACCTCTCAAGGTTGGTCCAATAGGGTCCATGGGCATTGTATTGATAAGTATGTGTCCAAAAAAGAGGGATATTTGTGTTTTTTTTAAGTGTCTCTAGAGATGAGGCTAAAGGGCATGAACATTCCATTAAGTAAGTCCATTCATGACTACTTAGCCATTTATGTGATGAAGTAATGTATTTACAAATTACATTCTTAGCACATTTAGTGCAAGTTAAACATCCATCGATGTCAGTATTATAGCAGTGGAGTTCTGTAATACACATACATACAGAGATTGTCACTCTGGAAGCAGGATGCTAGCGAGGAATGCCTTTAGATGATATAATTATTTTAGAATAGCAGTTGCATGAACCTTCGTAACTTCATCTTGGAATGAAGTGACCATTTAAAATGGCATCTAAAAAGGAAGACTTGACTGCATCGTAGTTATCAAACTTACAGACTTCAAACTTTGCAAATTGTAGCTGCTGTAGTAAGTTTGAGCATTTAACCTTTCTCAGTTTATTGCTCTATATAAAATGAATTGCAGAGAGAAACATATGCACTTTAGAGGTTTACTTGCAGTGAAGAATAAAGATTTATGATGCTTACTATGTCAATATATCATTGCAGTTTCCAAGATGAATGTCCATGTGAAAGTTTATGTGGCCAGTTCAACATTGAATACTGATTTAATTCTTACAGAGAGACAATGGTCAAAGTGAAAGAAAAAAAAATTCCTGGGAAATATCACATTGACATAAGTATTCAGATCCATTGCTATGACAAATGAAATTCAGCTCAGATGCATCCGGTTTCTCTGGATCATCTTTGAGATGTTTCTATGCTTTTATTGGAATCCACCTCTGGCTAATTCAATTGACAGGATATGATTTGGAAAGGCACACACCTGTCTATAAAAGGTCCCGCAGATGTAAATGCAAATTGAGACACCTGTTTATATATCCAGACATTGTTACATATGGTGAACAATGTCTGCTAAAGGTCTCCTAACAATTAAAGGAACACTATAGTTAAACTCTGTGAAACAGCAGGAAGCGCCTCTAGTGGCTGTCTGGCTGTAGGGGCTGTTATATATGAGCTATTTTATTAACAGTAGAGGTAAGCCACTACATTTATAAAGTTTGAAGATTGTCCTTACTCATATATATATATTTTAGCAATAGAGACAGCCACTAGAGGCAGTCTTATCACTGAAATGTAAACATTGCAGTTTCTCTAAAACGGCAATTTTTTACCTTGCAGGTTTAAGGGTACAGGGACACTGCCCGGGTCCACTTCAATGAGATGAAATGCTTTTAATAATTATTGTTTTGGATTTGCTACCACCATGATTGCTAAGATAACAAATTACATAAATTTTCAGACCGCAAATAAAGATCAGGCCCTGCCAAATCTTCAAAATTCTCATTCAGAAAAATTCAATTTTAGACCTGTGCCTGTTAGTGTAGTTAATAAATATCTTACTTAATTAAAAATAAAAAAAAACAGTATGCACCAGATCAAATTCCAGCAATGCTACTGAAGTTCAGTGTGCCAGCAACTGCTAAACCTGTCACTACCCTTATCAATGAATCCCTGGTGTCAGAATACATACCCAAACTTTGGAAGACTGCAAAAGTTGTACCGATCTATAAAAGTGGTGACAATACTTTGGTATCTAACTAATTGCCTGATATTATTGCTCCCAGTATTTTCAAAAAGTTTGGAAAAATGCATCCACACGCAACTATGTGAATATTATCAACGATCAAATTATCTGACCTCTGATCAATAAGGCTTTTGTCCAAATCATTCAACTTCGTACTGCCCTCTTAAAAGTTTGCAATGACATCCAAATTGGCCTGGAACAAGGAGACTTAACTGGAGCTATTTTCCTTGATTTTGCCAAGGCCTTTGACACAGTAGACTATGGCATTGTTTTGCAAAAACGTAAAAACTCAGGCGTTGGTGATCGTCTGCTAACCTAGTTTTGATCGTATGTTTAAGACCGATTGCAATATGTGTCCATTTCTGATTGCGCTTCCCTCCCTCTTCCAGTCACGTGTGGTGTTCCCCAAGGCTCCTTACTCTGCCACCTGCTATTTACATTATTTATAAATGATCTGCCTAACGGCTGCAAATCCTCAACTGTACACATGTATGCAGACGACACTGTAATCTATGCTAGTAATCCCAAGCTACTGCAGCTTGTGGCTGTGCTCCAAAACCAATTCACAGAGGTAGAAATGTGGATAGCGGATAACAAACTCTTCCTAAACATTGACAAAACTGTTACAATGATCTTTGGAACTGTACCTAAATTACATAAACTACAAAATCAACAATTGTGAACAGAATCAGAACAAATTCAAATAGCACACTGACAGCAGTCTGCCCTTTTAAATATCTAGGTATGTTGCTAGACCCAAATCTATCCTTTGGCCTTCACATTGAAAAATCTCTTCAAAACTTTACCCACAACTAGGTGCCCTGTACAGAAACAAATCCTGCCTAAGCTCTACAGTAAGGTAACAAATGCTAATGCCAGTCATTGATTATTGGGATGTAGTGTATGCACCCGCACCACAGACCCACCTTAATAAACAATACGTTATATAATTCATTCTGCCGCTTTGTACTAGAATGTAATTACTTTATCCACTGCTATGACATGTTAAAAGAGCTAAACTATCTGTCACTGCAATTCTGCCGCACTCTTCATCTTTCCAGCCTTGTGCATAAGAGCATTTCTGGGAAGCTCCCACCCTACCTGAGTAGAATGCTCTCCCCAGCTGTAACCACCTCCGATCCAGTACTAGCATGATATTTAGCATACCGCAATACAAAAATAAAATAAAGTAGCTCGATCCTCCTTTTCCCACAGAGCACCGCAATTATGGAATAACCTCAGGGACACAGTCAAACCTTTATTCAATCTAAAATCTTTTACGAGATCTATGGCAATATACCTCAGCACAGAATGTACCTGTCATGGTTGAATATATTTATTACCTGTTATGTATTAACTTTATATATGTGTGTGTATATATATATATATATATATATATATATATAGTTTGTATATTGTATTTTTGTAATATTGTATGCTATTGTAACAATGCAATGTTTTGTGGACAAAGACCCAGGACATACTTGAAAACGAGAGAAATCTCATTGTATCCATCCTGGTAAAATATTTCATAAATAAATAAATAAAGAGGTTTGGGTGCCTACAGTGTCCCTTTAATGTTCCTTATTACGTAAAAGTGTACGCAATAGATTATCTTCAAAATACTGAAAATGAAAGTCTTTACCTGTACAAAGAAGGCAAAATGTAACTATATTTTCTAGCATGTTTTATAAATACTTTCCAGAATGAACCGGCTTTATTTAAATATCAGGTTTTCTGGATACTCTGTAGTTAATATGTTGTATTTTTATGTAGCCTTGTTAAATTTCCACCATCTCTCCATTGCTTCCTTTGGACTAACGAGAGGCCGTAAACTTTATGGATTAGAGCAGATTTGTTCTGTATTGGCTGTCCATGCTGGTTTCCCTAGAACAAAACAACGGAAAGAATGGTGGGATTTGTACAACCCAGAGTAACAATTAAGATGATATTCCCAGGAACAATATTGTTTAGATTCTGGAAAAAGTAGGCTTCTATAATGACTCTCCATAAGTTTAAAGGGTAATCCAGACGTGGACCCCTTGCTCAGGGTGCCTAGAGAGATATCAGCTATGCCTCACTGATGATGCCTAACAAGGCTGAAACGATCATCTGGGGTTGCTATGTCTCTCGTGCAGAGAGAACTTGCTGGCATTTAGGATCTGGACTGCCCGTATGGGTGGGACCAGTCTGATATGCTTCAGATATGTTCTCTCTGTAATGGCACAAGATGAGCTAAAACCAGCTTGAGTTCTGAGTGGGGACCCACCGAAGGGCAGGCTATTTCAGCTGCTGTCCGTTCTCAGAATACTCTTGCGACTCGTTTTTTGCTTTCTATAATGAAGTTACTCCTGTGATAGAAGTTACATTTTCCTGACTTCATTTTCAATGATTCACTATTTTTGGTCCACAAGGCCGAAGAGGACCTCCTGGCTTAAAGGTCAGTTGCTGTTTTTAAAATATAATAAAATGGCCATAGGCTTGATACTTTTACTTTAATATATTAGTGCATTGTACATTAAGAAAATGCAAACTTATATAAACTTTTTAAATGTGTTCTGTTTAATATAAACATGTGTGTGTATATATATATATATATGTATATATATATATATAAAACTACTTTACACACTGTTGATACAGTTCAATTGTGACACTAACCATGTTTGTCATAAAAATTCCCGTTTAACATTTTAATTTGCTTTCCTTGGCAAAAGGAAGAAAAGATCATTGCCTAGGATCTGTGCAGTTTCAGCTCAACAGTGGAGCTAGTGGAATATGCTGCTTGTTTGTTTTATGGCCAACAATTATATTTTTTGGCTTATGTGAGTCACATCAGAGAATCTGTGAAGGCGAGGTTCTGGAAAGCTGTGGAGTGAGATTTGTGGAACGTCAGTTTTAATTCATTTTGACCAGATGCTTAGTAGTAAGAGAAAAATAATTCTTCCATTAAAGGGAAACTCTAGTGCTAGGAATACAATGTTGTAGATAGCCGCTAGATGTGGAGTTAACCCCGCAAGGTAATGATTGTAGTTTATCAATAATTACAAATGCAGGGTTAAACTGACAGGGGCAGTGCACCCTGACCACTTCAATAAGCTGAAGTGGTCTGGGTGCCTATAGTGTCCCTTTAATACAGCAACAAAAAACAAAATACTAGATTGTTATGACTGCAGTTACCAAGGCATGTTAATAATATAATGAATACATACAAAATATCAGAACATTTTGATGAAAATACTATAACTGAAAAAAATATGTTGAATTTGAGAATGCTTTCTAATTAAGATGTTTTAGACTACCATTTGCAATTCCTTTCCCATAATGCGTAGTTTAGTGGCTAAAGCTCATTGTCTATGAATATACTCCCATACCATCTTGCAGATGCACTTAAAGAAAGAACTTCTCAGCTAAGCAGAGAAGTCATATAAATAACAATTAAAAAAAAGACAGATGTGAATACATTTCTTTCCTCCTTTTTCTCGTTTGAAGGAAAATGAGTGTGTTTTACAATGATGAAATTAATAGTTACTTTCCAAATCACAAGAGAGGGGTTACTTGGAAGCTGCGCACATTCAAGGATACTGCACAGTCCAATAAGTTTGAGACATTCTAAATATTTGATAGTGTGTTGTATTCGTTTACAAGGAGTATTTCTCATATTTAGTTTTCTATCAAGACACTTTCTAGGCAGATCATTGCATCTTTTCTTCTTC
>OW240915.1:85130781-85148208 GCA_933207985.1 Pelobates cultripes
GTCTTACTTCCCAACCAGTTATACAAATGGTTTTTGGGAGGTATGAACTACCGACTGCAAGGTATGGGAGGTATGAACTACCTCTGAAAGCAAAGGAATATCTTGTAAAGGAACCCCTGAATGGAGATCGGCCGTTGAACACATTTCCATGGAACTGTTTTCATCTCGTGGATGGCCAGAACTTTACCCCAGTGGCAATTCTATTTTACCAAATGGATCTTAGCACTATTTGGCCAAGCTGGGCGCTCATATCAGAGCTATCCGGGGATATGACTCTTGTGAGGTTCCTGTTAATATTGGAGATACTTTGGGGGGATTGTATGAATATTCTGCATGTTTCCCTGTAACTGAAAGATAATTGAGTTACAGTTTTCAGACTCAATTATCTGCCAGACAGAGGGATGCCAGGGAGTGGCTTGCTATGTTTCTGTATGGAGACCCCATGCTGGAGGTCTGTATATAAATTAAGAGTGTTTGCCTGAATAATCCAGATGACTCCCAGTACTATGTCTCGTCTAGTTACTGGGGGGATATGAGCTTGATCACACAATGGTTCCAGTCTGGCTGAGAGGAGAAATAGTGGAGGTAACTAGTCGAGTTACCCAGTGTCCACTACAATACATTAAAAAATGAAAAATTAGGTTTATATGGCTTACAAGAGAAAACTTAATTATTAAGGGTGTAGCAAGATGGTGGCTGCGGTCTGTGCCAAGTGATCAGTGTGGCTGCTGCATAGTGTATAATATTACCAAAAGGCATAGTGTAACCAAAATGCTAAAATTATATTATTTTTGCCCTGAGAAGGTAGAGGAGGATAGGGAATTTCTGGAGTGGTTTAAATGTTCAAATGGCATTAGAGGAGTAGCAATATGGCTGCACTTTACTGATAAAAGAAAAAGTGGTGTCTTATGACTGGCTAGATCACCATGAAAGAAAATATTGAATGCTAGATCCTGATGAAAGAAAATATTGAATGCGAATATAAAAATATGGAGTAGAGGGGTAGACTAGGGAACGCAAAAAAAATAACAAAAATGAGTAAGCTGGAAAGGGGGCTACTCCTAACCCTAACCCTACTCCTAACCCAACCCTAAACCTACCCTAACCTTACTCCTAACCCTACTCCTAAACCTACCCTAAACCTACTCCTAATCTAACCCTAACCCTATCCCTGCCCCTAACACTACTCCTAACCCTACCTCAACCCCTATCCCTAACCCTACCCCAACCCCAATCCTACCCCTACCCGATTTGGCACTTTTAAGAGGTCCGAAGCACTTCGGAAATTCGTCACTTTGGAGATTTGGTTCGGTTCGGCACTTCCGCAATTCAGCAATTCAGCACTTCGGCACTTCGGCAATTCAGCAAATCGAATTTCCATTCGGACCGAACCAAATTGCACATGTCTAGCCCTATCTACTCTTTGACTGCTTTCTACTTACCTTGTTCTGAAACCACTAGTTTTCACTTTATTATTTAGTTTCTCTGGGTTATAAAGAAGCTATCCCCTGATAAACTAGCAGTGTGCTTTTTTTTCACCAATATATTTTATTCTTGTAGATTTAATATTTGAAATATTTGTCAGTTCCTACATTTGGCAGACATTATCTAAGGTGAACTATATTCCTCTGGATAAGGGGTCTATTTTTCAATCTCTTTATTTTTTATTAACCATTAAATATCAGTGGAAATTAGTTGGTTTTGCAACTAAATTTTAGCAGAACATTATTAATTTCTACCTTATATTGCCATTAGTACTTCAGTTTATTAACTACCACATTCACTTGGAATTCACTATGGGTTGCTGCCATACATGCATATAATATAACTGTCCCTGCTTTTTAAGATCCAGTTGCTCATTTTTTACAAAACCTTTTTCTTCTCTCCCCCCCCAGAGCCCCTGGGTATACAATAAATATAGTATTTCCACTTTGTAAGAGACCATATAAAGTCTCTGACAAAATCTAAGTATATGATATTCATCTGAGGAGGTTACTAAATTAACTTCTAAATAAATCTCTCTTTGTATGATGCTTCTAGCTAGGAATTTAAAAAAGGGTTGCTTAGATTGAATGTAATGTCTTGTTGAGCTATTGCAACAAAATATGCATTATATAATTGCATATCTTTGATACAAAAGTACAAGGAGGGGGAGTACTATAAACTGCAATACCAACAAAGTTATTCACCACTGCACTTTGGATAGGTGCTAATTCTGAAACTCCTTGCCCCTGGCCTATTGGTTTCCCTTTTTAATTACACTTAATCACTTTTTTTCAACTTCACTTTTTGATTCATTCACTTTACTTGTGCGTGTTTTTTGTTTTTGTGACTTGTTCTAGCAACTAGCTAATTAAGTAACTTAAATTAAGTAACTGTCTCTGTTATCAACAAGAATTATAAGAATAGTATATTGGTGGTAATCCTTTGAAGTCTGGTCCCCTGGTCTGGGATTGCCTTCATTCGTAATTACCTATTCAAAATACAGATTAAGGAACAGCGCACACATAAAAATAAATTTTTCAATTCTATAAGGCTACTTAAAATAACATATCTCAGCAAACAAATATGGATACCTTGAGTCTTTGCCTACCCAGCCAATTACCTACCCAGCCCATTTGAGCATCAGATCTAGACATACTGTCCTGCATCTGAAGTAATATTTTTAGTTCAAGTTTACAGTAATTAAAGTACAGTATATGAGAAAAATTATGCTTGCTAGGAAGTAGCTTTGTCCTTAGACATTTGAACTATAGACACATCCAATTTGAATCATTACGATTAACAAAATCCTCAAAAAAATATTAATTTATCAAAATAGCTATGACAGTAATATTCACAATTTATACAAACTTACAAAATAAAGATGGTATTAAACTGTCACTTTTCAAAATACCCAGGGTATATAAATGATTAGCGTCAAAAGATAAATGCTACTGGACAGTTTTACTGTTGCATGAGGTTTTCCTAGTGATTACATAATGCATGCCCCATATTCACCACTGACCAGGGCCGGTGTAAGGATTTTTGCCTACACAGGCGAAGGTGTATTCCCCCCCCCAATGTTTAAGAGATGTGTCAGAAAAAAATAGATTGCTATCCATTTCATCTACAATACAAAGGGTATACATTTCCACAAGTATACAAAAAGCTTGACATAATTTAATATAGAATAGCTAAATATTATTTTAAAAGGGGCATTCCAGCATTTGTATTTCTAATGTTAAATTACTCATGTACTTAGATGTAGAGGGCAAATCATCCCAAGCCTTATCCCAGACTGCGTTGGTCTCATTACAGTCACCACTCCTACTGTGGCTGAGATCATAGTTACTGATGATCTCAGCCTTTCCAAGACTTCTCCAGTGTGAAGCACTGGAAGGCTTTGAGTGCATTTTGTGAGAGAATTTAGGTGCATTTTAACTCTTTCTGTGAAGACATTTGAGAGTTCTCAATCAGTGATTTCTAGACTTGGGCATTCATATGAATGGATTTACAGATGAAAACCTGCATGTTCGTCCATTAGTCTGAATACCAAATGGGGAGCCAAACAAACAACTAAATGGGCAGCAAACGAAATTCTTCCATACGCCATTTCTTTATTCATCTATACACAAGTCGTGCTCGCCTTTTGTATTACACTGTCTGTAATTCAAAAGGCCGAACATTTTATCCAAATGCACGAAAGGCTCATTATTTTGGTGCACCTTCATTCTTTCTGCTCACTCCCATTATATCTGATAGGAGTGAGCGGAACTAATGAATGAGCACCAAAAGAATAAGCCATTCAGTTCATTCGGCTGACAAGGGGACATGTTTAGGGTGACAGAGTGACAGGGGGTGGGGCCTATAACCTATAATGCCATGACAGGCACAGGACTAAGTGGACAGGGAGTTAGAGGGTGTATTAAAATATTTTAAAATCCCCTGCTGCTAGTGCTGCATGGTGGCTGAGTTGGGTCGGCTGGGCAGTGGAGAAGCCATCTAAAATGTACTGGCTGTCTAGTTCTCCAATTGAATGAAAACCAGAAGACTATATGTGTGGCCAGTGGCTAGCTTCATCCTGGTCTGCAGGGTTGTCTACAGGACCTGGTGAATATTGGGACCAAGGGGAGGGTGGCAGAAGTCGGGCTCTCTGCTCTACCATATTTCATAGCGTAGGCATGCTGAAGTCTATGCCAGATTAAGAGGAAGAAATGAACAGTAGAAGTTGGTCCCTCTATCTTCTTTTAGAGTGGCTGCAAACTTCGCTACCATGCTGGAGCCTCTGGGGAATCTGTGGGGAAGAGAGTTGAAAGTCGCGCACCCCTCTGACATCAGATGAGGTTGGCCAACTTCACCTCCACACTGGTGTGCACGGGCTGCTTCAGTGAAGCAGAGAGAGTGAAGGAGGCTGGCAGTATTTGAAAAATTCAAGTCTCTGGCCAGGGATTAGGTTTTTGTGCCCTCTGCTCTGGTGCCCTAAGGCAGCCATCTGTGTCACCTTATGGAAATGCCAGCCCTGCCACTGACCCTATATTAGACCATTTTCTGAGCCCATCACAAGTGAACTAGCAAATAACAGAGTGCAAATTAAGTAAAAGCACCAACTAAAGGTCAAACATCAATTTTGCAAGGTTGATTTCCAACAGGGTTAACCATTTCCTTTCTTCCAAGAGTGATAATATGAATATTGTTGAGTTGGATCTTCCCTAAGCATATAATCGAATGAAAAACAGATGCTGTTCACAATGCTGGAAAAAAAAACACACATTCATGATTATTTTATTTCTTATGAAATCTAACATAATAATAATAACAACAATCTTATAGCAGTTAATTAGATCCTGATGGTGGAGCGGTACACTTGAAAGATTTGTGATACCGCCATATCTGAGGCTGTTTTCTTTTCCAGAAAATATTTGTATTTTAATATTACTTTCCAAGTTACATTCTGTAAGATTTCCTGAGTAACATTACCAGTATTTAACCATGTCACATATTACTCAATATAGAAAAAAACAAAAAACTGTCATTAGGAAGAAAGGGAATAGATTTTGGGTATGTTAAGCATAATGTGTGGCAGGTACTAATTATTTTTTGCAGTGTTGCATTTATCATATGTATTGTGCTTTATTGCTGCTAGAACACTTTCAAAGTCGTTACATTTCTATTGTTCTCTATCCACCGTTGATGTAAAGGAAGTCTTAGCAAATATTTGTTTGGAGCAGTTTGCCCAAATGATATTTATTTTAATCCACACCCGAATGAATAAATCTGTCGAGGATTTACCTGTTTAATCAATGTCGAATACTCTACAGGTAAATCACGGACTGATCAATTCATTCTGGTGTGGATTAAAAGGAACTTGGTTCAGACAAACTGCTACAAATTAATTTTTTAATTCTACTATTTGAATTCTTAATTATTTTACATGTTTTAATTATTCCATTTTGAAGTCTACTCAGCAACTATGTTTTGCATGCCTATTGATTGTTTTGGGGGAAGCATTGCACATCAGTACATTCAAGACACCACTTTCTCCAAACACTTTCACTAAGGTTATTTAAGTCTTATTAACCTTTAATTCTCTGGAAACCAATTAAAAGCTTTTACTGCAACATACCAATTTACACTACTGCTAACAGCTTTGAGTCTTTCCCTATTTATTATAAAGCTCTGCAAAAAGCAGGACCATGAATGATAAAAAAGATACCATCACTTTACTAGAAACAGTAGGACACTTTAAGTATATTCGTTTTAACGACAAGCCATAAGCAAGTAATCTTAAAATCTATATTTATTACTCAACATTTATTTTTATTATGTATCATTCAGGGCAACAATGGCCAACCAGAAACAAAACGTTTCACAATTTTAGAGACATATGTACACAGACACACACACTGTCACTCCGTATACTGCCAAAACACACATGGTAACACACTCACATGGTTAAAAACACACAAAAACATGTGTAGAGCTGTAGTAGTGATAGTGTGTTGTAACTCCTGACATCAGCCATGAGAGAAGCTCTCAAGCACATTCTGCTTCCCTGCTCCATTAGGATTGTAACTTCATATAGTAATATCCTTCTCCTACAGTCCTCCCTTACCCCTGAACTACAGCATTATCAGCTCACTAAAGAACATAATTGAGAGGCTGCAACCCTCACCCCTTGCTCCGCAAACCATCAATATTTAGCAGCTCTGAGGAGAACAACAGAGAGCAACGAATGCAGAGAGATAGACTGTGTATGCAACTCTTGGAAACTCACAGTGTTGCAGCTCCCAGTGCAGTGACACTGTGGATTTCCAGACCTATTAAAGGCATACTTTGCAATGATGAAAATTGTGTATACATGATTGCTGGCGTGAATGGGTTAATATGAATAAACTAGTTATGTTTTCTATATATCATGTTAATATTTTAGGTTTTTTTCTAAACTTCTTTACCTCTTTTCTAAACTTTGATAATGTAATTTTACATATGTCTTCCTACTCAAAATATGTACCAACATGCAACAATTAGCCTTCACTTTCTAAATTTGCTCTGCATTTTTAGATTATTAATTTTTTTAAGCATGTTTTATATTTGCAGATGTGTGTTAATAATCTGAGATATTAGAAAGAAACAAAAAACTAGTTGGATAAGTGCCCACATTGCGACCAGCATGATGTGTTACATGGAATTTAGGTTAAAATCAATTGTTAAAAATGAATACAGTTTGTAAAATGTTTTATAATTGTCAGATTGACATATACATTGATTAATGTAAAGGTTTTTAAAGTCCGCATAAGAATATACTACTAGACTGCCGCGGAGCTGACTGTGCACTGATTCAGCTCTCTGAGACCCAGGATTCAATCAGACCTAATTGGAGATTTTGGAGCAGGATGGGGAACCCAAAGAAGCATAATCCTACCATAAAACCCCCCTCTACAAAATCGGACCAGTTTTCTCCGCTAAGACGGCAGCGCAGGAAAAACATGCCGCATCTCCTCCTCCTCTGAGTGCTCTAACATATGTCAAGACACATCACAGGAGGCAGACATTAAAGCTAATAAACTTACCTTCCAAGGCTGACTTGGCTACAATGCTGAGTAGACTGGAGGCCGCGTTTCAAACCAAGATGGAAGCGACATCAGTAAGTCTCTGAGTTGATGATCTGGAGCGCGAACGGGACATATTACAAGCCCAAATAATGAACCTATCCACTACTAGTGAAAGCCAAACACACTTCTTATCCTCTATCCACCATCACATTGATGACTTAGACAACCGCAGCCAAATAAACAATCTAAGGATAAGGGGTCTGACTGAGGCCCAAGGGGAAGATGTTGTTTCCACTCTGACTGAGCTTTTCAAATTGATTATTGGGGAAGCCAGCAACAATCAAATCCTATTAGATAGAGTCCATAAGTTGTTACGTCCGAGAGGATCAGCTGTGGAGGCCCCAAGAGATGTGATATGTCATGTATACATTACTTTGCTATTAAGGATAACATCCTTAGAGCTCTAAGGGACATGGCTCAACCACTATTGTTTCACGGGACCCCAATACAAATTTACTGTGGGGATATTTATGGGATGATAATGTTGAGATAATGTTGAGAATTGCCCACTATTTCAATTCTCTTAGATCTTTATCATGTAAGTGAAATGTATTCTATACAAATAAAATCACAATTTGTTATAAAAATAGATATAATTTATTGTGACAAATAAAATAACAATAATATTAGGCAGCATGCATGATAATAATCAGTGAATATTTAGTATAACATAAGTATGCAATGGCAATGTTTAAACACAGTACAAAGCTACAGCGTCAACTGTCAAGACTTACACAATTTATGAAGGTACATCACAGACACAGAAAGCTAAACTTCCAGAGAAAAGCCATAAAACCTTGGCTAACAGTTAGATCAACTGAGCAACCCTTTTAATGCTGGCTAGATCCTCATAGGCATATAATATCCTATTCTCATGTAATTTTCAATTAAAATAACATTCGAACCAGCTCATTAAATATTTCCTGGAACCATCCAATAAAAATAATCTACCAGATTTTTACAAAAGCCGAATTTTAATTTGCTTAAAAAGATATCTTATCTTATTTTAGAGCAAATAAAAACAGCGGTATGCTAACACATGATAATATCACATTAATAGATAATTATTCTTAATTCCACCTGCAGAATGGAATGTTTATAACTATATATTCTTTAGTTAACTAAGATTTCTAAACATTGAAATCTGACCGTGATTTATCCAGTCATATATCATGCTTTTAGATTTTAATTAATTTAGATTAATTAAATAAAACCAGCATAATTACCAGTTATGTAGATGTTCTCATCAGATGAGTAGGTAGTCCCAGGAACATGCGAGTATGATTTGTTGTATGGAGGTGTGTAAGTAATAGAGAAAAGTGATGTTGGTTAGAAAGTAAGCGTAAAATTCTAAGTGTCAAGGAGTGTTTCTTGAGTTGTGTCCAAGAGAGTTTGAGGGTTAGTGCCAGAGTGTCCTGGATCTCTCTGCAAGTCCGAATCTGTATGCCCAAACTAACCTCCTCTCTACCCTTTGTCCTAACTTTTAAAGGGCCAGACTCTCTGTACGTCATTAGTTGATAAGGCCAATAGGATACTGAAGGTATGGTCAACCTGCAGATTGCAATTTAGATTATTCGAGAGAGTTAACTTTTTCTGATGACGTTTTTGACGTCATTTGGCTTATCTAAAATGACTACCATAACTTAAATTTGCTGTCAGTTCAAAGCATTTGCCTCAGTCTTTGTGGCAACGACTTTGATCGTAATTTCTAGGATTGACATGTCTAAACTCAATTTCACCCCTTACTTACGAGACCTTGTAAAATTTAGAAAGTAAAATTAATTACTTAGTCTTCTCTGTCACTAGTGTTTGTGTTTAAAATTATTTCTATTCCATTAACATTTAAACAGAGCATTCCATCCCCCTGCTTTATTGCTTATCACTTGGCTTGTTTACATAATGCATTCCTTAGCTCAGGCTAGTGGCTAGTTACAGAAAGGAAAGAAATTTTGTGTCTGTATTGCCTGAAATCCAAAATGGAGTCTGCTCTGTTATGAGTGACTCTGGCAATATACACTTTTAATTTCTATCGTAGCACAAAATGTCTGCCGATATAAATATCCTGACATTACCCTGACCTGTCATGGTTCACCTTACAGACGAGAAAAGCATTGAAACCAATCACAGAACACTTAAGGAACCCCAACATAAGGTAACGCTGGGGTTTCCCTTTCGCTTTAATAGTGAACCACAAGGGCACGAGCTACTCTATAACAACCTATCTGGATGTAGGACCCTTTCTGCAAGCGCTAGAACTGCCTGATACACAAGTCGTGGACTGGTGTGGTCCACAAACCAATGAAGAACAGGCCAGCATTCCACAAAGCCAAGGCTGTAACACAAAGAAAAGAAGACAGGATCAAAGATTATTCTCACCCCACCGAAAGAATCCACCGAATCAAGGAGAGAACCACCCTTAACCTCGCTTGATACGAATTCACCCGAATTCACAGACGACATGAAGGGACAAAAAAAGACGGATACCACCATTTCTAGCAAATAGGTCCATAACCCTGGAATACAAATTCTTCCATGATAAAGAAACTTGCACTACATGGACTCTCAACGAAGACGTCCTAGTGTTCCGAGACCAATGAAGTCCACTTGCAACGAACTCCCATTGTCTCCTCCACCTCACAAAGTTCCTACTCTGCTTCCAGAAATGCCTCCACAGGTTGTATACAAAAGTGCAAGCATTATATAACAGGAAGCAGGGCCGGCCTTAGGGGTGTGCGAGCTGTGCAGCCGCACTGGGCGCCATGGACCAGGAGGCGCCATGTGGCTGACACAACTCGCACATGGCCAGGTGACAGGAGTGCAGGGCAGCCCAACAACCAACTGCGTCCACTCCCCCTTCCAGCCATAATGGAAAGAGGTAAGTCTGTGTGTGTGTGTGTGTGTGTGACTGCCTGCCTGTGTGTGTGATTGTCTGCCTGTGTATGTGATTGTCTGCCTGTGTGTGTGATTGTCTGCCTGTGTGTGTGACTGCCTGCCTGTGTGTGTGACTGCCTGCCTGTGTGTGTGATTGTCTGCCTGTGTGTGTGACTGTCTGACTGCCTGCCTGTGTGACTGTCTGACTGCCTGCCTGTGTGTGTGACTGTCTGCCTGCTTTTGTGTGTGTGTGTGTGACTGTGTCTGTCTGACTGTCTGCCTGACTGCCTGTGTGTGTAACTGTCTGTCTGTCTGACTGTCTCCCTGTGTGTGTGTGTGACTGTCTGTCTGACTGGCTGTTTGCGTGTGTGTGTGTGTGTGATTGTCTGCCTGACTGCCTGTGTGTGTAACTGTCTGTCTGACTGACTGTCTCCCTGTGTGTGTCTGACTGGCTGTTTGTGTGTGTGTGTGTGTGACTGTCTGTCTGACTGCCTGCGTGTGAGTGTGTGACTGTCTGTCTGTCTCCCTGTGTGTGTGTGGTAACTGTCTTACATACATAAATGATACGAACAACTCTGAACGTAACCTATGCCTCCTCATCCCTGTCCTCCCCACCCGCCCTTCCCTTGCTCCCTTCACCTCCTTAACCAATCACGAATCTCCTAAAGCTTCAGGCCTAATTAATGATTGAACGACCTACGGTCTCCCCATCACCACGTTTCCTCCCCTCCCCCCAAATATATAGAGCTCTATCTCCTGCACAGAGATTGAGTCATTATTCCAGAGAGATTTTCATGAGATACAAACACCATTGTTTCTTTAGCTTAAAATCTACATCCCCGTCAACAGGGGATCTCTGTTCTTATTGATACTGTTGATATTGTTATTGATGACTGTACGCATATACTTACAATTGCAGACCGACTAACTTTGTATTTCCTGTTTAGACCACTACTACCTAGCACCAAGCATAAAGATCACACGTGACCTTGTTCACTGTTCGTTTCTTATCTTTGATTTCCATATTTTATTTCTTTTATTTTACTTCTTTAGTGGATTTTATCTAAGTTACTATTACATATCTGTCAGTGCTTTTTCCTAAGTACAGCGCAGATTTCCATTCCTCAAGGACTCGGGGAAAGTAACACATAACTACACAGACATACCTGGGGTCAGACATTGAGGGATCGCTACCCCATCTACCCCTCACCCCTCCACCCCCTCCCTCCAGACACCATGACCTCAATTCATACACACACACAACGCCAGAGGGCTAAATACCCCAGAGAAACAATCCATGGCACTAGCAGACTTTCAAAGACAAAGAGCGGAAATAGTCTTAATTCAAGAGACACACTTTCAAAAAGACTCTGCCCCGACATTAAGTAACTGTAGATACCCACAGGGCTATTTTAACAATTACACGGAGAGTAAATCCAGAGGGGTAGCAGTATTTGAAAGGTACCTTGCTACTTACAAGTATCAAGATCAGCAAGCTGATGAGTCAGGTAGGTTCCTATTCGTTAAAGGAGATGTGGGACACTCGGGTGACATTAGCTAATATATATACAGAATAAAAAGCAAACCCAGACTCTAAGAAAGATCCTCCTCAAATGAACTTCCTTTCAGGAGGGAATACTCATACTGGGAGGAGACCTAAACATCTCTCTTGAAGGAGACCTAGACACCTCATCTAACTCGACTGACTATGTAACACAATCTAGGAGGGACATGCAGACCAACTTTACAATGGTTGGAGAGCCCTCCATCCAACACGAAAATATTTCTCATTCTTCTCCCCCCCTACCGATACCTACTCACATTTAGACATGCTTTGCCTCCAACACAGACACCTCCCTCTGCTCAAAGCAGCCAAATATGGGTCGATTACATGGTCAGACCATGCCCCGCTTTCTCTGGACATAAATCATACCATCCCTAACCAACACCTCTACTCAGTAGAAACTAAACGACCTATTACTAAATAACTTAGAAGTCGTTACACGACTTCAAGAGACCGTTCAAACGTATTTCAGGGAAAATGCAAACCCAGACACAACGCCAGCTATGCAATGGTAAACACACAAATGTGTTGTGAGAGGTGAACTGATTAGAATAGCCTCTCGCCTCAAACGCAAATGAGAAACTGACATGAGGAGATTGGCCAAGGACATTAAAACCCTGTAAGAGAAACATGTTAGAGATAACACATTACTAAATTATAAAGCATTGACATCAAAACTAACCAAATTAACTACGATACTTCAATTGCATGCCAAATGTAAAATACTCACAAAACACACCTACTATAGGCAAGGAGGCAAAGGGGGCATGCTGTTAGCTCAATCCCTAAAACAGAATAGACAAACAACCTTCATATCTTCCAAAAAAATGCCCGGATGGCATGCTAACTAACTTAAGGCCTGAAATCTTGAGTGCGCTCCATACATTCTATACCCAACTCTATAATTTGAGACACACACCACCCTCTCGAACGGAGATCCAAGACTTCCTCCAAAAGAGCATCCAAAACACTGTGCCGCACAATGTGATAACATTTCTAGACAGCCCCATCTCTGTAGAAGAATTCCACCAAATCACTAACAGCATCCCCTAGGCAAGAGCCCAGGCCCAGATGGATTTACGGGCAAATATTACAAACTAATGTCACGAACACTAGCCCACCCCTTCATTACCGCGTTTAACTCTCAAAAGCTAGCTGCCCATATCCCTAAATCTGCACTGGAACCTACCGTTGCTTTAATCCCTAAACCAGGCAAAGACCCACAGAATTGTGGCATTTATAGGTCTATATCATTAATAAATGTGGACATAAAAATACTGACAAACATTATGGCCAACAGACTAAAGCCGATGCTCCCCGGGCTCATACATGTGGGCCAGACAGGATTTGTCCCAGGCAGGGAAGCAAAGAACAATACCACCAAAATTCTTAACCTAATGCATTGGGCACAAACAAATAAATTACAAAGTGCTCTTTTGGCTATTGACGCGGAGAAAGCTTTTGATAGAGTGAACCGGTCCCTAATGCTAACAACTATGCAATTCCTGGGATTGGGCCCACGTTGGCTGGAATGGTTGGGAGTGATTTATTCCACACCACTGCCAGACTGCGCATTAATGGCCAACTATCTGAACCGGTACTGATAAGGAGCGGTATGCGGCAAGGATGCCCCCTCTCACCTCTCCTATTCATCCTGATACTTGAACCCTTCCTTCAAGGTATCAGATAATCCACAGATTCTGGGCTTTATAATCAAAAACACAGAATACAAAGTCTCCGCATTTGCAGATAACCTTCTATTCACGATATCGGACCCACTCAACACTATCCTCCACATTCTGGAGGAAATGAACACTTATAGCAAAGTATCAAACTTTCAGGCAAATTTGACTAAATGTGAACTGCTTGCTCTGTACACCTCCCGGGATTTAGACATCCTCCTCCGACAAAACTTTAATTTCTCGTGGGCTGCCACCTCTGTTAAATACCTAGGAAAGCACCTACCAAACAAGTTGGAGCAACTGTACAAATTTAACTTTCTCCCCCTACTTGCAGCAATAACTAAAGATATCAGACAATGGTATAAGAGAGTGGTGATAATATGGCGCTATAGTGTGCTGCTAAACCCACAGTGAAATCAACCACACAATTTCACAAACAAGTATAAAACAGGAAAATAGAAAATAAAGTGGATAGCGCACTAAAAGTCCAGAAATGTGTATTACAGTGTTTATACACAAATTTAGAATGAGAAAGATATATACCAGAACATATACCAGAAGATCTTTGTCCAGTTGCCCCTGAAACAATAAAGCTCACATAGGGCAATATAGTACTGGTAAGTATCCCAATTTTCAAATATGTATATATAAATAGTAGAAAATCCTACTCACATTTAAATGAGCCTGCATTCAAACTGGCTCAAGTATATAAGCATGAGTAGGATATGTGGATTAGAATTCTTCTATTGATGTATTCCTCCCCAGTGTATATGAATGTTGAGGAGCAAAAATAGATGTTAGAAAAAATTGTAACATTTATTATAAAAAAACAAATAGTAAAATCTTACATTTAAGAAGCATAATGTCAGCATAGATCAGCACAACGCGTTTCGGCTAAATGCCTTCATCAGGTGCATACAACAAACATATTCTACTTGCCCCCTCTTTTAAACCCCAAATTCGCAGCAAAAAAGTGTTAAGCCCCGCCCACATTCATTGCGTTGCGTCACGTCCGGTGACTGGGACTTCCGGTTTCGGCTGTTCCGTCTTTATTTTTCTTCTATCTTCTTATTACACTAGGAAGTTTCTCGCTTGGTTGGGGTGGTCCCTCCTTCATATTATTCATTCAGTCAATGTTCCTTTGTCATAATGCCGGAGGTATTCCAGCGGCCATTTTTGAAGTGGTAAACAAATAGTATATACGTGGGCAAGTAGAAAAATGAAAAAATACATATAAAATATCAATATTATAAATATAGGGCACATATAAATCACAATGTTATTTATAACAAAATATACATATATACATGCCACGCACAAAAGAGGTGTTTATGCCCTCCACCAAAATTAAAGCACTAGAAACATAATTAAATATAGTTAAAAATTTCAAAATCTATGTTCATTCCAAAAGGGGATAAAGTGTCTAGCTCAAAAATCCACCTCATTAATGTTTTATTCAAAATCTTAATAAAATCACCTCCCCTCCATGGTTTTTTAACCCTCTGAATGCCAATAAAATTAAGACATTTAGGATCTCCATTGTGTTTTTGTGCAAAATGTGCGGATACAGAGTGATTCAATATTTTATTTTTTATATTTCTAATATGTTCTCCTATTCTTACTTTAAGTGGTCTGGTGGTTCTACCCACATACTGTAGTCCACAACTGCATGAAAGGAGATAAATTACATTGTTTATATTACATGAAATGAAAGAGTCTATTTTATAAGTTTTTTTAGTGGAATTAGATGAGAAGCTGTCTGTCTTTTTATTCTTCACTCTAGTTTCTTTATATGCTTGGCAATTTCCACAATTAAAGAAAGTCTGCCATTTCTTTAGTTATACAACTTCTAGTTAAAATACGTTTAAAATTCCTGGCTCCCCTATATACAATTTTAGTTTTTTTCCAATAAATTGTTCTAAATCTTCATTCTGTTCTAAAATATGCCAGTGTCTATTTAAAATCTTTTTAAAAAGACCACTTTGCGAATTATAATTGCATATAAATTGTATTTGTTTATCTGGAGATTGATTAATTTTGGTTTTGTATATCAAGAGATCCTTCCTGGGTTTGTCTAGGGTTTCTTTATATTGTATTTCTACCTCTGATTTATTATATCCTTTCTCTAAATTTTTTTTTTTTTTTTAAATTCCTGACTGTTCTATAAAAATATCATCATCTGTACAATTCCGTCTTACTCTGGTAAATTGGCCTTTGGGTATATTGGTTACCCACGGGGAGAAGTGGCAACTTTCCATATTAATATAACTATTAATATCTACAGTTTTATAATATGTACTAGTTTTCAAACATCCCTTATCTACATATATCTGTAAATCTAAAAAAATAACTTTTACTTGACTGACTTCTTGAGTTAAAACAATTCTTTTTATTTCTAATGCCTCCCCCTGTCTAGGTAGACATGAACAACATTACTCTCTCAATTGCTAATGGCTGCCGATCAACTAATCCCCCTTAAATGGAAAGTACCACAAATCCCATTGATTAGGGAATGGATACATAGGGTAGAAGGGATAAAACAGATGGAGGAAATAACACATGCTATCTCAAAAACTTCCACACCTATACTAGAATATGGGAACCATGGAACACTTTTATGCAAGAGGACAAAAACGACCCTCACTAGGCTAAAGCTCTTTGAAGGGACCATGACCACAGACACACTACAGCAGATTACGTCTCATGGCAGGTAGATATATTGACAACAAGGGATGGTAAGCAAACACGCTTAGGGAGCCTGATTACCACTTTAGGGAGTAACCAAACCTTTTCCGACTTCTTGGATTACTCTCCAGAGTCACCAAAGGTGCAACCCTACCTCCCATCTCACCACTCCCTGCACGATGATCTGCTAAGCCAGAAGGAATACTACTGTGTGCATGCTCACCCACCCGCTATTTTAAATTCTTTTTATTCTCATTTTATTTTCCTTTATTTTATTTTGTTAACAGACCCGGACAGATGTCCTCAACTGTCCCCATACTGGAAATCTAATGCAGTTCATGGGAAACTGAAGGTAGTTCACTAGAATCAATCAGTGTATTCATAACTATCAACACTGTTTTTATAGGTTAATTAAAAATATAATTTATAGTTGACTGAGGTCTACACACGATGTACTGGAATGTTTATTAAGCTCCGACTAGATTACGGGATTGTTATTAGTTAACATATTTGTGTCTGCATTATTACAATCTTTGCATCGACTTATCTATGAACGTTTATAACATATTAACTGTGCTATATTCATGTTACAACTTATACAAAATATCTGTAAAATTGTAAAAAATATTTGCTATATTGTAAAATTTTAAAAATATCTCTTATATTGATATTGACAAAAACTCAATAAAAATGATAAACAGTAATAAAAAAATTATAATGCTAACATCTTTGAAAATGCTAAATATGAATATCGATCAGGTAATCCTATCACCTTAAAAAAAAACAGTAAAGGATGCAGTTTTTAAAGAAACGTTACATCAGCTTTCCACAGTTCACAAGATTCTAAATTGATAATTTAATGTATATTTTTTTATTAATTTTCTAGCCTTGTGAACTCAATTTTACGAGAGATAATTACTGTAACAGTCATTTATTTTATTTAGATTATGTATATATTTGTATAGTTTTATATTTCCATTGGCCAAAAATAAAAACTCATCATCATAAACATGTTTTATTGGGGGAGCTGCTGAAATGAACTAAACAATATTATTACTACACAGGGAGCACTATATAAATCAAACATTTCCCAAACTCATTGTTTTCATAATGAATAACAAAATTAAAAAAAAATTAAAAAAAATAAAAAATTTTTAAATGAGAACAGTAAATAAAGTATTAGATTGGTTAGATTGACATATGCATTGATTAATGTAAAGGAAGTAAAATAAATGTCCACATAAGAATATAATGCTAACATCTTTGAAAATGTTAAGTATGAATATCGATTGTGTAATCCCATCTCTAGTGATGTACCGAACGGTTCGCCGGCGAACGGTTCCTGGCGAACATAGCATGTTCGCGTTCGCCACGGCGGGCAAACATATGCGCGGTTCGACCCGCCCCCTATTCGTCATCATTGAGTAAACTTTGACCCTGTACCTCACAGTCAGCAGACACATTCCAGCCAATTAGCAGCACACCCTCCCTAGCAGACCCTCCCACCTCCTGGAAGGTATCCATTTTAGAT
>OW240915.1:85148308-85182080 GCA_933207985.1 Pelobates cultripes
ACACACACTACGCCACCTATACACACACACTACTGCCCGTATGCACACACTCGCTACATCCCCTATAACACTATGCCCCTATACACGCACTCTCTACAGCCCCTAGCCACACATATTTACACCACAAAATTGACCTATTTACACAATACCACACCACACTCTACACACAGGCAATCCCACAAGCATGCGCCAAACACATGCACCATACACTTTCCTGGCCCTTTTGTCCTCTGGTATCCCACTTGTGGAGACACCAGAGACAATTTAAAAGCAAACACAGCGTAAGCATGTTATTACATTTGCTTGCGCTGGGCAGAACAAATACAGGGCCTTTTTCTAATGCTAGAGCTCTTCAGCGGGGCTCTGCGCATTGAACCAACATGCTCACTTTCTCTGGCCCCGCCCCCTTTTTTGGGGGCCGCTCTAATTGAAAAATGCCCGGGCCTAATTTTTTTCCCAGTCCGGCCCTGATTTGCATCTAGTAAAGAAGACCACACATATATTCAAGAATGGGGATCATTTCACTCCAAGCCCTTTGCAAGAAGCCACCAGGAGGCTCAGCTAAATGTGAGTGTGCATTTATACAGTATATATTTTTTTCACTATTCTGGATATCTTGTATACTGCTGTATATTAGTGTTTCTGCTTGTATTACATAACTGAATCACACTGTATTGGACCAAGACCGCAAGACCAGGGATATATCCCTAGGCAGTGATTGTACCACCCAAGCTCTACATCTGGAGGAAGTCTATAGTTCCAATCACTGTAAGTGTATTTAATTCCTTTTTGCCATCCTAGAAGTATCTACATACTACACTATATTACCTCTTTTTTGTCTTCTTTTCTATTTTATATGTCTCTGGATCTGAGGATCTCATCAATGTGCTGCTCCCTAATTTCATCTTTTCTATCATACACCAGCAACCAGATTGGAGAGACTCTGGTTTGGGTTACTTAAGCTGCCTTTCACATTCGAGCAATAAGCGCTAGAAACCTACCCATTTTTTTCGTGTGTGTGTCTGTGCTTATGTACAGTCTTGACATGTTTGGTATGGAATATTTGTATGGAATAATTTTACCAATGCCAGATATAATACAAAATCTGAATTTCTTTATATGTTCTTCAAACTTCCTCCAATACTTATTCATTTTTGGGTATTTCCAAATCATGTATAAGATCTCCTCCCTCAGCCCTACGCCTCTAACAAAAAAGATCCAAATTTTTATTTCCAAAATCTGGTCACCCTGATTAAGGAGTATATCTATTAACACACATGAAAACACTATATACCACACTATAGGTGAGAGAAGGTTCTCCTATGCACATTGTTTATTTTAAGAGATTCAAATAAAATTAATTTCATTATAGGAACAAATAAAAAATATAAAGAAAGAAAAGAATAAGGGTATACAGTGAACATTCAGTGATTCTAATTCTTAGGTTAACGATGTTTGTGTAAGGGGCAAATAGCCGTATATGGAGTAGTATAAAGGGAGCAAGTCGGTTGTGGTGTGCCAAGACCGACAATACGGTAGGCCTGTAAATAAAGAGGGCCCACCAAGGAGTAAGAAAGTAAAGTAAATGGAAAGAAAAGAGAAAGTGTTGAAATGAGGAGTGGTGGAAGGGTCATTCTGATGCTGACCTCAAGCGATATGGAGTCAGGTAAGGGGTGTCCCTTATATAGGAGAGTGAATTAATTTAAGCCCCTCCCACAAATACAGGCCAAACGTCCTTAATACTTGTGTAAGGGGCAAATAGCCATATATGGAGTAAGGTTCCAGCATAAGCGTAGGATAGTATAAAGGGAGCAAGTCAGTTGTGGTGTGCCGAGACCGATGATACGGTAGGCCTGTAAATAAAGAGGGCAAAAATTAATAATCAAAGATTTAATACAGTCAACAAATATATACAAATTAACCAGACATTTCCTCAAATGCATTACGATATTTAATTCCTGGAAGGATTTTGAAGGTAGGAATCTAGGACCGCAACTGGACACCATTTGTTGTGGGTAGGATAGTATGTTATCTCTACTGTTGGTGCGTGTTGACTCGTTTTGGAATGTGGTAGAGCCAATAGGTAATGATATATGTGTTTACGTACGTGGGATTGTTGACGACAATGATCTGTCTGAGTGGTGGTGATGGTAGTGGATTCTCTGGCCTGAGAAAGGCATAGAAGGCAGTGTGCATGGCTGGTAGTGGCCGACTTGGTAGTATAATTGAATGGTTGTATATCTAATAGGTCCGATAAGGATGGAAAAGTTGGATGGCTATTGGTAATCTCTGAGAGGAACGTGGGGGAATGGATTCCTAAAAACCTCTGAGAATATTCTTGTCTGGTATGATAGCATGAAGTTATGGTAGTTTTGGGCATAGGTTATCCTGTGTTGTTGAATGCCTGTAAAATATATAATGGTGTCTGAGATAGTTTTAGTTTAAGGTGGCAAAAATAAGCAAAACCTAGAAGAAATGGGGTGTATACCCCTGCCTGGTACATGAAAGTAAAAGAAATGTGATAAGTGGCCAACCAAGTGAGTTCCCCAGAAATATCACGATTGTATGGATGATGAGTGGCGTTTGTTGATAATATGACATGTGCTTAGTTATCGGAGTAACAACGGATTGATGACCCTGACCATGATTTACCCCATGCCACAGCAGCTGCTACAATGGGGTAGATCCCCCAAAGGGGCTGAGGTGGTGGAAAAATTTCCAAACCTGGATGCCATGGCCAACAGCTCCAAAGCAATCGTTCCCGGTAGATCGCCGCCAAACCCGTGGTAGACGCCACGTCTGACCATCTGGTTGGAGAAGTGTCAGACAATCCTGGAAGGAACATGCTTTTACCATGCCAAGTGGTTAAGAAATTCCCCCCCCATGTGCAGGTCTGCTGATTCTGGGGTGTCAAGTGTGGGAAAAAGGGGAAAGTACTCTGGATGTGAAATCGTGGTCTTGTGGTATGATTTGCATGGCAAAATTAAGGAACCTGGCAGGGATTGTAGTTCCTTGTGGTTGTACTAAGCAGGAGGTAGTGATTGATGTAGTTGAGAATGTTCCCTATTTGTCTTGTGGTAACTTGCGTGTATGGATGCCGACTCAAGTCGTATGCCCAGTAATGTGATGATAGTGTCTGGGCCTTCTGTTTCTTATGGGGTACTGGGACGCCCAAGTGGTCAACCAAACTAAGCTGCCGTGAGGCTTCTAGTGAAAAATATGCTTTCTTTGAGCAACAAGAAGTCTTCTAGATTGTGTGTGACTGTAAAGCCTCTGGATATGTTATCATAACCAGCACATAGCATCTGCGAATATCGATAGTAGGCTAATCTGTAGCCCGAAAGTTGAGCGGGGAAAGGGTTGCCCATTTTATGCCATGTAAGTGCCAGTGTGTAGGGTAGATGGTAGCCATTTACTGCGTTGATGATATTGGTCTTACTTAACCAAGCTTAAACCCATGCTTAAGTGATAGCTGTAAAGGTAGATCAATGGTGTTGTATAGTAAGGAAACTCCTCGGAGGGTATGAGGGAGTTGAGACTTGGGGTAGCGGAGGTGTGTGGTGCCAATAAGTCTATGGTTAGTCTTTGTTTAAGGGAAGATTTCCTTGTGACAATACCTATGTGTTTGTGTTTGGCGCCATGCTGTAAATGGTGGAGATATGAAAACCCAAGTAAAAACCCCACTGCAAATCTTGTGTTTACAGCCGATGGTTCTGTTGTGCTGACTGTAAGTGAGGGCATGCTATATTCCTTGAAGGTGTATTTATGATACCTGTATGGGAGCCCTTTGAAGCTCCAGAGCTTTAGTAAATCTACTTCAAGTCTGGAAGGGCAATGAGTTAGTAGTTTTGAAAATGCATTGGTGTGTACAGATGGTGAGTACGTTTTTTTTTATAAGTTGTATTGGGACACATGGTTTGTCATGTGCCCTGAACCATTTGAACATATATGCATATATGCAATGCAACTACTCATACCAATTGTCTCTGGTAGTTCAGAGGTGCTGGTACCTGGAGCCTGAGAGTGCTTGTCCGTTTGTTTGGGACAAAATCCCTTCTGTACGGGTACCTGCACAAATAAACATCTCTACATATTCCAAATGAAACCCAACCAAGGGATGGTCCGTCCCCGATTTACCTGGAATCCCTGGATCTGACCATCACAGATACATCACCATACATATATATGCCTTATTTTCCCAATGTGCTGGGATCATACGTGCAGGGTTAATGTCTTGTGTGTCATAAGAATTGATTGTACCAGGTAACCGAATTTCAGTTGGTGCTGGTTGTACAGGAGCGTGAGGCCCAGCCTTGTGAGGGCTGTGGTGACCGACTCGAGATTGCCAGTCTGTCGTAATTTTTTTGGCTCATGAGTTTATGAGTGAGGCTAGCATGGCCTGGGTGTCACCTGAGTTGGTGTTGCTGGGCCTTCCCCTGCCTCCGTGTTGTCCGTTGATGTATGGAGGAGTTTGAATAACTCTGCTTTCCTTGCTGTGGCATGGTAGGGGATTTGTCGCCTCCTTAGGTTGGTGGTAATGTGTGGGATCGTCCAGGATATGATTGCTACTGGACTAGCAACATCTCTGCTTGAAGGTGTATCAATTATAGCCAGGGTGCTAGGAAGAGGTGATTCTTCACCATCTTTTTTGAGAAATACTTAAATAACAATAAAGATTGCAATTATTATTTGTACCCAGGGGTCTTGTACTGGCTTGCTAGCTAAGCCATAAGGCGAAACGATTAGGCTTGGTGTTTTTTGGTGACTGGTGAGGCCCGGCTAGTTGCCAAGTGGCTTGAGAGGCTCTATCTATGCTTGGCGCGAGGGGATTTTGTGTGGCCACCGAACGTTGTGGCAGGATGTTGGCCTCTCGGTGACAGTAACCAGAAAATAGGAAGGGGAGTGACAGGTGAAGCCCTCTCTATGATACAATGCGAGGCGTCTAGCTCACGAGTGGCCCGAGGGGTGTATGCCTCTGAGTGGGAGGCGGGGTGTTGGCCTCGTGGGACCACTAACTGAAGCGTAATACAGAGAAAAAAAGGGGGTAATACCTATTGGGCCTTAGAATCCTAATTGCCAGTACACTATTACTATTCCAGGGAAGGTAAGAGATGGATAACTACGTGAGCAGGTGTATGTACCTGGTAGTATGGTATTGAACCTGACAATCCGTATAGGTTTTTTAGTAGTAACTGTAACCTGAATGGATAAAACCGTATGGCATAAGGAAATATGGCATAGACCAAGCTTATCTTAATACGTACAGTATATGTGAAAAGTAAAGTGCTGTGGTGTGTAAATATTAAACATCGTTGCCATACTGTTTAAATATGTATCAATCTTAACCCATTAAGTGCCATATGTACAAGTGAAAAAGTGGTCTGTCTGTTTGTCTGTTTACCTATAGGGGTCAGTGTTTTGGTGTTTGTAAAACCCCATGAAAATTGTCAACGTACTTGACAGACCTGTAGGTGGCAGTGTTGATAAAACCACTGTTGATCTTGATGTGAAATGTAAATTATTGTGAATTAAACCTGAAGTTGAGCCGTGTTGGAGTTTAATTTATGGTTTATGGTTATGTTTAAAACAATCTTATGGGTGATTTATATTGGCTGGTAAATTGTATATGACATGTGAAGAAGGTTTTGCTGTTGACCAGTAGGGGTTAAAAATGCTGATTGTATTGTAAAAATACCCTTTAATCCAAATGTAAGATTAACGTAAGATTTTGAGAGTGACCTGTAGGGGTCAGTGTGGTTTATGTGAAACATTGTTCGTGAGCTATGCCCCAGCATTATAGTTGTATGACAGGGAAACGAAGAGTGCCCGTTTGAAAATGTACAATATGTGAACATAATAGCTTAATAATAGTCATTGTAACAAACCAAAGTTCTGTTCGTGGGTTGTAAACGCACGAAATGTGTTTGTAGTACAATAGTAAATGCATGAACTAGTTCCCGTTTGGTAGAAAATTGCACGAACCGTGAGCCTGGTATGTCAGGGAAACAAAACGAAATGAGCAGTGAGATTCGAAATGCACGCACAGAATTGCCTAGTATGTTTAGGCAATTGAAACAGAATGTGTTCCCGTTCGGGAGTATGCTAATGCTCAAAATGAGGCAATGACAGATATAAACAAGTGAGTTTTAACAAATGATATGCATGAACATGTAATGGTTTTAGAGCAGACTTAGACAAAATGCAGCTGTAAAGTGAGGACCTGACCCATGCATGGTGCCGTGGGACTGATGTCTGGCGTAATGGGTAGGTCGACTTACGGTTTGTGAGTCACTTGGACACCATCCACGGCGATGGATTGAAGAAAGAAGGTGGTAGGCCGGAAAAGCCTGTGGCTGGATTCCTGACACAGCTCAGCTTAGTAACCTCATGGAGTAATCAGGTAAAATGGCGTCTGGATGACCCGGAAGTGGAAATCATTCTGATGCTGACCTCAAGCGATATGGAGTCAGGTAAGGGGTGTCCCTTATATCCCTTATATAGGGGAGTGAATTAATTTAAGCCCCTCCCACAAATACAGGTCAAACAGCCTTAATACTTATGAAAAACGACTTAGCTCTTTTTATCTCTAAAGAGTTTACAGGGTTTGAATAGGAGGGAAAGAAAGAATTTGTGAAAAAGTTATAACCCAGCAACCTAGTTCCTAATATATCCTATAACACGACAACAAACTGTTACAGAGTAATGTAATAGAGTTACACTTGTGGTTCCAATGATTAAACATCTACAATTTTACAACATGACAAACTTTGTATTTTCATAATCTTTCTTTACTAACTCCATAGCAAAAAAGGAATATATAGAAAAACTGGTAACCAATTATAGACAAGCATAGGTAATAAGGCACATGAAACATAAGCACTTCCTCTTTCATTGCTGCTCCCTCACAAGACTGATCAGATTACTTATTCTCTCTCTGTCCTCTTTTGTATTTATTGCATATTGTACCTTTTATTTTATTACTCTTATTATTGTATACGTCTATTTTTCTTAGGTTTTCCTGTCCCAGTTTATAGTCCCCTGGATCTCCTTGGGATCTTGGGGTTCACTTTCTGGGGTTGAGGTAGTTTCGGTGCTTCATGGGCTCTTGAAGGGCATCATGGGCTGACCCTCCAAGCCTCTGCTCACTCTGACCCGAGCGTGTGGCATTCACTGCCTCGTGGATTGCTGGCGTCAACGTTCTTGGACAGCTTTACATTCACACCGCTGAACGAAAGGCTTTCGTTTGGCCATGCCTTTCATTATTGCATTATTTTTGCTGGATGCCTATAGTTTGTTAATGCATGCTTTTTTCGGCTTGTTCGTTGTCAATCTTACTGGGCTCACAGCGGCCATCTTGCAATTGCGTATATCGCGAGACCAAGCACCCATTTCCTCTCTAGGTCTCTCCCTCAGTGTACAGTGCATTTTTCCTACAGTCTGTGTGAGATTGGACACCTCCGGAACAAGGTTCACGCACTTCTGGCTGCGAAAATCTTTGGACAAGGATGTTCGCAAGCGCATGATGTCTAAATGTCCTCGCCACACGCTGCCCAGCAAGGTTGCCTTAGCCCTGGAGTTTGACCAGGTTATGCTGTCTTTTATGGCCTGCAGGGACAGAAACCCTCGCAAAGGGGTCGAACAGGCTTTTAAAGGAGCGCAGGATAAATTCCTAGATGCCATCGAGCCCCTGGCTCGAGTGATGTACTTGGCGGATGATGTCTACGCAGATCGAATATGTTCTCAGCTGACATGGTGCTCGAATAAGCACGTCATATTAGGGAATCAGCACAGAAATGGTTTTGCTTCATGGGCAATACGAACCTAGCCCTCTCTTCAGAGAGACGCCCAGCATCACTTTTCAGGATTGACAGCAAATTGGCATATAAAGGAACTGGGACGCAGGCACAATGCAAATTGTTTGGCGAAGGGGGGCGTGGCCTGGACTCATACCGGAATGGCAGCATAATTTGCGAGCTCTGCTCTTCCAAGCCCTAATTCCGCACAAAACTCTGCACATACCTATCCTAAGTGAGCCCAAATGGGGCGATCTCCCCACCTGGATCCACCCCAGACCCCCAGGAACACAAACCCAGACAAGGCACCATTTTACTGGAAATGAGGCCCCAGATGGAGGGCCTCGATAAACCGCAGCCACAGGTGCAACATAAGGGTGAGGGGAGTACCTGGAGTACCCAGGACGCCAGGAGGAATAAACAACCTGTCACTCCAAGAGGACTTCAGCATTCCCTAAGGCACACTGGGAGCCCCGTAGTCATGACCCAAGTTCAATGCCCCAGAGGGTATGAGGAGAAGTGCATTGTTTGGGAGGGGGGGATGTCAGGGGAAAGCTTCCACTAACCCAATCTGCAATCTTACTCCTAATGGTGCCTGATGATACCTCCATGGCACATGAGGTTTAATAAGGAGATGATGGAACCTCCGCATGTTCTCATCCCTCTTTACCCCTGGAGCCCTTTGTTTTGTTGGATTTTTGGGTGGGTGACCGGGTTGTGAGGGGTGGGCGAAGCTGGCACAACATTTGTTTCTGATACTGATCCCCTAGGCATATGTTTCTCCCCCCAAATGTATAGACGCTCTCTGGTCTGTACCCCCCATTACCAGCGATTCCCTGATGACCCCTGCAACAGGCGGCCATGACTTTATAGACACACAGCAGCCAAGGCAAAGCTAGGTGGAGATAGGTAGCCTCAGAGGAACCTGAACACACCCGCTCCTCACCAATAGACACAAATGGGACAATGATATGAACTCTATGTTCACTTTAGGATGGCATAAAGGCCTGTATTTTGTATCTAAGCCTCCATGTCCAGCTCCGCTGGTAGATGCATGTTTTCATTAGGCCCACTAGTTTATATATCAACTACCGGCTGTATGACACAATGGCCACGGCGGTGCTGATTCATGCAGGGGTAGGTATGACTCTACCACTACCTGACAGACTAGGAGTGGAGGGCAACTACACTACAGCAGGGGAAGGGAGGGAGGGAGGTTGAGGGGTGAGGGGAGCAGGGGGGTGGACATTATAAAAATATATATTGTGATAAAGTGAAGGCAGATAGGCCTATAACATTTAACCCCAGGGGGAGTACGTGTTGTATGTGTTGTAGGCAACACAAACCAACATTTAGTTATGGGCCCCTGGGGTGGAGCATTTGGAGAGCAGGGTGGGCCAATGCTCCACTCCGCAGTTTAGTGGTTTTCTTGGGATCCAGGCCAGGTTTTTTTTGGACTGTCTCCAACCCACTGCTCAGCTGCAGGTAATCAGCTGCAGCAGTGGGAATAAACCCCTCCCTGCTATGCAGGTAAAGGGGGTATTGCTGGCTTCCTCCCTGGAAGCAGGTTGGAGAGAGGCTGTTCTCTCCAGTGAGAGAGTCAAGGAGACTGAGCACTGGGAGTGCAAAAGGAAAGCAGTCAAGGCTGGCTTGGAGCACTGAGAGTGTGGAAAAGAGAGATAATTTTGTTTATTTCTAGAAGGAATGGAAGCCACATGCTAACCGAGTGTGGAGTGCAGAGATCTGACAAAGGCACTAGGTTGGTGAACACAAATATTATTTTGTTCTAGTTTAAACCCTGAGAGAGAGGGAGTCTGATGTTAGTTAGTGCTCAGACGAGCTAGGCTTTTGTTTATAGGGATTTGTGTTGTTGTTTTTTTCATTTGCTGCTGTAGCTGTAGTGGAGTTTAACAATAAAACTTCCTGGATTATATGCAAACCAAAGGTCTGTGCCTGTTGTTTACACTAGAGGACGGTGCAACCTGCAGACAAGGATCACAATATATATATGTCTATATCTACATATATAAATCAAGATCTGAGATGACTATGGATGAGGCTATGGAATGCAGGGAAATCCCACAAGGCCATTGATGACCTACATGATTGGGCTGACTGACTGCAGCTTGCAATGTGTACTGGGGCTGCTCTGGGATGTATTACCTTATTATGATCCTGGAGTACGGGGTGGGGATCCATTGATTAATTGACTCGATAAGTTTATTTGTGAATATAAGTTTAACTTTGTTATATCCGTTGGGAAGAGCATCTTCGTATTGAGAGACACCTTTATTACCCTTTGACTGAGGGTCTTGTCACCTTCCGCAGGGGACTGAGCCACGTTTGCTTGTATGAATCCTTTGGGTAGTGGGGTGTTGACCCACACCCCACGCACGGCTGACCATCGCTGGCCCCTAAACTACAGGCAAATAACCGGGGTTGTCCCCCCAGCAGTCCTCTCTTCTGCAGACCTCCAGGGAGACTCCTCCCGAGCTGACTTATGGTGTACTGATCTGCCCCTTTTACCGTTCTTACCCTTAATTGTAGGGGTCTTAATGCCCTGGAACACAGATCACATGTGCTGCGAGAACTCCGAACATGGGGAACATCAATAGCAGTCCTACAAGAGACCCACTTCCTGGAGAACACGGCCCCAAAACTGCAAAATAGATATGACCCCGCTAATTATTACAGCAACCACCCAACTACAAGATAAGCGGGGGTAGCTATACTTCTAGCCACCATGTTCCAATTTCAAGAACTAGATAGCAGAGGAGACCTCTTTCTCAAGGGGAAGGTCACAGACAAGATGCTCACGCTGGCATCTATATATGCCCCCAACCACGGCCAGTCAAATTTTCTATGTAAGACGCTATCCAATCTGAGGCGATTTGCTGAGGGATCCCTGATAGTAGGGGGGACTTCAATGCCCCCTTAGATCCACGGCTGGACTCTTCATCCAGACACAGCAGGATCACCCAGGGATGCATACGAGTGATTTGAAACACACTGAGAGAAATTAGATTAGTAGATTACTGGAGAGCTTGCCATCCCGTGGACAAGGATTATACGCATTACTCAGCAGTTTACAACGCATATGCGCGGATAGACTACATATTCATGCAACAGGAGGATCTCACATGTCTTTTCTCTGTGATGATAACAGCCTCCACCTGGTCGGATCACAGCCCGGTCCTACAGTGGAGTCTCCCCTTACTAAGCCAGTGGAATGCACTTGGTGACTAAATGAGTCCTTCCTGCAGGACCTGGCGACCAAGTGACGCTTGACCTTACCCTCTATTTTGAGGAGACTGACACCGCAGACATGTCACTGTTCACATTATGGGAGACGCATAAAAGTGTTATTCTGGCCTGTCTGGGCTGTCTGATAGGCATTGCAACCAAAAAGAAAAGAGATGCGAAAAGGCAGCTCGTGGACCTATCGAACCGCCTAGCCACCTTTGAATTGCAACACAAGAGATCTCACCTGGATTCGGTATAAACGGACTTACTGGAGGCACGACGCTCGCTCACTGAACTCACATGCCGCCACTTCTGAGGCATTCAAAGATCCAAGGGTTTCTTCTATACGCATGCCTTAAGGAGGGAAATTCCTGGCCCGAATGCTCTGAGGTCTGAGACCGCACATGCAGATCCACAGGCTCAAGGTATCATTAGGGACCATCTTTACTCCAAACTATACAGTTCCACAGGGGACCTGAATGGAACGAAGGAGCTGGCACAACCTGCCGCAATACAGGACTACCTCAATACACATAGACCTAACCGGATCTCTTTGTGGAACACACATCTGATGGTTCTAGAAAATAGAAAAGAGCGACATAGTATAATACTGTATGATTAAAATGTATTACAATAGAGTAGAGCAATAGTACTCACAAGCCTGGAGCCAAATTAGCATATGGCTCTTCTTGTGGCTCCTTAAATTATCTGGGTAATTTCTTCCAATAAAGACCAGACTGTAAATACAGGGCTTTTAATTACTATTTTTATTGTTTGGATCAGACTGTAAATACAGGACTTTTAATTACTATTTTTATTGGAACTTTCCTACTTTGCTATTTGCACTTTTATTTACTTTACCAATAGGTTTTTTCCTTGGAAAAATATTTGAACATCTCATCTTTACCAAGAAATTACCCAGATAATTTAAGGAGCAACAAGAAGAAGGATGGGGACATCCTATTAAGAGTCCCTCTACATTTTACAAGAGAGCCATATGCTAATTTGGCTCCAGGCTTGTGAGTACTATTGCTCTACTCTATTGTAATAAATTTTAATCATACAGTATTATACTATGTCGCTCTGTTCTATTTTATAGAACCATCAGATGTGTGTTCCACCAATTGTATGTATTTATAAGTATTTCCTTATAAGTTGTATAAGGTGTTTCCACTTAGGTGGTTTGTAGCTTGCTACCACACATACTTTACTACTGTATATTCACCGTTTCACTAACCGGATCTCTGACAAGTCAGCAGACCTATTGGATGCACCGCTAGGGGAGGAAGAAATTCTAGCTGCGGTAAATGCCATCAAGGCGGTGAAAGCACCTGTGCCGGAAAGTTTTTCTATCACCTATTAATAAAACATTCTCCCACCTCCTAATTTCGAGGTTAACAAAAGCTCTCAATAAACTACCAGATGGAGGGGAATTCCTGGCTGCCACGATCAGTCATATTGAACCTCGATAAAGACCCAGAAACATGAGGCAGTTACCGACCAATATCACTTCTTAACATGGATGTTAAGCTCCTCACAAAAGTTTTAGCAACTAGGATGCAGACACATCTACTGGGGCTTATCCATCCAGATCAAACCGGTTTTATCCCGGGAAGAGAAGCATGGAACAGCACCCTCCGCCTCTTCGCACTAGAATACCTGGTATGTCGGGACAACAAAACCATGTTACTGCTTTCTACACATGCCGAGAAAGCCTTCGACCAGTTGAATTGGGCCTTCATGTTCTCCACCCTAGCAGAAATGGAATTCAGAACCAAACTTAGGAGCTGGATTTCCGCCCTGGATAGCTGACCTGCCGCAAGAGTGAGAGTCAATGGTGCCTTAACAATGAGCTTTCCAATCCTCAACGGCACAAGACAAAGCATATGCGGACGACCTCCTTTTTTTCATCACTAATCCATGTATTACGCTGCCATGTCTGATGCGGGAATTCGATACCTATGTAACTACACCCGGTTTCAAATTAATATGCAAATTATATTTTTCTCATTTACCTAAATAATTGATGTAAATAACAGTCAGCATAATTCTCATGTTATCAACTATTAAGAGTACAATTCAAATTTAATTGAACAAACCTCCTAATGATAACAGTATTTTTTTTTTAACATAAAAAACTTACAATGGACTGTTCCAAATTATTACGCACAGTAAGTTTCAAAAACTGTATAGGTTGTAAAGAACTGAAAATTGTCATTTGTTGTGTTTGCAGCATATATACTGAAATCAAAAGCTATTTCAATCAAACTTATAACAACATTTTAACTTTTTAAACATTTTAACAGGTTACGTTACATTTTAACATAGGACCCCTTATTTGATAGCAGCTTCAATAGTCTTCCATCCATTAAACTTGTGAGTTTTTGAACAGTTTCTGCTTGAACTTGTTTGCAAGATGTCAGAATAGCCTCCCAGAGCTGCTGTTTGGATGTAAATTGCCTCCCACCCTCATAGATCTTTTGCTTGAGGATGCTCCAAAGGTTCTCAATAGGATTGAGGTCAGGGGAAGATGGAGGCCACACCACGACTTTCTCTCCTTTTATCCCCATAGCAGCCATTGATGCAGGGGTATTCTTTGCAGCATGAGATGGTGCATTGTCATGCATGAAGATGATTTTATTACGGAAAGCATAGTTCTTCCTTCTGTACCAGGGAAGAAAGTGGTCAGTCAGAAACTCCACATACTTTGCAGAGGTCCTCGTTACACCTTAAAAGACCCTAAAGGGGCCAACCAGCTCTCTTCCCATGATTCCAGCCCAAAACATGACTCCACCACTGCCTTGCTGACATCGCAGCCTTGTTGGAACAGGGTGGCTGTCCGCCAACCATCCACTACTCCATCCATCTGGACCATCCAGGGTTGCACGGCACTCATCAGTGAACAAGACTGTTTGAAAATTAGTCTTCATGTATTTTTCTGCCCAATGCAGCCGTTTCTGCTTGTAAGCATTGGTTAGTGGTGGCCGAATAGAAGGTTTATGCACAGTTGCAAGACTCTGGAGGACTCTACACCTTGATGTCCGTGGGACTCCAGAGGCACCAGCAGCTTCAAATATCTGTTTGCTGCTCTCTTGATCCGATGCATGGATCTGGCAGAAATCTTCCTCAATGTGCCTTTATCTGCACGAACCCATCTGTGCTCTGAATCAGCCACAAATCTCTTAATAGTGCGATGATCACGCTTAAGTTTTCATGAAATATCTAATGTTTTCATACCTCGCCCAAGGCATTGAACTATTTCACTCTTTTCGGCAGCAGAGAGATCCTTTTTCTTCCCCATATTGCATTAAAATGGTGCTCTGCTTAATAACGTGGAACACCCTCCTTTAGTAGTTTTTCCTTAAATTGGGCTCACCTGACAATCTAATTATCACAGGTGTTCGAGATTGTTTTCAGTGATCAAAAGAGCCCTGAGACACAATGTCATCCATGAGTTAAACTGAAAAACAAAATATTTAATCTTTGTGACACTTAAATAGAATTTGCATAATAATTCGGAACAGGGTGTATATCAGGCCTCAAGCTGAATCTCGGGAAGTGTGAGGTGCTCAACGTCTCATGTCTGACGGACAAATTTCTCTTGCTTAGATCCTACTTCCCTTTCCGTTGATGTGATTAAAAATGAAATACCTCGGTACCTGGGTGATGGTAAACCCAGTGGACCTATACCACTCTATCTTTGAACCCTTACTTCGACACATACTGGGGGATCTTAGATGCTGAGCATACCCATACGTATCATGGCTGGACCGCTTTGTGGTCCTTAAAATGAATATCCTCCCGAGACTACTATACTTGTTCCAAGCAGTGCTGCTGTTACCAACTACATCATTCTTCTCCACCTTAAAGACGGCAGCAATCCGTTACTTCTGGGGAGGAGAGAGATTCTGCCTTCGATGACCTGCTTTTCTACCTAGGCAGCGGGGGCTGGGTAGACCTGTGACTCCAGACCGAACCACATAAAATTTGCCCGTCGCACTTACCCTCAGGAACTCGAGATCCTTACAAGAAGCGCAACATGTCTCACCTGTCCCGAGCCCGTTGATACCACTACAGTACAACAGCTCCATGGGAGGCGGTTTGCCACCTAGCGCCTGGGCCTATATACACGGCGGACCTTACACCCCCATACGGAAGGTCCTAGGAAGCACAGACATGAAGAACATACAAGACATAATGGGGGAGAGGATCCCGCCGACCCTCATGAAATTCCGCCACACTCAACTACGACACTACTATAGACAGATGCACAACAGAACAAAGCTTCATCGGGACTTCACCTGGTTCGAAGAAATTTATGAGAAGGGCACACCACTGGAGAGGACACTCTCACTCCTATACCAACTCCTACTGAAAGGGGATAAATGCACAAAGACGACTTTCAAGCTGCAATGGGAGGAAATGCTAGGGAAAACGTTCACAGATGCACAGTGGGACAGGGTTCTCATCCTACAGCACAAGAACTCCATCAGCTCCAGACACCAGGAAACCAATTATAAGATCCTGTCTTTCTGGTATCGCACCTCTACCCTCCTACATAAGATATGCCCGGATGCCTGGAGATGCAGCCTGGATAAAGAAACGATTGAACATATATGGTGGAGCTGCACCAAAATCACACCTTTGTGCGATCTGATACGGGACACAATGACAGAAATTCTCGGTGAACAACAGCTCTCAGCTGAACAAGCTCTGCTACTCCTGACTCCAGCGCCAATTTCGACGTACAAGAAATCCATTGCCAGATATTTCCTCAATGTGGCCCGATCTCGAATACTGGCTTACTGGAAACAAATCGCCCCTTATAACCCACCTCCTTCCCTCCTGCACTATCCTTCACACCCCCACCCCCCTTGTCCTACTTTGCTCATCTTCTCCTTGTCACTCAGACAGGGACCCTTATAAACCATAGCACGTGAATGCGCCACAGACTCACCTGGACCACATACATGTGAGAAGGTGGGAATGTGGCTACAGCACCCAATCAACAACCTGGAAATTTGAATTTGACACTCAGTGCCCTAAACACATATTTTGGAGGGTCAGATAACTGATAATGCTGTGGACACAGAGAACGCTGCTCTTACCCTAATGGGGTTCACCCCGCAATGTGTGAAACCCAAGAGGGGCTGACCTGATAGGGGAAACCCCCTCCTCAAACTCCACAACCCACAGCAGATACATACACAGCCGGTTGTAGTCATATCTACTTCTTTACTTTTATGTTTGACACAGTTAAGCCGAACTTGCATACTCTGAATACACAGCTACCTAGGTTTTCCTATGGATAACCTCTGAATATAGGTGTGTTAAGCTGTATAGCTGTGCTACTTGCTCCGAACCTGCTTGCTCCCTTCTTCCTCTAACAACCCTGAAACTTTAAAACTCACATGACATGCTATCATGGCACTGCAAGACTCTTTGTTCTCTTGTGCACAACAAAAAAATTTTTGACGAAGCTTGCCAAAAAGAACCCCATAAATTAGTTCACATCGATCAATAAGGAGAGTTTACCGCGGAAACCCATCACATGGGGTTTTTGGCAGGGCTTGTCGGCAGAGGGGCTGTGGCGCTAGCCTCTTCTGACCTTTAGGCCCCTGCCATGCACAACCATCTGCATTCTACCCCTAAGCACCTCACCGCCAAGGTTTCTCCTATCGTGGACAGAGGCCGCAGAGTTAGAGGGACGCGCCCGTGGCTGATTCACCACAGATAAAACGGAATGAGTCACCCATTCTACATGCTGTCCAGATTGCAGGCCGCCTTTCTGCTTTTTTCCAGAATTGGGCAGAGCTGTCGACAGACGCATGGGTGCTCCAGACAGTGCAAGGCTGCAGGATCAAATTCGGATATAACCCCGTCCAGTCAAAAGCCTCGCCCCCTATAGGTATGGAGGGCCGATTACATAAATTTATATATACACACATACTCAAACAAGGAAAAAAGCGGGCACAAAGAACAATTTTACATAATGTCATAATTGTAATTTATTACATTCTTACAACAATAAAAAGGTCCATATGTGTGTAGTGAAAAGACAACACCCCTTGATTCAGAATAAACCAGGTAAGGAATGAAGAAAAGGGTTATAGAGGCAGTAAAGGGCCTAACCCTAGGGAACAAACAACTAGAATAGAACAATGGAAACTGAAGAGGAGAGGGAACCCTGCAAGGCAGGGAAAACAGCCCCCTCCCCAGTACTACCTCATACGTATTATACTATACAAAAATTTGCACGTTACATAGTTACATAGCTGAAAAGAGACTTGCGTCCATCAAGTTCAGCCTTCCTCACATATGTTTTTGCTGTTGAAGCGCTTCCAATTTTGCAACAAACTAGGAAAAGAATTCCTTCTTGACCCCAAAATAGCAGTCAGATGTCTCCATGGATCAAGCAGCTATTACCCCACTAATTGGAAATTATATCCCTGTATGTTATGTTTTTTGCAAGTATTTATCCAATTGCAGTTTAAACATCTGTATAGACTCTGACAAAACCACCTCTTCAGGCAGAGAATTCCATATCCTTATTGCTCTTACTGTAAAAAAAACATTTTCTTTGCCTTAAATGAAATCTCCTTTCTTCCAGCCTAAATGTGTGACCGCGTGTCCTATGTATAGCCCTGTTTATGAATAGATTTCCAGATAAAGGTTTGTACTGGCCCCAAATATATTTGTATAATGTTATCATATCCCCTCTCAGGCGCCTTTTTTTTCAAACTAAACAGATTTAAATTTTTTAACCTTTCTTCGTAACTAAAATGCTCCATTTCTTTTATCAATTTTGTAGCTCGTCTCTGCACTTTTTCTAGTGCCATATCATCTTTCTTTAGAACAAGTGCCCAAAATTGCACAGCATATTCAAGGTGTGGTCTTACCAGATATTTATAAAGAGGCAAAATTATATTTTCATCCCAAGAATTTATGCCCATATTTATACAAAATCTTACTGGCCTTAGCAACTGCAGATTGACATTGCATATTGCTGCCTAATTTGTTGTCTATAACAATTCCCAAATCCTTCTCGTGTGTGGTTATCCCTAGTTCACTACCATTTAGGGTGTAAATTGCTTGTGCATTCTTAACCCCAAAGTGCATAACTTTGCATTTCTCTATGTTAAATTTCATCTGCCATTTTAGTGCCCAGTCCCCCAATGTATCCAATTGGGGGACTAGTAATCAAAAAAAAGGGAGAAAAAACACTAGAGATAGTGTGAAAATCAGTGAAAGGTCACCTAGTGGGTCATAGATGTGAAAAGAAATTAAAAAGACTGCTAGGCCAACTGCTCTAGTGGAATCAGAATATTCACCATAGAAGAGCATCCCAATGTATGAAGATAAGGTAATGATGCAATCAGTGGCGTACTAAGGGGCGGGTGGGGGGGGACGGTCCGCCCTGGGTGCCATCAGGTAGGGGGGTGCCACCAGGGCTGGCCAGGCTTAGGAGTCTGTGAGCTGTGTGGCTGCACCGGGTGCCATAGCAGCAAAGGCAGCCGACACAGCTCACAGTGAATACAGCAGGAGACCTGCACGGATATTTGGGGGCGGAGCCAGATCGGCCGTGGGGCGGAGCCAAGCTGATGTGGGGGCGGAGCTAAATGCAGCCTAATACTGCTGCACACAGAGGGGAAGCAGGAAGGAGTCCCTGCTTCCCCAACTATAGCACAGCAGGGACTGAATCCACACCTCCTCCAGCCCAAGCTTACTGTAAGTGAGAGAGTGTGTGCTGTGTGTGTGTGTGTGTAACTGTGATTGTGACAGTCTTTGACTGTGTGTGTGATTGTCTGCTTGTGTGTGTGTGTGTGTGTGTCTGACTGCCTGTGATTGTCTGCCTGTGATTGTCTGCCTGTGATTGTCTGTGTGATTGTCTGTGTGACTGTGTGTGTGACTGTCTGACTGATTGTGTGTGTGTGTGACTGTCTGTGATTGTGTTATGTGTATGTATGACTGTCTGCCTGTGATTGTGTGTGTCACTGTGTGTGTGTGTGACTGTTTGCCTGTGATTGTGTGTCAATGTGTGTGTGTCACTGTTTGCCTGTGATTGTCTGTGTTACTCTGTGTGTGTGACTGTCTGCCTGTGATTGTGTGTCACTGTGTGTGTGTCACTGTGTGTGTGTGACTGTTTGCCTGTGATTGTGTGTCATTGTCTGTGTGTCACTGTGTGTGTGTGACTGTTTGCCTGTGATTGTCTGTGTTACTGTGTGTGTGTGTGACTATCTGCCTGTGATTGTGGGTGTGTGTGTGTGTGACTGTCTGTGACTGTGTGTGTGTGACTGTCTGCCTGTGATTGTGTGTGTGACTGTCTGTGACTGTGTTCTGTGTATGTGTGACTGTCTGTGATTGTGTGTGTGTGACTGTCTGTGAATCTGTGTATGTGTGACTGTCTGCCTGTTTGATTGCCTGCGTATTTGACTGTCTGCCTGTAACTGTGTGTGAGTGACTGTGTGTGGGACTGTGTGCATCTGACTGTGTCTGATGGTCTTCGTCCTGCAGTGAGCCGGCAGCCAGGATATGATGTCATCGCGGCCTCGGCGTCATTACAGGGCGTGCGATGGACCTGTGCAGAAAGAGCACAGAGATCCCAGCAGCAACCACTGACCACCAGGGACTGAGGATCCACTCCAGCCCTTCTAGAGCAAGGTAGGGAGGCTGGGTGGACCTCTTAATTATTAAATGTGTGTATGTATGTAATGTTTGTGTGTGTCTGTGATTGTATGTGTGTGGGTCAGTGATTGTGCTTGTGTATATCTGTGATTATGTGTGTGATTGTGTGTATCTCTGCGTATGTGTTTAGTAGATAGCTCCCTTATTTCCTGTCCTCAAATATTGCAATCCCACATAAGGATAACAAATAAGGGATTTATCTACTAAACAACTGAAAATAAGAAAAGGGCGTTTTTTTATCCTTTAGCTGTTTAGTAGATCATTCCCTGAATTGGTGCCCGTATGTGAGATTTCCATATTTAAAGATACCAAATGAGGGTGCTGTTTAGCAGATAGTCCCTTATTTGGTGTCCTTAAATATGACAATCCCACAAAGCATAGCAAATAGAGGAGTTATCTGCTAAACAAAGATTGAAATTAAGAGGTGTCAGCCAGCCCACAACACGAAATCTGGGTGGCTAATGTGAATTATATGCAAATGTGTAGTCAATGTGTATCTGTGTTTGACTGTGTTTGTGTGTCTATGTCCGTATATGTGTATTTGTGCAGACATCTAAAAATCTGGCCAACACTACACACAAATACACTCTTGCATTCCAACGCCAACACTACATACAAACCCCACCATTATATATAACCATACCACTGCATTCAAATACCACACAACACACAAATGCATGCTTGCATTCAATCTAAACACTGCTTAGTGCTAAATACATTAAAACATTTTTTAGTTGTTTTTTTATTTAAAGTTGAGGGGGGGAGTAAGGGGGTGCCAAAAATAGGACCCGCCCCGGGTGCCAAATGCTCTAGGTACGCTCCTGGATGCAATCTATGGAAATATAATCCCAAATGGATTCAATCTAAATCACTAAGTTACAGGACTAGGTAATGTTGCAATTCAGTAACTGTGTATTGTTGCGATCTAAATAGTCACCAATGGATTATATTTGAATCACAGTGGTCGGAAACTAGAAAATATTGCGATTCAGTAAGTGTATAATCACTAAAACTGTATACTGCAACCCCAATTCTAGTAACTAGAAATTCCAATTTAGGCAGAGAACTCAAATAGACCTATGTAGAGCAATCAGGGCCGGCGCGTCCATAAGGCGGCACAGGCGGCCGCCTTAGGGCGCACGGGCACTGGGGGCGCAATATTTCAGTGACCGGCAGGAGGGAAGCTCTCCCTCCTGCCCGGCCACCATCTCGACCCCCGGTGCAGCGCGCGGCAGTGCTGTGATCAGGCGCGCGAGGGAGCTCTAATCTCCACCCTCTGCTCCCTCGCGCGCTGCCTACTGATGCCGCGGGAGCCGGAATATGACGTCATCAGTAGGCAGCCCGCGAGGGAGCAGAGGATGGAGATTAGAGCTCCCTCGCGCGCCTGATCACAGCACTGCCGCGCGCCTCTCAGCAGCCCCAGCCCTCAGGGACCGATCCAGCATCCACACCAGCTCTCCAGCTAGGGAGGCTGGGTGGAAAATGTTTATTTATAAAATTATTAGTGAATGTATGTGATGTGTGTCTGTGAGTGACAGTGTGTGTGTGTGTGTCTGTGAGTGACAGTGTGTGTGTCTGTGTGTGTGTGTCTGTGAGTGACAGTGTGTGTCTGTGTGTGTGTCTGTGAGTGACAGTGTGTGTGTGTGTCTGTGAGTGACTGAGCGTGTGTCTGTGAGTGACTGAGCGTGTGTCTGTGAGTGACAGTGTGTGTGTCTGTGAGTGACTGAGCGTGTGTCTGTGTGTGTCTGTGAGTGACAGTGTGTGTGTCCATGAATGACTGTGTGCGTCTCTGTGTGTGTCTGTGAGTGACAGTGTGTGTGTCCATGAATGACTGTGTGCGTCTCTGTGTGTGTCTGTGAGTGACAGTGTGTGTGTGTGCATGTGATTGTATGAGTGTGTGTGCATGTGTGTGTCTGAGTGACTGAGCGTGTGTCTGTGAGTGACAGTGTGTGTGTGTCTGAGTGACTGAGTGTGTGTGAGTGAGTGATTGTATGAGTGTGTGTGTCTGAGTGACTGAGCGTGTGTCTGTGAGTGACAGTGTGTGTGTGTGAGTGTGTCTGTGAGTGACTGTGTGCTTCGGTGTGTGTCTGTGAGTGACAGTGTGTGTTTGTGAGTGAGTGACTGTCTGTGTGTCTGTGAGTGATTGTATGAGTGTGTGTGCATGTGAGTGTATGAGTGTGTCTGTCAGTGTATGATGAGTGTGTGTCTGTCAAATCAGTGAGAGTATGTTTGTCATTGAGTCTGTGTGTGACTATCAGTGTGTCTGTCAATGAGTGTCAATCAGTGTGGGTCTGTCAGTGTCAATGAATGAGTGTGTGTCAGATCAATGAGTCTGTGTCTGTCAGTGGCGTCTGTGTGTTTGTCATTGAGTGTGTGACTGTCAGTGTGTACAGAGTGTAGTGGAGCAGAGCGCGGTACAGGAGCTTCTGTTTCCTGTACCTGGCCAGACTGACAGGAGGTGCTCACAGAGAGAGAGCACTCCCTGTCAGTCCGTCCGGGTACAGAAAACTGAAGCTCCTTTAGGGGATCTGCTCCGCTCGGCAATGCAACAATAGAGGTAGGAGGCACACACCAGGAAGTGTGACCACTAAAGGGGTGGGGGGGTGCACCAAGGGACAGGGAGGGAATGGGAGAGAAACACCAAGAGACAGGGAAAAAAGGGGGGAGGGGAGAAGAACACTAAGGGACAGGGAACGGAAGGGACCACTAATGGTCGGGGAGGGGAGAGGGGCTGGTTAAGAGGCACATAGGTGAAGATTTTGGGGGGGGAGGGGGGGGCGGAAAAATGCATCTTCGCCTATGTACCTAAAAATCCAAGCACCGGCCCTGAGAGCAATAGAAAACAGGACTAGATATGAGGGAGTTCCTGACATGTCCTCACCTTTAGTATTTGTGTGCAGCGCTGGTGTTTCAATGCAGGGGTTTGATTTTATGCAGTGTTGGAGTTTGAATGATGGGATGTACACATTGCCACATACACAGATGCAAACACTGACACAGATATGCACACACACTCAGGAAGGTTACATACAGACACCGGTACACATACACACATAAGTAATTAGCATTGTTTTAGCTATATTTTTAGTTCACTTCTTCCCAGCAGTTACACATAAATACACACACATTGTTAGACATCATAAATACATACACTAATACACTCGAACATGCACTCTGCACATACACACAGTTACACATATACAGTCATGGGTAAAAGTACATCCTTTTTGAATTCTATGGTTTTACAGATCGGGAGATAACAATGATCTGTTCCTTAGCAGGTCTTAAAATTAGGTAAATACAACCTCAAATGAAAAACAACACATGACATATTGCACTGTGTCAGGATTGTCTTTTGATTGATTTATTTTGAACGTAAACATATTCAGGAAGAATTGCTAAATAATCACTTTAATTGCCTTTCGTAAGTGGCCAAAGTGGAAGTCATTTTTGATCCAATTCAGCAAGAAAAGCATCCTTGGTTTGAGAACAATTATAAGACATACAATTACTACAACAACATACATTAACTAACCTTTTTGTTTCATAAAGCCCTGAGCTCAATATTAATCAGTACCACCTACACCCTGGGTATTCAAAATGTCAAACAAAATAACTAAGTGATAAGACAAGTGATAAAAACTTTTTTCTCCACTGAGCAAAGCTAACAGACAAGGGCAGCGATGAATGGTAACTATTCAAATCTTGTTCTCAACATCTGGAGTTCTAAAGAACTCGCTGTCATGGACTAATTCTTCCAGAAGTAATAGACTAGGGTATTTAATGTTTACCTCTGGCATTCCAACTGTGGACCACATCTCCTGTGTCATTGAGTTGCAGCAGCTGTAACGATAAAATGAGTCATCACTAGAGTAGAGCAAAAGGGATACATAGCAGGTTAAAAATTATTGAACCGTGCAGTTCTCCAGAAAATCAAGTATGTGTAAAGTGCTCCCATATGACATACTATTTCATACTAACCTACTTTTTCAGAAAATAGGAAGGGAATAGAAACCCAGACATTTCATTGGAGACATTATATTATCAGGAAAAGTAATATTGAATTCATGTGTATTACTTGTAAATGAAATGCTAAAATAAACAAAGGCAGTAAATGAATTAGGGTTTATATCTGTTCCAATACTGTCACATTAATGATTACTGATAGTTACATCCTACAGATTAACATTATAAGCTAAAGGAATCTTAAATATGTCCAATGGAGAAGCCAACTTCCCCATGTAGGCCTCAGTTTAATATTTTTTCCATATGTTTTTCAAATGATCACATTATTAGTCTACAGAGGTCACCATTACACTCCTTGGATTTTTTGTAATAACATCATATTAAAGGTTTTTCTAACACATTGTGATCATTTGAAAAGCTTATCCAAAAATATCAAATTGAGAACCTAGCCAGAAAACATCCAAGGACATATTCCATTGATTCAACCACATTATTTAAATCATCAACAGCGTATTGATCAAATCAGCTGTCTGACATTTGTGAATCAAGAAGGATTTTTCCCGGGTTTCCAGAACAATTGGATAACGATCTCAAATTGGGTTTGTTTGTCTTCTTTTGGTTAAAGGGACAATTATCTTTTTAAACCAGCAGGCAAACATATTTAAACAAATATATAGACCAAAGTAAAGTAAAAAAAAAAAAAAAAACTTTGAAAAGTATGCAATAAATATTTAGATATTTACTATAAGCTTGTTCAGATTGAAAGATTGGGCACACTTCTCATATAGGGGAGTTTATTTAGCCCCCTCCCTCTTTCTACCCACCAATCTCAGCTTTAGAGCAGTCTTCTTATAACAGAAACCATGCATCACTGTGCAGCAGGAGAAGAGAGAATCCCGACCCTGGAGCCAGCTCCTCATGAATGCATCGCACTGTTAGGATGTTGCAAGGTGAAGAGATCTTCCAACTGCACATGTTTTAAATCTGTCAGACTTGCCCAATGTTCTCTTCACTGATTCCTAGGGATAGGACACTGATTGGTTAGATCAGTGTCCACCTTGGAGTGGGTTTGGAAAGCTTAAGAAAGAAGAAGCATCCAAATATGAGAAAAACATCATATTTACTTAATATTTTTTCCAGCCTACAGAGTGTGGCTACTGTCTTATTCAAAACTAATGTTTTTGTATTAGGCAATTGTCTCAAGTGGTGCTTTAACGGGACACGGCAGGCACTATAACTGATTTATCTAATTTAAGTGATTATAGTGGCTTGAGGTCCCTGGCACCATTCTTCCATTCATGATCAAACTGTTTTCAATGTTTAGTAATAGAAGAGAGTCTCCCCTTTGTATTGCTTGGGCTATTAAGGAAACACTAGCCTGAGCAGCAGTGGGTACCTATAATGGTCTGAAAGTGTCAGCTGACTGTTTGCAGCCTATAACAATGCCCATTGCTGGTATAAATTGGAATAGCTAGAACTAAACTGCTCAAAAATGGTTTAATCAATGCAATACAACCAATTCAATAAGCTAGAATATTTATAGTGCTTACAGCGTCCCTTTCAACAACAGAAATATGGTTGTGGATGATTGAACTGGATGGATTTGAGTCTTTTTTTCAACCTTGGTTACTATATCTAAAAAAAAAAAATTTCATTTTTACTTCACACCCAGGTTCATACAGAGCTAGGAAAGTAGCCTGAGATAGTGGGAAATCCAACAACTGTATAATTCATCACTGTCTTCGACAATTCTTAAATCATTACAATTAACAGCAAGGTGTGAAGAAAATAGCATGTCATTCGGGACTTTTTATATTTTATTGGTTCGGTAGCTGTAACTACCGAACACCGACCACCCTCCTGGCTCATTATCTTCAAGGAAAACTGCCAAGTAAGCGCTCTCCCTGTGTGGCCGCCGTTCATATAGCTGAACGCCACATGCGAGAGAAAACGGCGGTCATCTTGTTTGCATGAAAAGAGGCAGCGGGACTTTGTCGTCAAGTGTCTAGAACTAAAATTGGACATTCGACTTCCCGAACACCTGTCAAAGTATACGAACGCCTGCTTCCTTTTACTGAACAGCTAGGAGAGCGCTCTTCGATAGTTTGGTTCCCACGAACAAGGGAAACAATCACTGCTATGAGCCAGGCGGATCTGTTTGTGAATTCTTTCGTTTTGTGACTTTTCCGAAATAGACCGACCGCACAGCCTAATCTCATGGAACTATTTCTGGGCAGGAGTCTTGCAAACGGTCAGTAAAATGGGACTTCCATAAAATTCGGAAACCCCTGAACAGATCTGGGTGGTCCTAGATTCCAAGCAAATGTGTCAAGCCCTGATATTTATAAATATATATGTGTGTGAATGGTCTCGCAGGATCCTCCATATACCTCAATGTAATACTCCTGCACATGCGCAAGAGTACTGCGCTGATGATGGCTCTTGGCAGCTAAAGTGCCAAAAGCTGAATGGAAGTGGCAGGAAGAAGATGGCGGTGCCCACTAGGGTTAGTTTCAGGAAAGCAATTCTCACCTTTTTTCTGCCTCCCATGGTCACCGGACCCTGAGCAGTGATGTCACCATTGGATTACAAATTATGCAAAGACAGTGACAGACCTGCTTTAAAATAATTAAACTTTGTTAGCCAAATAATTAGCCAAAGATAATAAAAAACTTTTAAAAGAAAATATGGCACTCAAATTCAACAAAACAGGTATTCATCTATTAACATACCTGAGTCGCAGGTGAACACTGTACACGCAATCCCAACTATCTCTGAGAAACCTAAAATAGAACATGGTGGATGTTAATTAGAATTCAATACCTAAATGTGATTTTTAACAATGCAGGCAATACTCTATACAGTATAGTAACACCAACATATGCAGCACAAATAAATATTTGGGGACAAGCAATTTCAAACAAACCATCTGCTGTGCACATTTTAATAAGATCACTTCAAACCCTTTTTGCCTTTATATTTATGATCATGCAAAAAATTGTCTTTTTGTCCAGATGTGTTTAAAGACATCGCAGAGCAGCATTTCAATTAAACTCACAATATTACATGTTAAAAAGCACTCCCCTCACTTTAAACAAGCATCACAATTGTTACACGTACTCGTCCATCACAAATTTGGCTCTCCCATGCAAACTTAAAATGCAACTCCTGCTGCAATATGGCCATTCCTGAACTGCTGGAGCCCTAGGTGTTCATTGTGTCACAAGAGTCCAGCAAGGGTGGAACTACCAGCAGTGCAGCACTTAGGGAAGCCATACGGGCATCTCTGTCAGTGCCCATTCGGCCCTTTAACAGCACAACTGGGCTGTCACAACTGTGGTCTGCTTGGAGGAAATTTGTGCAGGCCACTTCCTCCCAGATCACCAGAAAGCCACACAGTGGTAGAGAGGAGTGGGAAAAGAGCCTGCCCAGCCACATACTTGGCTAACAACTGCTGCAGCCAGATCAACTGAACCTGAGGAGTCACCCTACTGCACACAAAAATCTACCATCATCATCTCTACCACAGTACGTGATGTGATCGTCAGGTGTTCGACCTCACAGGATAAAAGTGTCAGGATTACTAATTGATCCAGCACGTAGAATTGTATCACAACTTGGACTAGAAGGTAACGTATTACCGGGCCTTAGAATGGCCAGACTTAAAGCACCAAAGAATAGTCAGGATACTTGCCGAGGTCGAGGGATACAGACAGGGCCAGATTAACATGGGGGCTGATGGAGCTGCAGCTCCAGGCCCAGGCCCATTTAAAAAAAAAAAAGTACTTTTTTTTTTTTTTTTTTACACACACTACTCTTAGGTTTGCTACCTGACTGGTATTTTACTGGCACATCCGGTATTTGAGGCTGCCTGGCCGTGCCGGTATTGCAGTAATACTGGAAATACAAATGCAGGCATTTTTCTCAGTATAAACGGAGATTACTCTGCAATACTAGCACCGGCCAGTAGGGGTCACTTTGTGTGGAGAGAGGCAGGGATAGAAAGTTACAGCATATCCCTACCTCTCTCTACTACTCACTGATCCGTGGTGGAGCTTCTACACAGCACAGAAAGTCCAGACAGCAGCTCTACAGCTCAGGTAAGTGAGGGATGGGTAAATGGGGGGAAATGCAGCAGGGAGACATGGGGACACTGAGACACTAGGGGACACATGGGGACACAGACACTAGGGGACACTGGGAGACCTGGGGACACTGAGATACTTAGGGACACTGGAAAACATGGGGACACAGACAATAGGGGACACTGTGAGACATGGGGACGCTGAGACACATGGGGATGCTGTGAGACATAGGGACATTGGGAGACACTGAGACATTGGTACACGGAGACACTAGGGACACAGTGTCCCCATGTCCCCCAGCCAGTGTCCCTAGTGGCTCAATGTCCCCATGGCTCCCTGTTTCCCCTAGTCTCCCAGTGTCTGTGTCCCCATGTCTCTGTGTCCCTAGTGACTCAGAGTCCCTATGTCTCCCAGCGTCCCTATGTCTCCCAGCCAGTGTCCTCAGTGTCCCCATGTCTCCCAGTGTCACCTAGTTTCCCAGTGTCTGTGTCCCTATGTCTCTCAGTGTCCCCATGTCTCTCAGTGTCCCCATGTCTCTCAGTGTCCCCAAATGTCTGTGTCCCCATGTGTCTGTCTCCCAGCCAGTGTCCCTAGTGTCTCAGTGTCCCCTAGTCTCCCAGTGTCCCCTAGCCTCCAACTGTCTGTGTTCCCATGTCTCTCAGTGTCTAGTGTATTAGTTTCCCCAACTGTTTCAGTGTCCCAATGTCTCCCAGTGTCCCCAAATGTCTCAGTGCCCCCATGTCTCCCAGTGTCTTCATGTTTACGTAGTATCCCCATGTCTGTATTCACAAGTGCCCCCATGTCTCCCAGTGTTCCCAAGGGTCTCAATGCCCTCATGTCTCCCAGTGTCCCTGGGTTTCTCAGTGTCCCTATGTCTCACTGTGTCCCCTAGTATCCTAGTGACATGGGGACACACTGAGACATGGGGACACTGGGAGAAAAGGGGACACTGAGACACTGGGAGACTAGGTGACTGGGCTACATGGGGACAATGACACTGTAATACATAAGGACACTGAGACACTGGGTGACTTGTGAGACTGGAAGACAGGGAGACACTGGGAGCAATTCATCTATACTGCAGAATCAAACTGTGAGTAGTTTGTTGGTGATTTTACAGAATTTTCTCTTATGTCACTCCTTGTGATTTACATCATGTGATGTCACACATAACTAATTAATTATACAAATGATTAAGGCTGGTATTTTTTTCCAAGAACTCATGGGTGGAACATGTAGATGGACTTATGAGTGGGCCTTATGGGCATACTTACCGTCAGGCCCTGGGGACCCAGACCTTGAGCTGTGCAATGGAGCTGCTTTAAGTTCCCCCAGAACATTGACTTTTGTGACCACCATTACAAACAGCCGCCAGAGAGCATGTTCTACACCAGACCACAGCACATCATAATCCTCATCTGGTTGTTAGTAGGCAATCTAGTATATTATTTGTGGCACTAATCTCTAATTTACCTCACATTAAAGGGACAATATAGTCACCAGAACCACTGCAGCTTAATGGAGGGGTCCTGGTGTCTATAGCCTGTCTATGCAGGCTTTTTAATGTAAACACACACTGTGAGCAGCACTGGCATTAGTTCATATGGCAGATCATATGGGTGGGGCATTGTTACATAGTTACATAGCTGAAAAGAGACTTGCGTCCATCAAGTTCAGCCTACCTCACATTTGTTTTTTGCTGTTGATCCAAAAGAAGGCAAAAAAACCCAGTTTGAAGCACAATTTTGCAACAAGCTAGGAAAAAAATTCCTTCTTGACCCCAGAATGGCAGTCAGATTTATCCTTGGATCAAGCAGTTATTACCCTACATTGAAAGATTATATCCTTGAATATTCTGTTCTTGCAAGTATGCATCTAGTAGCCGTTTGAACATCTGTATGGACTCTGATAAAACCACTTCTTCAGGCAGAGAATTCCACATCCTGATTGTTCTTACAGTAAAAAAACCTTTCCTTTGCCTTAGACGAAATCTTCTTTCTTCCAGTCTAAACGCATGGCCTTGTGTCCTATGTAAAGTCCGGTTTGTGAATAGATTTCCACACAATGGTTTGTATTGGCCCCGAATATATTTGTATAATGTTATCATATCCCCTCTCAGGCGACGTTTTTCTAAACTAAATAGGTTTAAATTTGTTAACCTTTCTTCATAGCCGATATGTTCCATTCCTTTTATTAATTTTGTAGCCCGCCTCTGCACTTTTTCTAGTGCCATAATATCCTTCTTTAGAACAGGTGCCCAAAATTGCACAGCATATTCAATATGGGGTCTTACCAGTGATTTATAAAGAGGCAAAATTATATTCTTGTCCCGAGAATGAATGCCCTTTTTCATGCATGACAATACCTTACTGGCCTTGGCCACTGCTGATTGACATTGCACATTGTTGCATAGTTTGTTGTCTATAACAATTCCCAAGTCCTTTTCGTGTGTTGTTATCCCTAATTCGCTTCCATTAAGGGTATACGTTGCTTGTGTATTCTTTACGCCGAAGTGCATAACTTTGCATTTTTCAACATTAAATTTCATCTGCCATTTGAGTGCCCAGTCCCCAGTCTATCTAAATCCCTCTGCAGCAAAGTAATATCTTGCTCACATTGTATTGTTTTACAAAGTTTGGTGTCATCTGCAAACACTGAAACATGACTTTCAATGCGGTCTTCAAGATCATTTATAAACATGTTAAATAGAAGGGGTCCCAGAACAGACCCCTGAGGGACACCACTTGCCACCTCTGTCCAGCTTGAAAATTTACCATTAATGACAACTCTTTGTACTCTGTTTTTAAGCCAATGTTCTACCCAAGAACAAGCATTTTCATCTAGACCGATTTCCTTGAGTTTGAACACTAATCTATTGTGTGGAACTGTATCAAATGCCTTGGCAAAATCCAAAAAGATCACATCCACGGCAACAACCTGATCTATACTTCTACTTACTTCTTCGTAGAACGCAATCAAGTTAGTTTGACATGACCTGTGCTTCATAAAACCATGCTGATTTTTGCTGATAACCATGTTCTTCTCAAGGAATTCTTGAATATTATCCCTTAATAACCTTTCAAATATTTTACCAGCCACAGAAGTTAAGCTCACAGGTCTATAATTTCCAGGCAAGGATTTTGAACCCTTTTTGAATATAGGAACCATATCTGCCTTCCTCCAATCCTCCGGAACACTTCCTGAAAGAAAAGAATCTTGAAAGATTAAAAACAGAGGTTCACTTATTTCTGCACTTAGTTCCTTAAGTACACGTGGATGGATACCATCAGGCCCTGGAGCTTTGTTTATATTAACTTTCTTTAGTTGCTGCAGCACCTTGTCTTGAGTTAACCAATTACAATTATTCTGCAAGTTTTTAGTAGCAATCATTTGCACATCTATTGCCATGGGTTCTTCCTTAATATATACGGAGGAGAAATAGTTATTTAAAATTCCTGCCTTTTCCTGGTCTTCATTAATTAACACCCCCGTTTCAGTTTTTAGTGTACCTACACTTTCATTTTGTTTTTTTTTAGAATTTATGTACTTAAAAATGCTTTGGGGTTGGTTTTGCTCTCTTCAGCTATCATTATTTCATTTTGAAGTTTAGCAAGTCTAATTGCCTTTTTGCACGCATTATTTGCATCCTTATATCTTTTATAAGATGCATCTGATTTGTCCGATTTAAATGCTTTAAATGCCCTTCTCTTAGTTGCAATCTCTTGTTTTACTTCTCTACTAAGCCATGTTGGTTTTAATTTGTTTCTTTTATATTTATTTCCCAATGGTACATACTGAGAAATGTACCTTTGTAATATTTGTTGGAAGATGATCCATTTATCCTCAGTGTTCTTTTCACTAAAGAGTTTATGCCAGTCAACATATTGTAAAGCTTCCCTTAACTTATTGAAATTGGCCTTTTTAAAATTATATGTTTTAGTATTCCCCATGTGCTTTTGTTTTTTTGAGTTTATTTCAAAGGACATTATATTGTGATCACTATTTCCCAAGTGCTCACCTACTTGAATGTTGGTCAAAAGATCAACGTTGTTTGTTAAAACCAGGTCCAGACAAGCATCCATTCTAGTTGGTGCTTGTACAAGTTATGACATGAAGGTGTCATTTAACAAGTTTAAAAACCTAATTCCCTTTGCTGAGGCACTAGTCCCTCTGTCCCAATTTATATCCGGGTAATTAAAATCTCCAATAATTAAAGTGTTACCCAGATTTGCAGCTTTCTCAATTTGTTCAAACAGCTGTTGTTCCTCGTCAATATTAACATTAGGTGGTTTATAACATATCCCAACCAATAGTTGGTTTCCCTTCTTTTCCCCAAGCAGATATTTACCCATAAAGCTTCCACATTATCCTCCTCGCATTCCATTTGCTTAACATTTGGCTTTAAATCATGTTTGACATACAAACATACCCCACCACCCTTCTTGTTTTTCCTATCCTTCCTAAATAACATGCACCCATTTAAGTTAGCTGCCCAGTCATGTGTCTCATCCCACCATGTTTCAGTTATGCCTATTATATCATATTGTTTAGTGTATGCTAATGCCTCTAGTTCCCCCATTTTATTATTTAGGCTCCTTGCATTAGTAAGCATACATTTAATATTATGCGCCACTTGTATATTTTGTGAATTTTCAACATTACACAGCTTCTCTGTTCTGAGCTTGCCCCTCCCCCCGTTTCCACCCCCCTTATACTGTGCTAAAGCCCATCTCCTTTCTGTCCTATCTCCATTTTGTAGATTGCTATGACCCTCCTCCCCTACTACTAGTTTAAAATCTCCTCCAACCTTCTAGCCATCCTATCCCCCAGCACTGCAGACCCTCTCCCGTTTAGGTGCAATCCATCACCACTATAAAGGTTGTACCCAATCGCAAAGTCGGCCCAGTGCTCTAAAACCCAAAACCCTCCTTCCTGCACCAAGACTTAAGCCACGCATTGACCTCTCTAATCTCCCGCTGCCTTTCCACTGTAGCGCGTGGCACAGGTAATATCTCAGAGAATACCACCTTGGAGGTCCTTTTCTTAAGTTTGCTACCTAATTTCCTGAAATCATTCTTTAGGACCTTCCATCTTCCTCTTACTTTGTCATTGGTACCAACATGGACCATGACCGCTGGGTCATCCCCAGCCCCTCCCAATAATCCATCCACTCTGTCAGCAACATGCCGGACCCGAGCACCCGGGAGACAGCAAACTGTCCGGTTGAGCCGATCAGAGCGGCAGATTACCCTATCTGCTCTCCTAATGATAGAGTCCCCTACCACCACAACCTGTCTTGCCTTCCTTACATTTTGATCCCCACCCGTACTAGGGGGGCTGTTAGCTCGGCTGTTAGAAGTAACAGCTTCCTCTAATACAGCTACTCCTGAGCTGATGCTCCCAACATCTTCCCTCAAACGGGCAAATCTGCTAGGTTGCACCAAATCAGGACTAGCTAGCCCTTTCCTCTTCCCCCCCCCCGCTTCCTCGCCCCACTGTCACCCAGCTACATGCCTGTTCCCCATCTGTCTTATCTCCTCCCTCTCCACTATCTGTCCCCACTAAACTCTGCTCAGTGAGCAGTAGACTCCTCTCAAGATTGTCAATCTCCCTCAATGTTGCGATTTGCTTCTCGAGATCTCCAATCTGAGCTTCCAGAGAAGCCACTCGCACACAACCATCACAGAGGTATGGACCCTGGACGGGTACATCCAGGCATCCATACATGCAACAAGATGTACATTGAGTTAAACCAGCAATCTTGCTAACACTCATTTCCCCTTTAAACAGTAAATAAAAACAATTACCTTGATAGTTTGAACCCCTTGTTTGTTGTAACTCCTGGTTTTCTAACTCCTACTTGAAAGAGTCTGCTTAATAGAGGCTGCTTTCAAATAATGTGAGCAAGCTCAGTGAGTTAGGGGTGTGCCTTTATGGGGATACAAATCCCACACAGGTGTAATTAATAAACACTCCCCCAATCAATCAAGCAGCAGCACA
>OW240915.1:85184500-85194525 GCA_933207985.1 Pelobates cultripes
CCTTTAGAGTTTGAAGTTATAATGGAGACTTCATGTCTGTTGTACTGTATACTAGTTTTAACTGGAATAATGTTTGATTTTTGCCTTGGAGCGCTAAAGAACAATCAAACCATTTAGGTCTGCTGTTTGCCAGACACCTAAGATGGCTGTCTCAAAGGTAAATTATGTACACATTGAAAAATATTGAACCATCATAGGCATGGGGTATTGTGGGCTAAAGTTGTGGATTACGTGTGAATGACTGGAAGAAGACAGCATTTACAAGGCTTGAGTGAAGACAGAGAAATTAAATGCTAAAGGGAGGGAAAGAGAAAAGTAAAAGTTTGAAAAATTAAGGATTTAGAATAGATGTAAATGTCTTGAGAGGAGTCCAAAACCATGCAAGCTTACGTTATAGTTTAGATGTCAATAATTAGTCTTGAAAAAAAATCCCTCCAGCTTTGTTTCATTCCAAAATAATCACCTATACATTGATACTTCAATTTAAACCTGGATTTGTGTTTGTAGCAAAGTATTTTGTATTTCATATAGGTACCAGTTTACTGATGTAAGAGATTTTCATGGAACAAATCTGCACATAATATTGCCATTAAAATATTTGCATCATCTTCAATATTGAATTTATTAATAACAAATCTTGCAAGACAAAAGGGACAAAAATGTATGCACCAAAACAATGATGTTAAGATGTATTGGTAAAGGAGCACTATAGGGTCAGGAACACAAACATATATTTATTTCCTTCACTCTATATATTTATGATCCTATAATGTTAAAGCCACCATCTAGCCCCTCTGTCCCCCTCTTGCCTCCCTAATTATAGTAAAATCGTTCTTGTATTCAAGCCTGAAACTGATGGCTTTGCCCCTGTCTGCCTCAGACCTGCAAGCTGTCTGTTGACATCAGAAGTGTTGTTCTGAGCTAATCACAGTGCTTTCGCCATAGGATTGGCTGAGACTGACAAGGAGGCAGATCAGGGGCAGAGCCAGCACAATTCAAACACAGCCAATCAGCATCTCCTCATAGAGATGAATTGCATCAATGCATCTCTTTGAGAAAAGTTTGGTGTCTGAATGCAGAGGGTGCAGATACTGAATGTTGTGATGCACACTACGCAAGACTGAGATAGGAAGCCGCTCTAGCAGCCATCTAAGGAGTGGCCAGTGAAGTAATCACTGCATTTTTCTGAAAAGACAGTGTTTACAGCAAAAGGCCTGAAGGGAATGATTCTACTCACCAGAACAAATACAATAAGCTGTAGTTGTTATGGTGGCTATAGTGTACCTTTAAGAAAAGTTATTCAAAATAAATACATTTTACTTCATCTTATGTCTGTCAGTTTATTGTTGGTAATTACAAACCACAAAATTCAAGGAGTAAAATCAGAAACATTGCCAGGGTTTGTGGGAGCTGGAGTCCAAAAATGATGTGGTGACCCTTCCTAAAGCCCACCCCTAGTTCATTCCAAAACCCTACCCCTACCCCTCCTCCATTTCATTGCTTTACATGCCTCTTGACATACTCAGTTACTTAGAGACACACAAAGACATATATACACAAGCACACGCAGAGAGGCATGCACAGATAAAGATAAACAGATGCATAAATAGACGCAGGCACATACATGAATAGGGCTGCAGTGTGTATAAGGAAAGCTTTATGTTGGTGATGCATTTTGTGTGTGTGTGTGTGTGTGGCGAGTGTAGTATGATATAAGGGATGTGGTGTGAGTGCTGGAGACTTAATTATTTAATTTTTTTGTTTAATAACAATTCAGCTGAATTCTCCCTCTCGTTTCCTTTGGGCAGGGAAGGGAGACTTCACAAAGATCCTTGTGTAATGGCTCTCACGAACTCCAGTGGGGGCAACAGGCTGGTGAGGGAAATTTTTGATATCTCCACCGGACCATAAAGGCCAGCAGGAAACATTGCATGGTCCAGCAGTGCAATTTTTAAAACAGTGCTGCCAGCCCTTCTCGCAGTCACTGGCTGCTCACTGTTTAGTAGACTTGCCCATACTCCATTGTGGGGTATAGAAAGCTGTGGGGGTATTGCTGGCATTTGGTTTCAAACAGTCTTGGCTACATGATCCATGTTATAGTCCCTAGTGCTGGAGAAATTGAAGTGGAGTGGTATAGATATTCATACATTTGCAAATGTTCCTAATTCAGCCATATATGGGACACAATTTCTTGGCTTCATATTACAGTAACTGCCATTTTACTGATCTGATTCCTGGTCACTGGTCATTATGACCTGTTTTTTTCACTTTGCAATTTGTACTACAATTAGTACTGATCACACTAAGGAACCAGAATGGATCACATAGCTTCTATTCCTTTCAACACTACAAGAAATATAAGGTTGCCAAAGCTAATTCATCTTTGTTTGGATTCTCCTTCACTGCACAATTCACACACTGATAATAATCACTCGAGGCTGCAATAACAACAACAAAAAAGTTATAAAAGACTGCTATATAGAAATACAGTAAGCCACACAGCCACGTACTGTAGCCCATGGATCAGCACAGCTAAGAGGAATAGGCCTTGACAGAGCCAGGAAGTAGGCATAGCAGCCACAGGAATTTAGTGACAGCTAGCATAAGGGGAGTAGTTATGGCAGAGCCATAAGGGGAGTAGTTATACCAGCCATTATATGAAGTGGCCATTTTAACTGAACCTAAGCTTACCTGTCAGTTGTGAAAGCTGCCTGCCCTGGAGGGAGAAGGCAGCAGTATGGAGGCAGCATAGAAGAACAGAGGCAGCATTGAGGTACAGGAGAGGCTGGAGTGAGCTTCTGCTGCTGCATGCTCACTCCCATCAGCCTCAGACATAACTCCAAGTAAGCCACCATCCTGGACACAAAGTTGTGGCAGAATCGTGGCTGGTGGCTGCAGGAGCAGCTGGGGGCCCCCGAGCACATCTGCACCCCCTCCCCCCACGTGGTGACGGAACAGAGGCCGGCAAGGAGAGCGAGGCCGCACCAGTGGCAGCCCGGGAGTGACATCGGCAGTTCGGCGGCCCAAGAGCCTGTCAGGAGGGGGCAAGGGGACAGCTGAAAACGAGGTCAGAAAGCAGGTGGCAGTTGGAGGGCGGCTGGCATGGTGTTTGTTTGACGCGGCACCGTTCAGGCAAGGTAGCAGGCCAGGATGAGGCCGCACAGGAAGAGCGCCGCCCCCTGCCATAAGGCGGGGGGGCGGGAAAGCACAAAGAACAGCGGAATCCAGCATGACATGATGGCCGCCAGGCAGGGAGAGCGGCAAGAGGCGCCCTGGTGAGTCTGCCCCTGGTGGCATACCTGAGGGAAGGGGGGAATGATGCAAGGGGACAGCAGTGTAAAAGGCAGGGGGGTCCAGGTCGGCGGGACACAGGCGGAGGCGGCCCTGGATGGGGCCAGGGTCAGGTCAGAGGTGAAGGAAGGGGATAGTGAAAGCAGCAGGCGGAGTCTTCACAGGCGCAGCAGAGCAGCTATGGAGGGGAAGGCCAGCAACCAGGATTAAGTAAAGGGGCCACAAGTGGATGAGGCGGCCGGGGAGAGGCCAGGTACTGCAAGTAGAGGACAGAAGAGAGGACATGGACGGGTGGAAATGGACGTAAGGCACAGAGGCAAGCGGGAGCCTCCTGAGGGCATTCTCATGAGCAGGAACACAGGAGGAGCATCAGCAGGTGTGAGTACGGGAGGGAGCAGCGCAGCGACAATGACAGGCACAGCAGCAGCAGAAGGTCGGATGAGGGATGGAGGAGCAGCTGAGGAGCCCGTCAAGATGTTGGTGTGGTAGGAGGAGGTCCAGTTCCTGGGAGAGGAGGAGGTGCAGCGCTTCAGCTTCATCTGGCAGGATTTCACTAGGGCAGAGGCGTGACGCCTGCGGCCAGGAAAGTCAGGCAGCAAGAAGGAGCAGAGATTAGGACGACAAAACAGAGCGAAGGGAGGAAGGGCTGGTAAGGCTATATCAGAACAGACTACCCAGGTTATCTTCTCCCAGCAGGTCGAGGAGTGTTACTCCTAAGGGCTTGAGGCGGGACCATCGTGGACAACCACCGGATACTCCAGAGCCTGGCAAGGTGGACGGAAGGACAGCGCAGACGGGGGTTTGGGCGCTGAGTCAATAAACACACCACACTTTTTAAATAGCAAAAATCATTTAAGAGTCATGATCAAGGAAAAAAGGGCCGTACCCGCGGTGCGGAAGGGTGGGGTCACCGGAGGGCGGTCGGGAGGCAGAAGTAAGGGTGGTGGTTACGGCGTGCTGGGTAAGGGAAGGGGAATACGGTGTACCGGTACCGGGGACATCTAACGGGGCAGGAGAACAGTTAGATGTGTGGCAATATTTCAGGTGCGGCGCAACAAAATGGGCACGTGTCCTTCGCGGGGACATTGGGGGGGCACTTGAAGGCGGAGGATAAGATTTAATTAGGGGATTTGTAAAAAAATATATAAATAAATTTTTTTTAAAATCCTGTCTTCCGCTCGAGGAGTTCATTGATTTAAAGGGGGATATAGGAAGGAGGCCGGAAAAGAAGAGGAGGGAAAAGGCGGAAGTATCGCAAGATAGTGAAGACTTTGGGAATTGGCTTAGGGCTTTTGTATCCTAGTAGGCGTTATCGGGGTAAGGTGTGTGGTTCCTAATGATGGTGCAGGAAATGCGCTATTTCTGGGGGCTGCCGGCGCGCCCCCAGGATGTGCGGTGCTGGCCGGACAGAAGAAAGGTCAGTGCAACTGGGGACCGTCGGGTAGGCTTGGATACAGGTGTTCCGGAGGCGGTGGGAGTCACGGCGTCAACTGACGCATCAAGAAAGGAAAACCTAAGGCAGGAAGGGTACTCGCCGGGGCTTCAGCCCCGCGGTTGCAGCTCGGAGCGGCACCGATGATGATCGGTTCATTGCAGCCGTGGCTAAGGCAGTAAGCCTCCCATGAAGGTGCTAGTTTTATGGCTGGGATTGTTGAGGTGGTTTATGCTATTCCATTCAAAGTCGAGGGACCAGGAAAAGTGGTGGGCGAATATCAAGTCCGTCGGGGAACATCTGGGATTGGTTCGTGAGTGGTCACGCGAGGAAGCCCAATTGGGGGTTGGCGGGTCCGTTACATCCCCGCCATTAGTGGATCTGTGGGTGTCTCCATGTGGGGTGGTCCCCTAGAAAGGGGTGGGCAAATTCCGTCTGATACAAAACTTATCGCACCCGAAAGGGGCATCGGTAAATGAGGACATCGACGTGGACCTGTTCTGTATCTTTGGCATCATTCGGCCTTGCCGTCGAGTTGGTTCAGGGGAACGGGACGCGTTCAATTATTGGCGACCCTTCCATCTTTTGGGTTGCATGTTTGCAGGTTCCTATTGGTAACCTCTGCTTGCCAAAGGGCAGTTCCATTTCATGTTCCTACTTCGGGAAGTTGGATCCGTCTGGGAGTGGGAGGTGAAAGATCTTATCTGTAAGATAGCTTGCTGTGTGGGCTCGGCTGGGCCGGGCCTTTGTGGACATACCTTACGGTCGCGGGAATCCTACCGCACGTCTTTGCTTGGGCTGGAAATTTTTCCGGTGGTAGGAGAGTGTCGATTGCCTGGGGATCAGTTGACTGCACTTCGGGAGTTCCGGGTGAAGGTTTGTAGGTCCAAGAAGGTCATGCTGAGAAAGCGCAGTTGTTCATAAGGCTCTTATTCAAAGTTGGCATCTTTTGAGTTATTTCCATTGGGAGTGGCTGTGGCTCTAAAAGGTGAAGGATTAAGGGACAAAAAGTCGTAATTCACGGACAATACGGCTGGGTTCATGCAGTTTACCATCCAGCCGGGTCCTCAGTTCAGGAGGTACGCTGATGGCGGCGATTCGCATCACTGTGCAGGTATTGGCTGGCAGAAGGTAGGGGCTGGTTACGTGGCTGGTTACGTGGCGCGCGCACAAGGGGACAAGCTTTGAATGGCAGGGACAGTCTGGTCTGGAGGAAATGTGGCAGCTTTAGAAGCCATGCTTGGAGGATCGATACGGAATCCTATGGCACCGGGCACAGGGACTGCCTATGTGAAGTTTTGGGATATGTGGGACGAGGTGGTTGGTTTCACTGGGGGGGTCCCAGTCAAAGGAGGGGCGAAGGGATACCTTGCTGTGGTTCCTAAGCTGCTTGTTCGTTCAGCGTTAGCTCCATCGGCAATGGACAGGAGCATGGGGGCATTGGCTTTAGGGTTCAAACTGACCGATTGGGAGGAAGTGACAGAACGTTGTCACGTCCGTCAGGCATCGCGGGTCTTATGGAGAGGTATAAAATATGTCGGTGCCGGGCAGCTGGTTTCCTTGGGTAACGCAACGCCTGGTGGTGTTACTCTACTTTTGCAGTGAGTTTGTTTGTGGTGGCCTTCTCGGGGGCTTGGGGCAATTCAGATTGGGGAGTTGGTGAGTGCGTTTCGAGCAGGTGTTGGGGGGTTCTACACTCGGTTGTCTAACCTCAGTCAGTTAAGGTAACGATTCGGTAAGGTTGTTCAAGAACTGATGTGTCTGGTAAAGGAGGTTGGTAAAGCTATATTCCCTGCTGGGGTCAGGGGTACGCCCGGCGTTAAGCGCATCATGCTACTTGGAGCTTCGCCCAGACATCCCGGGTAGCTTACTGGTCAAAAGGGACGGATCGGTGCTGTCACGATTCAATTCCCGCAGGGGTTTGTTCGGAAGGATTTGACAATGGGTTTGGATCCCGGGCACTTCGGGACCCATTCTTCCTGGATAATGGCGGTATCAGAAGCCTGGTTATAAGTGAGGACCTAGGAAAATATTTAGGCAGGTGGGAGTCAGTACGGTTTAAGGCCGGTCTATTTGGTTTAATGGCTATGGACGTATGGGTTTGTGTTTGGGGCTATGCCTTGTCACTAATTACTTTCGTTTCAGGTTTGGTGACATGATTAGTGGGTCATTCTTACATTTAAGGGGCGCAGAAGGGAGCCGCGGTTCGGGTCAAGCGCAACTGGGCTTTCCTTTGGAATTGGTGGAGCTGGAGTGATTTTGGTTTTCGGGGATTTTGGTGGCAAGACATTAGTGGAGAAAATTTTCCGGGAGGTAACAAGGGGTACTGTCCAGGACATTCTGGATATCGGCATGGTCCCGGAAAAGGAATTGATCAGGTGGAGGCAGAGGGAGGTGGACCGGCTATGGGAGCTGGCCACAAGTGTGGTGGTGGTGCGGTCCATGATGGTTCCTCGGTTACATTGGAGACATTCTACGTACCTGGCCGCGGAGGCTCGGTGTCGAGGACGAATTAATAAAAATCTTATGGCGGTATTTATCAGATGTGGGGGCGGTGTAACAGTGAGACACAACGAATTGGGAGGAAAGCTCCCTGGGTATCCCAGGGGGGATGGGGTACGTTTTCGGATGTAAGGTGTGATCTGTTTAAATTGGGCCTTCAGGAAGGCATTCAACAGGCCTTATTCCGGTGTGGTGGGGGTCGCTCAGGAGCTTTAGGTGTCAAGTCCTGAGCAGTGGCGGGGAATGGCCTCGTTAAATCGGAGGTTTAGTGTGGATTGGGCAGTGTTGCACGTGGTCGGTAGGTTCGAGCCCGTCGTTGGCTCCAAACCTTGGGGTGTGGTGGTGTCTTGGTACACCCTAGACTGGAACTGGTGGGTAGCGGTGTCTTGGTACACCCCTACAATGGATATGGTGGGTAGCTGTGTCTTGGTACACCCCTACAATTGATATGGTGGGTAACGTACACCCCTACAATTTAACCTGGTGGAAATGTGGTCAAATTGGGTGGCCAGTTTCTGTATTAACATGTTATTTAGATTATCTATTGTTATTATTGTGGGGTCATTGCTAGGGGTATCTTATGTATATGGGGGATGTTAACGTTATTAAGATTTGTTGGCAATTACCCCATTTGTTATTCCTTAATTATTTTATTCATAATTTAATAAAGCTGTGGACTAATTATTTCCAACAGTATAACCTGTGTCCGTGTTTTAATGGGGGTTTGGGTAAGGTTAGCGCATATGCTGGCAAATCCGACTGTGCGCCTGTCATGCAATTCTATCCATGTGTCTCTCTGTTCTCTTCCTCCATTGTGCAGTCTTCTTGTCTCACAGCACCTCATCTCAGGCATTAATCTGAGCAAATTAGCTGTTTACCTACTGAGAGACAGAGGCAAAACAAAGACATTGGTGGAGATCAAAGTGCCATGTTCAAAAATATGGTGTAAAGTACTTAAAGTAAGGAAATGGACTAGAAACCTGTGGAACCAGCAGACACCATTCAAATTATGACTCCTTCCCATTTCTATATTTTCACCACTGTTCAGAACTAGTGATGTTCGCGGCGAGCTCCGGTCAGCTGACACATCCCGTCCAATCTCCAGCAGACCCTCCCACCTCCTGGACAGCATCCGTGTTGAAGGCAGCTTCAACATGGATGCTGTCCAGGAGGTGGGAGGGTCTGGGAGGGAGGGACTGCTGGAGATTGGCTGGGATGTGTCAGCTGACCGGAGCTCGCCGCGAACGGTTCGTGGCGAACCGTGGCGAGCCATTCGCGGGAAGTTCACGAACAGTTCGCGACATCACTATTCAGAACTTGACACTTGGATTTATCTTTTGATACCTGTATTGTAACAGTGGGGTGTATGACTATCGGGGCAGAGTTATGCTTCCAAACCTTTTTTTTTTTTTTTTTTTTCATCCTGACTTTTCCCTTGTAAGAAGTCTTCAGACTTCGACTAGATTTAACAAGTTACCTTTTGGGATTTCAAGAGTCATATTTAAAGTTCAGCAAAAAAAAAAAAAAATAACTAAAATCTGGAACGAATCTTAACTGCATATAATGTGTAGTAATCAACCAACTGAAAATAATGCATGAATCTTTGCACCCAAAATCTCCAAAGAATTCTGATTACTTTGTGCAATCCTGATTGTTGAATAGCTACAATAAAGTATCATATTTCATTTTGCAATCCAGGATCCAAGTTACAGAACACAGTATAGGTTTAAATAAATTAGACTTAAATAACTAGCATGTTTAACTCTACTCTAAAAGTCATTGGGCAAGAAAATGGAAAAAATAACAATCTAGCACTCCATTTACTGCAAGAACAGATTTGATTAAATTCACTATAGTCCAAAAGAGGACTTAAAGAAAGTGCAAATTACATAATAGAGTATGTATGTATATATGTATGGTTTTTTTTTTTCTTCTTCAAATTAAATGTTAACATGCTCAAGCGCATCTAGGTTTATACATAAAACCATAAAATGCACAACCTAAAAATACAAAGGGAGACCAATAGTGCAGACAAAAATAACTAAATATTAAAAATAAAAAAATATAAAACACTCACAAACATAGAAGTAAAAAGGCAGGGTATAGCCAAATTTCTTCAAATGCTTCTTCTTCTTCTTCTTCTTGTGTATGAAGATGAATACTTAAAACAGAGCACAGAAGAAAAACATAGTGTATAACTGTATGGTATTAGAAAATTTGCTTTATTGGATAGACTTACAAGATAAAAGAAGTAAAAGGGCTCATCAATTTGAATCACATCCACTGTCTGCCATCCCAAATAAATACAACGCCAGAGGAAGAGGACAAAGTGAATACAAAGAGTCCAGAATAAAAAATATTGAATTGTAAAAATAAAGCTTGCCGCCCTACGCGTTTCGTCTACAAGACTTCGTCAGGGGCTTGTGGCACAAATATACCATACATATACAATAACATATAAATACCCTGCCTTACAATATTAACCAATCGCTAAACAAAATTATTAATCTAGTCCACCTGAAGATCCTTTTCGGCCGTGTTCTCTTTTTCGTGCTTCTTGAGAGCGCTTGCGTCCCAAGCCTCATTCTCAGGGGTACCGGCAAAAGCCGCCGGTCCCCTTTCGGAACGTCATTTCCGGTCGCCGCCGGAAGTAGTCATAAGTCCGACCGAGAAAAGTAGCTCTTTGGAACGCAAATGCGTTCCACTTCGGATAAACCGGCAATGCAAGTTCCAAACATGCGATAAACATAACGTTACAGAACAAAAGAGAAAAAAACGATTTAAGATCCTCATATTAAAC
>OW240915.1:85198961-85270502 GCA_933207985.1 Pelobates cultripes
ATAGTACTAAACACACCACCCTATCTGGTGTCACATTAGCTTGACCGCAGTGCCCCAAATTTGTTGTGATCTGTGAGTAAGGTAAACGTCCCAATCTTCCTGATGTCCCAAAAAGGTGTTTAAAGGGCCAGCACCAGTCACATAAAGAGTCCATAAGCCCCAATATGCCCACCGACAGTCTTAAAGGGCCATACACACCAAATAAAAGTGCATACATTTTCACAATCTCCCAGGGGCCATGGCCATAGTCATGCGGGAGGAGGCTGGCAAATAGGCTTCTCCACAACCCAGGGAAGCAGGGCAATTTGCCATTTAAAGGGCCCGTTACAAATAGCAGTTTGTATCAAGGTGTCAATCCATATCTGCCAAGTGACCCGATGTAGGGGGACCAGTCCCTATTCTGCTCTGTGTCAGTGTGTATCAGGGAACCTTAGGACAGGTGTCAATCCATATCTGCCAAGTGACCCTATGTAGGGGGACCAGTCCCTATTCTGCTCTGTGTCAGTGTGTATCAGGGAACCTTTATACAGTGTCAATCCATATCTGCCAAGTGACCCAAATGTAGGGGAAACAGTCCCTATTCTGCTCTGTGTCAGTGTGTATCATGGTCTCTGAGGACAGGTGTCAATCCATATCTGCCAAGTGACCCTATGTAGGGGGAACAGTCCCTATTCTGCTCTGTGTCAGTGTGTATCAGGGATCCTTAGGACAGGTGTCAATCCATATCTGCCAAGTGACCCTATGTAGGGGGACCAGTCTCTATTCTGCTCTGTGTCCGTGTGCATCAGGGGCTCTGAGGACAGGTGTCAATCCATATGTCAAGGTGTCATATGTCATATGTCAGGTGTCAATCCATATTCATTGTGATTTAGGAATGTTAGGTGATTTCTGCCCTTTATGGATTAAAACCAGACTCTGTATCAACTGTGTAATTTTCCATGGGAGTTTTGCCATGGATCCCCCTCCGGCATGCCACAGTCCAGGTGTTAGTCCCCTTGAAACAACTTTTCCATCCCTATTGTGGCCAGAAAGAGTCCCTGTGTGTTTTAAAATTCGCCTCCCCATTGAAGTCAATGGCGTTTCGGGCGGTTCGCCGGTTCGCGAACATTTGCGGAAGTTCGCGTTCGCCGTTCGCGAACCGAAAATTTCGGGTTCGCGACATCACTACCTATCTCCTTAAAAATTGCAAATATGCTAAAAAAGACAGTAAAGGATGTAATTTTTAAAGAAACTTTATATCAACTTTCCACAGTTCACAAGATTCTAAATTGATAGTATATATTTTTTTTTCTAGCCTTGTGAACTTTTTTACAAGAAATAAATACAGTCATTTATTTTATTTAGATTATGTAGATATTTGTATAGTTTTAAATTTCCATTGGCCAAAAATAAAAACTCATCATCATAAACATGCTTTATTGGGGGAGCTGCTGAAATGAACTAAACAATATTATTACTACACAGGGAGCACTTTATAAATCAAACATTTCCCAAACTCATTGTTTTCATTATAAACAATAAAAAAATTTTTTTAATTTTTAAAAAAACAACAACTTTTAACGGGAACAGTAAATAAAATATTACATTTATATAGTTATATATGGAAATGATAAGAGATAGGTCAAGTGTCAGTATACAAAGAGAAGCTCAGTAAAAGGCAGCTGTTAAAGAATAAGAATCACAATTTTGAAAGCTTCTCAGAACTCTAAAATGTTTGGATAGACAGAGTAATCTTCTTCTATAGGTAAGCAAAGGACGCCAAGTCTTCATGAGATATATGTCACCTGGTGTATGTAAGAAACAACAACGCAAGAAGCCAGCTAATTTTGTAAAGTAGACGTGTAAAAGATTGACATAATAATGAGCCTATGGAATGTGCCTAAGTAGTACTTGCTTTAGCAATGATAGATACTGCTTATATTAGCAGAAGTGCTAGTCCAATTCTGGTATGAATCTCATATCATGTGCATTATGTGAACACATTTGATAATTTACCATAATGGATGACATCATTAATTGTGAGTACTTTATCAAGAGTACTTTAGTAGGGATATTGCCGTGTTCAAAGTAAAACAATATCTATTAGGATTGCTAACACATTGCAGCTACTTTAATTTAATAAGACAGTTTTGCATACAAACTGGAATTATTATGGAATAAGACACAAACCATAGGGTTAGCGAAGTTACTGTTAGGAGATATATTTCAATATTTTGTCTCTTTCCAAGAAAATACTACTAAACGCTACTTAGGAGAACAATCCCCAATATACTGCACAGTAGGTTAAATAAAAAAGTGCTTGTCAAGCTTTAAGATATTGATTTTATATTTAAAAAAAAAAAGTTCATTTGACTTGTCTGTTAGTTGTGTAAAGCAGCCTTTATCTTTAATTTCTCTGTTTAACTGTGATACGTATTTAACATTCATGAAGACAGGTTTTCCTGTGAAAATAGCACTAATATGCAACTGGGAAACATTCTGCAAATGCAGATGTTTTGTTTGGCAGGACAAAAAAGGGAATGGGTTCCTATGAAATGTTGACTGGAACTGCATATACATTTAAATTTGAGATTAAATACATTTAATAGGATCCTGAATTGAACACATAAAAGGTCTCAAGGGCAACTGTCACTTCTCTGGAAATTACGCCATTAAATAGAAATTGAAACCATATAAGTTTCATGAACTCTTTAACATGAAAATCAAAACAAGTGAAATATGGCGCTAAAAGAATTATCCAAGAAAAAAGCATATATATGAAAAAGCAGCACCTTTACAGTGTGATAGCCCATAAAATACACTTCTACAGAAAACATGCAAAAAAAATATGTGGGTTATGTCTTTAACCCCTTAAAGGAACACTATAGTCACCTAAATTACTTTAGCTAAATAAAGCAGTTTTAGTGTATAGATCATTCCACTGCAATTTCACTGCTCAATTCAAATCATTTAGGAGTTAAATCACTTTGTTTCTGTTTATGCAGCCCTAGCCACATCTCCCCTGGCTATGATTGACAGAGCCTGCATGGAAAAAAAACTGGTTTCACTTTCGAACAGATGTAATTTACCTTAAATAATTGTATCTCAATCTCTAAATTGAACTTTAATCACATACAGGAGGCTCTTGCAGGGTCTAGCAAGCTATTAACATAGCAGGGGATAATAAAATCTTAATTAAACAGAACTTGCAATAAAGAAAGCCTAAATAGAGCTCTCTTTACAGGAAGTGTTTATGGAAGGCTGTGAAAGTCACATGCAGGGAGGTGTGACTAGGGTTCATAAACAAAGGGATTTAACTCCTAAATGGCAGAGGATTGAGCAGTGAGGCTTTAGGGGCATGTTCTATACACCAAAACTGCTTTATTAAGCTAAAGTTGTTCAGGTGACTATAGTGTCCCTTTAAGGACTAGGGGTACACGTTGTGATCAAAACAAAATGTAAACAAAAACTTTAATTTGCGCTATATGTCTGTGCAGGAGTAATTCGCCTCTTTCATATTATGTGTACCCACACTTATTATACACTGATAATAAAATAAATAAAGGGAACACTTAAACAACACAACGTAACTCCAAGTCAATCACACTTCTGTAAAAAATCAAACTATCCACTTAGGAAGCAACACTGAGTGACAATCAATTTCACATGCTGTTGTGCAAATGGGATAGACAACAGGTGGTAATTATAGGCAATTAGCAAGACACCTCCAATAAAGGAGTGGTTCTGCAGGTGGTGACCACAGACCACTTCTCAGTTCCTATGCTTCCTGGCTGATGTTTTGGTCACTATTGAATGCTGGCAGTGCTTTCACTCTAGTGGTAGCATGAGACGGAGTCTACAACCCACACAAGTGGCTCAGTTAGTGCAGCTCATCCAGGATGGCACATCAATGCGAGCTGTGGCAATAAGGTTTGCTGTGTCTGTCAGCATAGTGTCCAGAGCATGGAGGCGCTACCAGGAGACAGGCCAGTATATCAGGATACGTGGAGGAGGCCGTAGGAGGTCAACAACCCAGCAGCAGGACCACTACCTACGCCTTTGTGCAAGGAGGAACAGGAGGAGCACTGCCAGAGCCCTGCAAAATGACCTCCAGCAGGCCACAAATGTGCATGTGTCTGCTCAAACAGTCAGAAACAGACTCCATGAGGTTGGTATGAGGGCCCGACGTCCACAGGTGGGGCTTGTGCTTACAGCCCAACACTGTGCAGGACGTTTGGCATTTGCCAGAGAACACCAAGATTGGCAAATTCGCCACTGGCGCCCTGTGCTCTTCACAGATGAAAGCAGGTTCACACTGAGCACATGTGACAGACGTGACAGAGTGTGGACACGCTGTGGAGAACGTTCTGCTGCCTGCAACATCCTCCAGCATGACCGGTTTGGCAGTGGGTCAGTAATGGTGTGTGGTGGCATTTCTTTGGGGGGCTGCACAGCCCTCCATGTGTTCGCCAGAGGTAGCCTGACTGCCATTAGGTGTAATGACAGGAAGGGGTGTTGCCCTGAGACAGCACTATCCCTTTAAATGTGGGAACCCAATTTGCAAAGAATAAATGCCAAGATACAATGAATAGAGTAATTCAAGATATTTATTATAAAGAAAACCAAAAGACAAAGGATAACAAAAACAATATAAAGGAAAATTTTCTTCATACTTACCGTAATTTTCTTTTTCTGATCATTATTCATGGCAGCATTTACTCATGGGTTAGCTCCTCCCCTCACAGCAGAAAGGACAGGAAATAGAACTCTGAAACTGGTATAAATAGATCCTCCCCCTTCCCATCAGGCAGTCTTTGTAACTAGCTTCACATCTTATAGTATATGGGTGGGAACGTAATGCTGCCATGAATAATGATCAGAAAAAGAAAATTACGGTAAGTATGAAGAAAATTTTCCTTTTTTCCTGACATTATTCATGGCAGCATTTACTCATGGGGAATCCCCAAGCAGTATATATCGAGGGAGGGACAGAGTTCAAAAACAGCCAATAGCTATAAAACCATTATTGAGCTGCATAAACCTTAGAAGACTCAAAAAAAAAAACCCAACAAGACATCAATAGGATGTGGTCATACATTCTGCTCAGACAAGTTAATTAACCTAGAGGCTGCAAGGTCAGCAACCTCCTGGCATTCAATATCTGAAATATCCTAAATATAGTCAGATAGGAATTAAGGCCATGATAGCATAAGTCAGAGAAGGATAATGCCATTTTGATATAAAATTTTAAAACCAAATTGATGACCTTATCAGATCAGAACCTTGACAAAAAGGCATAACAGAAGGTTGGATGAGAACAGACACACCATGCTATTAAACATGGCGAGAATTACACTGAGAATCCTACAACTCTCTGGATGTAATTATTAATGACGATTCACACTGCTTCCTCTTGCCTTGTGAACTACTTACCTGTGGATACAGGAAATAAATCAATACCTGCCTGTCAGAAAGAGGCAGAGCCTAGTAGAGAAATAAGTGTTATTAAAACACTGCAATAATGAATATATATATTGCAAAAATCCGACTCACAACAATACCTCACACCGTGGATTAATTGATACAATAATGATCAGGCACAGGAGAGGTATAAACCAATGACATTACTAGGCAAGGGCAAGAAGAGTCATATACAGATTAGTTAAAGAAAGAAAAAAAGAGACATCGGTATGAACTGTGGAATTTGTGGAAACTTCCTAAATTATAAGTAGGACAATCATGTTAGTACCTACATTCAAAGAAACACTGTAAATAGTACAGATTATGCCAAACAGTATAATCAAATTTATTAGAGACCGTTGTGTAACATAAGTAGGAGATATGTAATCGGCAGGATACCGATGAGAAGGTGGTAACCAGAGGCACATGATCCATTGTGGCAACCGACACATAATCAGGATAGTAGAAGATATTCAGTTATCCTTATGAGAACAAACAACCGCATACTTACTCTTACCTTATCTTCAGATAGCGAAGAAGTACTATGGCAGAGCTTATGGCGATAATAAGCAGTTTGTATTATTCTTACCTTATCTTCAGGTAGCGAAGAAGTACTATGGCAGAGCTTATGGCGATAATAAGCAGTTTGTATTATCTGCAAGATATCAACACCAATACAAGTATATAATCCATAAGTATTAAATCAATGCAATGTTAGGAGTGACCATAACTTATACCGATCTAGGTACAGAGACCATGAAAAACATATCAGTCAAATGTTTGTCATCAACAAGCTGCATTACATTATATTATGTAGGATGAATCAACCACTTAAAGCCACACCTCGGTTGCAAATTCCAGATATAAGGACCACTAGAAGAATCCCCATGAAGATCAGAAGAGAGGACCGTAATGGAGTTACCTGTTAAGGGATTTCCTCTCTTGTTCTGATAGCAGGTGAATTTTACTTGAAATAGTAAACCTGGTAGAATGGCCTGGGGACTAGAAAGACCTTCCAGTGTCAATTAAAATACTTGCCATACTAAGTATCAAAAACTTACCTGGATCATATGAGCATAAAAGAATACATTTAATTGCAGAAAGGAAATTATAATATACCCTTTCACCACAAGGGAATCTTGTCAGAAATTTCTGAACATTAATTCCTTAAGAACAAAAAGCATGCTACCCCTGACATATCCTAAAGGGATTGCCAAACTCTCAGGTCCCCAAGGGATAAAAGAGAATACTGCATATAAAAAATTAGTACCTTCTCTAAATTATAAAGATGCTTTAAGGAAAGGTACGAAGTTCTAAAGAATATGTTAAACCAATTCCAGAGAACAGAGTTAAAAACTTAATAAAAAGCACAAACCAGACCAGAAGTAGTGAATTCTTCAGAGTAGAAGTTTGCGGAAAAATAAAATGATACTAGAGTTAAGACCAGGAGAGAAACAAGCCAATATGAACAGCTTTTTAAATCAGGTAATAGCTTCAGAGTTACCTACTTATGAGAACGATTAATAGCCCAATTTGTGCTCCTGCAACCAGCATGATCTACTAAGCTGTGCATCAGTAACAGCATATATCTGAAGATAAAACACTGCCACCAAAACATTCCTTATCTTGATAAGAGAGGAGAGGATACTTGGCAATAGAAAAACTTCTCAGAAATGGTCTCATGTATAAATACATAGGAGTGCACACAAAAAGGCCTTAATTTTGTTAAACAGTACCATGCTCCATTTTGGAAATTCAGGTCTCCTTCTCTCCTGGGAGAGGCACTCAGACAGGTTCAGTAACACCTGCAATCCATCTGAAGTGGTAAAATGTGTTAATTGCTTATCCCGAAACACCTGTGGGAGAAGGAATCTAATACAAAGCCAAAAGCAGTATGTTTCCTTATCCACTTCATTTAAAAAAACTGAAATAGAAAATCCACAGGAGGCAATAATTACTTACCAAGTATAACAGTGCATTTGTATTTGCTAAAATTAGGCAGTGCTACATTTCAGCGCAAAACCCAGACCTTAGATCATTTGTATATATTAAATATCAATGCCGTGTATAAATTAGGGTTATCTAATACTACCAACCTGCATACAGATTATGTGAATCACATACATTGTGGATGTTTCTAATAGCACCTTATACACAGATATATCAGTTACATATACTGAGTCTGTTCAAATAGTAATAGCCTACCTCTGCTATATACAGTGACACTATGCCTGTACACATATTAAGATTATATGAGTGAGATAAATTGAGGCTGTTTTCAACAGAACTTCATGCACATATTACACCACTCATATATACTGAGGTTGTGACTAATAACCCACACAAAAAAAAAAACCTGCATTAGATTGGACTCATAGAGGATGTGTCTTATATCATTCACATATATTGTGTTTCCACTAATACATCAAGCATATAGTGAACAGATCCACTGAAGCAATGTCCACACCAATTTACATATAGAGCATGTTGAAACATATACTGAGGCTGTGTTTTTAGAGCAAATAAAGAACACAAACTGAGCCGAGACTTCCGATCATCTCATACGTAGACAATATAGTGGATATATATACTGAGGCTGTGTCCTCATAGTAACTCATACACAGAGCCTATAGTGTGTACATATACTGAGGCTGTGTCTTCATAGTAACTCATACACAGAGCATAAAGCGCATACATAAACTGAGACTGTGTCTCCATAGTAACTCATACACAGAGCATAAAGCGCATACATAAACTGAGGCTGTGTCTCCATAGTAACTCATACATACAGCATATAGTGGACACATATACTGAGGCCATGTCCTCATAGTAATTCATACACAGAGCATATAGTGCATACATAAACGGAGGCTGTGTCTCCATAGCAACTCATACATTTATCATATAGTGGATACCTATACTGAGGCTGTGTCCTCACAGTAACTCACACATAGAGCATATAGTGCATATATAAACTGAGGCAGCGTCCTCATTGTAACTCATACATAGAGCCTATAATGGATACATATACTGAGGCTTTCTCCATAGAAACTCACACATAGAGCATATAGTGGACACATACTGAGGCTGTGTCTCAATAGAAACTCATATATATATATATATCTCATATATAGGATACTTATACTGAGGTGGTGTACTCACAGTAACTCTTATATAGACCACATAGCGGATACATATACTGAGGCCGTATCCTCCTTGTAACTCCTACATAGAGCATATAGTGGATACATATACTGAGGCCGTGTCCTTATAGTAACTCATACCTAGAGCATTTACTGGACACACTCTGTTAATATGTTAGAGCATAAAGTGAAAACACACCGATGCTGTACCACGTCCAGATCATGTATGGATACTGAGGCCCCGTGGTCTCATATGCAGTATATTCCTCCACTCTCTGGAAAAGCCTGCTTATTTGTGATAATGCACAGATAACAGCAATCAATGCCACATATCTTGATAGGAACAAGTGTGTGTGTGGACTTTAAAATCATATACATGTGAGTACTTCAGTCACCCAGGGAAGTTCTCTTACCTTGGATATTTCTTCAGGACTGTGAAATTCCAGCAGACTTTATACAGCCAGGATATCCATTATTAGCACTCTTTTTCACAATGCCTTATTGCATCATAAGCACTCTTTTGCACAATGCCTCCTTGCATTATCAGCACTCTTTTGTACCAAGCATCCTTTCATGTATAACTTACCTAAATGTTCACCACACAAACCTCCTAAATGTGACCTATTTGTTAGAAGGAAGCCTAATGTAAGCCGCTGGGAGGGACTGAAAGAACAGAGACCCAGGTGCCTATACTAGTTTTAATCTAATTACTAATGCACTTACTTGAACAGCTGCAGGCCTGTGTTTCAACAGCAAAATGGGGATTTGAACAACTGACAGCCTAAACTGTTTAAACTATAGGCTTCCATCTGTACCCCATATGCAGTCCATCATCACCAGTGGGAGGAGGTTTAACCAACCCCATACAAGGTGGAACACCAAGAATAGGTATACCCAGGTAGTCACCTTATGGAAGTGCTGTTTACTGGGTCTTCAAAAATAAAGGCTTAGACTCGGCTGGGCCTCATGTATGCAGTGGACCGCTGTCATCCCCTCAGGGAGAGAGATAGGTCAGACTCCTGATTGCTGAAGGAGGTACCCAGGCTGGCAACTGTTACAGATGTGCTGTTTGCTGGGTCTTCAGGGATAAGAGGCTGAACCCTGGCCTGGTATTATGTAGGCAATATATCACATTCATCCCCTGGCTGGGTACCCAAGCTGAGCTGTTGCTGGGTCTTCAGGGATAAGAGGCTGAACCCAGGCCTGGCTTCCTGTAGGCAGTATATCACATTCATCCCCTTAGGGAGTACCCAAGCTGGCCTGTTGCTGGGTCTTCAGGGATAAGAGGCTGAACCCTGGCATGCAGTGGACCATTTTCATCCCTTAAGGGAGAGGTTGGGTCCAACCCCCGGTCACTAAAGGGGGTACCCAGGTTTGCAGTATTAACAATAGTGCGTTGCTGGGTCTTCAGGGCTTAGAGGCTGAACCCCGGCATGGCTACAAAAATATTGCCTGGTGAGCATAAAAGAAAATCTAGGCCTGCTTAAGCAGACTCCTTCCAAACTGCTGTGAAGGACAGGAAAAAAGACTGCCTGATGGGAAGGGGAGGATCTATTTATACCAGTTTCAGAGTTCTATTTCCTGTCCTTTCTGCTGTGAGGGGAGGAGCTAACCCATGAGTAAATGCTGCCATGAATAATGTCAGGAAAATATATATATATATATATATATATATATATATATATATATATGCAATGCCACAGAACAATAATTACAATAACTTAGAATTAGCACGACTAGTGCAGGCAGAATATACTAAACAGTCCTTTGGTATATATTCGGGCAGGATTGTGCAGCCACCACGAGAAATCGGTAGGACACAGATCCAGAGCCACGAGACAAAATTACTGACACCAGGAAGCAAGAAAAATGGACAAGGCTGCAGGGTCAGGATCACTGATAATAAGTCAGAGGACAGGAACACTGAACCAGAACACAGGATCGGAGGGCACAGGAACGCAGGACCAGGAGGACACGGTAACGCAGGACCAGGAGGACACGGGAACACAGGACCAGGAAACTCAGGATACAGGATCAAGGAGAGAGAGTCAGAATCACAGGAATCAGGAAACAATGATCTGACAAGGAGTGAGGGGTGAAACCAAACTATAAAGGTGTTAAACAAGGATCAGGTGAAGTGCTAAATGAAAAGAAATTAGGAACAGTGACAAACAGTGATAGTGGTGAGTATGGGTACTACACGAAAGTATATCAACTAAGGAGTGAACTGTGACATTAGGTACTGAGATGAGATCCTCAGACCCCTTGTGAGACCATATGCTGGTGCGGTTGGCCCTGGGTTCCTCCTAATGCAAGACAATGCTAGACCTCATGTGGCTTGAGTGCATTAGCAGTTCCTGCAAGACGAAGGCATTGATGCTATGGACTGGCCCGCCCGTTCCCCAGACCTGAATCCAATTGAGCACATCTGGGACATCATGTCTCGCTCCATCCACCAACGTGTAGTCCAGGTCTGGGAGGAGATCACTCAGGAAACCATACGCCACCTTATCAGGAGCATGCACATGCATTGTAGGGAGGTCATACAGGCATGTGGAGGCCACACACACTACTGAGTCTCATTTTGACTTGTTTTAAGGGCATTACATCAAAGTTGGACCAGCCTGTAGTGTGTTTTTCCACTTTAATTTTGAGTGTGACTCCAAATCCAGACCTCCATGGGTTGAAAAAATTGATTTCCATTCTTTTATTTTTGTGTGATTTTGTTGTCAGCACATTCAACTATGTAAAGAACAAAGTATTTCAGAAGAATATTTAATTCATTCAGATCTAGGATGTGTAATTTTTGTGTTCCCTTTTTTGAGCAGTGTATATCATTTTATTCAGGGGAAACAGGGCTTTCATTTAACAAATATTTTGGTATGAAACATAATTTAAATATGAACAAAATATTAAAAAGTGGGAGAAAATAATTGAAATTTTTTTTTTAGTTCTACGTGACATTCTAACTGTGAATGTCATAATACTCTTTGCTTTTACTGCAATAAAATGCACATATTTGTATTCAGCAATGTCTCACGTGTAAAACAGTACCCTCTATGTAGAGGTTTTATGGTGCTGTGGGAAGTTACATGGTCAAATATAGCACGTTACATTTTTCAGTTTTTTCACATTGAAATTCGCTAGATTGGTTATGTTGCCTTTGAGACCGTATGGTAGTCCAGAAATGAGAATTACCCCCATGATGGCATACCATTTGCAAAAGTAGACAACCCAAGGTATTGCAAATGGGGTATGTCCAGTCTTTTTTAGTAGCCACTTGGTCACAAACACTGGCCAAAGTTAGTGTTCATATTTGTTTTTGTGTGAAAAAATGAAAAAAACTCATTTGAACGCCAATTTTTGCCAGTGTTTATATATGATTTTCAATATCTCTCTATGCCTTTTTAATTAGCCAACATTCCCACCAGATATGAAGGTAGTTGCCACATCACCAACAGCTATCTTGTTGGTCTTTAAACATTTTAAATCATATGCACAATATATCAGTATATACACAAAACCCCCTGAAAAATAAATAAAATGGGATAATACCACCATATGCTGAAATACAATAAAATGGTACCTAAAAAATAGAAATAAAACACAACATAGTGTGAACTGTATAAAAATATTAAATTGTGGTTAAACATAGGACTACCACTCACATTTTCCAGAGCCGTACCAGGCTCTGTATAGTAGGCTCAGGGGTGCCAATACAGGCTAACGGTTCCAATGGCGATGGTAGAAGATAATGGACCGTGATGATATCCTAAATAAAAAGAATCGCTGTCAGACAAAGAGCTAGGCCCAGTGATGCAGCTTCTGTCTCCCTTTAGGCTGTAGTAGAGATAGGGAGAGGTTCCTGGTGGTTTGATTACTTACATTGGGGCCCAAGACACTCCTGGCACCATAAACACTGCTGGTGTCAAGCTCTTTGTCTGACAGCGATCAGTTGGCTGCTGAGAGGAGGTGGAAATTGGCATCGAGCAGACCCCAGATTATTTTTATTTAGGATATGATCACGGTCCATCATCTTCTACCATGCTATTGGAACCGTTAGCCTGTATTGGCACCCCTGAGCCTTCTATACAGAGTTTAACCACAATTTTATATTATTATACAGTTCACACTATGTTGTGTTTTATTTCTATTTTTTAGGTACCATTCTATTGTATTTCAGCATATGGTGATATTATCCCATTTTATTTAGTTTTAATTTGCACTGGGTTTTGTGTATATACTGATATATTGTGCATATTATTTGGTTTCTGTATTGAGTGTTATTGGGAAGCACCACTATATCAGTTACACTACCCACTAACTATTTAAGCTACATAAAAAAATCCTTTTGACTTAAACTGTGAAGCGCCTACATACTATCCATTTATATTTATACATTTTAGCTAATTTTACAGGGACTATATATCACGATTTATCAATTTCTAAACATTTTCCACAATATTCAGACAGTGTACTGTTTTGACATTATTAATAGCCTTTATCCTGTCTTCATTTGTTTCCTCTCTGTTTTTATCCATGCACTTTTTGCATTAAGATTATTTTCTGTTTTTTATTTATTTTATCATTTCTAAGCAGTTATAGATCAGTCCCCTTGTCTTTTGGTATTTAAGAATAGTTCTCAGTCTTTTATTTTCCTCTTTTCTATTAGGCAATAAGTACTCTTCCTCTCACAGTTGGCTGAAGGTTTTAATTGCCATTCCAGATATACAGTCCCCTAATATCCAATTTCCTGCCTCTTTCCAGCTTCTTACACTTATGTTTACAATGTTTCCTGGTATTAATTATATAGGCAAAAAGTCTAATAATCTGTTTTCTATTTAAAGATCCTCTCTGAGCCTTTGCCGCATACTTAAAATATTTCCTATAACCAAACAATTTTAAGTATCAGCCTTATTACTGTACTCTCTGCCCATTGTCCAGAATATCATAATCATATTATCACATTCTATCATTTATGATTCTAACTGGTACCACTCCTCTTCTCTAAATGTCTCCCTCTGAGTGATAGCATGAAAGGTCATACAGGCTTTATGATGATAGTCTGCTTTATCTTCAATGGCTAGTCTCCATTCCTTTGTCTTTTATAATTTTATTTGTATTTTTTTACAAGTGGGAGAAAGTTTGCCTCTACTATCATATATAGGTTTCTTGGAATTTTAATGCCTAAAAATTAACATCATCCTTTGCCCACATTAAATTTTTTTTTTTTCTTCTGATAAACTCATTGTCCTCTCTATTAACTCTATTTGTTCTTAACATGGTCTTATTTACATTTAAGTTATAATTTGAATATTCACTATAATGATCTATTGTTTTAATCAGTTCAGGTACCGAGATCCTAGGTCTCTCCAGAGTGATCAATACATCATCAGCATAAAGGTTTATTTTATGCTCTCTCTTTTTTATCACCAGACCTCTTATCTTCTGGTTCTCTCTTATGTCTACTGCTATGGGCTCTATTGCCAACGCATATAGCAGGGGAGACAAAGGGCACTGTAAACCTTTCTGCTTCCTCCTACTATACCATTTGCTGTCAGAGTGTTATCCAAAAAATCCCATCTGACCCTGTCAAAAGCCTTCTCTGCATCCAATGACAGAGTCAGAAGGGGGACGTTCATAAGTTGTACCCCATCAAAAACATCCAAGACCCTGCTTAGTCCACTAGTAGTCGGTCTACCTGGCACAAATTCAACTTGATCTTTTTGCATCAATCCTAGGATACTTATCTTCAGCCTATCAGTGAGAGGCATAGATCTTAACATCTCCATTTTTTTATAGGGATATAGGACGATAATGTAATAATATTTCAGTTTTTTTGTTTACGGTTTCAGAATCGGACCGATGTTTGCCTGTAACATTTCTTTAGGAAAATTACGGTAGATAATTATTTCACTGAACACTCTAGGGAAACGTTCAGACAACAGATCTCAAAATATCTTATAGAACCTGTTTGTATATACATCCGGTCCTGGTGCTTTATTTTATAATTTGCTAAATGCTGTTTTTATTTCTTCTTGTGTCATAGGAGTATTAAGAGTTTCTAGCTCTTCCTTAGATATTTTGGCATTCTTCTATTTACATAATATTCTAATGAAGGAGTTTTTTTTAAATCTGTATTTAAATTATATAGTTGTTTAAAATAATAGTCATTGAATGCTGCTCTGATTTTTTTTGGAGGGTCATGCATAACTCCTCTGTCCTAATCCTGTGTATTTTTTTCATTTGTTTATTACTTTTTAATTTAGTTGAGAGCAGCCGGTCATCTCTGTTGCTCTTGTAGTAACAATTTATTTGTAAGTATTGGAGATTTCTATTTTTTTTCCCTCTATCAGAAGCTCATTAATTTTATTTTATATTGATACTAGTTTTATATTTTCCTCCTTAGTAGGAATAATTTTCTTTTGAGAGCTTATAAAAATGTATATACATTTATTTTTTTGCAATTTTTCCTCATTTAATAAAATACCCTGTCATAACACATGTATAGGCACTCCAAACTACTGGCAAGGATATCCCTTTCCCTTCATTTTCAGTCATCTGTTATATATTCTCTATTTCCTTATTTAGAAAGAATGTTATGATTTAAGCACCAGTCTATCCTTTTGATTATCTGGTAAGAGATCTATAATTAAAGCATTATGGTCTGACCACATCATTTCATCAATCGGTACTTTATTGACCCTATTTGCTATTGTCTCATTGCCCAAAAACAGATCAATCCTTGAATATGACAAAAAAGATCTAGAAAAGCATGTATCATCCTTTCCCCTAGGATGATATATGCGCCAAAGATCTAGCAATCCAAATGTTCTAATAATGTGCTGCTTGAGAAATATTATTTTTGTTCTTAACTTGTTCTTAAATTCATGGTATTTCTAAACTTGCATCTAATATGCGATTTAAATTTTCAGCCAAGAGTACTTTACCTTGTTTTATCTTAGCTATCTTATTCAATAGATCTAGAAAAAAAATATTTGATGGGTTATTAACCAGCGTAAAAAGTTCCTTTCGTATCTCTGCTATTAATATGATAACTCTTGCTTCATCATCAGCCTCTTGGTACTTTATATTAACTTCTATTTCATCACTTATCAAGATAGCAACACCTCTTTTCCTTTCTTTTTCTAAAGATGCGCACACCACTGTAGAAAACTACGTAGGAATGAATATTAGACTATCTACTTTCCTCCAGTGAGTTTTCTGTAAGAAAATAATCTGCACTCTCTCCTTCCTGATATAATCAAATGATGCAGCTCGTTTTCTGGGTGAATTAAGTCCCTGTACGTTTTTCTGGAAATACATTTAAACCATTCTTAATCAGTAATTTACTCTGATATCTTGCCCTGCATGTCTCAGTTAAGCCTCCAAACCAACATCATGAAAACCATTATTACTAACACAAAACTTCTCTGGACTCCCATTCCCAAATGTCCTAAGGAAGACCCTAACCACGGGTCTAAAGTCTCATCCTTGTGTATACTGGATGGAGCTTAAAGGAGCTGAGCCTTTTAAGTAATATTATCTGGTAATATTTACATATAATTTTTTATATTCAGCATCATCTCTACATATGTTACTGTTTTATAACATCTTCCTTGCAATATTAATGTATGTTGCAACCTATTATATTATATTTTAGAATTTATTTCCAATATTATGTTATTTATTATGCATTAATACTGTTATATATATGAATAACTTATGTTTAGTTTTTTGTTACGGGTTCAAAATATAGACTGTTTAAATGACTATTATCCCAATTGATTTTACTAACGCAGCTCTTTCTTTCAAATATGGTGGGATTATGGACTATAAATAAACTGTATTGAGACCAATTAAGCCATGAGCCTCTGAAGAAGTGACGTTGTCAAGTCACGAAACGCGTAAGGCTAAGGCAAACATACCGAAGTTAGTCACCCTAGTAATTACTCCTTTGGAGGAAGATCGTAGTGGAACGCAGGAGAGCTTTTCCCGGTCTCCCGCGACTGTCTCCAGCCTGCACTTGAATGCCATCATGCTGATACTTTCCTTTCAAGCCGGCGAGAGTGAATTTATCATTGGGACCGCATTGTTTAAACCATCAGACAATAGAATTCCTGCACCCACACTGATATGCCTGTGATTTCAGGGAGTCTACCTCAAGACACTTTTCCAATACAAGAGACTGCTACATGGTCGGATACTGTTTATTGACAAAAAAGAGCATATACCTTTTTTTTACTGTCCTATATAGATTATAGTATATCAGCCTCAAATTTTTTTCAGCTCCTGCTACTATATAACAGGAGTTGTCTATCCTGATAGCTGAGACATATTTACAGAAATACATTGCTACCTTCACTTCCGCAGACTGTTATTACATGAATTATCCTTTGATGTGGACTATCACCTCTACACTTTTGTTTCAGTGACATATGAAGTAGTATTTGATGCATTTGTATTCTCTTTCAATGTTGGAAAGATTTTTATATACTATGTTTTTGTTCACTGTTTAGTTAACAGTGCCGCTTTGCACCATTGTGGGCAGGACATTTCCTGGATATTGCTCCATCTATACTATTTATAGAATCAATCATTACATCTTTCTCACAAGTTATTTCCTGGTACGTTTAGGATCTAGTGTCCTTATTTCCCACAATATAAGAATGACATAGGAACAAGTGTCGGAGCTGAGCATTTGGATCTGCCTTCCGTTTTTAAAAAATGTTTCAATATGGCTTCCAGATTATGATTTAAATATATAAAAAAAATTCTCTAGTCAAACTGCAGGTGCTGATAGGTATTTTTTTTTTTCAGTGTACAGAATCGGGTGCAAAAAATTGGACCCTTCCAGATCTTTGAATGAGAAAATAAAATAATGAATCCAAAACTCATCTGAAAGATTTTTAACCCCTTAAGGATGGTGGGGGACTTAACTGCTCGCTGGCGGGGGATCACGATGGGGGGGTGACTTACCTGGCATTCAAGGGAGACTCCCTGCTGCTGATCCAGCCCTCCTGGGCCATGTGATCTTGAGGTCCTCACAAGAACCTCACGATCACATGGATGGAATAGCAGTGCCAGCAAGGGGGGAGTGTCTGAAATGACAGGTAGTCCCCCTGCTGCCTAAAATAAAGTTCAATAAAGTTTTAAAACAGTTTAAAATCAAATAATATATACTTAGATCATATATATATATATATTTATATATATATATATATATATTTGTGTTCGGGGCAAATAGCCGTATATGGAGTAAGGTTCCAGCATAAGCGTAGGATATTATAAAGGGAGCAAGTCGGTTGTGGTGTGCCGAGACCGACGATACGGTAGGCCTGTAAATAAAGAGGGCCCACCAAGGAGTAAGTAAGTAAAGTAAATGGAAAGAAAAGAGAAAGTGTTGAAATGAGGAGTGGGTGGGAGGGTCATTCTGATGCTGACCTCAAGCGATATGAGTCAGGTAAGGGGTGTCCCTTATATAGGGGAGTGAATTAATTTAAGCCCCTCCCACAAATACAGGCCAAATGGCCTTAAAACTTGTGTTCGGGGCAAATAGCCGTATATGGAGTAAGGTTCCAGCATAAGCGTAGGATAGTATAAAGGGAGCAAGTCGGTTGTGGTGTGCCGAGACCGACGATACGGTAGGCCTGTAAATAAAGAGGGCAAAAAGAATAATCAAAGATTTAATACAGTCAACAATATATACAAATTAACCAGACATTTCCTTAAATGCATTACGGTATTTAATTCCTTGAAGGATTTTTGAAGGTAGGAATCTAGGACTGCAACTGGACACCATTTGTTGTGGGTAGGATAGTATGTTATCTCATTACTGTTGGTGCGTGTTGACTCGTTTCGGAATGTGGTAGAGCCAATAGGTAATGATATATGTGTTTACACACGTGGGATCGTTGAAGACAAATGATCTGTCTGAGTGGTGGTTATGGTAGTGGATTCTCTGGCCTGAGAAAGGCATAAAAGGCAGTGTGCATGGCTGGTAATGGCCAACTTGGTAGTATAATTGAAAGGTTGTAGCTCTAATAGGTCCGATAAGGATGGAAAAGTTGGATGGCTATTGGTAATATCTGAGAGGAACGTGGGGGGGATGGATTCCTGAAAACCTCTGAGTATATTCTTGTCTGGTATGATAGCATGAAGTTATGGTAGTTTTGGCCATAGGTTATCCTGTGTTGTTGAATGCCTGAAAAATATATAATTAATGGTGTGTGAGATGGTTTTAGTTCAAGGTGGCAAAAAATGAAGCAAAACCTAGGAGAAATGTTATGACACAGGTTGAGCTATGTCGTGTTCCAATGAGATTCTTTAAAGCCAGGTGAATAGGTGCGTTCTAAAAGTATGGGATGAAAGTGCTAGGTGGGATAGTGCATGCTATGCTGCATGAGTATGTCTAATCCATGATTTTGTCTCTGGAACGAAAGAGTGGCCATGACTGTATATAAGGCTGTAGGAAGCGTATGATGAACGTGCCTGGAATATAAATGAGACAATTGTCGGCAAGGATGTATACCACCGCCTGGTACATGAAAGTAAAAGAAATGTGGTAAGTGGCCAACCAAGTGAGTTCCCCAGCAATACCATGATCGTATGGATGATGAGTGGCATTTGTTGATGATATGACATGTGCTTAGTTGTCTGAGTAACAACGGATTGATGACCCTGACCATGATTTACCCCATGCCACAGCAGCTGCTTTTAGCGGGGAAAGGATTGCCCATTTTATGCCATGTAAGTGCCAGTTTGTAGGGTAGATGGTAGCCGTTTACTGTGTTGATGATATTGGTCTTACTTAACGAAGCTTCAACCCCTGCTTGAGTGATAGCTGTAAAGGTAGATCAATGGTGTGTATAGTAAGGAAACTCCTCGGAGGGTATGAGGGAGTTGAGACTTGGGGTAGCGAAGGTGTGTGGTGCCAATAAGTCTATGGTTAGTCTTTGTTTAAGGGAAGATTCCCTTGTGACAATACCAATGCGTTTGTGTTTGGTGCCATGCTGTAAATGGTGGAGATTGGAAAACCCAAGTAAAAACCCCTCTGCAAATCTTGGCTATGAGTGTGTTTACAGCCGACGGTTCTGTTGTGCTGACTGTAAGTGAGGGCATGCTATATTCCTTGAGAGTTTATTTATGATACCTGTATGGGAGCCCTTTGAAGCTCCAGAGCCTTAGTAACTCTACTACAAGTCTGGAAGGGTGATGAGTCAGTAGTGTTGAAAATGCATTGGTGTGTACAGATGGTGAGTACGTTATTTGTAAGTTGTATTGGGACACATGGTTTGTCATGTGCCCTGAATGATTTGAACATATATGCAACAGTCTATATGCAATGCAACTACTAATACCAATTGTCTATGGTAGTTCAGAGGTGCTGGTACCTGGAGCCTGAGAGTGCTCACCCGTTTGTTTGGGAGAAAATCCCTTCTGTATGGGTACCTGCACAAATAAGCAACTCTACATATTCCAAATGCCAACACAACCAAGGGATGGTGAGTTCCCGATTTAACTAGACTCCCTGGGTCTGACCATCATAGATACATCATCATACATATATATGCCTTGTTTCCCCAATGTGCCGGGATCATATGTGCAGGGTTAACGTCTGGTACCAAGTAACCGAGTTTCGGTTGGTGCTGGTTGTACAGTAGCGTGAGGCCCAGCCTTATGAGGGCTGTGACTGACTCAAAATTGCCAGTCTGTCGTACATTTTTTGGCTCATGAGTTTATGAGTGAGGCTAGCATGGCCTGGGTGTCACCTGAGTTGGTGTTGCTGGGCCTTCCCCTGCCTCCGTGTTGTCCGTTGATGTATGGAGGAGTTTGAATAACTCTGCTTTCCTTGCTGTGGCAGGGTAGGGGATTTGTCGCCTCCTTAGGTCGGAGCCACATCTCCTCTGCTTGAAGGTGTATCACTTCTAGCCGGGGTGCCAGGAAGAGGTGATTCTTCACCATCTTTTTGAGAAATACTTAAATAACAATAAAGATTGCAATTATTATTTGTACCCAGGGGTCTTGTACTGGCTTGCTAGCTAAGCCGTAAGGCAAAACGATTAGGCTTGGTGTTTTTTGGTGACTGGTGAGGCCCTGCTAGTTGCCAAGTGGCTTGAGAGGCTCTATCTATGCTTGGCGCGAGGGGATTTTTTGTGGCCACCGAACGTTGTGGCAGGATGTTGGCCTCTCGGTGACAGTAACCAGAAAATAGGAGGGGGAGTGACAGGTGAGGCCCTCTCTATGATACAATGCGAGGCGGCTAGCTCACGAGTGGCCCGAGGGGTGTATGCCTCCGAGTGTGAGGCGGGGTGTTGGCCTCGCGGGACCACTAACCGAAGCGTAAAGCAGAGAAACAGGGGGTAATACCTATTGGGCCATAGAACCCTAATTGCCAGTACATTACTACTATTCCAGGGAAGGTAAGAGATGAAGGTGTATCACTTCTAGCCGTGGTGCTAGGAAGAGGTGATTCTTTACCATCTTTTTGAGAAATACTTAAATAACAATAAAGATTGCAATTATATATTTGTACCCAGGGGTCTTGTACCAGCTTGCTAGCTAAGCCGTAAGGCGAAACGATTAGGCTTGGTGTTTTTTGGTGACTGGTGAGGCCCTGCTAGTTGCCAAGTGGCTTGAGAGGCTCTATCTATGCTTGGCGCGAGGGGATTTTGTGTGGCCACCGAACGTTGTGGCAGGATGTTGGCCTCTCGGTGACAGTAACCAGAAAAATAGGAAGGGGAGTGACAGGTGAGGCCCTCTCTATGATACAATGCGAGGCGGCTAGCTCACGAGTGGCCCGAGGGGTGTATGCCTCCGAGTGTGAGGCGGGGTGTTGGCCTCGCGGGACCACTAACCGAAGCATAATGCAGAGAAAAAAGGGGGTAATACCTATTGGGCCCTAGAACCCTAATTGCCGGTACACTATTACTATTCCAGGGAAGGTAAGAGATGGATAACTACGTGAGCAGGTGTACGTACCTGGTAGTATGGTATTGAACCTGACAATCCTTATAGGTTTTTTAGTAGTAACTGTAACCTGAATGGATAAAATCGTATGGCATAAGGAAATATGGCATAGACCAAGCTTATCTTAAAACATACAGTATATGTGAAAGTAAAGTGCCGTGATATGTAAATATTAAACATCATATCCATACTGGTTAAATATGTATCAATCTTAACCCATTAAGTGCCGTATGTATGTGAACCATATTACCAGTTACGTATATACAGATGCGTGTGCTACTGTGTAATAATATGTGTATTTATAACAGATATTGATATACTGCTTGCTATGTGAATTGTTGTATGCCTTATTGAATGGCAAGTGAACATGGAGTTGCAAAATGCAAGTGCACTGGAGATCTGCCGAGTGCCCTATAGGTGGCAGTGTAGTTGATACTGATTGGTATGTGAAATGTTGTTTGTCTGTTGACCTATAGGGGTCAGTGTTTTGGTGTTTGTAAAACCCCATGAAAATTGTCAATGTACTTGACAGACCTGTAGGTGGCAGTGTTGATAGAACCACTGTTAGTCTTAATGTGAAATGTAAATTATTGTGAATTAAACCTGAAGTTGAGCCCGTGTTGGAGTTTAATTCATGGTTTATGGTTATGTTTAAAACAATCTTATGTGTAATTTATATTGGCTGGTAATTGTATATGACATGTGAAGACAGTTTTGCTGTTGACCAGTAGGGGTCAGAAATGCTGATTGTATGGTAAAATACCCTTTAACCCCTGAAGGATACATGACATGTGTGACATATCATTTATTCCAGAGTTTGGTCCTTAAGGGGTTAATCCAAATGCAAGGTTAACGTGAGATTTTGAGAGTGACCTGTAGGGGTCAGTGTGGTTTATGTGAAACATTGTTTGTGAGCTATGCCCCAGCATTATAGTTGTGGAACAAACAGTGCCCGTTTGACAATATACAATAAGTGAACATAATAGCTTAATAACAGTCATTGTAACAAACCAAAGTTCTGTTCATGGGTTGTAAACACACGAAACGTGTGTGTAGTACAATAGTAAATGCATGAACTAGTACCTGTTTGGTAGAAAATTGCACGAACTGTGAGCCTGGTATGTCAGGGAAACAAAACTAAATGAGCAGTGAGATTCGAAATGCACGCACAGAATTGCCTAGTATGTTTAGACAATTGAAACAGAATGTGTTCCCGTTTGGGAGTATGTGTGGCGAAACCGGCCTCGCCACGTGTCCTTGGAGGGGGCTGCTTGCCCGCCTCTTGCCTTTGGACTATGGACCAGACTTTATGTGAATGTGTTAACCCAGATAGCTATGCCATGGAGCCCATTTGTGTAGTTAAAGACTTTGGCTCCATGGCAATTGAACTGTGTGAATAGGATCTGAGCGCTATTCGGTAGTTTTGTGCGCTCAGATGCCAGCTATCTGGGGATATGTGAAATGTCTGTGTCTTATGTGTAAAAAGTGACTTTATGTATTTTAAAGTGTTTTGTGTCTTTTTGCAACCATGTGCTTAATGGAGTCTTGTGTCTGTCCTGGGAGATAATTGAATTACTCTCCAGGATAGAAGACTCTGAAACTGGTTTGGGCCAGAAAGCCATGCTTCATTTAGTCACAAAGGACTTTCCCTTAACTTTTGAACCCCTGGTCTGATTCGTGCCATTTTTTAATATGTTGTTCCCCTGAATGGATTGATTATGAAAATGTATGTTTTATGTTTGTGACATGTATATTTTAGAAGTTATAAATATTGTGTAAAAACTGTATTCCTCTGCCGATGATAATGAGATTACCCATTGTGTTCAGTAATCATATCACCTGCAGAGGGGAGGATTTTGTGTGGGAGTGTCTGGGTGTATTGTATGGATTGATTGGTTGTTTTGTAACGCCCTGTGGGCTGTACTATGTTTGTGGATTGGGAATAAAAGAGACTGTATGTGACAGTACAGAGAGTTCCTGTTTTAACCCTCAAAGTGAAGTGTCGTCTCATTATTGGGGGAAGGATTTATTGTATGCTGTTCCAGTTTGACTGCTAGGAGAGTAAACCTATTCGTATGGTTCCTATTCAACTGTCTACAGCATTCATATGCTTGAGAGAAGGTATACGCTTCTCTGGTTCGGTGATTGTGGTGTCTGCTGCAGTGCTTGGAGTCCTCAGGAAGCGCTAGGAGCATCCTTCAACGGAGGTACCCAGTCGGGGTGCCAGGCGATCCGTTACATTGGTGGCAGCGGTGGGATGGCGTCCTAGGGCGAGGTAAAGCAGCTCAGAGACACCGTTCGTGGAGTTACAAATTGAGGGCAACGCTAGCACACGTGCAGCGCCCCTGGGAGCAGAGGTATCCAGCGACTTGGAGCAGACAAGTATGGAAGGCTCTGGCGATGATTGGATGGCCGAGGTGAGGCAGCGAGTGGCCCAGTATGGGGATGATTTACCCATGGAGGTACGCCGGGTGATCTGGAACCAGGTCACGGCCGAGCGAAACACAAGGCTGGCCCGAGAATTCCGGCTGGCGAAAGAGAGAGAGTATGCTCAGCGGAAGGAGTGTTACAGCAGCCGAGTAGAGGCTGCATCCGAGGAGGCTAGCCGTCTCCCCCTGAGGCGGCCGCAGGAACCCGAAGTAGGGGTCCTCATAGACTGGTCCTGGGAGGAACCACAACAGGCAGGTGGAGATGGGACCGGCCCAGATCCCCAGCAGCCGGAGTTGCCAGGTGGTCCTTACTCGCAAATGTTGAGGGACCTCACAGACTGGTCCTGGGAAGACCCACCGATGGCAGGTGGAGATGGGACGGCGGTCTCTCTACCGGCCCTACAGGGATGCTGGGCGGTCAGCCCAGATCTCCAGCGGCAGTATGTATCACAGGGAGCTGAAGGTGCTGTCCTTCCTCCCCAGCGGCAGTGTGAGTCCCAGGGAGCCGAAGGGGTCGTCCTTCCTCCCCAGCGGCAGTCTGTTTCCCAGGGAACGGAAGGTGCAGTCCTTCCTCCCCAGCGGCAGTGTGTCCTGCAGGAAGCAGAGACAGTCTGTCTTTCTCCCCAGCAGCAGGACAAAATATTGAAAGGAGAGACAGTTGGTCCCCCTCTCCACCAGCAAAGAGAGTGTCAGGGAGAGGAGCAGGTTACCCCCTCTCCCCAGCGGCAGTCTACAATTCAGAGAGAGGAGCTTGTTACACCCTCTCTCCAGCGGCAGCCTAACCCACCAAGGGGAGATGTTAAGCCCCACAACTATGCAGATGGGACCGTAGTCTCTGCACTTGCAGCACCAGGGGTAGGGACAGTCGGTCCTGTCCCCAGCCACAGAGCAGTGTATCCAGAGGGGAGACAGTCGGTCTCCCCCTCCCACAACCAGGCTCCAACCAGGCTACTTCAGTGGTAGCGCTGGCACCCGGGCAGAGTACCGCTGGTCTCTGCCCACTCAGCAACCCACCAAGGCAGTCTACCAGCCCCCCGCACAGCCATGGTGAGGCACCTGGACATGGACAAGTTGCTATTTTATCCAGGTGTAGTAACCAGTTATTGTGGGTGGGCTGTATTGCTGTTTGTGCTTCGTGGGTGGGTTGCTGGACTAACCAGGGCACTGACCGGCAGGAGGTCAGATACCCTGTTAGTCTGGATGGTAAAGGGGAGAAATGTGGCGAAACCGGCCTCGCCACGTGTCCTTGGAGGGGGCTGCTTGCCCGCCTCTTGCCTTTGGACTCTGGACCAGACTTTATGTGAATGTGTTAACCCAGATAGCTATGCCATGGAGCCCATTCGTGTAGTTAAAGACTTTGGCTCCATGGCAATTGAACTGTGTGAATAGGATCTGAGCGCTATTCGGTAGTTTTGTGCGCTCAGATCCCAGCTATCTGGGGATATGTGAAATGTCTGTGTCTTATGTGTAAAAAGTGACTTTATGTATTTTAAAGTGTTTTGTGTCTTTTTGCAACCATGTGCTTAATGGAGTCTTATGTCTGTCCTGGGAGATAATTGAATTACTTATCTCCAGGATAGAAGACTCTGAAACTGGTTTGGGCCGGAAAGCCATGCTTCATTTAGTCACAAAGGACTTTCCCTTAACTTTTGAACCCCTGGTCTGATTCGTGCCATTTTTAATATGTTGTTCCCCTGAATGGATTGATTATGAAAATGTATGTTTTATGTTTGTGACATGTATATTTTAGAAGTTATAAATATTGTGTAAAAACTGTATTCCTCTGCCGGTGATAATGAGATTACCCATTGTGTTTAGTAATCATATCACCTGCAGAGGGGAGGATTTTGTGTGGGAGTGTCTGGGTGTATTGTATGGATTGATTGGCTGTTTTGTAACGCCCTGTGGGCTGTACTATGTTTGTGGATTGGGAATAAAAGAGACTGTATGTGACAGTACAGGAGTTCCTGTTTTAACCCTCAAAGTGAAGTGTCGTCTTTTTATTGGGGGAAGGATTCATTGTATGCTGTTCCAGTTTGACTGCTAGGAGAGTAAACCTATTCGTATGGTTCCTATTCAACTGTCTACAGCATTCATATGCTTGAGAGAAGATATACGCTTCTCTGGTTCGGTGATTGTGGTGTCTGCTGCAGTGCTTGGAGTCCTCAGGAAGCGCTAGGAGCATCCTTCAACGGAGGTACCCAGTCGGGGTGCCAGGCGATCCGTTACAGTATGCTAATGCTCGAAATGAGCCAGTGACAGATATAAACAAGTGAGTTTAAACGAATGATATGCACGAACATGCAATGGTTTTAGGACAGATTTAGACAAAATGCAGCCGTAAAGTGAGGACCTGACTCGTGCATGGTGCCGTGGGACTGATGCCTGGCGTAACGGGTAGGTCGACTTACGGTTTGTGTGTCACTTGGACACCATCCACAGCAATAGATTGAAGAAAGAAGGTGGTAGGCCGGAAAAGCCTGTGGCTGAATTCCTGACACAGCTCTGCTTAGAAAACCTCATGGAGAAATCAGGTAAAATGGCGTCCCGGATGACCCGGAAGTGGATGACCCGGAAGTGGAAATCATTCTGATGCTGACCTCAAGCGATATGAGTCAGGTAAGGGGTGTCCCTTATATAGGGGAGTGAATTAATTTAAGCCCCTCCCACAAATACAGGCCAAATGGCCTTAAAACATATGATCTAAGTATATATTTAAGGCTGCACCTGTAGTTGTGGAAGGGGCTTGGGTCCTCTTTATAACGGCTGCCATACCTCTCCCACTTTACCTTTGTTGGTCTGGTGAGTTGTGTGACTACTTCCAGTCTCCATTTTGCTCTCTCCTGATTTCCTGCTCCGGTTTTCATTTACATTCTAAGCAGAATCTGACTGGCCAAACATTACATTACCGCTACCACTCAGGTCGGCTCAGAACTGCTTGGTTTACCGTAAGTCAGACCCACATCGTTGCAACACGGACTCACTTGGGTAGCGTCATCAAGGTGTGGGTCTCTGTTTTCCCAATCTCTCTCCTCCTTACCCTTTCGTATTAAATATGTGCTTGGCACTTTTGAATACACTTACGTACGCATATACTTTAGTCCTGTTGTAAAGATATTTAATTTCCGTCAACCGCACGGTAAATTGTTTGGTGTGCCTCTGAGGGGTGCTGTGTGTGTGTGTGGGTGGGAGGGGGTGCTGTGTGTGAGGGGGTTGCTGTGTGTGAGGGGGGTGCTGTGTGTGAGGGGGTGGTGCTGTGTGTGTGTGTGGCGGGGTGTTGTGTGGGTGTGGGTGGGGTGCTGCTGCTAATATATGTTATAAATAATAATACAATCTGTGTCCCCCCCTCCCTTCTTCTTACCTTTTGTGAAGGAAGGGGGCCACAAAAATCCCTGGTGGTCCATTGGTGGGAGGAGGGACAGGTCCTGCAGCTCTCCTGTCCTCCCACACGATGCTGTGTGGAGCGTTGCCATGGTAACATGTGGCAATGCTCCACACAGATTGCTCGCGGGAGAGCTGCTTCCTAGAGCCCTCCCCCCTGTCCTCCTGACACAGAAGCAGAGTAGGCGCCTGCCGTTTTGGGCAGGCAGGTGCCTACTCTGCATTGATGGTGACCGGTGTTCTATCAAATAGGGAATTTTCACCGGTAGGGAAATTTGATAGAACACCGGTGACCTATGGCCGCGTGCCCACAGAGAGGGCCCGGCATGCCACACGTTCGCCATCACTGGTCTAGAGTGTTGAATAGCAATTCAAAGTTGAAGGGAGTGCTTTTTGGAAAGAAACATTAATTTCAGTCCTTCTCAATGAGAAGCATTGTTGGCAGACCATGACAATTGCCACACATGCACAATGTGCCTCAATGCTTCTCTAAGAGGAGCATCAGAGTGACACGTCATCCTTTATTAGTGACTTCACAGGTGGATATAAGCTGCAGCATGGTGACTCTCTGCTGAAATAAAAGTGAGATTAATGACATTTTAGCTCTGGGGGGTGGGGGTAGGAGGAAAGGCTGTAATCCAAACATAAAAGGAACACTTCGGTGAAAAACAAAATAAAAACATTTATTGTTTTATCATTTAGCATAATGTATTTTTGTTGATTACTTTATCTATTTGGGTACAATTTATAGCAACTTTATATATTTTATGGAGGAGACATTCTCACATTTTTCTTCCCTATAAATAATTTAAGTTTGTGAATTTCAGTTTTGTGATCTTTAGCTTTAGTTCTCCAGATCATTTTATCTTTTCTATGTGGTGTACATTTTTTACAATTATACTTTTTGGTAGACACTAGGATAGTGATGGATGGGTTTTGGTATATATTATATATTGAACCAAAAAGCATTGTTTTATTAGTCCTTATCAAGTTTTTGTTTTCTTACCCTCTGACTGTATTTCCTTCTTGTAAATAAAAAAGATTAGAGAACACTAGATAATTGGAAGCGGATTTGTTTGTACTCTTTCCCACAAGTGCTATTACAAGAGTCAGTTGAATAGAACATGGGGCCATAGTGCAGATCATCCCCTTATGCATAGGGGGTCATTTGGATTTCCAGTACTATTTATATTATTATCCCAGAGCTAGTTATTATCTTCAACTATGATCTCTACACTTTCTTAGGTTCATTCCCAAACCTGACTTTAGTCACGCACAAGTTATAATACAGTTAATAACTTAATTACATGTTTTTGAGTGGTTTAGCCATGATTTTTGATTCTGATATTAGTCAATTATCCCCTTTGTCTTCGCTTTAATTGTACATTAGGTATTCTGAGTATCTGCTCTCCCTCTGTAAATTTAAATAATCATAATTTTTGCCCCCTTCCCCTAGTGAGTAAGATATTTTTACCCTCCAAGCTACACCCTATTACCCGAGGCATCCAGCTAGAGCAAAAACCTTGAACAAACACATTTAAATTTTTTGTAAAATATAGTTGGCAGAATTGTGTTGATGCTATTATGTACACAGCAGAGCATCAGCATAACTAGTGGTGGAACAACAGGAGTCACTAAGGTCGTGAGTGCAACCAGGCTCTCTGTGATCCTTCTGTCACAGGTGGCCTATGAACATTTTGTCATTAGGTTTTACGATGATATTCTGAAATTTAGCCCAGTTCGTTTTAATGTTTTTTTTGTTTTGTTTTTTTATTTTTTGTCGTTTAATTTCTATGCTAAATAAGTATGAGTAAAATAAGAAAATTCATTATTGAAAAAACAAATTGTTGACAATGACATGGGGTTTTAAATCATCCCATGAAAATATTCATATTACTATCATTGTTATGTAATATATTAGGACCAAGGCATAAATGAGAACATAACAGTAACACATTGAAATAAGAACATAATAACTAGTTTATGTCATAATTTTCCAATTAATTTTATGAGTGCTTAGCTGGCTGCCAGTGCTAAAAAACCTCTATCATATCTTAGTGAGAGAAACTGTCATAGATACAGTTGTAGTTAGTGGCTGTAGTGGAGCTTCAGTACTCCGACCGAGTACCTCCGCCAAATCTATTCCTCACAGCTATCAGGGACCCTGGAGCACTTCAGACCCAGTCGCCGAGGCTTGACTGGGATCACTCAGGGCCTTTTCCACCCTGGACACAACACCAGATGACTTGGTGAAGGTTGAAACAGCAACTAACTTTACAAGACATAGAACACATATTTTAAGCCCCCAACAGCCTCATTTACATACAATAGGGTGCATAGAGTACTATAGTACAAGGAAGGGTGGGGTCAGACAATAGCAAGGGCTGAGAGGAGTTTGAGGAGGGACAAGGCAGCTAGTTTAAACTGGTCTGGCAGTGAAAATGATTGGTAGTATCGTGGATTAAAGCAGAGAGCTGTTAGGACTTTAGAAACGCCGCAACATTCCGCTATTGTTCTTCTGGTTGCAAGCACTAATTTTGCTATTAGTTTGTTTTTGGCTCTAGGGATGTCTCAATATAGTTTGGAAAGTAACCAAATCCAGGAGTCCTGTGGGGTGTTTGTGTGTAAAATTTTGTAGGTTAATTGTGAGACTTCGGCCCATAACTAAGCTATTTGAGTGCATTCCCACCATAGGTGGTAGTAGGTGCCCTTGAGTCAGCAACCCTTCCAGCAAAGGTCCGAGTCAGAGCTACCTAAGGGGCTGAGGTACCATTGCATTAGTGTCTAATAGGCCTGTTCCTTGTGATATATCTGTTTTTTGCTGACACATATTGTGACTGTGGCCTCCGATATGTCCAAACAGTATGACGGGTCTTCATAAGGTCTCAGATCACTCTCCCAAGCCGAGACATATGATAACAAACCTTTGATATGGTTTGGAGTAAGAGGGGAGTAACTTACAGAGATCTGGCTTTTTTGTATCAGGCATATGCATGCTTTCCCAAATGTGGTTAGGGCAGTGGTGCAGGTTGGTCGATGTGTCCAAAAAGCTACAGATCAGCAAATATCGGAAGTGGTTGAACGTACTAAATAGTGTTTTTTGGGGTAATTCTGCAAAGGGGATTACTTGCTGGCCTTTGAATAACTGGTGGGTTCTGAGAAGTTCATTATCCTCAAAGTCGCGATGATTTATACCTGGGGCAAACTGTTAATTTCTCAAAATCGGAGTGAGGGATCTAGGGGCTGAAACTAGAGAGAATGTTGTCATAATTGTGTCTCATTTCTTGATGGAGGTGTCTAAGGCTTGTGTGGTAAGAGGTATTGTGGGCTGGATTTGCTTTGGAAGCAAGATATATAGGGAAGAAAAGTCCCTGCCAAAGAGGTTGTGTTCTACGTCCACCCATCTCTCGAGTCCTGCAGGGGCATGTAAAGTTTGGCACTGTGCTAGTTGGGCTGCATACACGTAGTGTAAGAAATGGGGTAGACCCAGTTTTCCCGCTCTAGTCGAAATTTAAATAGTTGCTCTTTTTAATCTATCTTGTTTGTTGGCCCATACAAATTTGTCAATTTGGGTTTGTAGTGTTTTAAAGTATGTGTACTGGGAGTGCTTGGAATAGATCTAGGCAGTAAATTCATTTTTACAGGTGCTAGCCTGCCCATCCACGAAATAGAGCTTTCCATGATACAAGCTCTTGTAACACCTTTTGGAGCAGGGGCCAATAGTTGAGGTGGTAAGTTTGAGTGATATATGAAATAAAAAATTGGTCCAGGCACTCAAAGGAATAGCTAAAAGACAGCTTTATTGAAACAAAAGCAGCAACATTTCTACACTATGGGTCTTTATCAAGCTCATAGGGTTGGAATGTTGCTGCTTTTGCTCCAATAAAGCTGTCTTTTGGCTATTACCTTAGGGGCCTGGACCAATATTTTATTTCATATATCTACTTGGGGTCTGGCCGACCTTGGATCTGGTGCACCCTGATTGCCTGGTGAGTGCGGTGTCCTCCATTTATCTACTATTAAGTTTGAGTGATGTCAACTGGGAGGTGTAGGCCCAAGTAGTGAATATGGGTCGAGTTGAAGTGGAACAGTGTGGGCTTCTCTCTAAATTGCTCAATTTTCGCAATCTTCTTTTCTACCTCCTCAAACCTCAATGATTCATATTTACAGATTATTCCCATAAATTTTTTTAAAACGTGCTCAGACTGCTTTCTCCCACTCTTTGCATGAAATTACCATAAGTGATGTTTGTAGTTGATATAGTCACTCTCAGGAAGTGTATACAAATGTCCAAGTACACACAATTGTTTCTTCTGAAAGCAGTCTTTAATTGAATTGTTATTTTACAAGTCTAATATGGCAAGTGAAACAACCTAAATATGTATCAATCCCAATAATAATAAAGCGTCAATAATTAGGTATCGATAATTACATAGCTACATAGCTGAAAAGAGACGAGTCCATCAAGTTCAGCCTTTCTCACATTTGTTTTGCTGTTGATTGGAAAGTAGGCCAAAAAAACCCAAACAAACAAAAAACAAAAAAGTTTGAACTGTTTCCAATTTTGCAACAAACTAGGAAAAAAATCCTTCTTGGCCCCACACTGAATTTAGATCTCTCCTTGGACCAAAATGCCATTACCCCACTAATTAAAAATGATATCCATGAATAATATGTTTTTGCACGTATTGATCCAATTGCCATTTAAACATCTGTACAGATTCTGATACATCTAATTAAATAATTTAACTCACAATCTGGAGGAAGAACAGGCCAGTTGCTGTTTTCACACATGGCCAGGATTGGCGTTGAGGGCTTCTGACGTCACACATAAAACGTAGTGACGCCACACTCTACGACGGACACTTAATACTGAGAAACAGCAAAGAAAGGCAATCTGAACAAACCAGACAATCTTGCCAGAGCACACATGGTACACATTGGAAACATCAAAAAGCAACCTAAAGATTGACTGTATTAAAACAGAGCCGGTGGGTGTACCCATGGTTACCCTGGTTACCAGACGCAACCTGGCAAAAAATAAAAAACTAACTTCCTTCATGTTGGGTGGTTAATACATCTAACATATTAAAAGTATGCATAAAACAGAGTTGGCCCATGATCAGTGCATATTGCAGTAAATGCAAAAAGAAAGTATTGACATTTACGTTAGTGCCCTTCTTTTTTTTTTTTTTAATTCTTTATTTTGTTCGTGCAGTGATAACAGTACAGCAGATCTCGCCACAACAGCGATAAAAGACATGTTAATGAACATAACAGATAACATTGCGACTATAGGCTAGCACATTTTATAATTTTTATATTATTGTAGTTAGGACTGTCATGCAAGTAGGAAAAGTAAAGTGTTGCTTCTTATACCCTTTGAAATTGAGGATGCATGTCAGAGAAGGTTGCCTGGAAGGGGTGTAGTCTGTAGTCTGTCCCCCAGGGGGTGTATTCTAGTCTGGAGAGTGTGTGTAGGGGGCTAACAATCCCACTGAAAAGGTAGTGTTATATGTGGTGTCTTGTTAAGGGTCAGTGGGGGGGGGGAGATAAGGGCGTTTGGGGAGGTTCGCCATCATAACTGGGAAGAGTGCCTGTCAGGCATAGTTAAAGCCCATTTACCCGTCTGAAGCTATAGGTCGTAATAACCATAAACATAAAGCAAAAACTGTTAAGTCCTGTGCGGTTAAAAACATAAAGCAAAAACTGTGAAAAGCATATAGCAAGAACTGTTAAGTCCTGTGCGGGTTGTAGTCCGCTGGGAGGTTTTCAGCGCCCCGGCTTAGATGCAGGATTCCCTCTGTGGGCCGCTGGTATGAATGGTGTGACCCTCTCTGGGTCCCAGGGTGTCGGTGCCGCTTGGGTCGCGGTTCCAGCGGCTGTCGCGGTCACTCCCATTTGTAGCAGGATGCTCGGTATTTCAGAGGCCTCCCGGACTTTCACTGTTCCCGTTTCCTGGGTAATGAGTAGGCAGCGAGGTGAACCCCATTTGTATGGTGTTTTGCTTGCCGCTAGCGCCTGAGTGAGTGGACGCAGGGATCTTCGCCATTCCATGGTGGCCTTAGATAAGTCTGGATAGAAGGTGAGATCGTGATCCTCAAATCGTAGTGGTGTTATGTGGCGGACTGCCGCCATAAAGGCTGTGCGGTCGTGCCCCTGTTGGAACCGGAGGATTATGTCTCTAGTTGGCCGTTGTATTCCTGTAGTGGGTCCCGTTATACGGTGCCATCCGGCTAGTGTCATAGCCTTGGCTTGTTTGGCGGAGAAAAGCTTAGTAAGCAGCCTGCGGATGAAGTGTGGGAACTCTGCCATCTCCATGGTATCAGGTAGGCCGCGGACCTTGACATTCTTCCATCTCCGCTTGTCCTCGAGAGCTGCCATGTGTTCCTCGGACCGTGTTTGGGCGTGTTGCAGTTTGGTCAACGACTGCTCCAGGGTCGCGATGCGGGTTTCGTGTGCTTCTGTTGTGCGCTCTGAGTTGTGGAGACGAGCCGCAAACCCGTTCACCTCCTCCCTGAACTGTCCTATATCGGCCGCTATGTTGCGGCGAAGTTCAGCCAGCATGCCCCGCAGGGACTCCTCCGTAACCGGAGGCTTGACCGGTAGTGTCTGCGGAGAGGTCTGCACCTTGTTGGGAAGCTGGGTCTCAAAGGTCGTCCCATCATACAGGGATTCTTCGCTGGTAGTGCGTGATGGGGCGTCCGATAGCGGCGCCATGACAGGCCTCTGTGAGGAGTGCGGCCTCCACAGCAAATCGCCGATGTCGGCCGTGGATGGAGGTCGATCTGGCTTGCATTTCTTATTTTTGCGTCCCATGGTATGTGGGAAGTCTCCGGCTGCGGAGGGTTCTGTTTATTAGTAGTTAATTTTGCTCGTTTTTGCCTTTTTGGTGCCGTTTTGCTCGGAGCTGCAGTAATGTGCGTCTTGCTAGTATGGCTGTTCGCTCCGCCCCAGTGCCCTTCTTTTAATAGAAGAATTATGATCCTGTCTGTAATCTGACAAAAATAAACATGTAAATATACTAATGTGCAAAATAGAGAGATGTGCAGCAAATACATAAAGTGCTAAATACAAAAAGTTTGTGTTCACGATTTTTGATGAAATTCTGAAATTTATCCAAGTTCGTCTTGAGTTTAATTTCCAGCTGGCTGAATGTGGGATCCTCTTGAAATTGCTGAACTTTTTCAATTTTCTTTTTTCACATCCTGATTAACTTACTCAAATCTCAGTGATTCATACTTACAGATTATTCCCAAAAACCTTTTGGAACATTCTCCAGTCGCCTTCTCCCACTCTTTCATGGAATTAATATTATCACAGTGAAGTTTGTAGTGGGTAAAGTCTGAACTCTCAGTCCTATAGTGATAAGTTCTTGTTTTAAATAATTTTGTAATGATGAAATCTCCTACCCAATTCTGATCTGCTGTTTATATAGGTTAGTCAGGTTCTTGAATGTCAATATTAGATTGTAATCTGGTTGTGGACTGTTTATGCGAAAACACCATTTTGACATGATAACACTGACAACCTGTTTCGAGGAGAGAGCCTGCCATTAAGCAAGGAGGTTCCATAGTAGATAGAAGCAAGCATATGAAATAAGAGACATGCGTCCATCAAGGTCAGCCTACCTCACATCTGTTTTTTGCTGTTAATCCAAAAGAAGGCAAACAAATCAATTTCAACTACTTCCAGTTTTGCAACAAACTGGGGGAGGAGTGGGGGGATTCCTTCTTCAGCCCTGAATGGCAGTCAGATTTATCCTTGGATCAAGAAGCTATTACCCTACAGTCAGGGCCATCTTTAATATGGATTGGACCCTGGGCAAACATTTGCTTGGGCCCCCTGGACCATGTCGTCCCCTCCCTGGCATGCAATCATGCCCCCCACCCCAACGCAGAGGCGGAGGTAAAATAGAGAGGGATCTGGTGCATGAATTATTTTGTGCCAGAGGAAGCAAAAGGTAGATCCCATCTGTCGTGCAACTCCAACAATGCTTTGACAGCTGGGGCGCTACCATTTTCCCATGCATGCAGAGTTGTATTTAGCACTGAGCAGTATTTTTGTGTTTGGGTATAAGCATGTTTTTGTATGGAGTATGTTTGTGTGAATGTAGGGGTGTGTTTGTATGTGGAAATGGCATTTGAATGCAAGTATGCATTTATGTCTAGTGTTGGTTTATGAATGCACTGGTGTGTTTATATATAATGTTGTTTTAAAAAAAAAAAAAGAGATGTGTTTATATGTAGTGTTGAAGTTTGAATGCAGGTGTATTTGCGTGTAGTGTTGAATGCTGAGATGTATGCACAAATACACATGCACTACTACAAACACACACACACACTGTGATACACATACACACAGAAACACTTGCAGATACACAGATATAACAGAGAGACACATGGATAGAATTACATGACAGGCGCACAGTCGGATTTGCCAGCATATGCACTAACCTTACCCAAACCCCCATTAAAACACGGACACAGGTTATACTGTTGGAAATAATTAGTCCACAGCTTTATTAAATTATGAATAAAATAATTAAGGAATAACAAATGGGGTAATTGCCAACAAATCTTAATAACGTTAACATCCCCCATATACATAAGATACTCCTAGCAATGACCCCACAATAATAACAATAGATAACAATCTAAATAACATGTTAATACAGAAACTGGCCACCCAATTTGACCACATTTCCACCAGGTTAAATTGTAGGGGTGTACGTTACCCACCATATCAATTGTAGGGGTGTACCAAGACACAGCTACCCACCATATCCATTGTAGGGGTGTACCAAGACACCGCTACCCACCAGTTCCAGTCTAGGGTGTACCAAGACACCACCACACCCCAAGGTTTGGAGCCAACGACGGGCTCGAACCTACCGACCACGTGCAACACTGCCCAATCCACACTAAACCTCCGATTTAACGAGGCCATTCCCCGCCACTGCTCAGGACTTGACACCTAAAGCTCCTGAGCGACCCCCACCACACCGGAATAAGGCCTGTTGAATGCCTTCCTGAAGGCCCAATTTAAACAGATCACACCTTACATCCGAAAACGTACCCCATCCCCCCTGGGATACCCAGGGAGCTTTCCTCCCAATTCGTTGTGTCTCACTGTTACACCGCCCCCACATCTGATAAATACCGCCATAAGATTTTTATTAATTCGTCCTCGACACCGAGCCTCCGCGGCCAGGTACGTAGAATGTCTCCAATGTAACCGAGGAACCATCATGGACCGCACCACCACCACACTTGTGGCCAGCTCCCATAGCCGGTCCACCTCCCTCTGCCTCCACCTGATCAATTCCTTTTCCGGGACCATGCCGATATCCAGAATGTCCTGGACAGTACCCCTTGTTACCTCCCGGAAAATTTTCTCCACTAATGTCTTGCCACCAAAATCCCCGAAAACCAAAATCACTCCAGCTCCACCAATTCCAAAGGAAAGCCCAGTTGCGCTTGACCCGAACCGCGGCTCCCTTCTGCGCCCCTTAAATGTAAGAATGACCCACTAATCATGTCACCAAACCTGAAACGAAAGTAATTAGTGACAAGGCATAGCCCCAAACACAAACCCATACGTCCATAGCCATTAAACCAAATAGACCGGCCTTAAACCGTACTGACTCCCACCTGCCTAAATATTTTCCTAGGTCCTCACTTATAACCAGGCTTCTGATACCGCCATTATCCAGGAAGAATGGGTCCCGAAGTGCCCGGGATCCAAACCCATTGTCAAATCCTTCCGAACAAACCCCTGCGGGAATTGAATCGTGACAGCACCGATCCGTCCCTTTTGACCAGTAAGCTACCCGGGATGTCTGGGCGAAGCTCCAAGTAGCATGATGCGCTTAACGCCGGGCGTACCCCTGACTCCAGCAGGGAATATAGCTTTACCAACCTCCTTTACCAGACACATCAGTTCTTGAACAACCTTACCGAATCGTTACCTTAACTGACTGAGGTTAGACAACCGAGTGTAGAACCCCCCAACACCTGCTCGAAACGCACTCACCAGCTCCCCAATCCGAATTGCCCCAAGCCCCCGAGAAGGCCACCGCAAACAAACTCACTGCAAAAGTAGAGTAACACCACCAGGCGTTGCGTTACCCAAGGAAACCAGCTGTCCGGCACCGACATATTTTATACCTCTCCATAAGACCCGCGATGCCTGACGGACGTGACAACATTCTGTCACTTCCTCCCAATCGGTCAGTTTGAACCCTAAAGCCAATGCCCCCATGCTCCTGTCCATTGCCGATGGAGCTAACGCTGAACGAACAAGCAGCTTAGGAACCACAGCAAGGTATCCCTTCGCCCCTCCTTTGACTGGGACCCCCCCAGTGAAACTAACCACCTCGTCCCACATATCCCAAAACTTCACATAGGCAGTCCCTGTGCCCGGTGCCATAGGATTCCGTATCGATCCTCCAAGCATGGCTTCTAGAGCTGCCACATTTCCTCCAGACCAGACTGTCCCTGCCATTCAAAGCTTGTCCCCTTGTGCGCGCGCCACGTAACCAGCCACGTAACCAGCCCCTACCTTCTGCCAGCCAATACCTGCACAGTGATGCGAATCGCCGCCATCAGCGTACCTCCTGAACTGAGGACCCGGCTGGATGGTAAACTGCATGAACCCAGCCGTATTGTCCGTGAATTACGACTTTTTGTCCCTTAATCCTTCACCTTTTAGAGCCACAGCCACTCCCAATGGAAATAACTCAAAAGATGCCAACTTTGAATAAGAGCCTTATGAACAACTGCGCTTTCTCAGCATGACCTTCTTGGACCTACAAACCTTCACCCTGAACTCCCGAAGTGCAGTCAACTGATCCCCAGGCAATCGACACTCTCCTACCACCGGAAAAATTTCCAGCCCATGCAAAGACGTGCGGTAGGATTCCCGCGACCGTAAGGTATGTCCACAAAGGCCCGGCCCAGCCGAGCCCACACAGCAAGCTATCTTACAGATAAGATCTTTCACCTCCCACTCCCAGACGGATCCAACTTCCCGAAGTAGGAACATGAAATGGAACTGCCCTTTGGCAAGCAGAGGTTACCAATAGGAACCTGCAAACATGCAACCCAAAAGATGGAAGGGTCGCCAATAATTGAACGCGTCCCGTTCCCCTGAACCAACTCGACGGCAAGGCCGAATGATGCCAAAGATACAGAACAGGTCCACGTCGATGTCCTCATTTACCGATGCCCCTTTCGGGTGCGATAAGTTTTGTATCAGACGGAATTTGCCCACCCCTTTCAAGGGGACCACCCCACATGGAGACACCCACAGATCCACTAATGGCGGGGATGTAACGGACCCGCCAACCCCCAATTGGGCTTCCTCGCGTGACCACTCACGAACCAATCCCAGATGTTCCCCGACGGACTTGATATTCGCCCACCACTTTTCCTGGTCCCTCGACTTTGAATGGAATAGCGTAAACCACCTCAACAATCCCAGCCATAAAACTAGCACCTTCATGGGAGGCTTACTGCCTTAGCCACGGCTGCAATGAACCGATCATCATCGGTGCCGCTCCGAGCTGCAACCGCGGGGCTGAAGCCCCGGCGAGTACCCTTCCTGCCCTAGGTTTTCCTTTCTTGATGCGTCAGTTGACGCCGTGACTCCCACCGCCTCCGCAACACCTGTATCCAAGCCTACCCGACAGTCCCCAGTTGCACTGACCTTTCTTCTGTCCGGCCAGCACCGCACATCCTGGGGGCGCGCCGGCAGCCCCCGGAAATAGCGCATTTCCTGCACCATCATTAGGAACCACACACCTTACCCCGATAACGCCTACTAGGATACAAAAGCCCTAAGCCAATTCCCAAAGTCTTCACTATCTTGCGATACTTCCGCCTTTTCCCTCCTCTTCTTTTCCGGCCTCCTTCCTATATCCCCCTTTAAATCAATGAACTCCTCGAGCGGAAGACAGGATTTAAAAAAAAAATTATTTATTTATTTTTTTACAAATCCCCTAATTAAATCTTATCCTCCGCCTTCAAGTGCCCCCCCAATGTCCCCGCGAAGGACACGTGCCCATTTTGTTGCGCCGCACCTGAAATATTGCCACACATCTAACTGTTCTCCTGCCCCGTCAGATGTCCCCGGTACCGGTACACCGTATTCCCCTTCCCTTACCCAGCACGCCGTAACCACCACCCTTACTTCTGCCTCCCGACCGCCCTCCGGTGACCCCACCCTTCCGCACCGCGGGTACGGCCCTTTTTTCCTTGATCATGACTCTTAAATGATTTTTGCTATTTAAAAAGTGTGGTGTGTTTATTGACTCAGCGCCCAAACCCCCGTCTGCGCTGTCCTTCCGTCCACCTTGCCAGGCTCTGGAGTATCCGGTGGTTGTCCACGATGGTCCCGCCTCAAGCCCTTAGGAGTAACACTCCTCGACCTGCTGGGAGAAGATAACCTGGGTAGTCTGTTCTGATATAGCCTTACCAGCCCTTCCTCCCTTTGCTCTGTTTTGTCGTCCTAATATCTGCTCCTTCTTGCTGCCTGACTTTCCTGGCCGCAGGCGTCACGCCTCTGCCCTAGTGAAATCCTGCCAGATGAAGCTGAAGCGCTGCACCTCCTCCTCTCCCAGGAACTGGACCTCCTCCTACCACACCAACATCTTGACGGGCTCCTCAGCTGCTCCTCCATCCCTCATCCGACCTTCTGCTGCTGCTGTGCCTGTCATTGTCGCTGCGCTGCTCCCTCCCGTACTCACACCTGCTGATGCTCCTCCTGTGTTCCTGCTCATGAGAATGCCCTCAGGAGGCTCCCGCTTGCCTCTGTGCCTTACGTCCATTTCCACCCGTCCATGTCCTCTCTTCTGTCCTCTACTTGCAGTACCTGGCCTCTCCCCGGCCGCCTCATCCACTTGTGGCCCCTTTACTTAATCCTGGTTGCTGGCCTTCCACTCCATAGCTGCTCTGCTACGCCTGTGAAGACTCCGCCTGCTGCTTTCACTATCCCCTTCCTTCACCTCTGACCTGACCCTGGCCCCATCCAGGGCCGCCTCCGCCTGTGTCCCGCCGACCTGGACCCCCCCGCCTTTTACACTGCTGTCCCCTTGCATCATTCCCCCCTTCCCTCAGGTATGCCACCAGGGGCAGACTCACCAGGGCGCCTCTTGCCGCTCTCCCTGCCTGGCGGCCATCATGTCATGCTGGATTCCGCTGTCCTTTGTGCTTTCCCGCCCCCCCGCCTTACGGCAGGGGGCGGCGCTCTTCCTGTGCGGCCTCATCCTGGCCTGCTACCTTGCCTGAACGGTGCCGCGTCAAACAAACACCATGCCAGCCGCCCTCCAACTGCCACCTGCTTTCTGACCTCGTTTTCAGCTGTCCCCTTGCCGCCTCCTGACAGGCTCTTGGGCCGCCGAACTGCCGATGTCACTCCCGGGCTGCCACTGGTGCGCCCTCGCTCTCCTTGCCGGCCTCTGTTCCGTCGCCGCGTGGGGGGAGGGGGTGCAGATGTGCTCGGGGGCCCCCAGCTGCTCCTGCAGCCACCAGCCACGATTCTGCCACAACTTTGTGTCCAGGATGGTGGCTTACTTGGAGTTATGTCTGAGGCTGATGGGAGTGAGCATGCAGCAGCAGCAGCAGCTCACTCCAGCCTCTCCTGTACCTCCATGCTGCCTCTGTTCTTCTATGCTGCCTCCATACTGCTGCCTTCTCCCTCCAGGGCAGGCAGCTTTCACAACTGACAGGTAAGCTTAGGTTCAGTTAAAATGGCCACTTCATATAATGGCTGGTATAACTACTCCCCTTATGGCTCTGCCATAACTACTCCCCTTATGCTAGCTGTCACTAAATTCCTGTGGCTGCTATGCCTACTTCCTGGCTCTGTCAAGGCCTATTCCTCTTAGCTGTGCTGATCCATGGGCTACAGTACGTGGCTGTGTGGCTTACTGTATTTCTATATAGCAGTCTTTTATAACTTTTTTGTTGTTGTTATTGCAGCCTCGAGTGATTATTATCAGTGTGTGAATTGTGCAGTGAAGGAGAATCCAAACAAAGATGAATTAGCTTTGGCAACCTTATATTTCTTGTAGTGTTGAAAGGAATAGAAGCTCTGTGATCCATTCTGGTTCCTTAGTGTGATCAGTACTAATTGTAGTACAAATTGCAAAGTGAAAAAAACAGGTCATAATGACCAGTGACCAGGAATCAGATCAGTAAAATGGCAGTTACTGTAATATGAAGCCAAGAAATTGTGTCCCATATATGGCTGAATTAGGAACATTTGCAAATGTATGAATATCTATACCACTCCACTTCAATTTCTCCAGCACTAGGGACTATAACATGGATCATGTAGCCAAGACTGTTTGAAACCAAATGCCAGCAATACCCCCACAGCTTTCTATACCCCCCCACCCCCATGGCTCCCCACAATGGAGTATGGGCAAGTCTACTAAACAGTGAGCAGCCAGTGACTGCGAGAAGGGCTGGCAGCACTGTTTTAAAATTGCACTGCTGGACCATGCAATGTTTCCTGCTGGCCTTTATGGTCCGGTGGAGATATCAAAAATTTCCCTCACCAGCCTGTTGCCCCCACTGGAGTTCGTGAGAGCCATTACACAAGGATCTTTGTGAAGTCTCCCTTCCCTGCCCAAAGGAAACGAGAGGGAGAATTCAGCTGAATTGTTATTAAACAAAAAAATTAAATAATTAAGTCTCCAGCACACACACCACATCCCTTATATCATACTACACTCGCCACACACACACACACACACAAAATGCATCACCAACATAAAGCTTTCCTTATACACACTGCAGCCCTATTCATGTATGTGCCTGCGTCTATTTATGCATCTGTTTATCTTTATCTGTGCATGCCTCTCTGCGTGTGCTTGTGTATATATGTCTTTGTGTGTCTCTAAGTATGTCAATAGGCATGTAAAGGCATCTAACTGAGTATGTCAATAGGCATGTAAAGCAATGAAATGGAGGAGGGGTAGGGGTAGGGTTTTGGAATGAACTAGGGGTGGGCTTTAGGAAGGGTCACCACATCATTTTTGGACTCCAGCTCCCACAAACCCTGGCAATGTTTCTGATTTTACTCCTTGAATTTTGTGGTTTGTAATTACCAACAATAAACTGACAGACATAAGATGAAGTAAAATGTATTTATTTTGAATAACTTTTCTTAAAGGTACACTATAGCCACCATAACAACTACAGCTTATTGTATTTGTTCTGGTGAGTAGAATCATTCCCTTCAGGCCTTTTGCTGTAAACACTGTCTTTTCAGAAAAATGCAGTGATTACTTCACTGGCCACTCCTTAGATGGCTGCTAGAGCGGCTTCCTATCTCAGTCTTGCGTAGTGTGCATCACAACATTCAGTATCTGCACCCTCTGCATTCAGACACCAAACTTTTCTCAAAGAGATGCATTGATGCAATTCATCTCTATGAGGAGATGCTGATTGGCTGTGTTTGAATTGTGCTGGCTCTGCCCCTGATCTGCCTCCTTGTCAGTCTCAGCCAATCCTATGGCGAAAGCACTGTGATTAGCTCAGAACAACACTTCTGATGTCAACAGACAGCTTGCAGGTCTGAGGCAGACAGGGGCAAAGCCATCAGTTTCAGGCTTGAATACAAGAACGATTTTACTATAATTAGGGAGGCAAGAGGGGGACAGAGGGGCTAGATGGTGGCTTTAACATTATAGGATCATAAATATATAGAGTGAAGGAAATAAATATATGTTTGTGTTCCTGACCCTATAGTGCTCCTTTACCAATACATCTTAACATCATTGTTTTGGTGCATACATTTTTGTCCCTTTTGTCTTGCAAGATTTGTTATTAATAAATTCAATATTGAAGATGATGCAAATATTTTAATGGCAATATTATGTGCAGATTTGTTCCATGAAAATCTCTTACATCAGTAAACTGGTACCTATATGAAATACAAAATACTTTGCTACAAACACAAATCCAGGTTTAAATTGAAGTATCAATGTATAGGTGATTATTTTGGAATGAAACAAAGCTGGAGGGATTTTTTTTCAAGACTAATTATTGACATCTAAACTATAACGTAAGCTTGCATGGTTTTGGACTCCTCTCAAGACATTTACATCTATTCTAAATCCTTAATTTTTCAAACTTTTACTTTTCTCTTTCCCTCCCTTTAGCATTTAATTTCTCTGTCTTCACTCAAGCCTTGTAAATGCTGTCTTCTTCCAGTCATTCACACGTAATCCACAACTTTAGCCCACAATACCCCATGCCTATGATGGTTCAATATTTTTCAATGTGTACATAATTTACCTTTGAGACAGCCATCTTAGGTGTCTGGCAAACAGCAGACCTAAATGGTTTGATTGTTCTTTAGCGCTCCAAGGCAAAAATCAAACATTATTCCAGTTAAAACTAGTATACAGTACAACAGACATGAAGTCTCCATTATAACTTCAAACTCTAAAGGGACCTAAATAAAGATATCAAATACACTTATCTCATAATTGTACCCACTCACAATCATGGTCTATATCACAAGGTGGAATTTGTTCTCATCTGAAACTTCACCTGGTTACAGCAGATTCCTTTTGTAGAAAAAAAAATACCTCAATGGCTTTCATGCATCTATTGGCCACTTGCTGAATAATCTGACCTTCCAAATGGCATTACTTACCAGCAACTTCATTCCTTAATATAACCTAATTCCTTAATATAACCTAATTAAAACAGAAGGTATATATATATATATATATATATATATATCCCCTCCCCTCTTCCTACCCTCAGTCGTTTTGTTCCTATCCTATCCCTATAGGATGAAGATAGACTTTTTAAGACTAAAGTAAAAAACTAATATTTTGGGCTTTCCTGAGGTTGTTTACCCTCTGTCCCAAGGGAGTTCAGCCTCTCTTCCTTGGGAAGCTTCAGGATATGACCCTGCGCACAGGTGACCCCCTGAAGAAACCCCCTTAGTGACCGGGGGTTTTACTTGCTGTGACCCTAGGGGTAGCAAGACTATGGCATTATCCTATATTCCTGAAGTGACCAAGAGGTAGCAGGCAGGACTGGCATTCATAAAATATACAGAATTTGCAGTGACCCTAGGGGTAGCAAAAGCCATGATATATACCATTATCTGCCATTATCTAATGGTGTGAAACTGGTGACAATTACATCTTGGACTATTATGGAAATAACTTCCTCCCTGAATTTCATGCAGTTCTTAACTCTAATTTGTTAATTTAGAAATAAGGAAAGTTTTTTTCTTCTACCTTTTAGGATCTTTTCAGTCCTTTTTTCCTGATATTTCGTATTATTTTGTCGGTTCCCGAGTTTTTGGCAACCGCCATATTAGTTGATGTCCTATCGGCACCATTGCGCATGTGAGAAGCGTGCAGTTTGCCTGTTCTGTTTGCATGCATGCAAATAGGTGCTTTCAGTAGTTCATTTGCGTGGTTGCATGTGAATGATGGCGCTTGTCTATTCCCGTTCATGCGCATGCGTACGAATGTAGTGTTCGCGCACATGAGCTCGATGGGCACGTTCATATAATGCAGTTCACACGCAGGCGTGCAAACGGGCATTTGTGTGGTTTCATTCGGACGCATGTGTGGGGTTCAGTTCACGCATGTGAATAGCGGGGTGATGTCATTCTTCCCATTTAAAGCACCAACAGTCATTTCAACGGTCTAGGCAAGTCCTATAAGCGCTTCTATAATATTACTTTACTTCTTTCTGATATCAAATGCTTTGCTTGATTTCTTCGGCAAGTTAAAATTAGACACAGTAACTTAAACATTTCTATGTATTCCTTTATGAGCATACTAAAAGTTTTGTTTGGTATTGCTTGCTTTCATTCAGTCTTCCTTATTCAAAAATGGAAAAAAAAAAGATCAACAAGAATGGATTCTGATTCATCGGCTTCAGAGAATAGGTCACAATCTAAGAGCCATAGATAAGCCATTTTTTCTGTACAAAAGTTTTTGTATATCTTTTATCTTCTGTATTCTCCCATGTATTAAAATAAATAGTACATATTACTAACGGTCATTCCCGATATGTCAGTTCCAAGAAGAAAAATCTTCAAGGTCATCAAAAGCAAAATCTCCAAGAAGGTCCCAGTGTGAAGCCTGTGACAAGGGAGCCTTAGAGAGTAAGCCTATGCACAGACTAAGAACAAACTGAATCCAACCTAGTGTGGGACACCAAAGACAGGGGGGTAACCCCTAATGGAAATGGACAGTAAACTTGGGAATAGTGTACCAGGAGAAGGTACTGGGAGGAAGCAACAAGTTCTGTGAGAAATAGCTACCAATAATACAGGAGTCTAAAGCACGAGTATAAAAGACCAAAGGTCAAAAAACAAAAAAGGATTTACTGTGAATACTTGAGTTCTAAAAATTGCTAATGGCAATAACCCAAAGTGCTTTGTGTTAAAGAGAATTTGCTGGATTTTTGTAGAAAGTATCTGGTTGCAATGAGTCCTTTATCGTGAGGGATATTATTATAGAGTGCCATAACATCTAAGCTTCCCAAAAGGCAATAGGGTGGTATTACAAGGTCATCTAGTAGGATGAGAATTTGTTTTGTGTCCTGTAGATATGATTTGAGACCAATCACTAACGGATGTAGTAATTTCTCGAGATATTGGCTACTTCACTTGGTGATGGAGCCATTCCCGGACACTATTGGATTATTAATATTTTTGTGTACTTTTGGGAGGCAGTAGAGAGTAGCGATGGTCAGGGTCAAATGTGGCAATATAAACTTATATTCATCTTTTGTTATGATGTTGCTTTCTAATACTGGTTCCAAGATGGACTTAAGTTCACAGAGGTACTGTGGGGTGGGATTTTATAGTTAGTTTGTTGTATGCTAATAGATCTCTAAGGTGTTCCATACACATCTCTATGTATTGTTCTCTATCCATCATGACGTTACTTCCTTTATCGGAGGGTTTGATAATAAGGTCTGGTTCGGTGCTTAGTTCCTTAAGGGCCCTCCGTTCATGTAGTAATATTATCTTTTATGATTTTAGGAGCGGTAAGAGATTCAATTTCAGATGTGGTCATCTGAATGAATAGGTGGACACTTGAAACTTCACTTAAGTTGGGGGTGGACCAGCTTTCGGGTTTCAAATCTGTAAGTGATGGTTCTGAATCTTGTTCGTCTAGTAGTGATAGTAATGTTTGATGAAGTTGAAATTCATCATGAGGGATACCTGCCTCTTTGGCTAGTTTGTAGTCCTTTCTTTTATGAACTACATTTAGGGCCAATTTCCGGCCAAAAAGGTTTGTATCCTTGAATTTATTGGTATTAGGAGTGGGTATGAATGATAGTCCTTTATTAAGGAGTTAGATGTGGTGTTTTTGTAGATTACATTTGGATAGGTTGATGATTTGATTTGGATTATTCATTATTGATACTTGTTCATTCTCCTGTCTGTTTTGTACCCCCATTTTCATCTGGCTCGTAATTTGTCTCTCTGTGGGAGAGACCAATCTTCCTCTAAAAAAGGAAGTTCACCTACTTTGTCAGTGATTTGGTTTACTGTTGAAGTTTCAAGGATTGGAGTCTCAGGAAAAGTAAAATTTCTGTTTTTTAGAATGCTTCTACCCCTTGGTGGTTTGGGTTGAGTTTTGTGCTAGTCTTGCGATTGTTTGGAGGTACTAGAGTCAGAATCAGTCCAATCTGTGTTACCAGAGGTGGAACTGTTTCTGCTGTTAGTGTATTTTCTATACTTCTTTTTTGTACGAACTATATTGCCCTCCTTAAAGTCTCTATGGTCCCTTAGATATTTATCATGTTTTTTCTCTTTAACATGTTTTTTAAACCCTTCCAAGTTTCTTTGTAGCTTATTTTCTAGAAAGGGAAATTCAGTTCTATCCTTAAAAGCTTTCACGTTGTTTAGTTCCTTTTCTAAATTTTGGTTCACAGTTTCTAAATTGTTAGATTCTAGTTTGACTAGAAACTGCATAAGTTTTGCAGAACATTCCAAAAGGATGTTATTCCATTCTTGGATTTGCTCATCTGTAGTTGCTTTTTCTGGAAGTGAGATTTCTGGCCTTAATCCCTGTGGTACCAATTAATGGTCTAAATATTATTTCAGACTAATCAACTCCCAATAGCCTTTAATTTGTTGTTGATACAAGTTTTGTATTATAAATAATACTTCACTGGGGGCGGGGGCGGGCAGCCATGCCAGCAGCCTGCAAGACACTAGGGCTCCTGAGGGAACAAACTAATTATGGGAAAATACCCCCCTTATTTTGCTTGTACCACCCTGGGGGTCCATGGCAGGAGGCTCTGGAGTGTCCCAGTGTAGCTGGAGCACACAATATTGGGTGGTTCTGGGTTCTGGTGAGAGACTTTGGGGCCTGAAGACTTAGGCCTACCTGGGAGGAGTGTGGGGCGGACAGGCGCTGCCTCGCTTTTCGTCCCGATCAAAGCGAACAACCACTTGCCTGACACCTTCTTGGTCCTGCTTCTCCCCCTTTGGACCGGTGGGGGTCATCCCGGTCCCCACCAGGCAAGCCACCATCTGCACACCTACTTTGGGTGACCTGAAGTCGAAGGTGTAAGGCTCCCACGTGGTCACGCCAAAATGGCCGACAGCGGTGATGCAGCTCCACTGGCTGAGACGGTGTACCCTCGATGACAAGCTGAAGCAGTATTACGGTTTGCACGCGGCCCAGGCCGGCACGGCGGGAGGTCCTTAGGGCACTTAATCCCCCACGCAACAACCCTAGAACACGCTTGATGACAGGCGGGAACCATTACAACCTGCATCTCCCACACCTTCTTGAAGAAGCCTGAGCCACTGACCAATAATGGGAGAACACAAGGAGAAATCACCTGAAGCACCGATCTAAAGTACCGAGTCCAACCTCACCCAGCAACCGAGAAGCTTGTAGATGGAGGGCTGTGAACGCCGTGCCTTATGGCGGGACTTTGGGGTACTCCACAGGGACTCTCCTTGCGCAGAGGCAGGGACCGTATTCCCATGGCCTCTTTCTGTGTGCACTGTCGGAGCTGGCGGTGACCCCAGCCTTTGGACGTTAAGAAACACACCGTACAGTATGCCACAGATTGTTGTAGCTGCAAATGTGGATTAGCATGCATGGTCTTTGTTTATTATAATACATATAGTGCTATTTGAATTAAGTTCCATGCCTATTGACGGAGATGGTCTGGTATATGATGATCTGCCTGGTGGTACCTAGTTTTAAAGATAATCTTTGTTAAAGATCTTACAATCTAATATCATTCATGCAACTACACTGCCTGAAAGTTTAAAATGTGCTATGCCCTGATAAGCTAAATATCTTAAGTTCAGTTAACTGTTGAAGGGCATACTGGCAATAGCAGACGCGGTTGAATCTTGTTCATAAATACTAAAAATGTACTATTACTATAGCCACTGCTTAACTTTTATATATGTTGATATACGCTGTTGTGGCACTTGTCGAAATTTTGTAACTACCTGCACAAAAAAAAAAAAAAAATACTTCACTGATGTCGTTGCTAGGTGGTGAGGTAAGAGGATTTAATGAAAATACATTATAAATATCCGACAGTCCAGGATCAGGGTTTATTACACCTGATACAAAGGTGGACATGTTATATAGAAAGCTTAACGTTAAAGGCTGGAAGATAAGGTACTGAAACCTGAATGTAATGCTAAGAACAAACTGAATCCAGCCTAATGTGGTACACTAAAGACAGGGGGGTAACCCCTAATGGAAATGGACAGTAAACTTGGGAACAGTGTACCATGAGAAGGTACTGGGAGGAAGCAACAAGTTCTGTGCGAAATAGCTACCAATAATATAGGAGTCTAAAGCACGAGTATAAAAGACCAAAGGTCAAAAAAGGATTTATTGTAAATACTTGAGCTCTAAAAATTGCTAATAGCATTAACCCAAAGTGCTACACCAAAATACCAAGGTGAAAAAACTAAAGTAGTGGTATAAGTGCTGTAGAGAAAGTAAATGGTGAAATGTAAAATAAGAAATAGACGAATGTATCGATAAGTATAATAGGCACAGTTGCTCAATAAGTATACTAGGCACAGTAGCTTGCTAAGTGAACTCTGGTGTCCAAGTTGTACTGGAATAATGAGCAAAAGCACATGTCTGTGCTATTGGGAAAACAATAGCTAGTAATAGCTGTCATGATAATGCAGGGGAAATAGGGATGGAGCCGAAAGAAAGTGACTAAATTGCCAAACAGAATATGGGTCCTGCTATACTGCAAACATTTGAATGGTGGATTTGTGTATTGGTCAGCCTTAGGAATAGAACAGCATGTAGTGCAAGCATATGATTGCTAGATACTGCCTAATGTCGCAGGAGAAATACTCTGCAGGTAGCTAGGATAACGGAATGCAGACTACAGGTCCTAATAACATGTAAGCATATATATGCTGAGTCTAAAGTATTAGCCAGCAGAAGGCAGGAGAGCCTTTCTTCCTCAAGACTGTAAGCCAAGAAGACCTTTCAGGGGTAAAAGATATTCAGATGTTTCTTCCTTTTGGGACAATAGACCTTTTAGACCAGGAAGAAAATACGGCAGATATCAGCAGCCATGGAGAAACGGTCAATCTTCTATCAGAGAAGGAAAATCAAGAGGAATATCCAGTAAGGGTTCCTGAACCCTATGACTAGGTTTTCTCCCAGTCTGGAGGTGTGGGAGCCCATCTGCTTCTATACTCAAAGGCTTGGGAAAAATCCACAGAGGACAAGTGGGTTCTAAATATTATTATACTTTTTGGAATTTCACAAAAAAACTCCTTGTTGCAGTTTTCAAGAGACAAAGTGGCCAGGAGACCCAGAGAAAAAGAAAGCCTTAATGTAATTCATCTCTTCCCTACAAGATGAAGGAGTCATTGTAAAAGTCCCACGTTTAGAAATAGAACAAGAATATTACTCCTACCTGTTTCTTACAAGAAAGGCATCAGGAGGTTGGAGGCCAATCCTAGATCTGCACAGGCTCAATGGATTCCTGAACATCAGGAGGTTTAAAATGGAATCTCTTCTATCAATAATCAAGGCAGTCTTTCCATGACAGTGGATGATGTCCATAGACTTGCAGGATGCATATTTCCACATATCTATTGCTCTGCAACACCAACAATTTCTAAGATTCGAGATATAAAGAGGACATTTCCAATTCAGAGCTCTTCCTTTTGGATTAAGTACTGCACCTCAAACCTTTTCCAATGTTCTAGTAGTACTGATCACAGAATTAAGGAAAAAAGGTATAGCTATTGTGGCAGACTGGACCCTGCTATCCTAATTTATACCAGCTCTGGGCTGTCTGTATCCCCTTTGTTTTCCCCTCCCCTTGACCCCGTGTGAGAAAATAATCCTAACTATGCGAGACTTACTCCCCTGGCTTTGAAACCTAAGTTTCCCCCTGTTTTGCCTGGCCGTTCATCAAAATCCATTCCCTTAAGTGGTTCCCACGGTTTTGTACTACAACCAAACAAACTACCGGCAGACCACCCAGCTATGGAGTGTGCCGCTCATTAACTCAGTTCACACCTCTACAAATGGCAACCACACAAACGTTCTAAGCGATTTTTGGATATGTTGTTCATCCAGATCAGAGCTATCCATGGATGTGCCATTTATGGAGATATGAAATGTTTTTGGGGTACTTCTAGAAAATGTGAAAGATGTGGTTTTTCCTGCCTGGAGATTATTGAGTTATTACATTATCTACCTCAATTATCTACCAGGCAGAGGGGAGGGCTTATACATCCTATATGGGAACGTCTCACCCTGTTTCATTGGTCTGTGAACTTTGTATCTCGGTGCCCCACAAGGTCCACCTGGACGGTAACCTTGTGGGGAAAATAACATAAAATCCATAAACTGAGTGTCGACCAGTTACTGGGGAGGTGTTGGGAGAATCTTGTCTTGTCTTGCTGTATTTACCTGTTCCTGTGGATTACCTTCCTTGTTCCTGAGTCATCCTGGAGAAAACCAGCGGAGAAAAGTCCCTGCTTGACTAGCGCTCTGTCACAGCTATATTTCACTATTTGAACAACATCCTCATTTTGGCGGACAGCAGGGATTCCCTGTTATGACACAGGAATATTGAACTTTCTAATGCAACATGGTTGGAAGATAAACTTCGCCAAGAGTCATCTTTCTCCTTCCCAGTCCATGATATACCTGGAAGCCAATTCGATACGGTCAGAGGTATGGTTCATCTGTCTCAAGAAAAAAAGGAAAATCTGGTTGCAAAAGTTAAAGAAATGTTGGCACTCAATGTAACTTCGACAGAGAACTTTATGAGCATGCTGGGATCTATGTCTTCCACCATAGAGCTGACAAGGTGGGCACAATGGAGGATGAGGAACATCCAAAAGAATTTCCTGTAACAGTACAGACACAACAACCTTCTGCAGCCTATAAGAATTCCACCATTGGTTCATCAATCCCTGAGATGGTGGTTACAGAAGAAAGCCCTTTTTCAAGGTTTTCCCTTAGGAGAAATACCTTAGATAATATTGACTACGGATGCCAGCCATTGGGATTGGATGGCATATCTTCACAACAGTTACATCCAAGGGAAATGGATTTTCTCAGCAGAAACATTCTAGAGCTGCTATCGTTGATTCAAGACACAGCTCCAGAACAGATTGGGTCAAAATTCGCTCGGACAATGCCAAGAAGGAACTCTAAGTCCAAAAGTCATAAGATTAATGAGACCACTCATGACTTGGGACTAACAGCACCTAACAGCACCTTTTAGGTCTGACTGCAGTACACCTTCGAGGGAAACAGAACACAGTGGTAGATTGCCTATCGGAGGCAGTGTTTCAGAAGATAGTGGAGAAATGTGGAATGCCTCAAGTAGATCTTATGGCAACACAGAACAACAGAAAAATCTACTTTTCCTAAAAAAAAACAGACCCTCAAGCGATAGGAAGAGACACCCTGTCATGTGAATGGCAGTTTCAACGGGGCTATGTGTTTCCCACCTCTACTCTTTCTTCTACTAACAAGGTTAAGGCAAGAGGTAGTAACTATGATCCTAATAGCCCCATACTGGCCTTGCAGACCTTGGTTCCCTATACTTCTGTCCCTTTGCAAGGAACCTCCATGGGATCTTCCAGACATCCCATCTCTCCTCCATCAGGGGCCGGTACATTATCCAAATCCATCCTCCCTCAATCTAAAGGCTTGGAGATTGAAAAGGAACGGCTCAAAGACAAGGAATTCTCTAATGTTGTCATCAAGATGCTACTAAAAGCAAGGAAACGCTCAACCCTCTACCTATTACAGGGTATGCAACGTGTATTCTACATGGACTCATTCCAAACAAATAGACATTTAGGTCCATCTTCTAAGGACATATTGGAATTGTTACAATCAGGACTTGATAAGGGTCTCAGCTATAACACCCTTAAAGTTCATGTATCAGCTCTCTCAGTCCTCACTAACCACAAATGGGCTTTGGATGTAGATGTGGCCAGATTCTTAACAGCAGTTCTAATAATAAAACCACCAATCAAATCCATTGCTCCACCTTGGAATCTACCCTTGGTTCTAAAAGCTCTTCAATCAGCTCTTTTCGGACCTTTGGAAGCTATTTCTCCTCACATGCTGACCAGGAAGACGAGTCTCCGAGCTCCATGCCTTATCTGTTGAGGAGCCTTTTACCATCATTCATAAGGACAGAAAAGTGTTAAGGACAATCCCAGAGTTCTGGCCAAAGGTTACCTCTTCATCCCACATCAGTGAGGAAATTGTCCTTCCATCATTGAAATGATGGGATTGATAGCTAAGAGGAAGGGGAACTTTCTCACATCGACTTAGTGATATGCCTTAGGATCTATATAGAAAGATCTGCGCAGTGGTGTTCTTCTCAAAGACTGTTTGTGATTCTGAATGGGGCAAGGAAAGGGTTTCTAGCCTTAAAATATGCTATTAGCATATGTATAGTTTCGACCATCATTTAAGCTTACAAATCTTCAGGAGTTCCAGATTCTGAGGGTCTAAAGGCTCACTCAACTAGAGCTCTCTATTCTTCCTGGGCTGCGGCAGCCAAGGTCTCTCCAGAAATTATTTGTAGAGCAGCTACATGATCTTTATCAGACATTACCGATTGAATGTTACAGCTGATCAATTTGATAAATTTGGTAAAAGTGTTCCTTTGGTATGTAATTGATTGCCTAAATATATATTTTTCACTTTCACATTTTTTTCTTGATTTGCATTAATAAACACAGCATTGAATTAAATATGACGTTTGGTGTATTATTCCCTAATAGTATGCTTAGATATTACCCAATGTTGTGCTGCTATGGATATGGCCAGGAAAATGTATTCATACTTACCGTAATTTGTTTTTTTCCTTGTCATAGGCCATGTCAGCACAAAAATCCTGCCCTGAGATATTTCTAGAAAACAAGACTGAGGGTAGGAAGGGGGAGGGGAAAAATATATACCTTCTGTTTTAATTAAGTTCCTGTCTAATTAGCTATAGGGAGGAGCTACCCATTGTTGTGCTGCCATGGCCTATGACCAGGAAAAGGAAATTACAGTAAGTATGAATAAATTTCCTTTATATACTTAGTTCATCTATAATACAAACTGTCTCTCAAACTGTGATCAGGGTGTTGCAGTGGATGTGATCTATTTGGATTTAGCCAAGGCATTTGATACAGTTCCACTCAATAGATTAGTTCAAACTCAACGAAATTGGTCTAGATGAAAATTATTGTTTTGGGGTAGAGCATTGGCTTCAAAATAGAGTACAAAGAGTTGGCATTAATGGTACATTTTCAAGCTGGACAGAGGTGGCAAGTGGTGTCCCTCAGGGGTCTGTTCTGGGACCCCTTCTATTTATCATGTTTATAAATGATCTTGAAAAAAACATTGAAATTTATGTTTCAGTGTTTGCAGATGACACAAAACTCTGTAAGGTAATACAATGTGAGCAATATTACTTTGCTGCAGAGGGATTTAGATAGACTGGGGGACCTCGCACTCAAACGGCAGATAAAATTTAATGTTGAAAAATGCAAAGTTATGCACGTCGGCATCAAGAATGCACAAACAACTTATACCCTTAATGGAAGCAAATTAGAGATAACCACACACGGAAAGGACTTGGGAAATTTTTTAGACAACAAACTATGCAACAATGTGCAATGCAAATCAGCAGTGGCTAAGGCCAGTAAGGTATTGTCATGCATGAAAAAGGGCATTAATTCTCGGGCTGAGAATATCATTTTGCCTCTTTATAAATCACTGGTAAGACCACATCTTGAATATACTGTGCAATTTTGGGCACTAAAGAAAGATATTATGGCACTAGAAAAAGTGCAAAGGCGGGCTACAAAACTAATAAAAGGAATAGAACATTTCCGTTATCAAGAAAGGTTAACAAATTTAAAGGGACACTATAGTCACCTGAACAACTTTAGATTAATGAAGCAGTTTTGGTGTATAGAACATGCCCCTGCAGCCTCACTGCTCAATCCTCTGCCATTGAGGAGTTAAATCCCCTTTTTTATGAACCCTAGTCACACCTCCCTGCATGTGACTTGCACAGCCTTCCATAAACAATTCCTGTAAAAAGAGCCCTATTTAGGCTTTCTTTATTGCAAGTTCTGTTTAATTAATATTTTCTTATCCCCTGCTTTGTTAATAGCTTGCTAGACGCTGCAAGAGCCTCCTGTATGTGATTAAAGTTCAATTTAGAGATTGAGATACAATTATTTAAGGTAAATTACATCTGTTTGAAAGTGAAACCAGTTTTTTTTTCATGCAGGCTCTGTGAATCATAGCCAGGGGAGGTGTGGCTAGGGCTGCATAAACAGAAACAAAGTGATTTAACTCTTAAATGACAGTGAAATTGCAGGGTAATGATCTATACACTAAAACTGCTTTATTAAGCTAAAGTAATTTAGCTGACTATAGTGTTTCTTTAAACCTCTTTAGTATAAAAAAAAGTTGCCTCAGACGGGATATGATAACATTATACAAATGTATCCGGGACCAATACAAACCATTGTGTGGAAATCTATTCACAAACCGGACTTTACATGCGTTTAGACTGGAAGAAAGACGATTTTGTCTAAGGCAAAGAAAAGGTTTTTCTTTACTGTAAGAACTATAAGGATGTGGAATTCTCTGCAAGGTTTTATCAGAGTCCGTACAGCTGATCAAACAGCAACTAAATGCATTCTTGCAAATACAGAATATTCAAGGATATAATTTTTCAATGTAGAGTAATAGCTTCTTGATCCAAGGATTAATCTCACTGCCATTCTGGGGTTAAGAAGGCATTTTTTTCCTAGTTTGTTTGAAAATTGGAAGTGCTTCAAACTGAGTTTTTCTGCCTTCTTTTGGATCAACAGCAAAAAACAAATGTGAGGAAGGCTGAAATTGATGGACGGAAGTCTCTTTTCAGCTATGTAACTATGTATGTAACTGTCTTAAACTTTTTCAAACTTTATTTCAGGAACTAGGGGAACTGCCTGTCATCCCAGGCAAGCCCCCTGCAGGCAAAACTTTGGATGGCTATTCTGTCCATGTGAAAGCAATGTCATTACATGGCCTGGAAGGGGCCGGATCAGCTGCAGAGGAACTGCCTGGGATTCCAGGCAAGTCACCCCATCGCAATAGCTGGCAGGGGATTGGCAGTGATCAGGTAAGTGGGAAGGAGGGTGGGGATGTGCTATGCCGCCCGCTGGTGTTTAGGACCGGCTCCCTAAAGACGGCATAGAATGCCCAGTCACCATCCTTAAGGGGTTAAACCAGCCAATGTACAGGCTATGTCAGCAGCCATTAAAGGGAAGACCGAAAACAACTTAAGCTTAATGAAGTATTTCTGTATAGATAATGCCTCTGACGTTCCACTGCCCAATTCTCTGCCATTTAGGAGTTAAATCCCATTTGTTTCTGTTTATGCAGCCGTAGCCACACCTCCCCTGGCTATGATTGACAAAGCCTACATTAACCCCTTAAGGACGGAGCCAAATGTACACATTGTGAACAAAACAAAATGTAAACAAAACCTGGCATTTGCGCTACATGTCTGTCCAACCGTAATACACCTCTTTCATAGTAAATGCACCCACCCTTATTATATATCATTTTATTCAGGGGAAACAGGGCTTTCATTTAATATCAAATATTTAGCTATGAAACATAATTTAATATGAAAAAAAATGGGAGAAAATACGTTTTTTTTGGATTTTTTTAGTTCTACATGACATTTTAACGGTCAATGTCATAATACTGTTTGCTTTTACTGCAATAAAATACACATATTTATATTCAGTAAAGTCTCACGTGTAAGACAGTACCTCCTATGTACAGGTTTTATGGCGTTTTGGGAAGTTACAGGGTCAAATATAGCACGTTACATTTGAAATTGAAATTTGCCAGATTGGTTACGTTGCCTTTGAGACTGTATAGTAGCCCGGGAATGAAATTTACACCCATAATGGCATACCATTTGCAATAGTAGACAACCCAAGGTATTGCAAATGGGGTATGTCCAGTCTTTTTTAGTAGCCATTTGGTCACAAACACTGGCCAAAGTTAGCGTTAGTATTTGTTTGTGTGTGAAAAATGCAAAAAACGCCAATTTTGGCCAGTGTTTGTGACTAAGTGGCTACTAAAAAAGACTGGACATACCCCGTTTGCAATACCTTGGGTTGTCTACTATTGCAAATGGTATGCCATCATAGGGGTAATTTTCATTCTTGGGCTACCATAGGGTCTCAAAGGCAACGTAACCAATCTGGCGAATTTTAATGTGAAAAAAATGAAACGCAAGCCTTATATTTGACACTGTAACTTTTGAAAACACCATAAAACCTGTACATGAGGGGTACTGTTGTACTCGGGAGACTTCGCTGAACACAAATATTTGTGTTTCAAAACGGTAAAAAGTATCACAGCAATAATATTGTCCGTGTAATGCTGTTTGTGCGTGAAAAATGCAAAAAACTTCACTTTTACTGGTGATATCATCGTTGTAATACATTTTACTGTTTTGAAACACTAATATTTGTGTTCAGCGAAGTCTCCCGAGTAGAACAGTACCCCCCATGTACAGGTTTTATGGTGTCTTGGAAAGTTATAGGGTTAAATATAATGCTAGCAAATTAAATTCCCTTTACTTTTGGCATGGGTTGTCAGGCAGGTCCTGCTAATTGTAATTAATTAAGACACCTAATTATGTAAAAATATTACATAAATATATATGTAGAATTAATATATGTATATATATACGTATGTGTATATATATGTATATATCTATATAATTTTTTTAAAATATTTGTATTTATATATAGGTATATATATATAGTGATATATACGTATATATTTATGTATATAGATATATTATTTCGTTCTACGTGTATTTTGATATATATATATATATTAATTTCACAAAACAGTTAGAACGAAATAACACACATCTATATATTTTTAATTATTTATTTTTAATTATTTTTTTAATTTTATTTTTTAACGTATTTACATTTTTATTTTTTTTATATTATATATAAATATATATATAACAATAATTATATATATATTTAATCAGTATCAGTCTACGTGTAATTTGATATTAATATATATATATAATTATATATATATTAATAGTAAAATACACCTAGACGGTGTATGTGTGTGTATGTATATATGTGTATATATATACTTAGATCATATATATATAATATATATATATGATCTAAGTATATATAATTTTTTTTTTTTACACCATTAACTTATTTTTATTTTATTTTCAGCCAGCAGGGGGACCACCTGTCATTACAGGCAGCCCCCCTGCCGGCAATACAGAAGCCAGCTATCCCCGGCCATGTGATTGTGGGGTCCTCGCTAGGACCCCACTCTCACATGGCCGGGGGGCTTCAACGAGGACGGATGTGCCGCGGGGGGCTCCCTGGGAGTCCCCCCCACCGCGATCGCCGGCGTGGGACCGCCGGCGACCGGGTAAGTTAACAAAAACCGGAGGGCGTACAATTACGCCCGGCGGCGTTTAGAGCCGCCTATTAGAGGGCGTAATTGTACGTCCTCCGGTTTTAAGGGGTTAAAAAATGGTTTCACTTTCAATCAGATGTAACTTACTTTAAAAGTTTTTGTTTTTTTTGTATCTGCTGCTCTGTAAATTGTACTAAATAGAGGAGGGGCATGATCTTTACACCAAAACTGCTTTATCAAGCTAAATTTGTATTAGTCAGAGTTAATTTCTCTTCGTAACAAATCATTCTTATGTCCTTTTCCTCTGATTAAACCCCCTTTCCTCTTCACCATGTTTGTTTTTATTTCCACCATTCATGTATCTATCTTTCTTTATTACTCTCCCAGGACAAATTGCCCATAGGATTCTGATCACAGAGAGTACATTCCAAGAAGGCTTTCTAGTTACCAAAAAAAAAATCTGCAACCAAATCAAAATTGAAAGAGAAAAAAAAAAAATAACCCAATTATAGTTGTGTGTTTTTTTTTTCTCCTTTTCCTTTATGAGTGTATTCCTAACATGGTATTTGTGAAGGATAGGAACCATGGTCCCTCAATCTTGTCTCACTATGCCCTCCATCTTGTCTCACTACGCCTGTTTTAGTTATGTACGTGCAGTGGATATCAAGTTTGGCACATAGCCAAAAGAATGTGTGTTGCAGGATGTGTTCCGTAGAACCTTGGGAAGAGAACGCTCTGAAGATTGAGTGATCACAGGAATACTGTATGAAACTAGTTGGAAATGCTTTTCTGGCATAAAGCCTTTTTTTTTTTCTAAACTGCATAAATATCCTTGCTCTCCCAATAAAGACTCAGAATCATCTTTATACTGATTTATACTTTCTGTCTATATGTTAAATGATTTCTCTGGGCCCATAACCGTTTGTATGCTAGTCTGGAACTGTAAATCATGCAGAAGTCAGGATTTTCCTGATATGTCATAAGCAGAGATCTCTGTGATACCAATGATACATGACTTGTATAAAATGTTATCATTAATACTGACTTCTACCATTTCTGGTGTGTTATTTAAACAGCTGCAGCCTGCTCCAAGATTTTGGTAACTAACAGGGTTATTCACTAAAGCGAGAATGCAATACGAATTCCAAATATAAAGCCAAAAATAGCCAAATTGGAAAAATTCTCTGTCAGTCACTGTATCCTTAAATTTGAAATTCACTTTGAACTCTCACTTTGGTGAATAACCCTGTCCCTTGAGAGCCAAATTAGCAAACCCATATCCAATCAGTGGGAAAAAAACGTTGTCTAATTCAGCTGCATTCTCAACTTAACTAATTGCCTAATATAAATATCATATTCAACTTCCGTTTACCACAATTCACTGTTTTATAAAAACCCTCAAGTGAAACCACAGCTGTTAAAGAGAGCCAGATTTTGGGGATTAATAAACTAAATTGATTCCCATTTGTAGAAAGCATAGTTTTGGCTCTGTTCCCTTTTCCTATGCTTTACATATGAGAGAAATATAGAGATTTATATCCTTTATTATAATCTGTCTAAATGTGTATGATTTCAATGGAAGAGACCTTTTCCCTCCGAAACTACCAGCAAAGAAAATGGTAGGAATTTATGGGATACATTTTTATTTATGACATTTGTCAGAACAACCATCTAGGGTCCTTGTGGCGACTGTTAGGTTTGACCACAATATCTTTCTGTGGTAAATTGATTATAGAAAATAACTGTCAAAACCAAACTTTGCTTGTGTATATAACACCTTTCATCAAACACTCACCAGCTTCCCCAATATCTTAATACCTTAACTATCTCCTGCTTAAAAATCCTAATTACATCACCTCCACTCCCATAGTCTACTTAACCCTCATTACATTACATAACGTGTTTAGCCCATCAGCCCCATCCCCTAGGACCCAGGGATACTGACCAAATTTAGTTTAGCACCTTTCAGTCATTCGGCCATTGCAGTGTGAAGCCACTGCATAAGCCACATTTTTAGTAGATATCCTACCTCCATTATACTAATATGGGGGTCACATGGATGGTATTAGCTTTTTTTACATTAAAGCGTGGCTGGCTAGCAAGCACTAGCTCACCACCACATTGTTAACCCTTGCGCCACTGAGGTTATATTACTATTTGCCTGCTGACTGCTAGTAATGCCAGTAGGCCATGCAGACAACCAGCTAACATTTAGTGATTAAAAAAAATGTTCCCCTCATTTTGCCCGAACTGAATAGACATGGGATGGTACAAGGGACAGTGAAATAAATGCATCCCCAAGCACTGTTCAAGTCTGATTTCTGCAGTCTCTATTTGCTGTTTGATTACGTCAGTTACATTTGAACAGGAGATTACATAGCACATGTAATATATCTCTCTTCTAGGAATTAGAATTCCTGTAATGCATCCTCTACTCTTGCACTAAGGTAGCTTTACTAAATGAGAGACCTACCCACATTACACTCACACAACGTGCCTTGCATCAAAGCCCTAAATTATATATGACTTCACTGCTCTGTTGTTAAACGATGGAGATCTGCATCATGTAACTATCATAGGCGTGCGCAGCTTATTATATATGGGTGTGCACCCTAAAGCAGAAACACACAAGCCGCGTTTATATTTATATATATATATAAATATATATATATACACATACATACACACACACTGCTGTGTGTGTGAGGGTGCTGTGTGTAGGTGTTGTGTGTGTGTGTAGGTGCTGTGTGTGAAGGCGCTGTGTGTGTGTAGGCACTGTGTGTGAAGGCGCTGTGTGAATGTGCGGGCGCTGTGTGTGAGAAGGCACTGTGTGTGTAAGGGTGCTGTTAGTGTGTGATGTGTGTATGTATGTGTAAGGGTGCTGTTAGTGTGTGTGTGTGTGTGTGTGTTATGGTGCTGATAGTGTGTGCTTTGTGTGTGTGGGTGAGGGTGCTGTTAGTGTGTGCTGTGTGTGTGAGGGTGCTGTATGTAAGGGTGCTGTTAGTGTGTGTGTGTGTGTGTGTGTATGTGTGAGGGTGCTGTGTGTGTAAGGGTGTTGTTAGTGTGAGGGTGCTGTTAGTGTGTGTGTGTAAGGGTGTTGTTAGTGGGTGCTGTGTGTAAGGGTGCTGTGTGTAAGGGTGCTGTTAGTGTGTGTATGTGTAAGGGTGCTGTTAGTGTGTGCTGTGTGTGTGTATGTGTGAGGGTGCTGTTAGTGTGTGTGTGCTGTGTGTGTAAGGGTGATGTATGTGTGTGTGCTGTATGTTTGTGTGTAATGTGTGGGGGCCGTTTAGTTAATATCCCCCCTCCCTTCTTACCTTATGTAGGAAGGAGGGACCGTGCTCCTGCCTTCCCTGGTGGTCCAGTGGAGAGTGAACTCTAGGCCCCGTAAGGAGTTCACTGCCAGATCTGAGTGCTGCCGCAGGGAACCGGGCGCAATGTTCGACCAAGGCGAGAGAGTGAACCCGCAGAGCTTGCCAGACAAGAGCGCCCCCTGGTCCTTCCTGCTCCCTCCTGCTCAGGGCTGCAGGAGACCTTTGATCTCCCACACCGGCCCACGGAGGGAGGCACATAGCGCGTGCCGCTGGGATTAGGGTGTGCCCACACCCCGTGCGCACGACTATGGTAACTATGACTATGGAAGTGTTTATGCATAAATAACATTATATGGTTATACAACATGATACTTAGGGTTCCTGGTTTAGCTAAGGCGGTGGCAAAACTACCATTTTATCACAGTCTTCTTGATATTTTTATAGATTTTTTTTTGTAGTAAAAGACTTGAAGTCCTTGATACTTTTATTAGCGATATTGATGGTTTTACAAGTATTGCCCAAACCACAATGGAAAACCCCTTTTTGACTTTCTGACCAATTTGTTAAAAGAAATTATTATTTACCTTGTTGGTTTTAACATAACTAGAAGTTAAAATATGTTTATAAATGTTTGCCCTTCTGTAAATATTTTTTTAGGTTTAACCCTAAATTATCTTGAATTTCATGTTCAACATAAAAAAGGTTTTACTAATCATAGTTTTGTAACCACGGCTGGTTCCCTTATTTACCACTATAATGTTTAAAGCATAGAACTTAGTAGGGCTAACGATACAGATATCTTCCATATCTTTCATATAGTTAGTGTAAGAGATCCTCTATTTAACATATATAAATAACTGAGATACAATATAAAATAAGGATTGTCTTGGAAGCAATAAAATGTTGTCTTTTTGATATTTATTATATAAAAATATAAATATAGACATATAAAATCTATTATAGCAGAGTTTATAAGATTAAACTAAATGCTTGCAAATATCATTAATAGGTTAACATACCCTTCTGAACATGTCATCATGTCAGCCTCTCTGTCATTTTAAGATGGAGCAGCATCTGCCTCCAAGTCTCTCCTCTGTGTCTTAACATTTTAAAAGTACACCTATTTATACCTTAGGTGTCTCAATTTTAGGATGACTGTAGTTCATATATGAAAAAGTAACTTTTTTACTTTGTCCATTTTAGGACCTCCCTTAATTTGGCAAACATACAAGGGCATAACTAAAGGGTGCATACGTCATAGAAATTTTCCTGACTTAGTTCAAGATGGCATCTTAAAGTCTGAACATCCTTATCTACTAAGGTTACCACAGTATATTACGTACTGAAAGAGTCGTAGCATAGCCTTGAAGCTTGTTTATGCATTATTGTTATTGTAATTCGTCTGGGACAAAATGGCGCAAACATATTATGCACTGAGGTTATTGCTTAAAGAAACACCTATGAAAAACAATATGTTCCATTTCTAACACCTTGCCAGTTTGCAATATCTCTTAAAGACAAAGTACACAGTTTAAGAAATACAACATTTCATTCTAAAACTTGTAATATTTGCATTTGCCCATAACAGTTTGTCTAAACACTTATTAGAAAAACATACTTCTGACCCTAATGAACTAGAATTTTTTTTCTTTTTGCAATAAATTAAAATTCAACCTCATTGAACGGGAGGGAATATAGCTAATGATTTAAGTAAAAAAATAATTATGTGGATATTTCAATTGAAAACCATGTCTCACAATGGTTCCAATATAAACTGAGACCCATTCCTTTTTATAATTGATCTTTTATGTAACAGGATTTGTTCATATTTATCACATTCCTTTTATATTATATATTTTTATTTATGTATTTTTTTTGGGGGGGGGGAGAAATTGTCACCTATTACATAATTTTACTATATAAAGAATTGTTTTAGCCTTTTAATATATATTTTAAGATAAAAAAAAATAGCTTTGTTTGTATTAATACATTTTTTATATAGACCTTTTATATGTAAAAAAAATATAAAAACAATTATAAATAGCTTCCTCCTAGATATAACCACTATTCTCTTTTAATTTTTATATATTTTAATGTACTATAGGTTCCTTTTTTGAGGTTTGCATAAATAATCTTCCTTTTGAATATGATCTGTATAGTATGTATATGATTTTATAGAATATGTATTTCTTACCTAAATTGATTTTTTTATTGCATTTCTATATTTTCCCACCATATGCCCCTACTTAAAATGACCACAATATGGGGGCAGGGCCTGACTGGCATGGAGGGAAGACGTGCCTAAGTGAAGCTCCCTACTGATCTTTGCTACAACAGCTAAAAGGCAACCCCAAACCACAATACGCTGCAAAAACTGACCCCAAATGACTTACTGGCTCTCAGTCCTCGTGGTAAACCGGTGGTGCGGGCCATGAACAGACGACAGACAGCAGGCTATACCCGCAAGGGCATGAGCACTGGATAGGAGCGGCGGCCGAGCTTCCGACCTGGAGCGGCCTGGGAGCCGATTGCTACAAACGGGTATCCCGCACCGGTGGCGGTGATCCTGGTCCACTACTGGGAGTCCACCCAGATAAGGCAGAAACAAAGGAGAATCCGATCGGAGGGCCGAGAGACTCACCAAAGATGGCGGCGGCCATGCAGCCTGCGGGCAGCCATGAGGTACAACAAGGCCCTTTGTCTAGCTTGGAACAAATATTCTCAGACTGCAAAAGGGAGCTCTACAAACACCCACCTCAAGTCGCCCACCTTGCCATCCACCGCCCGACCCACAGCGACAACCGGCAGCCCTGGTGAGGCCCAAAACCACAAGAAGGCGGTGAAGAGACAGGCAGGCATCTCAACCGCACAGGATGGCGAAAAATTATCATCTTTCTGCCGGCCAGCCTAGAGAAGGACTTAAGCCTGAGGGACCCCAGGGGACCTTATAGCATTCTCCAGCCTATATTTGCCACCTCACGCTTAAGATATAAGTTCCAATTGCAAACCCAGGCAGCTATGGGTATCTCTCATATATAACACATTACTGCAAGCTTTAGCTCGCTTACTGAGGCTCAACTAATAATGTTACATGTGAATGCAATGTTAAATGTCATTTCTCAGGTTTTAAGCATAACCCATTTTATCGTTTGCATATGCAGCCTTGAATTGTTATCACAACAACTCATAGCCTGTTACTCATACTGCATTTGAGATGTGCCTATATGACTACCACGCAGTGGAATGCTACAGAATAGATAACCTCACTCACATAGTCAGCCGGTATAGCTTGAATGTTTATCACCTGTTGCGCTGTCACACCACTGACTATCACCTTGCTCTCTATTGCTAACCTTTATACAAAAAAAGTGCACCTGTTCATTTTGCCACAACTGTTATACTTTGTCTGTCTTGATACATGCTACTGCTGTTGTGGCATGGCATGCCTGCTTGTTAAACTAACTCATGCACAGAAAAAGAAAGAATTAAATTAAATTTACAATATACTTTGTTGAGAAACCGGAAGTAAGATTACTCTGATCTATATCGGAACAAATGAGAGTATATTTTGCACACAGGAACATTAACCATAGGAACATGAGATAATCGGTAGCCAAGGATTGAAGCTGAACGCCAGAAGTGGCTGTGTTGCAGAGTGATTGTGAGTTTGGGAAAGAGAAGCTACATTATATTGGATGGGCCGGATGTTGTTGTTACGATTCTGTTTACGCTCAGTCTGGTGCAGTACCACTACCGATCTGTGGTGCTATTGCAGGCTGCTGCACCCAGACTGAGATCTCTCTTTGTTCCTAGCTGGCCTTACTTTACAATTACCTTCTCCCTATTTAGCTAAACCTCAACCTTCTTGTTTGCCAGTACATTAATGTTGTTGGTCTGGTCCTTTTGTCCTACATAACTGTCTGTATATCTGAGCATGCTGTTTCCCTGTGTTCCTGAGCTGGCTGCCCTGCTTCCCAGTATTCAGAGGCACTGTTCTTACATGGAGTTCACTGTGCTTACATTCGATTCTGTTTTCCATGCTAATAACAATACACTTTTTTTTTACCTGAAAGGGACACTATAGTCACCCAGACCACTTCAGCTCAATGAAGTGGTCTGGGTGCCAGGTCCCTCAGGTTTTAACCCTTCAGATGCAAACATTTGGGGTTAAACCAGCCTCTAGTGGCTGTCTTCCGGACAGCCACTAGAGGTGCATCTGCGACGCCTCCATCGCTCAGAGTGTCCATAGGAAAGCATTGAGAAATGCTTTCCTATGGACACTTTCGTATGCGCATTCGGCTCCACTGACATCGGACGGGGGAGCTGACGTCGGATGGGGAGGAGAGGTCGCCAGCGTCGAGCGAGCCCGACGCTGGATAACGGTAAGCTGCTGAAGGGGTTTTATCCCCTTCAGCGCCACGGCAGGGGGACCCTGAGGGTGGAGGGGCACCCTCAGGGAACTATAGTGTCAGGAAAACTGCTTTGTTTTCCTGACACTATAGTGATCCTTTCATTTGTGTGTATGTTTGCATTCCGGGTTTCACCCTATAGAGGTTGCTGCACAGGCCAGCACCTCCTCCCTGTCAAGTAGGAAAACCCAAAATACATAGACCCTAATCTGCTAAAGGAGAGGTATAAAATATTACCGGGCCTTAGAATGGCTGGATTTAACGTAAAGAGTAGTCAGGAAGAAAGCCAAGGTCAAACGTAGGAGAATACAGCAAAAACGGTAAGACAAGCCAAGGTCAGGAACACAGAAAGCGAAAAAATAAGCAAGCCCAAGTCGGTAACAAGAAATCCAAATATGTTATAGAGCGCACTCTTGGTTCAACAAGAACCACAACTTGCTACTGAAAGGTCCTGGCTTATAAAGCCAGGGAATCAATCCTAGTGGTCTGCATCACTATAGAGCACCTAAACACTAGAATTTGTCCGAATGTCGAATTCGGGAGTTTCAGTTGTGCGAACCGACTGGTGCAGCACTTTGAGTCGCGCCGTTACAAATAGAAGCGCACGCAGACCACGCAGAGTCTGACCCGCCTCCGGATCGGGGAGCTCCAGAATGGGTAAGTATGACAGTGTGACAAAACCCTTAACTAAGAAGCCATACAACTATTTGATGTAAAATGCTGAACTTCATCAGCACAAATGGGACTGATTATATAACCACAAGGACAGCCTGGAGCTGTGCTTACCTAAGTGTTTTCTGGTACTCTACCTTATTTTAATTGTATTGTTGGTTCAAATTTTTTTTATTTTAGACTTCATTATTTTGGTTCTTGGCTACTCATCTTCATGAACCTGTAACCTTTCAAGTTCCAATAGACCTACTACTCAAACAAGCTTTCCAACTATATTCAAAGCTTGGTGTGATGCTGATTAGCTTTAGAGCAGATTTAAAGGCTCAGAAAATTGTAGATTATGCTATCTTTATTGTGCCTATAATCTTAATTTTATTAATGACAGGAGGTGAATATTTGCTTAAGTCTCTTTACTAGAACTCCACAGCAGCACATTAACACAGAGAAAAAACAACTAATCACAAAAAAGTTAGGTACAATAAAATTCCCTTACCCACACAACTTCCTCTTTCAAGCTGCGGCAAAACAGAACAAAAGGCAGAAAAAACAATGTAGAGAAAAACGAAGTCCTAGGATATTATCAATGCAATGACGTCATCCATTCGAGAAGATATGTCAAACATGGTAACACGGACTGACTGTAAACTGAAATGAGAGAAACAGAATTGAAAGGGCTGGTTAGACAATGAAATGTACTCTAAACAAACATGCAGGTACCCAGTGAAACAACCAGAATTACCTTAATATATATAAATCCCAACCCATGCGTAGCAAGCGGAAACATGAACAAGTGGCAGGTGGCAGAGACAACGAGCAGAGTTGAATACATACCTGATTACCCCAAACATCTGACAACTAACCCAACAGGGAAGGGATAAAATAGGGAGGGACATATTCGCCTCCTGTCATTAATACAATTAAGATTATAGGTACACTAAAGCTAGCATAATCTACAATGTTATAACATGACAGGAGGCTTCATATTTGCTGTTTTAATGCTCAGCCAACAAAACAAACAATGCCTGTGTTGCTGGTAAGTAATCTTGGAGATAAAGAAAGAAGTCCTGAATGGACCCTTCAACCACGAGATGTGAAGGTAGCTTGATGAAGAAGATGCCAGTCATCGATGATCCTCCAAGTGCCAACCCAAAACGCTGTTAGATTTCCTGTACTTGAGAATCTGTGATCTGGTTCTGTCAAGGAGGTCGACAGGGGCGGACTGACCAGTCGGGCACTTCGAACATGGTCCGAGGGTCCAGCCGGGAATGGGGCCCGTCATGCCAGTGCACATTGCGTGGACATAACAATGCAGAGTTAATTTCACCCGGCTATCGGGGCCCAGTGGGTGGCGCTACTTGCCTCAGCATAGGAGGGGGGCCGGCCCTGGGTTTCCATGGCATCCTGTACGCGGAGGCGCATCGACGTCATGTTGTGACGTAGTGACGTCGCATGCGCCGCCTGCACGGGCCAGCCGGATTTCATTGTAAGGTAACAGTGTGCGGAAGGATTCTGCACACTCCCTTCCAAAGCCCAAAAAACTGGTCTCGGCCACACATTTTTCGGCCATCTGTAGAGGCATCCAGCCAGCCACAGCCAACAAACACACAGCCTGCCAGCCGTAGCCAGCAAGTCATAGCCTACAGCCAGGCAGCCCACAGGCCAGCAGCCAGCCAGGTAGCCCACAGGCCAGCAACCAGCTGCAGCCAGCTACAGACAGCCAGCCACAGGCTTACAACCAGCCAGCCACAGGTCCACAGACAGCCAGCCACAGGCCTACAGCCAGCAGGCCCACAGCCTGTCAGCCATAGCCAGCAAGCCCACAGCCTGTCAGCCGTAGCCAGCAAGCCAACAGCCTGCCAGCCGCAGCCAGCAAGCCCACAGTGTGCCAGCAAGCCCGCAGCCTTCCAGCTGTAGCCAGCAAGCTCACAGACTGCCAGCCAGCAACCGTAATTAAGGTAAGAGGAGCCAACTTGGCCTAGGTATCAGAGAGCTATGTTGTGTTGCTATATTGTGAATAGAAACCAGAGTGTTGGAGAGACCCCCCTCCCGGCCCCATTAGACTCCATTGTAGTCTCTAATGGGGCTTGGAGGGAATTCTTTCTAACACACTCTCTAAAGGACACTGACATAGTCTCTGCTAGAAAGACCCCCCTCCATGGCCCATTAGCCCTCAATTGTAGTCTCTACTGGGGCCTGGAGGGAACTGTTTCTAACAGAGGCTCACTAATGGACGCCGAGATGGCCTCTGTTAGAAAGACCCCCTTCCAAGCCTATTAGACTCCATTGTAGTCTCTAATGGGGCCTGGAGGGGATTCTTTCTAACACACTCTCTAAAGAATCAATGCTTTCCTATGGGGAAAATCTGACCCTGGAGGTCATCATGCAGAGCGTGAGAACGTCCAGCGCCAGATACCGTACCAAAGGTCTGTTTTAATCCAGGAAGCCCTCAGGTGGCTGTCAGCCACTAGAGGCTGATTTATTGCTGGAACATATACATTGCAGTTTATCTGGAACATTGCAGCTCTATGTGCAATAAAGGACACTGTATCCAGACCACTTCAATGAGCTGAAGTGGTCTGGGTGCCTTTAGTGTCCCTTTACCTTTGAAATCTTAGTTTAGTAAATAACTGTGTCAGTGTTTTATTTATAATATCTAGAGCAGGGCTTCACAAACTTTTCTGGGCCGAGACCCACTTTTCAAAACGGTAATTTTTCGAGACCCACTTGCTTTTAATGCATATTTTAAAACGTGAACACCATGGCAATAAGCTTTGGAGGCATACAACTGGCACACCATAGCAATCCGCTTTAGATGCACACAACTGACACACCATCACAATTACTTTTAGAGAAATAAAATTGGCACACCATGGCAAACAACTTTAAAGGCATACAATTGGCAAACTATAGCAATCCGCTTTAGATACAAACAATTGGCACACCGTGGAATCCGCTTTAGATGCATACAATTGGCACACCTTGAAATCCGCTTTAGAGGCATACAATTGGCATACCATGGCAATCAGCTTCACAGGCATACAATTGGGACATCATGGCAATCAGTTTTAGAGGCATACAATTGGAACATCATGGCAGCTTTAAATACATAAACTTGGCACACCATGGCAATCAACTTTAGATGCATAAACTTGGTATATCATGGCAATCACTTTTAGATGCATAAACTTGGCACATCATGGCAATAAGTATCAGAGGCATACAATTGCCACACCATGGCAATCAGTTTTAAAAGCATATCATTGGCACACCATGGCAATCAGCTGTAGATGCATGAAATTGGCATAACATGGCAGTTTTAGATACATAATTTTGATATATCATGGCAGTTTTAGAGGCAGAAACTTTGCACATCATGGCAATGAGTTTTAGAGACATACAACTGCTCATAGGCGTGCGCACGGGGTGTGCCGGGTGTGCCTGGGCACACCCTAATCCCGCGGCACGCCTATGTATATTGAGACCGGCAGGGGAGATCTCAGGATCTCCCCTGTCGGCTCATGCAGAGCCGGCGCTATCCGAGCGCCGGCTCTGCTCTCAGCCTCCCTCCCCACTGACCCACATGCAGGGAGGGAGGCAGGAGAGGACCGGCGGAGCTATTGCCGGCAGCTCCGCCGGGTTCCTCTCGCGAGATATGAGCGTTGCCACGGCAACGCTCAAATCTCGCGAGAGTGAACTCTAGCCCCACAGGGCGCTAGAGTTCACTCTCCACTGGACCACCAAGGAAGGCAGCAGCAACAAGGATCCCCTCCTCCACTGGACCACCAGGGAAGGAAGCAGCACGATCCCCCCTCCCTACAAAAGGTAAGAAGGGAGGGGGGATAGCAATGAATGTACCCCCACCTCCACCCCCCACAATCACCCACCCACATACATACAACACCCACAGACATACAGCACACACACATACAGCACACACACACACAGCACCCACAGACATACAGCACCCATACACAGCACCCACAGACATACAGCGCACACAGAGACAGCACCCACAGACATACACAGCACCCACACACATACAGCGCACACAGACACAGCGCACACAGACACAGCACCCACAGACATACACAGCACCCACACACATTCAGCACCCACATACATTCAGCACCCACATACATTCAGCACCCACAAACATACACAGCACCCACAGACATACACAGCACGCACCCATACACAGCACCCACAGACATACACAGCCCCCACACACATACAGCACCCACACACACATTCAGCACCCACAGACATACAGCACCCACAGACATACAGCACCCACACACATACAGCACCCACACACATACAGCACCCACACACATACACATTACCCACACACATACAGCACCCACACACACGCTTAAACACACACAGCACACAAACAGCACCCTCACACACACACACAGCACACTAACAGTACCCTCACAAACACACAGCACACTAACAGTACCCTCACAAACACAAACAGGACCCTAACAAACACACACACAGCACACTACCAGTACCCTCACATACAAACAGCACCCTCACACACAGTACATTAACAGCACCCTCACAAGCACTCACACACACACAAACAGCACCCTCACACACAGTACATTAACAGCATCCTCACAAGCACGCACACACAAACACCCTCACCCACATAGCACACTACCAGCACCGTCACACACACATCACACTAACAGCACCCTCACACAGCACACACACACACAGCGGTGTGTGTATGTGTGTATATATGTGTATATATATATATATATATATATACACACATATATATACATACATACATATATATAT
>OW240915.1:85270602-85299478 GCA_933207985.1 Pelobates cultripes
GGGCAGGAAGAGAAATGGTTACAGTGGGCAGGCAGGTGGAGAAAGGGTTGCAGTGCGGAGAGGGGGGCAGGGAGAGAAGGGGTTACAGTGTGGGGAGAGGGGCAGGGAGAGAAGGGATTACAGTGTGGGGAGAGGGGCAGGGAGAGAAGGGGGTACAGTGTAGGGAGAGGGACAGGGAGAGAAGGGGTTACAGTGTGGGGAGAGGGGCAGGGAGAGAAGGGTCACAGTGCAGGGAGAAGGGCAGGGGAGAAAAGGAGCACTGTGTGGGGAGAGGGGCAGGAGAGAAGGGATTACAGTGGGAGAGGGGGCAGGAGAGCAGGGGCTGGGTACAGGTGGCAAGGGCAAGGAGAGAAGGGGTACAGTGGGGAGAGGGGGCAGGAAGAGAAGGGGGTACAGTGTGTGGGGAAAGGGCCGGAGAGAAGGGGGGTACAGTGTGGAGAGGGTAAGCAGGAGAGAAGGGGGTCATTACAGGTGGGGAGGCAGGGGAGAGAAGGGGGGTACAGTGTGGGGAGAGGGGCGGTAAGAGAAGGGCTACAGTGTGGGCAGAGGGGCAGGGGTGAGAAGGGCCACAGGAGGGGCAGGGAGAAGGGGCTGGCAGGGGGCAAGGTGAGAATAATACAGAGAGCTATGGGGCAGGGAGCAAATGGATTATGGGGGCAGGGAGTGAAGGGCTGGTGGGGAGGGGAGGAGTGAAGGCTACAGTGGGGGAGGGGGGGGCAGGGGAAGTGAAAAGGGTTACAGGGGGGCAGGGAGTGAATGGGTTACAGGGGGGGGAAAGGCAGGGAGTGAAGGGCCAGAAGGGGTTACAGTGTGGGCAGGGAGCAAAGGGGTTACGGGGGGTGGGAGGGGGCAAGGAGAAAAGGGGTTACATGGGGGGTGTGTCCTACCTGGTCTCCCTGGTGGTCCAGTGTCTCTCCCTGGTGGTCCGGTGGGTCTCGTGTCTGAGCTCCGCCGGATGCAGAGCTGCAGACAGTGTAATAAAAGTCTCACGAGCTCCCAGAGTGTTGCCATGGTAACGCTCTGGGTGCTCGCGAGACTTCTATCATACAGGGCAAGCCACCGGGTTCCCTCCTGGTGTCAGTCTGCCTGCCTGACTCCTCGGCGGCCCTGAATGTGTGGGTCAGCGCGACCCACATGGAATCGCCCTGCGACCCACCAGTGGGTCGCGACCCACACTTTGGGAACCGCTGATCTAGAGCATTGAAACTTAAAATGACACATTGCTGTGCACATGGTTGATGGCTTGGAGTAGGTTTCTGATGCAAAATGTTCAGTGCTATGATATATAATGGGACATATTTCCCATATCAGAAATTTTTCATATAGTGTAGGTTTTCATTACCATTGTATGGCCTCTTACGATTGGGATCATTTCAGTTTTACCCCATATGGGATGGTATTTATTACACAGAATTGTGTATTTTCTATTTCCTATTTGTTTTATCCTCTACGATGGTACTGAGCACCTCCATCTTGGCATCCAGTCAATCAGTGTTCTAATATTGGCTCTATCCATTGTATCTGTCAGTCCGCTTTGTGTGACTGTACATTGGCGGTGTCAGGAATGAAGTTGATTATCTAGTATGTTACTTTTTTATTAAAGGAAGACTTGATGTACTGTGATTTGATACTTACAGGTGCATGTAGCCTGGCCCTCTGTTCGTGGTATTGGTACATTTTTGGGTATTCATATTTGGTTGGCTCTGACTGGCTGAGAGCGTCAGCCAACAAACTTGGATAAAACTAAAATTTCTGCTCTTGCTGGTCTTCCCCAGGAATGAGCACTAGTCCTTTTCTCAATGATGAGTGGTACAGTATACTCTGCTTCTACATTGTCCAGGTGTGTGTTGGGAAACTGTTCATGCAATAAGGAATACATTATTGTAATCTAGATTTTAAAAAAAAAAACACACAAACTCGTGTCATTGAGTTCAACTGTTAAACACTTCTTTTTAACCCTGTAACCCCTTAAGAACATATGACATGTGTGTAAATGGACAAAATAGGGATACAGCTGAATGACTAAAAAACATAAGAATACATAGTACATAGTGAAGTACCGTCACAAAAATAAAATATAAACTTCAATGATTGCACTCACAAAATAGTGATGGATAATGCGCCTTTAAGCCCTCAAGGGCTGCAGTGGTATTCACCCTCCACGAATAGGTTGCTCTGTCTTCAAAGAAGTGGGAGTATGCCAGTGAAGTATAAAAAATTTTTTTTTATTATTATTAAAAGGCACTAATAGGCCTATATCAAAAAATCAATAGTTAAAAGTATACAAATAATACTGCATCTAACGCGTTTCGTCCATACAAACTGGACTTCATCAGAGAGAATTTTTTGCAGTATACACAATATGTCAAATACAAAGCATGCATAATCCCACCCCCAACAGAGTCCCTTAAATATAACCAGTCCGATTGTTGATTGGAGAGTTCCTTTGTAGGCAGTCCCTCTTCAATAAAATCAATATTTTCCAGGTGATCGCCACCTTAAAATTCGCGGCTAAGATCAGCTGGTAATCCGTCCGGTAATGTTCTGCGTTCCAAATCACAGCTTCCGGTTGCGTTCCACACATGGATTTCCGGCAGCGAAATAACCACGCACGTCACAACCACTGACGTTGCGTTCCAAGATCGGGCCCATGCGTTCCAAACGACCGGCCCTTTGAATTGCTAAAAAGACTAAAAGGAGCAGTCTTAGAATGATTTGAACATCAAAATAACCATTCTCATAATACAAATTCGACCACATCAAATTTGAAAAAGGACTTCAATCCTCTGCCACAAAGTAACTAAATATTAATAGAAATCTATTAATAATGAAAAAAGTGAATAATGTGTACATATCTGCATTTGAGGTTCGTTTGGGGGAAACCTCTTGGGAAGCTGCATTCATCTCATACCAAGTTAAGTACTCGTGTATATTCCTACCACTGTGTTGGTTAGGTACATTTGTATTTCTTGCGTTTGTATTTTTTTCTTTTTCTTTCAACATATTACATGTGTGACATGTCATGATTCCCTTTTATTCCAGAAGTTTTGTCCTTAAGGGGTTAAGGACAGATGACGGAAGTATTCCGTCATGATTCCCTTTTATTCCAGAAGTTGTGTCCTTAAGGGGTTAAATGTGTTTGGCAGTTCATTTTCACCAACAACTGATTGATGAGACTCATGTCTAATCCCTATGACACATTACATACGCAGGTTGTCGTCATTTACAGCACTACAATGTCTTCATCAGAAGGTTATAAACACAAAAGTGGTGCAATGAAGAGAAAGGTAAAGAAAGAGGAACAGAATAAAATTGAAGCCTCAAAAAGCAAAAGCGACAATTTTTTTCAAAAGAAAACGGATCCAGAGCAGGATGTAGCAGGTGCAATGCCAGTGGAGACTGAAATTTCTGTTTCTGAAACTGAAATTCTTCAAACATCTAATGTATGTCTTTTAGCTGAAGAGGAGATCAAAGAGAGAGAACCTCCTATGAAAATGCCCAGGAAGGAGACTGCACTGTCTCCTCTATGGGAAAAATCACCTTCCCCAGAGGAGTTCTTTCTTCATTCTCATGATTTGAGAAAGGCTGGACCTCCATGGAAATGTTCTGGGAATTTCATCCTAAACAGCCTACTCAGGACATCCCATTCAATTGAAACCTTGTTTACTCAGAAAAGGTATACAAGGATCAAACATTAATAGAAAATGGGTTACTTACAATGACAAAAAGAAGACCCTGCACTGTTTAATTTGCCTTATGTATTGTGCAGAAAAATATCATCATACTCATTGGAGTCAGGGTTGTAATGACTGGAGACATATTATAACAAGACTCACCGAGCATGAGCAGTGCCAGTGCCATAAACTTGCTAGTGAAGCTTATATGATCAATATTAAAGGAAAATCGATCAAGCACAAACTTTCAGCTGACCAGCTTTCTATGAGGCACAACCAGGTACTTAAGCGCCGTACTGTTTTAAGCAACATCATTGATGAGGTTTTCTTTATTGGAATCCAAGCATTGCAATACAGAAGCAGCCATTCAGAGTCTGTAGCTGATGACTTGAAAATCTTGCGGAATATAGCCCAGTCCTAAAAGACCATATGGTAAAAGTTACAAAAGTGGCCAAAAAACGTGACCCATCTCAAAAGGGGCGAGGAAAATTTGTAACTTTTCTGAGCAAGTCCTCTATTACAAAATTGTTCACAATCATTGGAGATATGATAAAAGAAGACATTGTTAAGGAAGTTAACGACAATGCAGGGATGTTTTTGGTACAAATGGATTCTACTCAAGATGTCTCTGCACATGATCAATGTGCCACTGTTGTGCGATATGTTGTGGAAGATGAAGCTAAATAGCAATTGGTACTCCTTCTGAATGTTGAGGACTCAAGCAGCAAGTGCTTACATGATTTGCTAAGAGATTCTATGTCTGACATTGGACTGAATCTGGAGCAGTGTATTGGTGATTCCTTTGATGGAGCTGCTAACATGAGTGGCACATATACAGGATTGCAAGCATTGATGAAAGAAGTGCATCCTAGTCACATTCATACGTGTTACTATGCTCATGTCCTAAATCGTGTTATATGTGATGCAAGCAGTGTATGTGTTCCAGCAATGAGTCTGTTTGGACTTCTTGGTAACTTGTCTTCCTTTTTCTCTGAGTCCTACAAAAGGATTAAAATGTGGGAAGACCAGCTGAAAGCCAAGACTGGTAAACTGAAAAGACTTGATAAACTTGGTACTACCAGGTGGTCAAGCAAAGTCAGAGTCATTCGAAAACTTTTCGGAACATATAAAAACCACTCTGAGGAATTATATTCTGACCTCATCCTTGTTCTGAAGCATGTAAGTAGTTAATTTGATTTTAGAAATTCTGTTCGTCATGAGGCTCTAAAATTAAATGAATACCTATGTAAATGTGAAAATATCCTGGCAGATTTTGTATGTATAAGAATCTTTGACATTACTACACCCGTGTCAGATTACTTGCAGTCACCAGCCCTTGACACTATGCAGGCATGGCGAATGGTTGAGGATGCTACAAACCGTTTATCAAAAATTTCAAGAGACTTTTTAGGAGTCTATGGATCTGCAATGATTTTCATTGATCACCTGAATGAAAAACTAGCTACAGTGGACATTGCCATCAGTAAATCTTTCACAGAACTTAGATCAACAAAATGTGTAGTTCCTGCAAATCAACAACACAGCTTTGAAGTTTCATGCTACAATGTCATCTGTGATACAGTTTTGGAAAGTATGAGAACCAGGTTTTCCACTCATGGTAAACTTTACATGCAGATTGCATGTTTTGACCCAAACCGGTTTGCGGAAATATTGGCTTCTCCTAAATAAAAATACAGATTGATGTCATTTCTACAGCTGTTCATGAAATTGATGGCCTTGTTCTTAGTGAAGAATTGATTTCATTTGCATCTAGTTACAGAAATCTCTCCAGAGGACTATTTGACAGTGATGATGAAACATTGAGCTCTGCTGGAAAGGAAGAGCCTGGCTCCTCTGACTCTGAGCCATCAGCTTGTAAGCCTTCTATGAAAAAACTCTGCTGCAAAAAATGCACATCCTGTGCATTTAAGCTGCTTTTTCAGTATAGATTATGTTCTTCGGCCTATAAAAATCTTTAAATGGCATACAAGTACTTGATCACTATAAGCACCACGCAATGCTCCTGTGAACAGTGGTTTTCAAATTTGAAAATTCTGAAATCAAGACTTAGATCAATGCTTACTCAGCAAAATCTGGAGATATTGATGCTTATTGAAATATAGAGAAAGATTTTTTCTAAGGATAAAGAGAGACAAAGCCAACATCATAGACTGTTTTGGCAAGACATCTGCTGAACTCTGCTCTCTGCTTCTCTTTAAAACTGCAGATTGGCCAATGCTATATATTTTTGAAGCTAAAATTGGATGGCACTTCTGTTTGTTTTATTATTTGTATTGCACTGATTTTTTTGCATTGTAATTATTTTTTATATGTAATTGTCTATTTATGATTTGCAATACTCTAGGTTTTGTTTATTTATGATTTGTAAAACTCTGGCGTTGTCTATTTATGATTTGTATTGCTCTGGCTTTGTCTATTTATGATTTTGTAATGCACTTGTTTTGGTTTGTCTATTATGATTTTGTAATGCACTTGTTTTGGTTTGTCTATTATGATTTTGTAATGCACTTGTTTTGTTTGTCTATTTATGATTTTGTAATGCACTTGTATTGGTTTGTCTGTTTATCATTTGTAATGCACTTGCTTTGGTTTGTCTTATCATTGATAATGCACTTGTCTTGGTTTGTGCATTTGTTATTTATTTTGCACAATTTGGTTTTTGCATTTGTTAATTATACTGCACTTGTTTACAACTTATTGCACTTGTGTTCCTTGTGTCTAAAGATAGGGTGTAGCTGGAGGTGGGGCATGCAGGTGGGACAAGGGTGGGGCTTGAGGTGGAACATGGGTGGGGCCTGTAAGGGAGCCCTTGATTTATTTTGCCGGGGGCCCTGAGGGTTCTCAGTCTGGCCCTGAAGGTCGATGCACTGTAATGCAGATATATTGACCATTCTCAGCCCAACGCAATATTTTGAAAGGCACTGGCTGGCTTGGGTAAGAAAATACCATCACTACTCGACCTTGATGAGGAAGGCGACCTCACTGATTGTTCAAGGGTCATCCGTCGATGTGGGCACGCAAGCAGTTCTCCAATTCCCAAGATGCACGCCGCAGTCTGCTATAATGATTGGGGCAGGGCAGAATGGAACCTTTCCATTCCCCCCCTTGATCCACGAAGCAAGTGGTATCATCCAAGAAAAATTCCACCACGCGGGCCAGTAAGCGGAGGGGCCCCTGGCTGCACCCTAGATGTCTCCGGTATTCGAAGATGATTGAGGAAACTGTGACTGTGGTAGTCAAAGAACTCTTAAAGGCAGCAGGCGCATACACACCCCATGGGGCCCCGGTGTGAAAACTGATCCGTTGGCCCCCCCTGTGGGCTGGGACCGCAACACAGGGCGGCGGGCACCTGGTCGCAGGACTGCAACCTCTGCAACCGCGGTATACACATACACTTAAAAGACCACTACAGACACCCAGATCACATCAGCTCAATGAAGTGCTCTAGGTGCCAGGTCCCTCTAGTTTTAACCCTGTAGCAGAAAACATAGCAGTTTCAGAGAAACTGCTATGTTTCACTGAGGGTTAATCCAGCCTCTAGTGGCTGTCTCATTGACACACACACACACTAACACACACACACACACTCTAACACACACACTCTAACACAAAAACTAACACACACACACAGACTCTAACACACACACACACACTCTAACACTAACACACACACACACACTAACACACACACACACTGACACAAAAACTAACACACACACACACTATAACACTAACACACACACACTAACACACACACACACTAACACACACAAAAACTAACACTAACACACACACACACTCTAACACTAACACACACACACACACACACTAACACTAACACACACACAAACACTCTAACACACACACACACACACACACACACTCTAACACACACACACACAAAAACTAACACTAACACAAATGTTTTTTTTTTATTTCATCCCCCAGCCTCCCTACCTTAGGGAGTGCTGAGGGGATTTCCTGGGGTCCAGTGGGGCTGCCCGGTCCTGCGGGCTGGCTGGCTGGCTGGCAGGCTGGCGCGTGTGCGAGGGAGCACTCTCCCCTGAGTGCTTCCTCTTCAGCTCCCTCGCACGCCGCGTACTGACGCTGGACCTGGAAGATGACGTCATCTTCCGGCTCCTGCATCAGTACGCAGCGTGCGAGGGAGCTGAAGAGGAAGCACTCGGGGGAGAGTGCTCCCTCACATGCCCGCCTGGTGACACCACCATGGTCAGCCTCAGGGCCCCCCAAGAGCAGAGGCTGGCCACAGTGGGTACATACCGGGTCGCAGGGCAGCGGGGCCCCCTGTTGGGCCGGGCCCGGTCGCAGCCGCGACCTCTGCGACCCCGATATGTTCACCACTGCTTAATGGTGTGTTTATCCAGAATCCCAAGAACCCGTCCAGGGGCGAGGTGAGGCTCAATTTCCTTGGAGGAGGGTCTGATGGAACGCTTGTCCCACTGAAGATAGGGCATAATTGAGTGAGGTATATAGGCCCATGTGATTGCGGATTTTTTAAAATGTAACTCTCAAGAATAGGCCCTAGGCCAAGGAAACCAGTTCTATGAACTCAAAGTCTGAAATCGTGGCATCTATCCGCATGCCACCTATATTCGTTCAGTACCCTGAAACCTATTAACTTTGCCTATTATGCATTTGGAACATAAGGACCCTTCTCTAATGACAGACGAAACAAGGGAAGAGTTTTGTGAAAGGACTTCATGCGTCAGGGGCAGGATCTGTGCCAGGGTACGAGAACATCGGATAGCTTGACCTGCCCGAGGCCCTAATTAGTACCCCAGCAAAAGGTTGCGTCCCAACCTTGAGAAGTCTGTGTCGGTCCCGATATCGAACTCTGAGGTCACTGCAGCTTAATTGGGTAGTGATGGTCAGGGGTACACCACTCGTAATCCTTCATGCGCTTCCTGGTCTTGTCATCTATGAGTCCTCTAATGTCCTGATGGGCAGGGGCCAGCTTTCGATGACCTTAGGAGTGTCAAATGGAATGCAGATCAAAGAGGGTAATCCCTATCGAATCCACACAGCTGTCGTTGTCGGTACCTGAATTAGGTGGGTGAGCGGAGGATAAAATTCAGGGCAAGACCTCCAAAACCGAATCTTGCTCTCTTTCTTCATCTTTGGAGGTTTTAGAGGTCCACCCACCATTTATCCCCAAAATTGCTCGGCCAGGGGACGTAGTACTGGCCTGGGGGCCACCCTGTAATGGCATAAACAAAAATAACATTATGAGATCACCTGCTCAATACAATCCCGGTTATGAAAATAGTATATAGATCTGTAATAACTGGGGCTCACCCTGTACGAGTAACAAACCTCCAGGAGTCGATCCAGTAGGGGGGTACAGTGGCCTCTACAAAGCGGGCCAATCATAGTAGCTGTAGCAGAGACAGCCAGATCAAACAGCCCACACTCTGCCCTATAAGGTACCAGGGAAGTAAGAATTTGGTGGGAAGTTCTCCCCCCATAATACTTCAGGGGGTATATCTCAGAAGGAGGTATAGTGGCCTGGGTAACACGGGTCCATCACATGAGCTCTAACAGGGATAGTCAACTCAAGCAGGTAGATCAGCTGAAAGATGTGACGTAGGGATTCCTTCCAACTTCCCAGCTGATCTGGTGCAGGGTCACTGGGAGGCTCCGGTGAGGATGGCAACGATACCTACTGTACGAGCTGTAACACTAGCGGTAAAACTACAGTATGTGGTATCAATATCAAGACTGGGCTGAGTTCATGAAGGGCTACACCCTCTAATGGACAATCAGATGCTGTTCTGGTTAAAACCTGTTGGACTAAGGTAAGAGATGGGCTCGCCCTCCAATAAGGGAATCTGTATCCTGTACTGCAGTAAACCATAACGTAAGCAGTAAACTGACGGGAAACAGAATAAATATACGCACTGGGCTGTGCGTATGAGAGGGGGTCACCCTCTAGTACCATAATTTGTAACAAGTCAGTATCTTGCCGAGTTATGAGAAGGGCTCATCCCCTAATGGAGAAATTAGTATTGATATCCACAGCAGGCTGGGTTTATGAGAGGGCCTCACCCTCTAATAATGTAATTGGTATCCGTATTGGTGTCCGGCTGATTTTATGGGAGGGGTTCACCCTTGTAACGGATCACCTGGCACCCCGACTGGGTACCTCCATTGAAGGATGCTCCTAGAGCTTACAGAGGGCTCCAAGCGCTCCAGCAGACACCATATCCACCGCAGACCCCATGAACCGCCGCAGCTTGGTTGGGATCTCGCCGTCTCCTTCAGAGAGCGAAGCAGGAACAAGCTCTTACAAGAGCTTAGAAGTGATTATCCAAGGGAGCATGCAGAGCATAGCAATCCCTTGTAGTGATATAGCAATTCCCCCAATAAGAGACAGGACCTTAGATTGAGGGTGAAGAAGAACTGACTGTACTGGCACATACAGCCTCTTTTATTTCACATTCTACAAACATAGTACTGCCCACAGGGTTTTGAAATACAACCAATCAATCCGTACAATACACACAAAATCATCCCCTCTGCCTGTGATATGATTACTGAAAACAATGGTTAATATAATTATCACAGGCAGAGAAATACAGCATTATAAAACATATCACAGGGACCCCAAAACATGCAATAACCCCATAAAGTATATCCTCGGAACCAGGAGATCTGGATGAACCACATATCCAAAATTCACTCAGATCCGTTCAGTAGTTTGGAAGATACAGTTTAATGCAGATTCCGCAGAAAATATACAGGCTATATGAAAAATAATTACTGTTAAATGTGTCCCCTGTTGTATAGTTTAAAACTACTGCACGATGTCTTTGTGCACCAAATACCGGCGACATGGCACCATGTAGGAAAGTCCAAACAATGTCTGTGAGTTAAAATGGCCGCCATCCATTGTTCTCACCATGAAATGGTGGCCACCCAGTAAGTCCACAGTATGTCCCCAGATGGTTCCTAAAGGGCCAGCAGCAGCATAATAAAATCAAGTATGCCCACATCAGTTTCTAGAAGGGCAATACATCTCAGGGCCATAGTCGCAGGGCGGGAGGCTGGCAAACAGGCCCCTCCAAAAACCAGTGGTGAGGTTACTTTCACCACAGGCAATACATCCCAGGGCCATAGTCGCAGGGCAGGAAGCTGGCAAACAGGCCCCTACAAAAACCAATAAGTAACCCTATCAGCATCCAGCCTAGTTTAGGCAAGGACCGCACCCTCTCAATAATGTCATTGGCATCCATATCGGCATCAGGCTGAGTAAATGAGAGGATCTGGGGTGTCGGATGGTCCGCAGGTCGAAGAGAGGCTTACCTCTAGCATTCAGGAACACATCCTCATCCAGCAGAGAGGTGGGCGCCGTTTGTGTAAAAGGCACCCCGGAGTCTCAAGGCCACATGGAGTCATCAATCTCACCCTTGCCCCACCTGTCCTCATCTTCCGAGGGTGACTGGTCTACCCACCATTCGTCTTGGACAGATAGGGATGGGCGAGTCTGTGACCGCTTGTTTCATGTGCTTCGCTACAGCCTTGCCTTTCTGGGCGCGTGGCTCAGGGCCTTCATCCTTCCAATAGCGCTAGACGCTCTTGCTTGTTCTCTCTGGGGAAAGTCCGACTCTGCAGAGTCTTCTGCCGTGTGGGGGTCCCCATAGTGCCTTTATTCTGTGGCACTTTTGGGAGGGCTTTTTCCACAGAGGCAGCCACTGCCGCATTAATCGTAGCCTGTAAGCTTAGTTCTTGGGCCAAGGTATCCATAGCAGGGGAGATGTAGTGTGACATCTAGGGTAGAACAGGGCCAGTGTCACAAACAGAATTGCCGGGGCAGCAACCCAAATATTACAGCAATGGCTAGATAGTTAGCGTATATAAAAAAAAAATATATATATATATATATATATACATATATATATATATATATATATATATATATATATATGAATAGCCAAACCGGGGGTCACCCAATGGCAATGGCACAGTCAGAGAAGGCAAATTCTGGGGCACAGTCAAGGCAGGACAATCCTGGGAGCTACAGCAGGACAGCAAATCTGAATGCCAACATACAGGGGGGTGGGCTATGCTCATATAGATGAGTGACCCCCCACCCCCAGTGCATTTCTATGTAACCCCCAGAGCATATAACCCAGCATTCAGAGGCGTAACTAGAAACCACGGGGACCCGTTGCAAAAATTGCCCTGGGGCCCCCATACATCTACTTCCCACTGCATACATCCCCACCCCCCCGACACATGCAGACACACACATAGACACATACACACACACAGAGACCCATACATACAGACATACATACAGACACACATAGATACACACACAGATACACATACACTCTCAGACACATACACTCACAGACACACACAAATTATTCATATTTTTTAAATTTAAAAATGTCCACCCAGCCTCCCTACCTGGAGAGCTGGTGTGGATCTGCTCTGCTCCTTCGCACTGCGCCGGCTGTCTACTGATGACGGGAGCCAGAATATAACGTCATATTCCAGCTTCCGGCATCAGCAAACGGCATGCGAGGGAGCAGAGCAGGGGGAACACAGCTTCCTCGCTGTCTCTGCCGGGAACGCATCCGCCCGCCTAGGGGGTCTATTAGGTGGTCAGCAGGTAAAGGGAGAGAGGCTCCAACTGCCAGATTTTGCGCTCTGGCGTGAGGACCACAGGTAGCGGGAGCAAACACGTGGGGCTCCCGGAGACGTACTACACGGCCCCGGTGCTCGGGGATCAGGGAGGCTGCTAGAAACAAGTCTTCAGTGATTCCCGATCAGACCGTACCAAAGACGGATAAAGAACAGCCAAACTAGGTAGCTAGCAGGCAGAAGGAGAAAAGCATAGAAAACAGTGGATGGTTAGGGAAAAAAACAGAAAAGGAGGGGAAAATAGCTAAAAGCAAAACAGGATCCCCCTGAAGAAAAAAAAGCAATAGTCTCCAGAATATAGATAACATCTTGTAAAAGGGCACAATAATGTGAAATAAATATAGGCACTAACAAAATAAAGTTAAACAATGAAAGAAGCAATATATATATATATATATATATATTTGTGCTCGGGACAATAAAGCCTTATGTGTATTGATACCTTATCATACTTATAGAGGTATATAAAATTCGGTTGAGGTGTGCTGAAACGTATCGGTAGAACTGTAAATAAAGTGGGCAAAAGATGTATACCAAAATAATTTATTCAATCAACAACTTATTGCAACATAATATCATAATGCTAAATGTTGGAATGCCTGTCTAATTTCCTTTTTTGGGTTGTGGAATGTATCTACAGTAGGCTGTAGATTTCCAGCACCCCAATGATTTAATAGGGTAGGGATGTTCCTGTAGGAGGCTGATGAGGCTGCCCCAATCCTGAAGGAATGTCAGGAGTAGTGTGGGTGGGTTGAGGCCTAGTCTCATCAACATAATCCTAACATAAAGCATACATTTGCTTGTAGTGAGGATGGTGCCTTGTAAGGTAAGTAAATGGTGATTTGCTGGTGCCTAGTGTATTTACTGGACACCATTTATTAAATGTGGGGTAATAAGGAATTATGATGGTTTGCCCAGGTTGACTTGTCTTGGTATGTAGTAGTGAGAGTAAATAGTGGTCCTTATGTTTAGTAATATGAGCAATTTTGATACATGACCTTAATTCTGTATTATTTATGGTAGTGAATTCCCTAGGCCAAAGGAATCCGTAAAAGGCTAAATATATTGTGGCTTTTAAAGTTTGATTGGTCTTGGGTTCAAATGGTTAGTTATCTGAAAGGTCTGACAGTGACATTAATAGGTAATCTCTGTGGTGTTTGTGTTGTACTGCACCTCTGGATTCCTTTCAATAAGGTCTTGATGTGGTGTTGTAACCCTGTGAGGCAAAGTTTGATTGTGTTGTAGGGCAGATGTAAATTGAGGTGGCAAAAGGAAGCGAAAGCCACCAAAGATTCCATTGTGAACATATCTACAACCTGGAAGTCACTAGTAAGTTTCACAAAAATATTGAGAGCTCGTTTGTGTGCCTGTCTGGTGTTTTCAGATAAAACGCATTGCGACAGCATTCTGCCGTGCACTAGGAGTTGGCCTAATCCAAGATGAGCTCTTGAAACTGAGGGGCCGGAGTTGCTACCGTTGAGGCATTGGGATGTAGTTGGAGGAATTCCTGAAAACGGAAGAGGAACAAATGGTCAGCTACTGTGTTGTGAACACCAGGCACGTGTGTACAACATATAAAGAACTGATGAGTCGCAGCGAGCCAAGTTAACCGTCTAATGAAACTCATGATAACTAGAGAGGGGGACCGGCCTTTGTTAATGATATGACAAGTAGTTTGATTATCTGAAAAACAATGTACTGTGTGTCCTGACCAGGAGTGTCCCCAGGTTGCTGCCGCTGCCACAATAGGGTAAATTTTCAACAATAGTGAGGTCTAATCAAAGGCCTCCAATGTTCTGGTCTCGGGTGGCCAACTGCCCCACAACCACTGGTCACCACAAATGGCTGCAAAACCAGTAGAAGCCGCTGCATCCGACTACAGCATTGGGGAATCGGTGGACAATGGAGATATGAACATGGATTTCCCATTCCACTGACATAAGAAATTCTGCCACATGCGTAAATCTACTGTGGCCTGAGAATCCAGAGAAACCTCATTGGAGGGCAGACTAGGTAATAGACATAGAAGCCTAGAAACAAAAGACCTGCCCTATGGGATGATCCTCATAGCAAAATTTAATGACCCCAGCAATGACTGCAACTCCTTACGACTACAGTAACCCAGTCGCAAGTAATAACTAATACTTGCTAGGATGCGCTCAATTTTGTCATGTGGTAAGCTGGCTTCCATAGACACTGAGTCAAGTTCAATGCACAGAAAATTGACTACGGTGTCGGGACCTTCTGTTTTGGAGGGGGAAATTGGGAAACCTCCCAAACAGTTCTCTGGCATCTTGAAGGCTCTGTGAAGGGCTATGATTACTATATGAAGAGAAAATCATCCAGATAGTGCAGTACTGATGGACATCTACACAAGTTCAGAAGTAACCAGCATAAGGCCTCGGCAAAGGTGTCAAATGTTTTCAGGCTACTTTTTGACCCAAATGGTAGCCTGTTGAAAAAATAATATTGGTTTCTCCACTTAATACCATGGATATGCCATAAAGAAGGGTGAATTGGAACTAGCTTGAAGGCATTCCCAATATAACCATGCCCCCAAGCCCGCCGATATCATTGTTTGAACAGCATTATTTATTGTAGTATATTGTAAGGAGAAAGCTTCAGATGGAATCAAATAATTTAAACTGGGAATGGTGGAGGAGTGAGGTGCTGACAGATCTATAATTAGTCTCTTTTTTAAGGAGTGTTTTCCCAGGGCAATGCCTATCAGGTTTGTACACCAATTAGAAAAAGGGGGTGTGGGAAATGGGGCCTATGATAAACTATTGATTCAGTTCATAGAAAAATAGAAACATAGAATGTGACGGCAGATAAGAACCATTCGGCCCATCTAGTCTACCCAATTTTCTAAATACTTTCATTAGTCCCTGGCCTTATCTTATAGTTAGGATAGCCTTATGCCTATCCCATGCATGCTTAAACTCCTTTACTTTGTTAACCTCTACCACTTCAGCTGAAAGGCTATTCCATGCATTCACTACCCTCTCAGTAAAGTAATACTTCCTGATATTATTTTTAAACCTTTGTCCTTCTAATTTAAGACTATGTCCTCTTGTTGTGGTAGTTTTTCTTCTTTTAAATATAGTCTCCTCCTTTACTGTGTTGATTCCCTTTATATATTTAAATGTTTCTATCATATCCCCCCTGTCTCGTCTTAAAATTTAATCCTGAGAATGTTACTTTTGCCCAACATCCAGGGGACTGTTACTATTACCTAATTTAATAGCACTTATTTTATCTACCTTGGAAGGATGAAAGTCTGCTGGGATTTGAACCTACAAGCCCCAAGATTTTAACAGATTTTATTGCTGATGCAATCTCAATTTTATTGCTGATGCAAGCCCACTGAGCTATCTCACTATAGCTTCCTGTATTAACAGTGTATCAACTAAACCTGGGTCATTGATAGCTGACTGTAAGTTTTTACTTTCCACGATGCCGGTAGGTAATGCTATGATACCAGTGTGGAAGCCATCAGAAAACCCTGAAACCAAGAAATCGACGAACTGTGGAGATGGGTGTGTTGTTAAAAGTTGAGAGAACTGAATGACCTTTCCAGATGTGAAGTACTGTTTGGAATGCAGTTTATTAGGGTTCATTGTCTTTGAATGTGCACGGAAACATAGGGTACATATATGCAATAAACTACAGGCACTAAACCCGCAGGCCCCCGCATTAAAATTATTGCAAATTTGGGATTTGCCAAGGAACACGATAGGCCTGCCAAGCTTATCCTTTATAACTTTCTCAGGCCTGGCTGGCAACCTGGGTTTTGTTGGACTGAGACTGAGGTGTGTCAGTGGGAAAGACATTAGTACCGTGGGAGGTTGAAGAACACAAAGCACAAGCCGGAGTCCTGATGCAAGCGAAATGGGTACAAAACAACTCTCTATCCAGCTTATGATGTTATTAAACTGGGCCAGAGTTGCTGCCGCCTTAGCTGAAAACGACCTATGATAATCATAGAAGGCATATCCGCCGTATTTATGCCCCAGGTCAACCAGCTTGTGCATATATCTAATTCTTCTCTCCTTTGTGGCAAATTGGTACACACCACATCTCTATAGATCTCAAATGCCAGTACGAATTCAGGGATGGTGAGTTTCCAACTGAGTCTGGGATCTCTGGCCTTGAGGACTACCAATAAGTCTCCATAAGCATAGGTTTTATTCTCCACAATATCCTAGGAAGCAATGAGGAATGAGACCAGATTCAAATCCTTACCTTCCCGGATATCTTTACGGATCTGAGGAGGCACATTATGGGCAGGTGTGATCATAAGTATCTGTTTGTGATACTTGGGCCGCTACATTACCCTGTAGAATAGCTGTAGCTGCCGCTAGGTAAGTAGCAATGGATAATGGTGGGTTTGTTGCCAAACGGCCAGATTCTGATCTATCGATTTTGTCTCTGATTTGGCCCATGGAAGATAGGAGAGAGTTCATCCTGGTCTGTTAGTCGGACATGTTGATATTTCCACTAGACCCCTCCCCTGCTTCAGAGTTGTCGGTGTGAGTCTGCATCAGTCTGAACAACTCTGCTTTCCTAGCAGTAGCCGGGAATGGGATGCTTCTTCTCCCAAGTTCTGCTTGTATGCGTGGTATAGTCTAGGACCTTATAGATGGACTGGCCGACTCTTGTCTCCCAAATGGTGAACCAGACCTAGCTAGCTTGCTAGGGAGTGAAAGATCATCTCCCCCTTCCGGAGCTTGTGACATGCTAAAAGGAGAATTTTTTTTAAATTTAGGATGTTACCTCCAGGGTACTGGTTTCTAAACTAGTGCCAAGTTGCGAAGACATTCGATAAGTGATGGTAGATTAGGCCCTACTAATGCCAAGCGGCTGGAGAAGCTCTATCTATGCATTGGACTGAGGGGCTATATATCACAAAATGTAGTGGTGGGATGCTGGCCTCTCCGTAACACTTAAAAGAAAAATAGAATTGGCCGTGACTAGTGAGGCCCTCTCTATATAACTAGCTATGTGTTGGATCGAGGGCCGAATACCTTCGAGTATGAGGATGGGTGTTGGGGACCACTAGTATAAGGTGTAGAAGGCCTTTAGAAAGCCAAATATGGCTCCTATTTCCCTGATAGCCAGTAATTCATTTCCCTAAGGGACTGAAAAGAGCAGGGAGATTTAAATATAAGTCACAGGGGAACGTACCTGTAAGACTTGAAATTTGAGTTCGTAAGCCAAGTAATTGGAGGTTCAATGGTTAGTGGTGCACCTAAAGTATGTGGAAGGGAGAATTATGTCTGAGAAAATGAACCTTAAACACTGGTTTCATACAGAATCAATATAAGATTCAAATTCTCGGGACAAGGCCTATGAATTGTAGTATCGGATATTTGTGAAATGTCAGTGCACCAACGATAGTCTATAAATACCGTAACAAGACATTCTATAAGACATTTGTATTAACGACGAGAAGTTACAACTTGTGATATGACTTATGCTCCTACCCCTAAGGTGATTCCAAGACTTTGTCGTTATCAGTACAAGCGTATTGATATGTAAGCTAGCCAAACCATGCTTCCCCTAGGAACTAGTGTGAATACCGTGATGTTCCCGAATTATCACCCTAGTTCTACCAATGTAGCCACTGTGATGTTTATACTTATACTTTAACAATATATAAGTAGATGGGGCCCCCAGTATTGCTAGAGGACTGTATATCTGTAAATAATATACAATATCTTGGCGTGGATCTAGTAATTGTGAAGTATGCTTGGAAGGAAGGGAAAGGGGAGTATGTAACCATCACCAATCTAGCAAAACCGATTAAATCTCAAACTCCTCATATATATCAGTGGCTGTTAAAGTGTTGTAAGGTGAGCGCGTGCCGGCTTGCGATAAGAAGGTATTATTTGTTCACGTACCCTTTTAATAAGTAGTGAATACACTTGGACTTCTGATTGGCTAAAGTTCATGAGCTGCAACCTATAGCGCCTAAAGCAACAGAAAAGGTAATACAGGGTTAACAAGGATATGAGTGAAGTTGTAGGAGCTATAGTGTTAAAACATGCTTCTACCTCCCTCATTCTGACTTAAAGAATCCCTCAGTCAGAACTTAGCCCTATTAAACAGAGTAACACAGTATTTAAAACAATATTGTATCAAGCCACAATGTGGCAATCCGTTCCAGTAACTGTCAATCTGGTACATGACAAGCTAGACCCAGCCTTGCTGGGGAAAATAATGGTGCCCAGGTGGAGGTATCGAAAGGGAGCGTGCATATGGAGATTACCCGAAATGTTCCGTCTGTGAAGGGGTTAACCTTAATGAACGGTTTGCATGGAACTGAAACGCCGGTAAGCGGCACGCATCAAAAGGGCATTCCTTCCCCGCCGTGACCCTTCCCCACCGTAAGCCTTTTTCTGGCTTACTTTCCAAATATTTGCAGTTGATGAAATTCTGAAATGCCAAACCAACACATGTACACAATTCTAGTATCCTGTATATGGTTTTATTTTTATTTTTAGCTGAAGTGTTTCATCCAAAACAAATATTTATAGTATAGTTAATAAGACTGATGGGCTTCGAACATAGCCTCCAGCACATTGGGAGGTATGCAATGATGTCAGGGGGTGAATAGGCTTTGAGGGATGAGACTGTGACACAACGTGGATCAGCAGGGATGCCCAAAATGGAATGGCCCACCCAGAGAGGGGCAACAACACTCATATAAAGGGTATGTCATCATGTTGTAATTGCATGCCGGGGTGACTGACAACCTCCCAGCAGTCTCCACTAAGGGCAGACCATGCAGGGAGTTTTGTATAAGTACTCTCTGCCTGATTATATTGCCCTCACCACAGAGAGAGTGTCTTATGGTGTGCTGTGCTGTCTGGGGACAGATCCATGTTGTCCAATGATGTGGGGCACCAGAGAAGAACATCAGGACAGCTTGGAAGCCTATGGGATCTCAAAAAATAAATATATATATATATATATATATAGATATATATATATATATATATATATTTATATTCGCAATAAACCCAAAATACTGGTAGCATGTCAGCTCATGCATTGTCTAAAATGTGCACTTAAACAAACCTTCCTTCCTTCCATTCATGTGTCTCTGCTTAGCATATTTGGGGATGCTAAGTGTACACTATAGCTGAAACCGCAATAAATCCTCTTTGAATTGAAGACAATTATTATTTCCAGTTATTTTGATTAACAGTCGTGTTTGTCTAAACACATCGCAACTGAACTAACAAGCATATGCACAGAGGTTAAAATGTGCACCAAATCAACTGATTTATTATTCCTCCAAAAACATCCCAACTTGGAGACAGCAGCAGCACAGTAATATGTTGAGATGCAGCTCTAGATGATCTGGACACAATACATGTCCACAGTGGCTAAAATGTGCTCTAAATAAACTTTATTTATTTTTAAGTTACTCTCTCCTAAAGGCACAATGAACATTTTACTTATCTCATATTGATTGTTAATTTTATTGTAAAATTCTAAATCTTTCAATAAAAACTATTTGAAAAGGCGCAATGAACAGTGCAATTTTCTGCAGAGTGCAGTTTGTGTGTTATAGCTCACAGTAGACAGGACAGAGGGACATTTAACATTCATCTATGGATTGGAGGGCATACATTGAGTATTTAGATAGTGCAGCAGATTATTACCGTGACACAAGGCACTTGTTCTTTCAATGAGTGCTAATCTGCATAGTTGTCCTAGATTTTATAGATACCAAAAAGTTGGAGTGCGCTAGCCTGTATATACAGGGTATGCAAAATTAAAAGTATATCTGTGGATCAACTCACATGGACCAGAGCCCTATCACCCCTGGCTCTGGGTTCGAATTGCTCCAATGGAGAGGGATAAACCCACAGTATAGCAAAACAGGATACTCTTCTGAATCAGATGTAATATCGGAACTTTTTTTTTTTTTTTTTAAATCGGTTTAGTTTCGACATGTAGTTTAGTTTATGATAATTTGAAGTAATAGCAATAGTTTGAATAGTAATAGTTTCCCTCCCCCACTGCAGAATGCAAGTGCATCGTCTTAAAGGAACGTTGGCCTAGTTTTTATATTGGTCCATTACTCCCAGTCACTAGCTGCCTGCTATTAAATTATTAATTTGTTTAGTTGAGCTTTGCTTATCTTAGTTTGTGCTCTATAGTGGTTAAGGAGTCTACCCATTTTAAGGAGTTAAACTGTTTTAGAGTAGTTTGACTTCTTACTTGGCGTCTGGCAGAAGGTAAAAAGTCAAACCTATCTTAACTATTTCATTATTTACTGGGGGGCGCCAGGTTACACATGGCATCATAACCCCTACAAAATTATGTGTGTATGGTGCTTAATGCGTATTTTTAATTGTGCATTATATATACACATTTTAGGATATAACGCTTTGGAATATGATTCAATGTATAAAACACATTCTAGTGACATAAGGGGGTATTATTTCCCATATTAGCAAACATGCTAACACACACAAATTGCCAGGCACTATCACACTTACAGAGTGATGTAGAAAGCCCTGCACTTGTGCTCATACTAAGCCCAGGATTCTCTTGGGCTACATACAGTTTATTCCCGTATTCTAAGATGAAAACTGATTAAAATGAAGGATGGATCAAATGACATAGAACACGTATAGCATTAGTCTCATTTTTCGGCCAAAATATTGTATAAGGGTGTGTTTGCATTTTATTTACCGTATTTCACAAAAGAAATATTTTCAAAAGATTTGGATTCATCATGACTGCAAGTTCACATGCCAAGATGTAATTAGACGTTATAGTGTCTTTGGATCATATATGTGTGTTGAGTTTCTTTTTAGGCAATAGAAAGTATGTGAGCTGTAGAATATAAATGTGAATCAGCTGGACCAAGTTAGAAAAAATAATTGCAATTCAAAGAGAAAGGGGAAAAACATGTTTATTCTACTTTTCCAGAATGTCAAGAGACATAAAAGATTCTAATTTAGACCACAAGCTATTCATTACTGTAACCCATGTGTACACTACACAGAATATGGAATGTGAATAATAAGTAGAATACATGACATGCGCATGGTCGTCTTATCGGCATCTTGATAACTTTAACCCACATAAAACCCCTTTTTTATATAAGTATAGAAAACCAAGACTTTGAAGTTGGGTTAAAATTATCACAGCTTTATTATTTATTAAAATTTAATTTGAAATTGTATTTAATTAAATAAAGGTAATTGTCAAAAAACACTTAATAACATCATAGCACCATAACTTTTACATATAACTTTTATCCACAGACAATGACCCCACCATAAATAACATCAATACATCCATCTAAACATATAGCATTAATATAACACAAACGGTTAACACAGCCACCAAGGGCATCAATTTCCACTTGAAGGGGTATACCGAGATACCCCTACACACCCAGGTTCAGAGCTACCGACAAGCTGGAACCTACCAAAACCAAACCAAATGTCCTATTGCTCCTGAACCTAAAATATATCCCACCTGTTAAGCCGACCTACCCCCAATTTCTCTCTCCATCCCCAACCGCCATGACCAAACAGGGGAAAAAACTAATACACACTGTCCAGCCAAACAAATTAGGGAGGGGAGGGTGGGTCAGAAACAAGTAGGTGAAATTTTCAATTAGAATGGTGTATCCCTAAAATGTCTGCTATATATATATATATATATATATATATATATATATATATATATATATCTGCTATATATATCTCCATTAATCCCCACCCCCTTTGATGACTGACAGGACTCAAATTGTCAAAGCCCATTCCATTTAGCTTTGCTGTTCTATGGGCATCATTCCAGGCAGCTACAAACATACTGTATTCCCCACTCAGAGTGCTGCATTGCTGACAAAAACCTTAATTTAAGAAATAGCATTAAAATATTCTACTAATAAATATGTCACTTCACAATTTTCTTAAAACAATCGCATGGAGGATAAACTTGAATTACTGCTTACACACTTAGGTGCAAAACCTCATAAGGCATTCCTTTAAATAACCTTTAAAAACCATATATGTACAAAAATAAGGATACACACTATATTGACTAACAAGTACAAATTACTTCTAAATCCTTTATTCAACAAACCACAAAAAGTATACATAAATGTAAATCAAACAAACAATAGACAAAGCGACAAAAAAATAAAGGCAGATATACAGGTGTAATTACCACCAATAAACAAGTCTAATGGGACAGAACACGAGTCATCAAGCCCCCCCAACATTCAGCAACACTACAGCTGCCTTTCTCAAGGATGTCTGTCCTCACCTTCCTCTGCATGCTTAAATCTCCCACTCACAGCTGATGGCCATCAGTAGCAGGTCCTAATCGAAAGCGGAAGTGACGTCATCAAAAAATAACTAAATATATCATCCCAAATGTGCCCTACCATTACATATTATCCATACCCAAAAGCCACTTACATTAACCCCTTAGTAAGCAGGACATTTTTCAATTTTATTACCGTTAAGGACCAGGGCTCTTTTTCTGCAGTGGTTGTGTTTAGATGTAATTTGCCTCTTACACATTTACTGTACCCATACATATTATATACCATTTTTCTCGCTATTAAATGTTCAGTCTATAGATACCATTATTTTCATCATATCATATAATTTACTAGAATAAAAAAAGTAAAATATGATGAAAAATAAAACACAGCTGGCCATCATGCACCCATGTCCCAGTTGGAACATTTCTGAAGTCGGCCAATGTAATTCACCTCCGTCAAACCATATGTTTTGGAAAAGTACACACCCAAGGGCACTTCACATGGTGGTTTTTCAACACTTTACATGCACTAATTCTACCACCAGTCTCTGTCAAACGTTTTTGTGGTGTTATTTTTCACTCACACATTCTACTTTGGGCATCGATTCTAAGCTCCTGTTAGGGGTTATTGCCAAAGGACACCCCAATATGTGCTCGGCAACATCTCCCAAGTACAGTGATACCACCCATGCATACGTTTGTCGGGTTCACTGGTGGGTGCAAAGCAAAATGTCTGATATGCGTTTTTAAAATTTTACATATCTTGTTTGCCTATCTTCCTTTTGGGGGCCTTATCAGATATCTCAATGTATTTTCTTGCCATGAGCGTGCATATATTTGAAAAGTTGACACCCTGCAGTAGTTGAAGAACATGTGTGGAGGTAACTGTTCAATCCTCATTTTTACACACACACACTACTTTTTGACTGTGATTTAGGAGAGCCCATTGTTGGTTATTGCAAGAAAACACCCCAGGTTGTTTTCTGCAAGGCCTCCTTAGGACACCCATGCCCCCCATGCATAGGCTTGCCAGGATTTTGGGAAGGTACGGTTACAATTGTATGACTTGCAATTTGAGTTGAAATTGAGAGTATTTCTTCTGATAGGCCTATCTTTAGCTTGGGGCTTATCAAATACCCCATCTTTATAGATCGCCACGAAAGGGTACATACTTGAAACGTAGACACCCCGAGGTATTGCATGTGGAGTGCTTTGATGCAACTTTTTTTTTAGCCTGTGATTTAAGAGAGCCTGTTGTTGGTTATTGCAAGAAAACACTCCAGGTTGTTTTCTGCAAGGCCTCCTTAGGACACCCATGCCCCCCATGCACGGGGTAAATGTAACAAAACCAAAAACCCCACCCATATGCCGGTTATATGCCTTGATGCACACTGGCTTCCTTGTTCTCTCAGCTCTGCCACGTACAGGGACCTCCACAGTCCCCTCAATGTGGATGGTGGTAAGAAGGTACACATCCTTCTTGTCGCTGTACTTAACTGCCAACAGCTCCTCTTGGCGCAGAGCTGAGGTCTCCCCCCTTCGTAGCCGGGTGCGTGCAAGTTGTCCTGGGAAACCTGTGCTGTTCTTTTTAATTGTGCCGCAAGCTACTGTATCAAAACAGTACAGTAGCTTGAACAAAGGGACACTTGTATAAAAATTGTCAGTATACAAGTGGTACCCTTTGTTCATCAGGGGGAATATCAGGTCCCAGACAATCTTGCCACTGGTTCCCATATGTTCTGGGCAACCTGGAGGGTCAAGGTGGCTATCCTTTTCCTCGTACACCCGGAAGGCCTGAGTATAAGCAGTCTCGCTATCACAGAGCTTATACATCTTTACACCATACCTAGAGCGCTTGGAAGGAACATACTGCTTGAATCCCAGCCTTCCCTTATACTTCATCAGGGATTCATCCACGCATATATTCCTTCCAGGTGTATAAGCCTCTGCAAACCTGGCAGCGAAGTGGGTAATCAGGGGGCGGATTTTATACAGCCTGTCAAACTGGGGATGCTCCCTAGGGGGACACAGGCTGTTGTCGCTGAAGTGCATGAAATGCAGAATCATTTCATACCTCTTCCTCGACATACATTGGGAGTAAATGGGGGTAGAGCAGATGGGGCTACTGCTCCAGTAGGAGCGGATGGAGGGCTTCTTTATGATGCCCATCAGCATAGTCAATGCCCAGAATCTTTTAAATTCTGGAACATCGATGGGGGCCCATTGCTGCTTTGCCAAAAAAGTCAGGATTTGTTTCGGAATTGATGGGCATATAAATTAGTTTGGGCGACAATGTTCCCCAATACATCATTGCCCAGAAACACCTCCATAAACTGCTGAGGGCTAAATCCTGTGACATCCAAATTAATGCCAGGATTTGCAGTAAAGGATGGGATGTCTGGCCTCTGGCGATGAGGCACTACCCACTCCTCAGCAGTTCTGCCAGCTGGAGCAGCACGTCTCCTTCTGGCAGGGGGACTAGCAGGCACAGATACAACATCACTAGCAGCAGACACTCTATCTAGTGATGATGTATCTGAGCACCTGGCAGAGTCAAAATCAGGGTCAGAGTCTGACCTAGACGCGTCAGACTCTAGCGCAAGGGTGGCATATGACTGCTCAGCGCTGGTTGACTTCCGTGACCCATGTGACATGATCACAATCACTTTACTTAGTGACCTGTCACAGAAAAAAAAAAGAAAAAAAATTAACCCCTAAAAAAATGCACAGACAGCAAAATAAGTGCTGCTGTGCAAGAGCCTGTGATCTGTATAGTGATCACTGGCAGGACAGGGGTTAATCGTTCTGAAAAGAGCTTTTGGGTCTCAAAAAAAAAAAAGATCACAAAAAAATGAACCCCTAAAAAAAATGCACAAACAGCAAAAAAGTGCTGCTGTGCAAGAGCCAGTGATTATAGTGATCACTGGCAAGACAGGGGTTAATGGCTCTGAAAAGAGCTTTTGGGTCTCAAGATTTTACAAATCCCTACCTATAAACACCTAAATCTCTCTAGCTAAACCACAGATCTCTCTCCCTCTCTCACTAAAACACAAGTGAAGAGAGGGAGGCAGATCCACACTAATCAGAGAAATGGGGAACACACTTGGGATGAAATTGCTAATGGGGCAAGCTGTGATTGGATGACCCCAGCCTGCCCCTTATGATGCGGCATGCTAGGGACACCCCCAGAAGCCCCATCATTCACTGCCTTTAGAAAGGGAGGGGGGTTAATATTGATCATTCTATTTATTTTATATTTATTTTATATATATTATTATATATGCACTGAGTGCCAGGACCCCTTGAGGCACTCAGCACATGAAGAGCATCACTGCAATACTATCAGAGCTTCCAGAGCTCAAAATAGCTGCAGACATACCAGGTACGTCCAAGGTCATTATGGACCGTTTTCTGCCAGACGTACCTGATACGTCCGCGGTCGGGAAGGGTTTAAACAAGTAATTAACCTTCTTGCTGTAGTTGCAGATATATTCTGCTTCGCGCATGTGCATTATGTGTCCTAATAACAAGAGCACCATCTTGATTATTGGATTTGCCCTCAATAACCGAGACGCAAGTAACTCACACGTATGCGCAAATCATCCGATCTCGCTGGGAACATAACGCCACTGCCACAGCACTCCAAACTTGAGTAGTAGGAATTTCCACAGTGCAGGAGACCGCTACATAACAAACATGCGCATACTGCATAATTAAAACTCAAGGATAATCACCTTTATAGTAATCCATATTAAATCATAGAAACCATCACCAGTAAGAAATAATAAACATTAACCACCAATACAAGAGCACCACCATACAGTGCATATACAATTCATTTATGAATACATCCATAGTGCAACATAGAATATAAAGACATGAATGATGCAGGTATATGGTGGTTTGTGTTCCTGACCCTATAATGTCTCTTTACCTTTTTACTGCAATGTATAACGATTGCACAGAGCAAGTGCTCCTTTTCAAATTCAGAACAAAATCTTATAAAATGAACAGCACTTCTTTTCCACTCTACAATTGTGATATCAAGTATAACTGTAAAGCTTACACTGGAAGAACATGTAAAAAAAAAAAAAAAAAATTTGAATAGTATTTTAAATTACTGCTGCATATATTTTTACATGGTAAATGACAATAAAGTTGAATCTGAATCCGGATCTGAATCTGAAGTTTGGAATCTAAATGGTGGTTTTAACACTATAGGGCAGAATCAAATTTCTCTGCTGGGTTTTCAACCAGTTCCTCTGCCACAGGCAGAGGAAGTGTAAATAATGTGTCCTCCAGCATGATACATGAGCTAATGCATGTCTTTAGCATGTTATTTAGTTTTTTTATTGGTCCAAGCCACACAGATAACATTGTATACAAGCTGACTGATGGTGATAGGAATTTATCTGATAAAATGCCTGACTATGTAATCATGATAATCTATTTTACAGCAACCATGAGAGTGTGTGTTAATGGTGTCCCCAAGCACATGAACATGAGGCACACATAGTCTTCCAAAAACATGGTAATTTTCTTAACAATATTGGTTGTCAGGGTTGGCTCAGCAAAGTGAGATCTAACATAGATAAAGACAGAGGGATAGAAGAGGCATATTACCGGATCTTAGAGTAGCTGGGCTTAACTAAGTTGGAACTATGAAATAAGAGGCTAGAGAGGCCAAAAAACGCATTACGGACTGGAACAGGTTGATAAACAATCTGGGTCTGCTACTCGAACAGGGTAGTTATACAACCCGGGTCTGACTAACAAATAAAAGAGCGCAGGAATATTCAAAGGATAAGCCATGCCAAAAACAATGAAACAATATCAGGACAAAAATATCACTAGTATTCTGGAACCACGAAAGAGCCCAAAGCAGGCAGAAAAAGAGAGACCATGTACCTGACTCGTAATTTCTTGCTGGCAGCAATTAAGTCAGAAAGGTAGCATCTGTGATATTCACATTTAACACACAAAAAAAGGGAATCAATAAATCAAGAGGTCAAGAAATAAAATAGAATCATGCCAGGATATCAGGTTACACAGTGGCACAGTAAGTAGTGGTCAACATTATCACCTGGAAACCAGGGTTTTAAGTCCCATCAAAGGTAGGTTTCCTGATGCAGGTGTCGTTACTATCATGATAATTCACTAAAGTTTAAATGGTCACATACTAATTGGGCTAAAACCATCCTTCTGCATATTGTGCTATGCGGAGTGCAATTTAACTATATCCAGGTAACTATGTCGAAATTGGTAATAATTGGCAAGGGTGCCGGCTGGCTGCCTCCACATTATTAAATAAATTAAAATCATGTGAGCATCAATAAAACCATCATTTTATCATAAAGAAGGTTTTAAGCCTCCATAAGCCCCACCTGCCATGCTTACTAGCCAACCAATCAGAACACTTATATTGCAGATTGTGGGTAATTGTATCATGCTTTGAAATAGCTGGCGTAGCATGGAAAAGCCTATGTAAGGGCTTTCCACGCAACCAGAGGTCAGTCTGCCGCAAGCCCTCCATAGGTGTATACGGATTAATTTTATTGCAATATGTTTTTTTTGTTTTTTTAATATATAATATGGGGATCTTATTGACTCCCCCATTTTTATTTTTTAATTGTATTGTATTGTGTAATTGTATTGTATTATTTTTTTACTATTTAATGTCGTGGCTGGCTAACAATCCATGACCGGCTACCATATAATTAACCCTTGCACTGCCTAGGTGTTTTTTTGTTTTTTTTAAACTACTTACCCGCTGACTGCAAGCACAAATGAATGTAACACATCTTCAGAGTTGGTCAAGGCTGTGGATTTTTTTTTTATTAGGTTCCTGGTATAAATATTTGTTTATCATCTGTTACATGTTCTCTTTTTAATGATAAATAACAATATAATAAGCAAAAGATATGTGGTTGGTTTATCCAAATGAAACTTAAGGTATATGTGTTTGTTTGCTTTTTGCCTTATATAACATGAAGCCCTGTAATGCAGTATGGGGCATACGCATAGTTTGGACTAGTTGAAAGAACAGAATGTATGGGATTATGCAATAATATGAAAATTACTGCCAGTATGTCTGTTAGAATGTATATAATCCTCTGTGTCGACCTTCCTAAGATGGCAGAGCACCTATTGGAACGCTTTTCTTCCTTTCTGTACGTTAGATGCCCCCCCCATGTATAGTGTTTTAG
>OW240915.1:85299578-85316375 GCA_933207985.1 Pelobates cultripes
CAAAAACACAGAGTACAATTGAAAGGACAAGATCACATTCTTAGGATTAAGGATTTCTCTTAAGGGGGAAATCTTTATTTGTTAAAGTTGACTTAATGTGGGATTCTATTCTTGTTATCGAAGGAAAGAGGATGCTAGAAATAGAATGTATATATCCAGGTTATCTAGCTGTGGTACATATTTAATTGAGGAATGACAATAATGAAACACTAATTACATGAGCAAAATACATGTGCCTGGTTGTCAATCACAGTCAGGCAATCAAGGGGTTAGTCAAAAAAGGTAAAAAAAATAAAAAGTAAAAAAATCAAAAGGGGAAGAAAGAGAGAAACAAACAAATAAATAGAAGAGGACCAAAAAAGTCTTGAAAAAACTATTCATAGAAATTGAGCATAGGTAGAAGGAACATTATCACACTTACCAATGGTGTAGTCTCTTGAGGTGTATATGGGAACTCCATGCAGGAGACCCTGGTGACTGCCAGGTAGCAGACCAACTGGTTGTAAATGTACTTTGCAAGAGATGCAGACAAATCATGGTCTAGATGGAATAATGTAGTGAGTAAAAGGTAAGTAACAGTTAGAGAGTCTTCCTGAACTGTGTGGTACAAATCAGAATCTGTGAGGTAAGGGTTATTCATAGGAAGTGTTTGCGGTCATAATCTTCCTTAAGCCCTATAGATGATAGTGTTTCTAAGGTGCTGATCCATTTAGTTTCCCTTTGTAACAAGAGTCTCTGCCTATCTCCACCTCTTCATAGTGAAGGGACTCTGTCAATTACCTGAAACCTCAACTGATTGACGCCACTTAAAGTGTCTGGGTACTGGGGCTTTACCCACTCCTCACTGCAGTGCCGCCCTGATACTCCTCTTATGTTCACCTATGCATTCTTTTACGGGTCTGATAGTCTCCCCCACATATGCGTACCCACAAAGACACCAAGATATACACTACAAAATCTGACTTATACCTAACTAAGCCTTACTTCAGTAGTGGGGAAAGTACTGGAAACCATGTTAAAGGATAGGATTGTTGAACATCTAAAATCACATGGATTTCAAAATGAGAGACAACATGGGTTTACTTCAGGAAGATCATGCCAAACTAATCCAATGTTTTTTTTGATTGGGTAACTAAAATGATAATTCAGGGTGGTGCAGTAGACCTTACCTAGATTTCAGTAATGCTTTTAACACTATTGCACATAGAAGGCTTATCAATTAACTGCAGTGATATTGCAGAAGATCCTGATGGTAAGGTAAGTGCAATATAACGAATCTTGGGTGTAAAAACCCAACAGCAGAGTATAGAATATTTGATACAGTACTAACCTCAACATCTGAGGAAAGGGATTTAGGAGTAATTATTTCAGATGACTTAAAGGTAGGCAGACAATGTAACAGAGCAACAGGAAATGCTAGAAGAATGTTTGGTTGTATAGAGAGAGGTATGCCATTGTAAAAAAACGCTGGTGAGACCTCACATTCAGAAGGGCTACAAAACTCATTCATGGACAGCATGATAAAACTAAAGGTGTAGCAGAGCTCCCTGTACCCCGACTGGGTAACTCCTCCAAAGACGACTTCTAAGCTAGAGCAGGGGAAAACCTCTGCTCTTGCCCCAGTTGCCGTGGTTTGACTGTGGTTCTTCTGGAGCCTCTCCATCCTGGAACTATTCCCTTCAAGGGATTGGAGTCCTGGCAGCTGTAGTCCTTACAAGGACTTTCCCCAACGAATCCTCCACAAGCTGGAACAAGGTGATAATTAGTGATTAGCCCTTTACCCTCCCAGTAACTAGACAACACATAGTTCTGGGTGTCCAACTGATTTTAATGAGCCAAACTCTGCCTTTTATGCACACACCCCTAGCATGAGGTCTCCATTCAGCTCAAGTCTCTCCCAGAAATCTCTGGGCCTGGGAGATAATTGTGTTAATGATCGATAAACCAATTATCTCCCAGGAACAGAGAGGCAAACACAAAAAAATAAAACATAAAAATATAAAACAACATAAAAAAATACAACAACCCCACAAATAATAAATCCCAGAATAGCCCTGATCTGAGAGCTCAAGTTCTCTAAAATGCACTCAGATCCATGAAGTGTAGGGAAAAGAAGAAACCGGGCAAAATTTTCTCACAAAAGTGAGAACAGAGCCCCTGGATATATGACAGTATCCTAACTGTGTAAGTGGTAAATAGCTACAGTAGAAGCAACTGTAACAAAAAAAGTAACACAAGTGACTAATAAATTATATACAGTAACATCCTAGCCTTGTAAGGCTATTCCTTTAACTCCCACTATTGTACTAATGACAATATAACTAATGCACACAACCGGCATTATTATCAGTTTGGCCAATATGAGCATAGTTGAGTAAACAGGTAAATCATCAGTAATGAGTTGCGAGATTCTGTCCATAGTGTGTTAAACTCATGGTGCTTGAGATAAAATATCTCAAATAATATCGGGTACCAGTGGTTATCTGTCTGTATCTTCAAATTGCTATCCACGAGGAGCCAATATAACCAGAATTATGTCTGCAGGATCACAAGTATACAAATGGTATTACCAAATCCCAATGAGTCCTCTTAGGGCACAAGTCCACTGAGGACCACCTTGGTAAAAAAATATAGAACAAGCCTCTATCCCTTTAGAATCTAATTAGAAATGTAAAGTAAAATGATTAGAAACTTAAAAGAATGATTGCAAATTCATCATGCCAAACGTGCCGTGCAGAAAGTGAAATAGCGTGCCCCCCAAAAAATGAAATAGTATCCAACAAACAAAACAACCCGACATGCATTTTGGTGCAAAAGTATGTGCACCTTCACCAGGGGCCAAGTGAGTAATGAAATCTGTTCCCTTTATAAAGGTGTACCCTACGTGTTTCCCTGTGGTCGGAGACAATAACTGATACATACATCATACATCATGCACCGAAACTTCATTCACACGGTGCCTCCCATTTACACAGGGGCCAATCCTATACAATGGGGTGGGTGTCTTCTCCTTTTGTGGACAGATGATATCAATCAAACCAGAGAGACCTAGTTGTAAAGTATAGTATAATCTTGATTGCATAAACGCGGTCCTGAAGAGAATACAAGTTAGCACTGACAAATTCCGTGACAGACAGCAAGAGAAATGTACAGTTCATGAGAACGTTCACTTACCGGGAGCCAAACACCGATAGATACATATACATGTGTACAGCCCAATAGGGAATCATCATTTCCCACTGTAAATTCCCTAATTATCAGGGAACCACCGCACACACAGACCAAATGTGTGGCAGACTACAAAAGCCACAAGGTTGTTTCAAATTAAAAGCACCCACAGCACAGAGGGCCACCAGAGAAAATCTCAGATACGTCCCAAGTGTGTGCCCTACGCAAGACATTTTGTAGATTGATTAAGGGGTTAATATGATCAGTAAATTCATTTTCAAATTGCATAAGTAATCATAGACTCTCCTGGGTATGTGCAATCTGGATGTTAGGCATGCACAATCTAGCTAATATTTACACATTGACGTGAAACTTCCTACCAGTCTATGAGGTGATATGGGTAAGTGGATCATGAAGATGTGGTATCTTTCGATATCAAATAATCTGGTTTAGCACCTTACAATTTCCACAGTATTTATCCACAGAGTAAAATATATTTATTGACATGTCATACAAGATCTTTGTCCTAAGAGTAAATAACATGTATGGTAAATCAGATGTGTGCACGGTGTGATATAACAGCATGAAGTGTCATAACTAAGTTTTAAGGTTGCTCAATGTAATTCAATCCCTCTCATCATTTTGTGACAACAAAGTTGGTGCTGTATTTTGAAGGCTCTCTACTAGATTCTTGAGAAACCAGGGGGCCAGGTTAGCCAGAACATGAGGGACAGAAAGAGATTAGTGCAATTTAACACCAATTTTCAAATGTTAGGATGTGTTACAGTATTAGAATAGCTAGGTATATACACAAACCACAAAAGAGGATACTAATGGGAAAAAAGATATATACAGTGCTATATTCACATAGAAATGATAGCCTTGGCAGAATACTTATTCAGAGATGAACAAAGCATAGGTGAAGTCTTCATTTAGGCCAGGTGGAGACAACGTTTTTAATTTATATATCCAGAAACTCTCTCTTTGAAGTAATTTATTATCAATATCACCTTTTCTTGGTCCGAAGACCCCTTTTTCAATGCCGCTGAAGCATGTACCCTCTGAAGAACTCTCATGATGTAATTTGAGATGTTTGGAGATAGGTGTGTCGATATGTCTAGAGGGATTAACGGAGTTGACATGTTCGAGTATATGTTTTTTGATACTTGATGAAGCACTTGATGCATTGCTGATCACAAGAGAGGAGTATATTTTTATGCTAGTCAAAAAAACAAAAGTTGCCACTTTCTACGCACTACCAAAGATCCACAAGAAGCAGCTTATTCTATCTTGTAGACCCATTGTATCAGGAAGGAACAACTTGACACAGAACTGTAGCATCTATGTAGACCACATTCTAAGGGAAATTGTGAAAATTCTCCCTTCACACCTTAGGGTCACAGTGTGTTTTTTTGTTACAGTTGCTTCTACTGTAGCTATTTACCACCTACACAGTTGGGATACTATCATATATCCAGGGGATCTGTTCTCACTGTTTGCCCGGTTTCTTCTTTTCTTAGCATATTGTAGGGTTTAAGACCCGAAACACCACTGGAGTGTCTCACTGGTGTATTAACTCTGTGACCGGGAACATATTTACAGTTGTGTACACTTACGTTGATGTATACTGGTGTGTTCCCAGTCACAAAATCTTTTTTGCTCTTTTGGTGTGTAGGGAAAATGCCTCTGTGTTAAAGTTGTGACCGGCTTCACAAGTGGTTCTATGCCCAAAATTGTTCCAGGGCGTTTGGTGCTTTTGCCGATCAACTTTAGGGGTGCTATGCCTGGCTCTCATGTTGTTCCTCTTAGCCTCAGGCATCTTCCCTCCAAAAAGTGCTCTCCTCCAGGATTTCAAAGTGGTTTAAAACCCTGGACCAAGATGTTCGGGAACCGCACGGTCACCTCATGCCGAAAACAGTTCCTTAACATTCGCAGCAAAGTCCAGCTGAGGTGACCGAGAACTCACAAAGTCATCATGCCAAAAGTAGCTCCATAGCGGTCCCAGCTAAATACTACTGAGGACTATTTGTGGGTTTGGTTCATGTGAACGGCCGCCAGGGAGCTAGCACTTGATTTCATTTGAATGAAGAAAACGTGCCAAACCAGGAGCACCCAGTGAAAGCTGCTAATTGCAGTTTACAGGGTAACTCCGAAATGGTGTCCCAGACCTGGACCATAGTCAGTTTAATTTAATTTAATTCTATCTGATGATATCTGTATCCATACTGAACATAATGCTTCTAACTATAGAATCCAATGTAGGTCTGATCAAATAATATTTTGGGATTCTATTCTGAGACATAGAGGAAATATATTCTCTTAACATTTCTACCATAAAACAACAGGTTAAATGAAGCTTACATATTTCCCAAAATAGTATCCTGTCTCTAAATGCTGTCACTAGTTTTGATTTGAAAATATGTTACATAACTATATTCTTTAAGGCGATAGTGGCCCTGAAGTAGTTGCAACAACACTTTTCTAATCTAGGCCCTGGGGAGATAGCGCAGCTAAGCGGACATGTAGGAGTGTGGGGATAGATGCATGGGATTGGTTGGGAAAGAGTGTGTGGGTCCCCCCTTGTGTGTCCCTGTTCTATCTATGTGCCCCTTCCTCTATGTGTGTCCCTACTCTGGCTGTATTGTCCCTATTTTATGTGTGTGTCCCTATTTTATGTGTGTGTGTGTGTATCCCTGTTCTGTCTGTGTGTCCCCCCTGCTGGTCACTTATTTCAGCTGCCTCCTGGTGTGGAGCGTGGGCTTACCTCTGCTCTTCTCACAGATCCTGGCTGCTGTTACTGGACCTGCCCAGCAGGTGGCGCCTGGAACAGGTGGGATGAACACAGTGAACCCTGGTTTTCTTGTCTATTTGCTTCACCTTCTGTGTCTGCGGTGCTGCGGTTGGAGCGCCAGGCTTTTCACGGGTAAGTGTGTTTTTTCCGTTAGTTTCGTAATTCAGTAATAAAAAAAAAAAAAAGAATGAATAAAATGACAAATAAAAAACATAAATAAATAAAAGAAAAATTAATAAATAAAAATGAAATAAAAACAGTACGTGGACACCGCTTACCAGGGAGTCCACTCTGGTTATTCCCCCCCCCTCCCCATTCTCAATATTTATTGTATGCTTTAGTACAGTTTCCTGCAGCGTCCTGCGCAGCTAATAGCACTGGCGATGCCTCCCAGGAGGCGGACGTTTCATGTGGCTCAGGGCGCTGCTGATGTGCACATATAGTCCGCTTGGCTGGCGCTTGTCACAAAGTACTAGGGAGCAGATTGGGGAAGGTTTTTATTGGAGATGGGTTCCCTCCTGCCACTGGGGGTCCTTTGATTGAGAGGGACGGGGGGGGGAGACTCCGGGAGGGACGTGAAGAAGAGAAGAAAAAATAAATAAAATAAATAAATAAATACAATAAAAATACAGTACTCGGATACACCCCATGACACATAGGAATTGTGTCCGGGCATCGACGGTTGTGGATAGCATTGTCGGGGAGAGGGCTCCCCGAGAATGCTCGCAATTGTTCTGTTATCAGGACACTCTCTGGGACGCATGTCATCCCTAGGTTGAGCTGGGTTGGTGGAGGTACGTCTTGCACTTTCGTCCATGGTTGGCGTGCGACCATTTCTAGCCTGAGACCAGATGATTTTCCTTTATGTCTCTCACGGTGCGTTTTCGTCATTTTTTTGGGGGGATGTGGGGTGGTGGGGGAACACCCACCTCCTCACTGGCCCCCTAGCCGGAGGCTAGGCGGTGGTTGGAAATTCACCGACAGCCACGTTAAGTGGGGTCCTCGTGCCGTTCCATCCCGTCTCCCACGGTTTCATGCAGGTAATCTGTTGGGATAGGGGACATGGGTGGTACTCTGGTTGTAGCGCCGTTTGAGTCTGGGAAGTGTCTGGTTAGGCGGGGTTATCCCGGGGGTTTCACAATGTAATGGCCGATGCTCTATATTGTTCGTTGTGGGACGTACTTCGGGTGGGGGCTCCGCAGGGCCAAATTATAGGGCAGTGGAGATGTGGTCACTTGGTCTAGGGGACTGATGAAGCTGGTCCATGGGTCGGTTTCTGAGGCGACGTGGGGCCCGCTACAGTAAGGTGTGAGTGATCGGGCTCCAGGATTGGACTGCTCGTCTACATGTTTTGTTCCATCCCTTAAGGGCGTTGGGGACTGGGGGGTAGTCCTCCTTAGTGAGTTCTTCAATTTGTAGGGCTCCCAGGATAGTTTGGATTATACAGTTCCAATCAGGGGCGGTGCCGGGTTCCGTCATTTGTCCTGTTTTCCTTAGGTGAGTGCTATTCCGTCCCCTGGATTATTCGGCCTCCTCACCCCTTGTTTGGTTCTCAGAGACAGGTTTTCTCTCCTGTGTCCATTTTGTTGGGGTGTTCCATTTGGGGCTTGAATTCCTGGGTTAGGATGGTGTGGAGTTAAGGGGGCATTCATTCCGGATAGGGGTGACTACAGACGCCGCCAGGCTTGGCGTGCCTGCGCCAATGGTTCAGAGGGCTCGAATGGTGGGAGTCAGGGTGGTGGGTTCCTTAGGTTCACCGTGCCAGTCTCCGAATGGATTTCTCTCCGCGGTTACGGTCCCCTCCCCCCCCGGAATATGGATGGTGGGATGCTCATATGTAATTTGGGCCAAGAGGCGGGGGGCGAGTGGTTGGATCTTACACCTTCGGGGGCAGAGATTCGGTGGTCTGGCACCAGATACATGAGGGGGGTGTGGCTACTCCTCGTATGGGGTCACCTGTCCCGCCTCCTGGGGGTACCAGGGGTTTTGTCATCTCTGGGTGGAATGACCTGGGTTCGGTGACGGTTTGGGTGCTCTTAAATCTGGACATGTTATGCATTCTGTTTCTTCCCAGAGGTTCTCAGGGGCTGGACTGAGGCTATTGTCCGTTGCTGTTGGCAGTGCGCTAAGCAATGTGAGTGCCCTGGTGCGCTGCCGTCGGAAATCGGATGAGATGGGTGTCTAGGTTTGTCTTGGGGGCTTGGGGGATTCCAGTTCGCCGGATGTGGCCTAGTTATCTCGAAGGGATGGGTGCGCTTGCTGGAGGTCGGATTAGGCCTATGTTAATCTAGCGCTGCAAGAAGTGGTGGAACAGGCCATGGCTGGCTGTGGTGGGGTCCCCCGCTGATTTTAGGTGTAAAACAGCAGGGTTGTGGTGGGGGTATGTCCTTGCCAATTGAGTTTGAGGGGTTACATTTAAGTATATGCAATGAGATGAACAAGTTTTAAGGTCTCAACCTCCCCTGCTTTAAACGGTTAACATTAGGTTGCCTGAGGTGTCATGCCCATTGAGAGTGGATAAGGTCGGCTGATGGCGGGCATTGGAAAGATATGATTTTTATGATGAGGGGGGAGGTGAGAGGACGTGGTTATTAGAAACCACTGTATGTTTGTTGGCAAGGACGATTGGGTCACTGTATAACACAATGTGTGGAGTCATATATGTATATATGTTAATTTATGCCTATTTTTGTCTAACGTTTTGGTTACAGAAAAAGAAGAGGTTTAATAAATAAAGTTATTGATGTGTTATGCATTAATTTAGTTTGTGATAATAAATGCTGTTGCCTGTTTCATCCATACTAAGTGGTCTGTCGTTATTGGGGGTGTTGAATGGGGTTAGTTTATGTTCTAGGCTGCATCCCCACTACGTACATACAAGGCTTTAATATTCCCTACAGCCTAAACTATCATTTGGTGGAAATATACATTTAAGCCATGGATGGGGTCTTGAGTTTGTATTTGTTTTTTAATACAACTTTAGAACAATAATAATACATACAAACACAATTGACCTGTCTGTTGCTCCCACCTTATACTATTCTTGCTGACAAAGTTAAACACAATCCCCCACTGTAGACAACAATTAAAGCCTTGATATGTACACATCTGAAGTTAGGAGTACAGTAACAATATTCTTGATTCATATGCTTTTTCCATGTGTCAGACTTCCAAACTGGAACTACTATAATATGTTTTTGTGATTTGGAGTTGGGGGACATTGACATGTAAGGAGAACAGTGTAAATAGGAAATAACAGAACACATATTGCCTACACTCAGTTCAAGGCACCCTACACATATCCCACTTTTTTAGCTATGTACAGATAAGAAACAATTTACACTCAGTGTAGTTAATTTTTGGTTCACAAATCAGATAAATACATGATAAAACCATAGCATGTTATTTACTCAATAGTACAAAAGATACTATAATCTGTCCACTGACAGATCATCACCTACGCACATGGCTGTTAATAAATTATCTGTCATTCCCACCTTGTATCATATGCAATCCTTTTTTGTTTACAAATAAATTGTTCACGTTGTTGCCTGTGCCATAATAAGAGTAGATGCAGAGGTAAATAATTCAGCCTAATTATCCCCAGAGGAATGATTTTGCCTTAAACTGCAGAAAGCTGCAAACAGTCTTGTTCCATTGTTTTATGTTGCTGTATTTATGAGAGAAATAGAAACCTACAGGTAAACATTAAACTCTCTGCAGAAATGGCAATTTTGAGTGTACTTGCCAGGGTTGTCCCAAACCCCATAAAAATGTGTTAAAATCATCAGGAAAACCATATGAAGTTGTGGATATTTATAAGCATATAACAACAAAGATAATGCAATATGGTCGCTGCAGTGCCAAAACAATATATATATATATATACAATTCAACTAGTGCAGCAAAAGTGTGTAAAGCTGTAATGTTCATCAGCTGCAAAATGTAACAGCATAAAATGTGCAGCTTAGTAGATAAGGCCCACTTATGTTACCTTCTCATTTTATGGATATATATAGACAGGCCTGGCCTGGCACTAAGGTCTCCATTTACTCTAAAATGTTTGGCCCAACGGAAGCAGATTGATTCCGGCAACATGACTCTCAACTTTGTGCCACATCATGTAACCCCACAAACTCAGAGCTTCTCACAGTCTTTAAGGCTCCTGTGCTAAAACCTCATGCTATTTTAAGTATATTTATTTAATACATTATCATGTTTTCATATCTAAATGTTCAAATAAAGGTTCTCTTTTGTATTTACTTCATGGTCATGTGATCACAATGGTGGTTATGTGACCATGACTTAATTTTGCCATGATTTTGAATTTTCCACTCTCCTATAGATGCAGAGGTGCCAGACAATTATGTAATACACTTGAAAATGCCTTGCCTAAGGTGAAATGTGTTGTGTATATTTTATATTGTTTTTAAATGTATCTAATAAAGTATTTTGGCTCATACCTACACTGTATCAGACAATATACTTTTGAGATACTTTTATTAATTTTGTATTTTATATTATTTTAACATTTTGTTCCTGGCACTTTAAGTGAAGAATCCTACCCTTTGCAGTGGATCATCTGACCCTTTGTGAGGATTATACCACCAGAGCTGAATACTTTGAGCAGTTTTCTCAAGAAATTATGAGTATGAGTCTTATTACATTTTTATTAATGCAGAGAAAACTATTTTGTATTTCCTTTATATTTTATGTGCATATTGCCGTGATTGAGAATCCTAGGACCAACACCTATTCATATGGTTGGGATTATACTTATGATTATGATGCAAACTCCCCCTTTGTGAGTGTACTTTTTATTTACCACACTCTCCACTTGGGTTTGCAATATTACACTGTTGTCTTCTCCCAGTTTCTTTTTGAGAATGATCTCATTATCTCATCATCCATTACTGATTACCATAAGTTGTTCTCTACAAGGCTATACTGGAATCATCTGATTGCATGCTATTCAAACTAAATCTGATATGAAGCTCTGAAAAAAGTGAAACAAAGGGGGGAGAAGAGTCTGCGCTAAACCTGAAGAAGGAGCAGCAACCCTATAAGGGAATCCCTCAAGAAACCCTTTAAGAGACAGAAAAATACAAAAAAGGGGGGTAAGGGCTGCGCTAGTAAATAAAAAAATAGGATATAATCAATAGACAAAGTTTGTCTAAAAATGAATAAAAACAGTCTCACTGTTATGTGATGGTAGGGTAATAGTCCTCAGGTGTTGATCCGTCCGTATGGTGGCAGATAGTCCATATATGTGGAAATAAAAACAAATAGAGAGCTTCCAATGGTGAAATATAGTACGTCTAAATGTGATGTATAAATCAAGAGAAAAGTATTCCACTCACATTTGTTGGAGCTTGAACCAGCTCTAGGAGAAGAGGCACTTAGTGATTTAATCCCCACTATCGGATACACTTTAGTGATGGATCCGTCTGTCCGACTTTGGGTTTCCTTGATGTAGGCTGGGACCTACTCAGATGTGCGTAGTTCTTTGATGCTTGGGGAGATAGGTCCGCCTCTCCAGTTTGGAATAATGGGTATCCACAAAATATATAAAACAGTAGATAGTGCTCTCAGTATGAACAATAAAATTATTATTTAAGAAATAAGTTATACTTACAAGAATAGAGCAGACAGATACTGCTCTATTACCACAGCGCTGGTGGAATTATCCCCACCTGAGGATTTCTTTGGACCGGATACACTTCAGGGTTATGTTTTTTTTTAAATATTATTAAAAATAAAAATTAGAAATAAATAAAAGATAAAAATAAAAGATATAGTATAAAAACAATATATGAGAGTGCCAGGAGTAGTTGAAATGTATAAAATACAATAAAAATAAGTATAAGATTGGTCCTAGTATAAAAGGCTAACCAAAATTAACTTTTATTGATTTAAAATACACTTTTTAAAACCATTTACGCGTTTCACCTATGAGGTTTTTTCAAAATGGTAAAAGAACATAGGTTTTTTGTATTTTTCTGAAAAATGTGAGTTGACATTCACTTAGTGTTTGTGTGTCCCCTCCTCTACTTAAGTCTGCACCATCGCTCTGTTATATTTGTGGACTATATTCGGTTGGACTTCTTTCATAATTTTAATTTTTTCTTTATTGTTTATTTGTTAATTGGCTCAACCTGTGTTTTCATATCTTGTGTTGATATGTTAGTTTTACTTACTCTATGTGTTCATAATTAACTAGCCATAGTACACTACTCATAAAGTATGCCAAGTGGCTTAATTGTTTTAGAACTGGGGTCCATATATACAAAATTTAGAACCTTCTGTTAAAGCATTCATCAAAGAAATGTTTTAATATACTTGTTTATACACTTAAACAATGTTACCTGAAGTAGAGATGTTAAGGCTCCAGTTTGATAAGCATACTTTAGAGGGAATCAAAGTAACAATTTAGCTGGACATGATGCACATCACGATCTCCTACTACAATTGTAGTCTATTTGTGTCATACCTGCTCTGCATTCCAGACATCCTCCAGGTAAACAATGGAGGTTATATACAAAATCATAAAATAAATGTAAGTGATACATTGATATTATTACTTAAAAATAAAAAGAATAAGTGCAGGTAGTGAACATCTATAGAGACCTTGGCCTGTATCTGACTATTTTCATTCCTTATATTATCACATTAAGTTCAGCAACTCTAAGTCCCAGTAACATGCCTTTATTGTACAGTATAAGATTACGCTTGTCTCACTGTTTACGAGTTATGGTGTCTAACCCCAACAATATGTTAAAATGCCTACAATGATTATATTGCTCTGTTCTGCAAATACCTGTATTTGACTGTTATTCTCTTACTATACAGTTTATTTAATGAACATTAGAAGTATTTGATGTGAAGTTCCTGAACCTGTAACACAGGGACTTTGCTTCACACACATATAATATAGTTGCAATAAAAAAAAGATTGAAAGGAAATATTTTGTCTAATGTGTGATTTGTTAAGCCTGCCATTAAGCTTGTATGCCAATGACTCATACAAGACCGGAATGTGACTGTTTGCCTATAATATGCCCACTAAATTATACAACAAATAATGATATACCTGCTACTGTTTCTACACAAAGTATTTTCTAAACAAAATGTATTTTAGCAGGTTTGAGAGTAACAATGTTATTTTGTATAGTTTGTTCATATTTCTGCAGATAGGCAGATGGGTTTACCAAAGTCTTAAATTACAATTTGCAGGAGCAATAATTTGCAGGAATTGTGTACATAAATAAAAGGAAAACTATAATCATTGTATAATTATTGATGGTAATATATGATTACATTTAATAAAGACTGTTTTGGAATTAAAGTAATACATAAATGTAAGTAAATACCTCTTTATTTTAGTTCATCTCCTTGCTTGCTCTTGCTTTATAGGGGAAATCTTCATCAGTTGGAAATAATCTATATATCTGCCAGGATCATGCACAATCTGAATAGCTGAACACATCTCCAAGCACATTGATCGTCAAGGTCACTGGTAAAGTAAGTAATGCTTCTGACCAAAAAGGATTTAAATATAAAAATGACCACCTTTATATAGCAAGAACCAACATTATGTATGCTGTAATAATACTTAGCACTTATTTTAATAAGAAAATGCACTACATGGTCAAAAGTATTGGGACACTTGATCATTACACCAACAAGAACTTTTATTATATTGCATTATAAAAAAAAACACATAGACATTAATATGTAGTTGGTATCCTCTTTGCAGCTGTAACAGCTTCTGTGGATATTTTTACCCATTTATTCAGTGCAGCATTTGTGAGGACAGGCCTTCCCCCAAACCATTCCCACAATATGAAAGCATAGCATTGTCCAAAATGTAATGGCATGCTAAAGAATTAAGATTTCCCTTCACTGGAAGTAAAGGGCCTGGCCAACCTCTGAATAACAGCCCCATACTAACATCCCTCCTCCACCAAACAGTTGGCACAGTTGGCACATGCAGTCAGACAAGTAATGTTCCCCTGCTTTCCACCAAACCCAGACCTGCCCATCAGACTGCCAAACAGACAAGCTTGATTCGTCACTCCACAGAACACTGCTCCAGAGTCCAGCAGCGGCATGGTATACATGCTTGACATTGTACTTGGTGATATGAGGCTTGCATGCAGTTGCTCAGTCATGGAAACCCATTCCATGAAGTTTCTGTGCACAGGCATTGTGCTGATATTAATATCAGTGGAAGTTTGAAGCTCTTCAACTATGGGATCAGCAGACAGTTGATGACTTCTAAACACCCTGTGCCTCAGTTGATGCTGTTCAAAAAAGGTTTTCACTTTTCAATACCACTAACAGTTGACTGTGAAATATCTAGTAGGGACGAAATTTCATGAACTGACTTATTGCAAAGGTGGCAACCTATCTGATTGAAACACCTGAATTAAATTATTAAGAATAATATTTTTGTCCATATAGTGTATATGTATTTATAAATTGCATCCTTCATGTTATTAGCACCACATATTAAACACATATAAGTTAGGGCTAAACTTAGATAATCTTTAACTCTTTTTAAGTGTGCTTGTTCTAATCATGAACTCTACAGTAGATCTATTAGTTTTGGATTCTTTGAATATTTTGCACGCTCAGGGTGTGGTAGCACACACTCGATGGGATCATACATAGAATTTGTCTTGTAATGTGCAGTAAGAAGCCCACAGCAATCTTTAGTGATATCACTTTGAATTGATAGATGTTAACTGCATAACTTCCTACTTTTGCCAACTTTTTTTTTCACTTGAAACAAACTAGTCATGTCTTATATCTATTGATTGCACTGGAATTTCAATAAAATTCCAGTGCAGTCAAAATGAGTATTTAAATTAGTTTATTTATTGTGAAATACTCAGGTATGTCAGAGACACTTAAATGGAAAGGATTAGTCTATTGCTTATCACACGGCCACTCCCTGCTAGATGGGAAGCTTTTCTGAGCAGGACTGTATTTGCCTCAATTTCTTGTTCACATCATTTATTTGTCAAATATTTGTAGCTTAATAATCCCTGCTGAATATAAATGTGTCATACAAATTATAACAATAATATAAAACTAAATTACTTTTAATTATGTTCTTTTATTTTTATCAATAAGAAGCTTTATTATGACAGGACAACAATTATACCCATTTGTGTACTTTTGTCTCCTTTTCTCTGTACAGTTTCCTATTATTTTTTTAATCTCTTCTCTATCTTCTCTAAATCTTGGCATTCTCTAGTTTTCTTAATGTTGTCCATGTTTTCTTTGAAGACTTGACTGAGACAGTGACATACTAGTGGTCCAGCAAACTATAACTCTTTTCCACAAAATCGCATACAAGAATGACTGCGCATTAGCATATTTTTTCCTTACATTCACATGCTTTTTTCTCATAAACTATTAAGATTTAAAATACAGACTTACGTGTATTACAAGTGTTTAATATCATTTATCCAGTAATGGTGAATCTAAGTGTTAGTTTAGCTATTGGGCCTTATGTCTTTACTTTTAGTACTTAGCTTAGATTAATTTATTATCACCCCAAGCAAATACAAAATAAAGACAATTAACTTTAAGGATACTTATGAAAATGTTAGATGGTAATATGAAGAACGTTGTCTTAGTTTATTACATGCATATGATGGATTTAGTTATTCAAACTAGCAGTATGGCTATTCCTTTAGGGTGCCTATTATGCCACTGTCACTTACGTTTTGTATCTGAACATTGTCAGGCAGTTCTATGAAAGCTCGTTTCCAATCTTTTAGCCATAGATAATCAGAGACCTGTATAATTAAATGCAAAGTCATGCTAGAAAGCAGTAGACTAGAACATTTCATTAAGATTCATGATTAAAACAAGAGCATTTACAGAGCGTTAAAGGTTACATAAATTTAGCCCCAGCTTCAGATAAATGTTATGGAAACAATGTCATTCAGAATTAAAGAAAACACAGATTCTCCCCAATTATAGCACCATTAACTTTCCTTTATACATTATTCCATATTAACAGCAGCAAACGGAAATCTAAGCCAAATTTCAATAATAATTATTCATGATAAATTACAATGGATACAATACGAAATTAGCATGATGCATGCGCCTAAAGAGATTCATATAGATACCCAGGAATCTCTTGAGGGTCATTTACTAAAGAGATTCCTGGGTACATTTGAGACCAAACTGTTGAGTTAAGACCAATATTTTTGAGTTAAATTTAGGTGATCAATTCTGAATTATTTCAAGTATAGAGACTAGCTATGAAAATCATCCAACAAGTAACAGAGTTCCATTTACATCCTCCACTTTTCCAGCTATGTACTGAGCTAGTCAAATGGATAACACCTCTATCTATAAAATGCTTACTAACTTAAAAATAGTTGCTTGTATGCCACTAGGCCACTCATTCTTTCACTACATATAGTTCTGCTTAATATAGTCCCCTTGAAGCTTTTATTAAATGCATGTGTGGTGCATGGTTGCAAAAAATGGAATAGTTCACTTTGTAAAAATGCTTGGCCATTTTTTGTCATTTGAAGTTACTGGCAGGTTTAGGTATTAGGTCAATTCATCTTTTTTTACCTATGAAATGACATTGTTCTAAACTTTTCAATACCTTTATGGCATGTAACTAAACTGTAACTTATAAAAACTCCCCAAGTAGCAATATTTTAATACATTTGGTATTAACTACAATCTCCATGTTGTCCTGAAACAACCTACAATAAAAAAAACAAACTGGATTGTATTCATAGTTCTACTTTGTAAGTGTTCCCCTGAACAGATGATCAAAACATATTTATGGTTTGTCAGGTA
>OW240915.1:85316475-85327678 GCA_933207985.1 Pelobates cultripes
CATCGTCTTAAAGGAACGTTGGCCTAGTTTTTATATTTGGTCCATTACTCCCAGTCACTAGCTGCCTGCTATTAAATTCTTAATTTGTTTAGTTGAGCTTTGCTTATCTTAGTTTGTGCTCTATAGTGGTTAAGGAGTCTACCCATTGTAAGGAGTTAAACTGTTTTAGAGTAGTTTGACTTCTTACTTGGCGTCTGGCAGAAGGTAAAAAGTCAAACCTATCTTAACTATTTCATTATTTACTGGGGGGCGCCAGGTTACACATGGCATCATAACCCCTACAAAATTATGTGTGTATGGTGCTTAATGCGTATTTTTAATTGTGCATTATATATACACATTTTAGGATATAACGCTTTGGAATATGATTCAATGTATAAAACACATTCTAGTGACATAAGGGGGTATTATTTCCCATATTAGCAAACATGCTAACACACACAAATTGCCAGGCACTATCACACTTACAGAGTGATGTAGAAAGCCCTGCACTTGTGCTCATACTAAGCCCAGGATTCTCTTGGGCTACATACAGTTTATTCCCGTATTCTAAGATGAAAACTGATTAAAATGAAGGATGGATCAAATGACATAGAACACGTATAGCATTAGTCTCATTTTTCAGCCAAAATATTGTATAAGGGTGTGTTTGCATTTTATTTACCGTATTTCACAAAAGAAATATTTTCAAAAGATTTGGATTCATCATGACTGCAAGTTCACATGCCAAGATGTAATTAGACGTTATAGTGTCTTTGGATCATATATGTGTGTTGAGTTTCTTTTTAGGCAATAGAAAGTATGTGAGCTGTAGAATATAAATGTGAATCAGCTGGACCAAGTTAGAAAAAATAATTGCAATTCAAAGAGAAAGGGGAAAAACATGTTTATTCTACTTTTCCAGAATGTCAAGAGACATAAAAGATTCTAATTTGGACCACAAGCTGTTCATTACTGTAACCCATGTGTACACTACACAGAATATGGAATGTGAATAATAAGTAGAATACATGACATGCGCATGGTCGTCTTATCGGCATCTTGATAACTTTAACCCACATAAAACCCCTTTTTTATATAAGTATAGAAAACCAAGACTTTGAAGTTGGGTTAAAATTATCACAGCTTTATTATTTATTAAAATTTAATTTGAAATTGTATTTAATTAAATAAAGGTAATTGTCAAAAACACTTAATAACATCATAGCACCATAACTTTTACATATAACTTTTACCCACAGACAATGACCCCACCATAAATAACATCAATACATCCATCTAAACATATAGCATTAATATAACACAAACGGTTAACACAGCCACCAAGGGCATCAATTTCCACTTGAAGGGGTATACCGAGATACCCCTACACACCCAGGTTCAGAGCTACCGACAAGCTGGAACCTACCAAAACCAAACCAAATGTCCTATTGCTCCTGAACCTAAAATATATCCCACCTGTTAAGCCGACCTACCCCCAATTTCTCTCTCCATCCCCAACCGCCATGACCAAACAGGGGAAAAAACTAATACACACTGTCCAGCCAAACAAATTAGGGAGGGGAGGGTGGGTCAGAAACAAGTAGGTGAAATTTTCAATTAGAATGGTGTATCCCTAAAATGTCTGCTATATATATATATATCTGCTATATATATATCTCCATTAATCCCCACCCCCTTTGATGACTGACAGGACTCAAATTGTCAAAGCCCATTCCATTTAGCTTTGCTGTTCTATGGGCATCATTCCAGGCAGCTACAAACATACTGTATTCCCCACTCAGAGTGCTGCATTGCTGACAAAAACCTTAATTTAAGAAATAGCATTAAAATATTCTACTAATAAATATGTCACTTCACAATTTTCTTAAAACAATCGCATGGAGGATAAACTTGAATTACTGCTTACACACTTAGGTGCAAAACCTCATAAGGCATTCCTTTAAATAACCTTTAAAAACCATATATGTACAAAAATAAGGATACACACTATATTGACTAACAAGTACAAATTACTTCTAAATCCTTTATTCAACAAACCACAAAAAGTATACATAAATGTAAATCAAACAAACAATAGACAAAGCGACAAAAAAATAAAGGCAGATATACAGGTGTAATTACCACCAATAAACAAGTCTAATGGGACAGAACACGAGTCATCAAGCCCCCCCAACATTCAGCAACACTACAGCTGCCTTTCTCAAGGATGTCTGTCCTCACCTTCCTCTGCATGCTTAAATCTCCCACTCACAGCTGATGGCCATCAGTAGCAGGTCCTAATCGAAAGCGGAAGTGACGTCATCAAAAAATAACTAAATATATAATCCCAAATGTGCCCTACCATTACATATTATCCATACCCAAAAGCCACTTACATTAACCCCTTAGTCAGCAGGACATTTTTCAATTTTATTACCGTTAAGGACCAGGGCTCTTTTTCTGCAGTGGTTGTGTTTAGATGTAATTTGCCTCTTACACATTTACTGTACCCATACATATTATATACCATTTTTCTCGCTATTAAATGTTCAGTCTATAGATACCATTATTTTCATCATATCATATAATTTACTAGAATAAAAAAAGTAAAATATGATGAAAAATAAAACACAGCTGGCCATCATGCACCCATGTCCCAGTTGGAACATTTCTGAAGTCGGCCAATGTAATTCACCTCCGTCAAACTATATGTTTTGGAAAAGTACACACCCAAGGGCACTTCACATGGTGGTTTTTCAACACTTTACATGCACTAATTCTACCACCAGTCTCTGTCAAACCTTTTTGTGGTGTTATTTTTCACTCACACATTCTACTTTGGGCATCGATTCTAAGCTCCTGTTAGGGGTTATTGCCAAAGGACACCCCAATATGTGCTCGGCAACATCTCCCAAGTACAGTGATACCACCCATGCATACGTTTGTCGGGTTCACTGGTGGGTGCAAAGCAAAATGTCTGATATGCGTTTTTAAAATTTTACATATCTTGTTTGCCTATCTTCCTTTTGGGGGCCTTATCAGATATCTCAATGTATTTTCTTGCCATGAGCGTGCATATATTTGAAAAGTTGACACCCTGCAGTAGTTGAAGAACATGTGTGGAGGTAACTGTTCAATCCTCATTTTTACACACACACACTACTTTTTGACTGTGATTTAGGAGAGCCCATTGTTGGTTATTGCAAGAAAACACCCCAGGTTGTTTTCTGCAAGGCCTCCTTAGGACACCCATGCCCCCCATGCATAGGCTTGCCAGGATTTTGGGAAGGTACGGTTACAATTGTATGACTTGCAATTTGAGTTGAAATTGAGAGTATTTCTTCTGATAGGCCTATCTTTAGCTTGGGGCTTATCAAATACCCCATCTTTATAGATCGCCACGAAAGGGTACATACTTGAAACGTAGACACCCCGAGGTATTGCATGTGGAGTGCTTTGATGCAACTTTTTTTTTAGCCTGTGATTTAAGAGAGCCTGTTGTTGGTTATTGCAAGAAAACACTCCAGGTTGTTTTCTGCAAGGCCTCCTTAGGACACCCATGCCCCCCATGCACGGGGTAAATGTAACAAAACCAAAAACCCCACCCATATGCCGGTTATAGGCCTTGATGCACACTGGCTTCCTTGTTCTCTCAGCTCTGCCAAGTACAGGGACCTCCACAGTCCCCTCAATGTGGATGGTGGTAAGAAGGTACACATCCTTCTTGTCGCTGTACTTAACTGCCAACAGCTCCTCTTGGCGAAGAGCTGAGGTCTCCCCCCTTCGTAGCCGGGTGCGTGCAAGTTGTCCTGGGAAACCTGTGCTGTTCTTTTTAATTGTGCCGCAAGCTACTGTATCAAAACAGTACAGTAGCTTGAACAAAGGGACACTTGTATAAAAAATGTCAGTATACAAGTGGTACCCTTTGTTCATCAGGGGGAATATCAGGTCCCAGACAATCTTGCCACTGGTTCCCATATGTTCTGGGCAACCTGGAGGGTCAAGGTGGCTATCCTTTTCCTCGTACACCCGGAAGGCATGAGTATAAGCAGTCTCGCTATCACAGAGCTTATACATCTTTACACCATACCTAGAGCGCTTGGAAGGAACATACTGCTTGAATCCCAGCCTTCCCTTATACTTCATCAGGGATTCATCCACGCATATATTCCTTCCAGGTGTATAAGCCTCTGCAAACCTGGCAGCGAAGTGGGTAATCAGGGGGCGGATTTTATACAGCCTGTCAAACTAGAGGGACACAGGCTGTTGTCGCTGAAGTGCATGAAATGCAGAATCATTTCATACCTCTTCCTCGACATACATTGGGAGTAAATGGGGGTAGAGCAGATGGGGCTACTGCTCCAGTAGGAGCGGATGGAGGGCTTCTTTATGATGCCCATCAGCATAGTCAATGCCCAGAATCTTTTAAATTCTGGAACATCGATGGGGGCCCATTGCTGCTTTGCCAAAAAAGAGTCAGGATTTGTTTCGGAATTGATGGGCATATAAATTAGTTTGGGCGACAATGTTCCCCAATATATCATTGCCCAGAAACACCTCCATAAACTGCTGAGGGCTAAATCCTGTGACATCCAAATTAATGCCAGGATTTGCAGTAAAGGATGGGATGTCTGGCCTCTGGCGATGAGGCACTACCCACTCCTCAGCAGTTCTGCCAGCTGGAGCAGCACGTCTCCTTCTGGCAGGGGGACTAGCAGGCACAGATACAACATCACTAGCAGCAGACACTCTATCTAGTGATGATGTATCTGAGCACCTGGCAGAGTCAAAATCAGGGTCAGAGTCTGACCTAGACGCGTCAGACTCTAGCGCAAGGGTGGCATATGACTGCTCAGCGCTGGTTGACTTCCGTGACCCATGTGACATGATCACAATCACTTTACTTAGTGACCTGTCACAGAAAAAAAAAAGAAAAAAATTAACCCCTAAAAAAATGCACAGACGAGGGCGGAGCCTGACTGCCTAACAGAGCAGAAGCAGGGGACACGAGCTCCTGTATAACGGGCAGGAAAAAGGGCATATTCGGGGGCTAATTTAGCCCAAAGACCCACCAGGGTGCATCACCCACGTCGGGGGTGCACCCCCGAACAAAACAAGACCTTTTGGGAGCCCATCGGAGCTTGGAAAGCGGGACACCAAGCGCGGCCTACAGAAACCGGAGCCGAGGAGAGACGGCCGCTCTCTCTGACACCGGACCCCCTAAGTGACTTAGCAGGTCTCCAACCCCCCCCTTTGGACCGGTGGGGGATATCCCGGTCCCCATCGGACAGGCGGACCAGACAAGCTGACCAGCCTTTTTGCTACACTGCCTGCAGAAACGCCGGATCTTCCACAAGATGGCCGCTCAGCAAGGGCCAAAAACGGCGGACACAAACAACACATCACCCACTCACTGCATGGAAGGCTTCGACCGGCTATGCAAGAACCTATGGACAATACTTTGTCATCGTGGAGTGTCCTGCAATCGAGCAGCCAGAGTGATCGCCTTATGGATCCGCCCAGTGACTCGCAGGCGCCATTACAGATACCCACTACAAGCGCTCAGGACGGCCATGCGGCCACAAAGGCGCCAAAAATCATTCCAGCGGAATAACGTGCCAAGCTACCGGGGCTCACCCACGCGTTCCCATATACACAGCAGCTGGACCAAAGAGCAACCTCTGCAGCCTCACTACCTACCCAAACAAAGAACCTCGGACCAAAGAAGCACGTCCCTACACCCAGAGAATATGTCCGAACACTGCATAGCGGTACAAAAGGACGCTTCCCACAGAAACACCAAAGAGGGACTTAAACCCAGTGGTTCCACTGAGCAAAGCACCCTGCATGGACACAGCAAGTACATACTACTGATACCCGAAACAGGCATAGGCTGAGGGCTTCCTTACTGGCAATACACAGCCTCTAACCTGGGCCCAACACTGTGGTGCACATGCCCTCCCTCCCTGTGACCACAGGCTAAATATATTACATAGGCACTCTGTACCTTTATTTCACCCACTCTGGCGATATCTAGAAATCTGCCTGACCACCCAGTGGAACCTAGTTCCACATAGATGGAGATGCAGAAACACATTCTGTCTGTTTTTAAAATTTATGTCTTAGCCGTGTTGCTTCAGACCCCATCTTGTACCTAAATATGTGTTTCATAGTGAATACAATATTTAAGCATGACACAATATAATGTTTCAGCATGACCTCATATATACTAGTTAAGCATGATACATTACTCAGACTAGCATAGTTACACTGCAGCTCCACAGTTACCGACCTAATTGACGGGACATGTTAGACATGGTCTGACGCATTACTAATTAAGAAAGGTAGCATTGCAGCCTCATTGTTGTTGTCCAATGTGCATGTTACTGCAATATTCAAGCAAGCCATAATATGTTTAAGCATGACCTCATATATACTAGTTAAGCATGTCGCATCACTTAGACCAGCATAGTTACACTGCAGCCTCACAGTTGCCAACCTAATCGACAGGCCATGTTGGACATGACCTAACACATTACAAACTCAGCAAGATAGCATTGTAATCTCACTGTTGTTGTTGAACATTTTTACTGACCTAATCGACAAGATATGTGTAATCAAACTTATACGCAACGAATTGTATTAATAGTTACTTAATAACACAAAAATTGTGCATGTTTCTCTTAACCCCAATGTAACCTATAAATGTGAAACGCTGGAGGATTGCCTTTGGGGTACCTCACAAGCGACTGTTACTTATCTATGCACTACAAAAATAAAGAATTATAAAAAAAAAATAAAAATGCACAGACAGCAAAATAAGTGCTGCTGTGCACGAGCCTGTGATCTGTATAGTGATCACTGGCAGGACAGGGGTTAATCGTTCTGAAAAGAGCCTTTGGGTCTCAAAAAAAAAAAAAGATCACAAAAAAATGAACCCCTAAAAAAAATGCACAAACAGCAAAAAAGTGCTGCTGTGCAAGAGCCAGTGATTATAGTGATCACTGGCAAGACAGGGGTTAATGGCTCTGAAAAGAGCCTTTGGGTCTCTAGATTTTACAAATCCCTACCTATAAATACCTAAATCTCTCTAGCTAAACCACAGATCTATCTCCCTCTAACAAGAGAGGGAGACAAGAGAGGGAGGCAGATCCACACTAATCAGAGAAATGGGGAACACACTTGGGATGAAATTGCTAATGGGGCAAGCTGTGATTGGATGACCCCAGCCTGCCCCTTATGATGCGGCATGCTAGGGACACCCCCAGAAGCCCCATCATTCACTGCCTTTAGAAAGGGAGGGGGGTTAATATTGATCATTCTATTTATTTTATATTTATTTTATATATATTATTATATATGCACTGAGTGCCAGGACCCCTTGAGGCACTCAGCACATGCAGAGCATCACTGCAATACTATCAGAGCTTCCAGAGCTCAAAATAGCTGCAGACGTACCAGGTACGTCCAAGGTCATTATGGACCGTTTTCTGCCAGACGTACCTGATACGTCCGCGGTCGGGAAGGGTTTAAACAAGTAATTAACCTTCTTGCTGTAGTTGCAGATATATTCTGCTTCGCGCATGTGCATTATGTGTCCTAATAACAAGAGCACCATCTTGATTATTGGATTTGCCCTCAATAACCGAGACGCAAGTAACTCACACGTATGCGCAAATCATCCGATCTCGCTGGGAACATAACGCCACTGCCACAGCACTCCAAACTTGAGTAGTAGGAATTTCCACAGTGCAGGAGACCGCTACATAACAAACATGCGCATACTGCATAATTAAAACTCAAGGATAATCACCTTTATAGTAATCCATATTAAATCATAGAAACCATCACCAGTAAGAAATAATAAACATTAACCACCAATACAAGAACACCACCATACAGTGCATATACAATTCATTTATGAATACATCCATAGTGCAACATAGAATATAAAGACATGAATGATGCAGGTATATGGTGGTTTGTGTTCCTGACCCTATAATGTCTCTTTACCTTTTTACTGCAATGTATAACGATTGCACAGAGCAAGTGCTCCTTTTTCAATTCAGAACAAAATCTTATAAAATAAACAGCACTTCTTTTCCACTCTACAATTGTGATATCAAGTATAACTGTAAAGCTTACACTGGAAGAACATGTAAAAAAAAATAAAAAAATTTGAATAGTATTTTAAATTACTGCTGCATATATTTTTACATGGTAAATGACAATAAAGTTGAATCTGAATCCGGATCTGAATCTGAAGTTTGGAATCTAAATGGTGGTTTTAACACTATAGGGCAGAATCAAATTTCTCTGCTGGGTTTTCAACCAGTTCCTCTGCCACAGGCAGAGGAAGTGTAAATAATGTGTCCTCCAGCATGATACATGAGCTAATGCATGTCTTTAGCATGTTATTTAGTTTTTTTATTGGTCCAAGCCACACAGATAACATTGTATACAAGCTGACTGATGGTGATAGGAATTTATCTGATAAAATGCCTGACTATGTAATCATGATAATCTATTTTACAGCAACCATGAGAGTGTGTGTTAATGGTGTCCCCAAGCACATGAACATGAGGCACACATAGTCTTCCAAAAACATGGTCATTTTCTTAACAATATTGGTTGTCAGGGTTGGCTCAGCAAAGTGAGATCTAACATAGATAAAGACAGAGGGATAGAAGAGGCATATTACCGGATCTTAGAGTAGCTGGGCTTAACTAAGTTGGAACTATGAAATAAGAGGCTAGAGAGGCCAAAAAACGCATTACGGACTGGAACAGGTTGATAAACAATCTGGGTCTGCTACTCGAACAGGGTAGTTATACAACCCGGGTCTGACTAACAAATAAAAGAGCGCAGGAATATTCAAAGGATAAAGGATGCCAAAAACAATGAAACAATATCAGGACAAAAATAATTTCTTGCTGGCAGCAATTAAGTCAGAAAGGTAATCTGTGATATTCACATTTAACACACAAAAAAAGGGAATCAATAAATCAAGAGGTCAAGAAATAAAATAGAATCATGCCAGGATATCAGGTTACACAGTGGCACAGTAAGTAGTGGTCAACATTATCACCTGGAAACCAGGGTTTTAAGTCCCATCAAAGGTAGGTTTCCTGATGCAGGTGTCGTTACTATCATGATAATTCACTAAAGTTTAAATGGTCACATACTAATTGGGCTAAAACCATCCTTCTGCATATTGTGCTATGCGGAGTGCAATTTAACTATATCCAGGTAACTATGTCGAAATTGGTAATAATTGGCAAGGGTGCCGGCTGGCTGCCTCCACATTATTAAATAAATTAAAATCATGTGAGCATCAATAAAACCATCATTTTATCATAAAGAAGGTTTTAAGCCTCCATAAGCCCCACCTGCCATGCTTACTAGCCAACCAATCAGAACACTTATATTGCAGATTGTGGGTAATTGTATCATGCTTTGAAATAGCTGGCGTAGCATGGAAAAGCCTATGTAAGGGCTTTCCACGCAACCAGAGGTCAGTCTGCCGCAAGCCCTCCATAGGTGTATACGGATTAATTTTATTGCAATATGTTTTTTTTGTTTTTTTAATATATAATATGGGGATCTTATTGACTCCCCCATTTTTATTTTTTAATTGTATTGTATTGTGTAATTGTATTGTATTATTTTTTTACTATTTAATGTCGTGGCTGGCTAACAATCCATGACCTGCTACCATATAATTAACCCTTGCACTGCCTAGGTGTTTTTTTGTTTTTTTTTAAACTACTTACCCGCTGACTGCAAGCACAAATGAATGTAACACATCTTCAGAGTTGGTCAAGGCTGTGGATTTTTTTTTTATTAGGTTCCTGGTATAAATATTTGTTTATCATCTGTTACATGTTCTCTTTTTAATGATAAATAACAATATAATAAGCAAAAGATATGTGGTTGGTTTATCCAAATGAAACTTAAGGTATATGTGTTTGTTTGCTTTTTGCCTTATATAACATGAAGCCCTGTAATGCAGTATGGGGCATACGCATAGTTTGGACTAGTTGAAAGAACAGTATGTATGGGATTATGCAATAATATGAAAATTACTGCCAGTATGTCTGTTAGAATGTATATAATCCTCTGTGTCGACCTTCCTAAGATGGCAGAGCACCTATTGGAACGCTTTTCTTCCTTTCTGTACGTTAGATGCCCCCCCCCATGTATAGTGTTTTAGAAAGTTACAGGGTCAAATAAGGGACTTGCCTATTTCAGTTTTTACACATTGAAATTAGCCAGATTGATTTGCTGGGCCTATGTTGCATGTGACATCGTATGGCAGCCCAGGAATGAATATTACACCCATCATGGCATACCAATTGCAAAAGTAGACAACTCACGGAATTTAAAATAGGGTATGTCTAATCTTTTTGGTAGCCACTTAGTCCCAAACCCTTGCCAAATATAGTATTCATATACATTTTTTGCATTTTTCACACAAAAACTGCACTTTCACTGAAGATATCATTGTCATTATAAATTATACGGTTTTAAAACTCTCATATTTGTGTTCAGAGAAATTTTCCAAGTTTTATGGGATTTTGAAATGTTACAGGGTCAAATAAAGGGCTTGCAAATTAATTTCTCTGGACTTTTTTCCTGTGTTGTCAGTCAGGTCCCTCAAAGTTTAATTAATAAAATCACTTAATTATGTTAAAAATAGATAAATAAATATACATTTATAATAATAATAGGTACGTGAGTTATATGGCTTGCAGTCCCATGATTGCAGGCAAGGCATTCAGTCATCCCTGTAGGCATATAAATCATTCAATCATCCCTGGTCAGGGAATGTCTACCAGATTAAACACCGGATTAACTGTACTATAACTATATGTAGTATATAGAATTATTTGTCCCTAAGGACTTATAGTAGGAAGACCTCTACTGATCTGAGGGAAAGGATGAGAAGATATCGGTCCTCCCTCCAGACGGGTTTATCAATTATACCTGTAGCACAACACTTCATGGAATAGAATCATCCGGTTTCATCATTAAGATTTGCAGGCATCGATCATGTGCCTCCACTTCCCTGAGATGGGAATCGAGACTTAGATTACTAAAACATGAGGCATTTTGGATGTACACATTAGGCACCTTGGTGCCAGGTGGCCTTAATGAAAATAACCAGGGGTCAAGTCCTGGGGAAAAAAGTGTGGGAACTCACCCAAGATTCCCGCCGCCT